>CM028330.1:3430000-4051365 GCA_016647705.1 Eucommia ulmoides | reverse complement strand
CTACTGGCAAACTTGACATGATTAGATTTCGAATTGATCGGCAAACATGCCAAGAATTTTGTTCCGGAGCACTCTTTCTGGATAAGTGTAACCGTCTTCATAGTTGTAAGTGACAAACATCATTCGTGCGAGGTTGAGAATTCGCAAGAGCAGACACATCGACACACTAGAAATAGGACCAGACAACTTAATGATTTCTTCATTTATAATCTTCATAGCTTCCTCTGCCCTCCTACGAAACTCATCCATCGCTTCTTGTTTCAACACCCCATACTCTTTCATATAGCATTCAATTCCCGTCATTTTTAGTCCCACCTCTTTTTCAACCTTCAATTCGACATAATCAAGTCAATATATAGTTTTAGTTAGTTCATATGGAATCAACGACGGTTCCCGGAAACATAGTTGAGGAGTGTTAGTTTTTTTTACGGAGTTTATTACATTTTTTTTATAATTCAAGGGTTCTTATTAAAAGTTTAAAAAAAAAAATATTTTTATTTTTTAAAATTATAAGGATAATAGTGAAAAATTTCAAAAGTTGAAAGAAAACTTGAGTCGCTCTTTGGCCCTTAGTAGCTCTGCTCCCCGCGATTAAATATGTGAAAAAAAATATATTAATATATACATATAGAGAGAGAGGATACTGAAAACTTGTCAATATACTTAGGATTAATTAAATTTCCCCCCCTCTTTAGTAGGTTTGAGATTTTTTATTTTTTTATTTTTTACACTTAAATCTCCTAAGTTTAGTGTAAATTGTATAAAAAAGGTTCGCAGACATTTAGTTAATGTTTCTGTGTTTGCGCTTCCATTCCCCCCCCCCCCCCCCCCCCCCCCCAAACCCAAAAAAAAAAGAGGTTTGATTCAGAATTATGTTTCTTTCTCAAAAAATTTGAGAATAGAAATGCGTCGGTAAGGACAATCATTCTTAAATTGTCTTATAATTTATGAGAATAAAATCTAAGTCTGTTTGGTTGCAATATTTGTTCTCATATACATATATATTCTTTAATTTTACTTTAAATGTGATAGACTTTCATATTTATTTTAGGTAATCAATTTTAACAAATTATAGTAAAAGAAAAAAAAAAATACAATTTCTCTATATTTGAGGCTAAGCTTTGAGGGGGACCACTTTAAGAATTTACAAAATATCGATATTGTCCCTTTAAGTGAGAATAAATTACGCAAGAATGAAAACAACTTCTTTTTTTGGTTTAAAATTCTAAGAATTTTGGGATTGATCTCAAAATTTTGGGAATTTTTTTAACATAAACATGTTAACCGAACATATTTATGTTCTTAAATTTCATGACTCTGGAACCGGGAATAAGAATTTGGGAGCAAGAAACACTAAACAAATGGGGCTTTGACGGGAAGGCCATTGATGGATGTATGTATAGACATGTAAGCCATTAAGACCAATTACTTAAAATTAAAATTATGTGGTGCTATTTGCACTCCTAAAATCAACTATTACACTCTAATTTTCATTTTATTTAAAGAAAATTACCAAAAGAATCATTATTCCATGTTAGCTTTAACAGTATATCATAGATTTTAATTACACATTTCTTTTAAAATATTACAAATAAGAAAAAAAAAAAAAAAGGAAAAAGAAATTCAAACGCATTTCACATTTTTTGTGCAAAATTATTTAGTGCGCCCCTCAAAAATTCAAAACTACTATTTTTTTTAGATGCAAAATGAAATTAGGAATATATTTGTTTGATTTTATTTATTTATTTATTTATTTTTAAGACATTATTGCACTGATTTTTTTAAATAAAATTTTGGCCTCTTAGAAAAAATGGAGTGAAAGAACAATGATTTTGATATATTTTGGAATATTGACTATTGTGAAATGCATATGATAAGTTTTTGAAATATTAATTATCATTTACCAAATAATTATTTTACTGTCAAATTTAACTTTCATTTGATCATGATGTGGAACTTGTCATTGGGGTTATATATTAATACTCTAAGGTGTGTTTGGTATGGATGAAAAATGGAATGAAAATAAAAAATAAAATGAAAAATGAAAGAAGAAAAATTGTGTTTGGTAGGGAAGGAAAATGGAAGGGGAATGAAAATGGGAAGGATAAAACACAAATTTTGAGACAAGTTTTTTTCCCTCCAAAATTTGGGAGGAAAATGGTTTTGGATATCAAAATTACAATTATACTCTTAATAATTTATTTTTTAATTTATTTTTGTAATATATGAGGGCAAAATAGTAAATTACATTATAGTGAATTATTTTTATCCTTTCATTTTCTTTTCCAACCAAACAAGGGAAAATAATTTTCCTTTCACAATGGATAAAAATATTTCATTTTTCATTTTCCTTTCCCCTCCTTCTAACCAAACATACCCTAATATTCGGTTCTAGCAGTAGGATTTTGACATTGACACGTATTCTGAATTAAATTTATGAATTATTGGTCTAGTCACAAACAATATTGTAACTTCTAAATTATTGATGCTACCAAATGAATACCGTGGTCATAGTCATTCTAATTGTTAATTTTTTTATTTTTATTTTTTTAAAAAACCTCTTGTTTTAAAATTTATTTGAGTGAATTAGTTATCTTTGATCATAGGAAATATGATCTTTCATATCATTAGTAGATAAAAAAAAAAATTCTACCAAAAAAAAAAATAGATAATTTTTTAATGTACTTGTTCCACCTAATTAGATTGTTGACTACTTATCAGCTGCCGAGCTAACCCAAAAGTGGATTTTATATATATATATATATATATATATATTACTGATTTAACGATTATACAATTGTCGAGATTAGAGTGGGAACTTATAATATGTGAGAATGTGGTTATTATGCAAAATTGTAATTACTTTTGTTGTTGAAGATTCTTGCATATTTATTGGATTTTAAAGTTGTATAATTCAATTTATTGGAGATTTTATTTATTAGAAAATTACCGCGAGGACCCGATTTAAGATACAAAATACCGTTAAATACTTATAGTTTTACATTAAACCAGATTGCTTCGTTGACTTGATTTTTTTAACAAAATAATTTCATTTTTCGAAAAGGGCTCGCCGGCTCTCGTCTGCTCGCGCCAGACCTTCTCAGGTATACTCAGTTTGATCAAATCGCATGTAAGGGAAAGAGGATCTGCGTCAGACCTCCGGTGCAGAAGTTCAGCGGGTTCGCTTCTCTTGGTCTGGTCTCCGTGTGCTTCTTGCTCAGTTTTGTTGAATTTTGTCTGTGTCATATAGTAGCTCGATTAATAGAAAATGGTGTGTATTCAAAAGCAAATCTATATCAAGGGAGTGAGAAGGGGGTTCTGTGCGGAAGCCGTGGGAAAAGATTCAACCAGAAATGGCCTTCTTTTTAGAATTAATGCATGCAGGGTACTCCATGGGAGATGCTCTGAGAGCCATTGGGGTAGAGAAGTTGCTTAAATCCTGTGAGGGAGTCAAGAAGTTCGAAGAAATGAGTAACAAAGTCAGAGGGTGAGATGTGTTACGTTGGTTTGCCCAATATGCAGAGGTTTTTCGAAAATAAACCAGGAATCATGGAAGGAGCTAATCGAAGAAGGCTGGGGGGAGGAGGAAGCTTTGGAGTCTTTAGGAATCGTCACAGGGTGCTGTAGAAATTTTTTACTCTTTCGTCTAGAGAATATTGACGAGGTTATGAAGGACGAGAATCTAATTATTCCTTTTGGCCTTTACTTCTCTTGTTGTTCGTCGTGTAAGCAATATTTTGAAGTTAATTGCTTTAAACTAAAAGAGAATCTGAAGAAGAAAGATGACGTTTGGAAAGCGCTGCAAGATATGGGGATAGTTAATCCTTGTTGTAGAGCTCATTTCATCAATGATTGAATTAGGCCAAAAGGATGATACAATGGGAGAGGAAAGACATCTAGTCATTCAGAATCGGAATTGCAAATCCAGTGATGGAAAGTTTCAGCTTGACACAGGTAAAGATACCCCAAGAATATCAACCCTTGTTGCTGCAGAAAATAATAAAGAACAAGTTTACCGAATAAAGGTTTTGAGGGAAAAAACCATTTGACACAAAACATTTTTTCAAAATTAATTTGCTCCAACAACCCTTTTTGTTGATAATTTACCTCCTCAATCGTCGTCTACATGGCTATCGAAGATTTTCGAAAAATGGGGGAAAGTTATTGGTGTTTTGTTGGGAGGTCGAAAAATTTGGGTTTCTCAAACTAAGGAAAGCCAAAGGGAAACAAGTAGTGTCGATCGAAGCGCCACTTGAGGCGAATTTGAGAGATTGGTCGGGGAGTTCACAGGAGCTTTGCAAGGAGGTGAAAGCAGAAAAATCAAAGGATTTAGAGAGCAAAGGAAGAGATGCATGTAAAGGTTAATAAAACCCCATTAGTATCTTTAAACTTGGACACATGGCTAACGAAGTTTACATGGCTCCTCAATCGTCATCTACATGGCTATCGAAGATTTTTGAAAAATGGGGGAAAGTTATCGAGTGTTTTGTTCCAAGGAAGAAGAGATATAAGAAGAAAGTGGCTTTTGGGTTTGTTAGATTCGAATCTAAAAATGAAGCAGAAAGGGTGTTGGAGAAAGCAAAGAACTTGGAGGTGGGAGGTCGAATCTCAAATCTGATTTATCTCCGGTCAGAGTTGATTCTGGAGGAGCCGCAAGCAAGGATAGCTGCAGAAGGGGCCTCTCGCCGGTAAGAGCTAAGCAAACGGTGGTCGCAGGGTCAAATGCATTCCGAGGCCCTATTTCTCTAGTCAGGAAAGAGAAATCGGAGACTCAAGAAAGGAGAAGAAGCAACGATTTGAGGTCAGATAGAGGAAGCATGGCGTCGGTAAATTCAACTTCTCCTATATCCCATTTTCCATCGAAAAAGAATGTTTGGGGGGGGGGGGGGGGGGGGGGGGGGAGTTTATGTGCCTGAATCTTCCCTAATAGCAGAATCTTTTTTTAAATAAAAGTCTTAAAAAACAAGACAGAATTTTTTGCAAAAAGAAAAAATTAAAAAGAGTTCTGAAAGAAGGCCATTCCCCTCCAAAAAAGGAGACCTAGCGGGAAGAAAAAAGGTCCAGCTTATGTGAAGTCTGCTGGGGTAGAGGTTGGAGTCATCTCTGTTTTGGGTATTGATGTGTTTTTAGTTATTAGTCTCTTTTTGAATGTTCTGAGCTTCTATCTTTTGATTGTAATCCGAGAAAAAGAGTATTTACCGTAATTAATATACTAAAAAATTTTATAAGTAATCACGCAATAAATCAATTTTCTTTTGTTCTTTACATTATTAAATTACACAATCATTATTGTATGTTTTAAACATTCAAAATGATATCTTAATCATATTTTTTGTATGAAAGAAATATGACTCATGTTGAATTTAATACGTTCAAAGCCTCTTCTAATGAGATGTTAACATAACATAATATGGGAAGATTTGTCATTGTTTCGATAACATTGAAGTTCAATGTATACAGAATATGAAATATTTGTTATTTTGAAATTTCTAGATTTACACTTTTTCAAATATAATGCTCTAGTGAATACATCTTATTTGAATCCCTAAATTTGTGTTATGTTTTCAGTAACATTTGAGTGTTCACTGTATCACATTTAACCTTTAACCACATATGCAAACTAGGCCGACAAAAAAAAAGTTTTCAATATTTACATTCATGACCCATAAAAAATTAGGATATGTCAATTTAATCCCTACTAAAAGTTTCTATTCTTCTTATTTGAATCAATTATTTTAAAAATACTCATGTAATTTCTCAATTTAATTAGAATTTAAAATAAAAATATATGTATATAATTAAAAATTAAAAATACTAATTTAAAATTTATCTGACTAATTTTCAGTTATAATTTTTAGACATAATTTTGCTTACTCTACTGATTTTTTCTAGCTCCATCATTTTACAAGGTCATTTTGGTCACAAGATTTTTAAAATCCGAGACTTTAGGGCTTCAATGGTTGAAAAGAAAAAAGATTTATGAGTGAATTGAGTTGACTCAACGGTTTTCAAATATATGTGAAATAGGATATGAGAATTTTACCTAACATGATATGGTAATTTATCTATTAATTAATTACCTCGAAGGTAGCAACGTCATCTAGATATCGGGAAATCTTGCACACAGACATGATGATTTTAGGTTTAGTTAGAAGCCAGTCAAATGCCTCCCTCAGAGCAATATCTCCCATGCCCATAAAAGACGCCGTTGACATCAAGTAATAACCGCCGGTAATAATCGCCTTCCCCATATAGTCTTCGAACGACAACACTTCTTCTCTAGCCAACTGTATTGCTTCATCAAAGTAAGCCATCGTCAGTTCTACCATCTGCATGTACCATGAAACTCGGTTATAAAACATTTAACATTCTCCACACCTTTTGATAATATAATTAAAAAATTGACTAATAAAATAAGTTTATTCTTCAATTGGATAACTTTTTTGTCAAGATGTAGAAGTAATTCTAATAAAATGTGTTATTATAACCAAGTTACTCTAAATATTGTGTTTGAGGAAGAGATTTTCGTTCCTTTGGATGAGAAAAAATCCTTTTCCCAAATGGAATTAAGGACTAATAGAAAAAGTTGTAGTTTAGGGGAAAAAAATGATATGAAAATATCTTTCTCGGTTAGGTATTAATGTGATTTAGCTAGAGTAACTTCATAGACAAAAAGTTGGATAATAATTTATCATTTAAAAAAAAAAAAAAAAAAAAAAAAAAAAAAAATTGGACTTGGACTAATTAAACTTAATTGTCATAGGTACTATTTTCGAATGGATATCTTAAGATGCTTAACATGTTCTTCGAGTGTAATTGCCCCCTCAACTTTTAAAAAATGAATCTTTGGTTAGAATATTTTCATTAAAATCCATCCACCTGGACACTTTCACACTTCGGTTTTGAAACTCAAGTTCATCTTTATTTTACCAACTTGAGTTAGAAGGGGGAAGTTAGTATATGTATATGGTCTTTGACCTACTGCGTTAAACTCTAGCGTATTAGGTCAAATTATGTTCTTCTTATATATATAGACAATTCTGTATATCTTTATATGTATATCTTTATATAATGTAAGGTCCACACATATCAATATAACTATCTAATATTCTCTCCTAATATTTTGCCTCTCAATTATTATAACAAGTAGGATATATGAGAAGATGAAAATGACGAAAATAGAACAAAGAAATAAACATGGAGAAAAAGCCTAAAAAGGTGGGTAATGAACTCTCCCATCTTAAAGGATAGAGATGGGTTTAATTTGGACACTTGAAATTTAATACTTAATTTTCAGTTTTACCCTTTCTTGAGTATGATGAGCAGCATAAGAGCGTCCTTCCGGCCTCAGCTCCTCTGCAAATTCCTCATAAAGGGAGAGAAGAGCTTCATACAACGGTTTCATGTAATCTGGAAGTTGATTAATCACGCTCATATTCCACCTAAAGACATAACCACTCAATATATCATGTTTCATCACTTCACCAAATAATTATATATAAATTATTTTTATTAATGTACTATAAAATAAATAATATATCAATTCGTAACATTTTTTATCAACAAAAATAATAAATCATTATATATTTGGTCCCATGGTGGTATCTCTGTGGATTCTGAAATTTGTCAAATTGCATATTTGATCTTTCAAGTTTTATATTTGTTATAATCTGATAAAATTAAAACTGTTGTTAATGATTTTGGATGAAAAATTGGTTATGCTCAACATATGGTCTTCTAATGAGGATAATTTGATTATTCTATCACTACTCAAATGCTAAGTTGTTTTCCTCTAGCATTTTCTTAACAACAATTCATTAGTTTGGAAAATGAGAGAAAGAGAAGACCAAATCGTTGTTAGGAGAAAATGTCTTAGTTTTAATTACTGGAGTGATGAAATGAGAAAAATATTCTCACTAGAATATCACATGTTCATTTTTTCTTCAAAATCATTAAAATCATTTTCAATTTTGTGAAATTAAGACAAATATGAAACTTAAGGGATCAAATATGTAATTTTACGATAAGGTGTGTCCAGATCAATTTATCCACATCCCAATCAATCATCTCCCCCAGATGATTTTAAGGGTGTATTAAGCCACACCGGCCTGGTACATAGATTAAATTCAAGATTTAGCTTCTTAAATGCTGTTAAGCAAAGTTGAACTGCTACTAGGTAGTGGTGTCATGTACATGTTTACCTCTGGACTGCATCTCTAAAAATGGTTAGTTCTTCCAATGTACCATATGAGTCGTGGGTTTCATCCACTGCCGCGAGAATGACAACGGCTTTGGATATCATGATTCTGGCACGTGACCATCGAGGTTCAAAATATATTCCCACTGTCCAAAAATAAATCTCCACCACTCTCTCTCTTAGATAAGGAAGTTTTGACTTCAAATCCAAGTCTTTCCACCACCTGCAATTAACACGTGTAGTACATATATATATATATAAACACCGATATATATATATATTAAGAGATTTACTATGAGATAACGATGAATATTATATTAAAAGATTAAAAGATTCTAACTTAAAATCATATGGTTTCTAAGTTAAGTAGAGTAATTCCTTTGATTTATAAAATAATTTAAGAACTCTATTAATGTGGGATAATAATTTAATAATATACTTTTTTTATATATTTTGAGTCCATATCGCATAATTTTAGGAAACATGTGCTCTCTCGCTCATTCGCATTCCTAGCAATCTTTCATTTTCACTCTATTTCTCTCTTAATACATTATTTACCCTTTATAATTTGGTCATTTTGCACTTTGTCCCTTATGATATTTTTCGTCACTACTTTGTCTCTTATCATTAAAATTTATTGCACTTTACCACTTGATGTAGGTATAACTACATGGGGCAAAATGTTGATGATGGTGGTAAAGTATAATAATGGCCTAACCACATGGGATAAAGTGGTGACGTAAATACCACAAGAAAACAAAGTTCAAAATGACCTAATTACAGGGTAAAATATAATTAATCCTTTATGTTTTAAACCTCGCTCTTTTTTTTTTTTTCATTTGAAATACTATTAAAAATACTCATATTTTTTTAGCACAAGTCTATTACTGTAAAAGAAAAATATGCACACATATTTTGTGTCACATACACTACTTATATATAAGTTTATAAAGGAGATGAACCAAATATTAAGTGTTTGAGTTTGCTTCGATTATTTTCTTTTTTATTCGAGTTCGTGCCAAGTTCGAGTCTGGAAGCGTATGTTTAAACTTAGTTTATTGAATACTTGAATTTTTTCCATTCTTAATCAAATTTTTTTTAAAGAATATTCATTAATTAAATTCTAATGCTTAAAAACTTTATAAATAATACATATTTTTTAAAAAAATTAATTGTTTACAATTGTTTCTCTAAAATATACATACAAAATCAAATATTTAATTCACCACCGTATCAAATTATAAAAATTATAAAGAATCAATGTAAATTTATAAATAATTAATAATAATTGAATATGTTAAATGATTATTTATAAAATTAAAATTTAATTGAATTAACATTTAGAACGATTGGATATGTAAGATTGTATTATTAAATAACTTTAATAGTTTATTTTACTATTTTTTAAAATAAAAATAAAGAAAAATATTTAATTTTATATTATTCGAGTTGTACAAGAACATTAATAATCCAAGTTCAAACATATGATGTTTGTTTATTTAATAAATAAACTTAAATAAAAGCTTGAGACTAGTTCATTTATTAAATGAATAAGTTTTGACTGAGATAATATCGAGCCGAATTCAAATAGTTCACAAGCAACCTGGTTCATTTACCACCCTAGTTATATATAAAGGGAGAGTATTGGGTAGCTAATTTTTTTATTATTTTTTTTTTTTTTTTTTTTGGTGTAAAAAACTGTCTCTGCATGTATTCATTTTTTTTTCTTTTCTATTCCATTTACATTATTATTAAAAAAAATTAAAAAAAAATAATTTCTATTGTATCAAAAATTAAATGATGCAAACACACTATATATGCTACGGATGTTATATATATATATATAGTTTATACCGAGACACCCTGTCATTTTCATAATATTTGAGACACCACTTCTCTTTTCAGTTTGGTCACCAAGACACCCTCCATCTCATTTTATTGACAAAAAAATCCTCCTACCATAATAATTTTTATTATTTATTTTATATTTAATTTTTTTTAATAACAGAGGAAGACCCTTGGTATTAGATGAAATAACAAGAGGGTGTCTCAGTCTCTCAGGGATAAAATCTGTATATATATCTAGGGAAAATTACCAGGTGATCTCAATTTAAATATAAATTCCCAATTAATTCCAACTGTTTCAAAATGAACCAAACAATCCCAGTGTACAGATTTTTCAAACCGTTCAGTCCCAAATTTAAAAAACTCAAAAATTACATGAAAAAATTGCCCTTGCGAAATCTATGAGATTGAGATTTTTCATATTTAATGATTTCACAACAAAATCATTTTATTAAAATCAAAATAACTATTATTGTATACATTTTTTCACGATCTAATTATATATTCAGATTTATCTTTTTTTCAAAATGATATGACATTTACTGTTTTTTTATTAGTTATAGATTTGTATATTCATATTACATTCAACATGCTACTTCTAGAATTTTGAGTTTTCACATTTGTATTACATTTAACACGATCTTATATATTATCAAAACATAGTTAAGTGTGACATTATCAAAATCTTTTTCTTATATAATTCTCTTGTACGTAAATTTGAATCTGTCTTCGTCTTTCTTTGTAACAAATCTTCTCATTTACAATCCCTATCTTAGCTAAGTGTGACATTCAACATTCAAATTACTTTTATTCGTAAGTCATGTTACATTTGACATGTCCATACAATTTGTGTTATTATCTGCATTAGTTGATATTTTTTCTATTGTATTGGATGTTATATTCAACACTTACGGGGCGCACAGATTGTAGTGATATTATATATATATATATATATATATATATATATATATATATATATATATATATATATATTAACATCACAATTAATATTATATATATAACATTCACAAATTCAGAACTAAAAAAAAAAAAAAAAAAGATTAATATTTCATTTTGGAAAAAAAAATTAATGTTTTATTTTGAAGATCATGATTTATAGATCATAATGGTGTAAAAAAATCATTGAATAACAATCGAGAAAAATTATAGATTTCATTTTTAGTTTTATTGGTAGTTCATTACCATATATATTTTGTTCCGCATTTTTAGGAGTGACAATGTGTATTAAAGGTAACGATTCATTAATAGGGGCAAATTAGTCCACAAAATGTCAGTAGAAATAATCAATGGGAAAAAAAAAAAAAAAAAACAATTGGGTTCATTTGGTAGTTTCTATTGATGGAAATTGGTGGTAAGCGCCCCTATATGTGTGTATCTATCTATCTATATATCTACATACACGCACGCACACACACACATATATATATATGTGTGTGTGTGTATCCCAAACCTAAAAAATAAATTCTCATTTCAAATTATTTAGCATGAAATGTTTGATGCACATGGACCAAAACTAACAGGTGAAAATTGCAGTTGATGGATACCTTAAAACACCAGAGAGTTCTTGCTTGTGCAGCATCTGTACCAAGTTGAAATCCACCTTTGCAAATCTCAGCAACAGTTGGTCTTCTTGGTAGAGGGGGATGTATTCCCTAACCGCGACCCTCGTAAAATTTTTGTGGAGTGGTAGTTTTAGGGCACTCTCCACTTGTTTAGCAAGAACAGGATTAATACAACCAGAAGTCAAGTGGGTTTCAAGGAGATCAAATGTAAAAAGAAGGGCCTCTTCCATGATATCTTCTCCGCGCATGCGTAGATGTGTAGCTTCATAAAAGCTCAACAATCCCTTCACGTCACTTTTAATGGATCCTTTGAATTCACCATCAATGTCTTTGAATTTGTTGAAAGCATCTGGATAATGATTCACAAAAATATGTGTCTGTTAACTAAATAGATAAATCTTTGACATATATTTATCAGAAACTCGGATTGATAATATAATATAGTTAGGGTTAGCTTCTTTGACTAAGTTGTACTTTACACCGTGCTATTTTTATGAGCACTTATCTTCATGTGGTTCAGACTTAAGTGTAACGGCTAAATTAACAAATTTTTTGTGAAATGACAAATTTACTCTTATACTCGACCCGATGACATATATTTATAATAAATTCGGAGTGATAAATATACAATAAAATGTAATATAGTTAGGGTTATTTATATGTTGCCTCCTGTGATTTGACTAAATTGTCCTTTATACTTGTGGTATTTTCGTTAGCGCTTATCTCTCTTGTGGTTCAGGCTTAAAGACAATGATTAAATGATTAACAAAATCTCATGAAATGACAAATTTACTCTTATACCCGACCTGAGTTAGGGAAATAAAGAAAAAACAAAGAACAAATGACAAACATATATTATCTGACCCAACACAACATTGGATAAGTATTTTTTTTGTACCCTAGGGGTTTGTTTGTTTTAATTAGTGCTTTTACTTTGGATTTTGAAAAGTTAAGGGAAAAAATAACTTTTTAATTTTTTTTTGAAAATATATGTAGAAATAACCGGAAAAAAAAACAATCAAACACTACCTAAATGACAAATTAAGAACTTACCACAAGACATCCTATAACCATGTTGTCTAAACAATCGAAAACAAAGTGCAACAGAGAACAAGTCGTAGTCTTCATCATCATGATCCTCAAAATTTGAAAAAATATGTTGGATATGATCTTCGATCTCTTTCTCAAAATGATAAGAAACACCAAGGCGTTCAAGTGTGTCGATGAGATTCATAATCTCTATTGGTTTACTAATTTCACTGTTAGCTATTAGGGTTACCCTCACTTTCTCTTTTAACAAATCGATCTCTTTAGCATACTCTTCGTACACCTGTAAAAACATACAAAATATGAAGTGAAAAAAAACAAACATAAAATAGTGTTTAATTTCACTTTGCACCCTCTGTGGTTAAATAAAATTGCACTTTGCACTCCTGTACTATTTTCGTCATCACTTAAACCCCATATACTTAAGATTTAAGTACACCAGTTACATTTTTCGTTAACCTTAATGGTCAAACATCAAAAGTCAACAATAATAAATTACTTAGTGTTAATTGGCATGTATGCCATCTAAATTAAATAGATCACATTCAATTAATTTTTTGGGATGATTAGACATACTCAAGTTTAAGGTGCAAAATGAAAATTAGCCATTATCATCTCTCCCCTATTATTCATCACCATCGTCGTCTCTTCCTTTACGGCAGAACATGACCACTACTGCAACACCCGGTCGAACACTACCTCCACCACCTAATTTCACTGCCAAATCGACGCCCACCACCGCAACAATGAACGGCCACCACCACACCATTGGACGACACCAACCATTCTCTCTCTCTCTCTCTCTCTCTCTCTATATATATATATATATATATATTCTCTTATTCCCTACCCTCTCTCTTTCACTGTGTAGTAGATACAAATATATATACATATATAGTGAGTGAGAGAGAGAGATCCGAGCTCAAATCTAACATATCTAAGCTCGGATCTATAGATCCTTACATTCGAGTAGATCTGAGCTTCCGATCTACAGATCCGAAGCTCGAATCTTTCTCTTACTATATATATGTACATATTGTACACACACACACAGAGGCGAAATGAAAAAAGAGATAGAGAGAGAAAGAGAGTTATTGTGGTGTCGCTGTCGCCGTCATCGAAAATGAACCAGGGAGGGGAGGTGCGGGTAGGGAGTGGAAGACACTAACATGGGAATAGGGGTAGGGGTGGTCATAGGCCCGGAGGCCCGCTCAACCCTCCCAGCCCATTAGCTATAGTGTTTCACTTTCATTTCATTCCTCCTCAGTCCCGAACTTTGGTATGGGTAAATGTATTTTTTATTTTAGTGTGGAATGCGGATGAAAGTTTTTTATTCTTTTGTTGACGAACTATAATTAATATTGGTAAGTACTATGGAGGAATGTATTTTATAATTTTTATTTGTTATTTTAGTGATTATTTTTAAAATTATTAAAAAAAAAAATTACAGGGTCAGACTTGAGTTTTAGACATTTACAGTTGGTAGGATTGGGCACCCGGCTTGGGCCTAATAAATTTTCGTAATTTACTAGGTAGAAGCCAGCCCGAGTCTGGCCCATGACCACCTAGGGAGAAGTTGAAAGAAAAAATATATATTTTAAGCCTTAAAATTTTGGAGAAAATTTCAAGTGGACCACGTTGAATTAATTGGAAGAAAAATAACAACATTATCTTTATTTTTTAAGTGAAATGACTAAAATACTCTAGATTTTGTTCAATTTTTAACCATTGCATTTAAGTTTTAAATATATGGATGTAATTAGTGGTGACGAAAATATTATAGGTGTGTAACGTGCAATTCGGTCTAACTAGATAAGTGAAAGTAACCCCATGAAACATCACTGATTAATTACATGATTATCATTGATTAATTACCTGATTATCTAAAGAGAAGAGCAGGAAACGGTCACCCCATAAACTAGGGGGATTGATGGCCTTTGGGCGAACACTGTTGTTTAAACCGCAGCCAACTTCTTGCAAGGCCATATTATATTATTATAATTTTGAGCGAAAGTAGTTTAGTTAATTTTATAGACAGACATGATCTGTTCATAAGAGTATAACGTGGCTCATTGATAGAGACATTCCCACTATGGAAATTATTATCATGCTTAAAATGAGTTAATTGTCATGCTTAAAATTATAAATGTTGAGCTACAACTTAATGGTAGAAATTTATTTCAATTGACAGACAGATAGAAAAGACTAAAGATGACACGAAAACTTTAATTGTGTCATGTTTAGGTTTAATTAAATTTTGAAATATCAATTAAATTTTTTGGGTCTTTAGTTAATTTCTAAATTTATAATTTAGTCTCCAAAATTTTTAATTATAAATTCAAAGCTCCAATTAACTAAATTATCTCTTGAGATTAAATTAATGAAAAATATTTTGTTGTGAAATTTTATATTTGAAATCGAATAAAATCGAAATGCCCATCAAACTTTTATAAAATTAAGGGTAACGTAAAGGACAAGCCACCGAAACAATTTTTTATTTTTTTTTTAAATTAAAAATTTATTTTAATTTTTTTTGGGTATACCGCGCGAGTATCCTACCCATACAGGTTGAAAGGCTATCTCGTTCGGGATGCGTGACTACTCTTCCCAACAAGTATTTTTCCGCAAGTTCGAACCCTGTTGCAGAAGTCCCTCAACAGCTTTAACTGAAGTGCGATTTGCCACTTGGTCTACACCTTGTTGGTAGAATTTTATTTCAATTGACATATAGAAAAGACCAAAAGATAACTTGAAAACTTTAATTGTGTCATTTTCAGGTTTAATTAAATTATGAAATATCAATTAAAATCTTTGGGTCTTTAGTTAATTTCTGAATTTATAATTTAATATCTAAAATTTTTACTTAATAATCTAAATCTCTAATTTACTAAATTAGCTCTTGAAATTAAAATTAATGAAAAATATTTTGTCGCGAAATTTTATATTTGAAATCAAATAAAATCGAAATGCTCATAGATATATTTCCACTGTGGAAATTATTATCATGCTTAAAATGAGTTAATTATCATGCTTAAAATTATAAATGTTGACTAAGGGGTGGCTTTGGGTTTATGCTGCTTAGGTGGCATTTGATTTGGTTAGTGTTTCTGTTATTTCAAATAAAATCGAAATGCTCATAGATATATTTCCACTGTGGAAATTATTATCATGCTTAAAATGAGTTAATTATCATGCTTAAAATTATAAATGTTGACTAAGGGCGGCTTTGGGTTTATGCTGCTTAGGTGGCATTTGGTTTGATTAGTGTTTCTGTTTTTACTTCTAATAAAATAGGATGAGAATTTTGTTTTCATTCTAAAATATTCTGGAAATAGAAAATATATTTGATTAGACCATTATTTTGAAATTGTTTCTTTTACTTTACGAGAACAGAAACAAAGATACTGCAACATTTGTTCTTTTGTTTTTTAAATGTATGATTATAAGTATACATATTTTTTTACTAGTGAGGTGGTGTTGAGAATAGTTTTGTGGGGTGATGGTTTCTGTTTCTTGAATTCTTATAGAATTCAAGATATACTCCCAAAATTTTGGGAACAAAAACATATTTACCAAACGAATTTTCGTACATTAATCCCAAAATTTTGGGACCTCCCACCGAATGACCCTATTTTTTTATTTTAATTTTTACAATTCCAAAATTTATAAGTTAATAAATATCTAATTTATCTAGATCTAGAATGCAACCCTTTCCCAATCCCCAAAAAAAAAAAAAAAAAAAAAAAAAAAAACCAAACCAAACAAACAGAGTTGTTTACATATCTGCCTTTTTCTTTTTGTTCAATGTATCTGCCTTTTTCCTTTTGTTTCTTTCCTCTCTTTGCTTTTTTGGGTCTAAATAGAAAATAATAAATAATAAAATAGGGATATTTGTAGTCATTAAATGTGCAAGCATTTGTAGATATCCCTATTTTATTATTTATTATTAATTAAATAATAATAAATTAAAATAGATACAATATAAATTAATTAAATTAGAGTTTATTAGACTTGTAAAATTTGATAAAATTAATTATAATTTTTAGTTATTTGTTTGTTATTTTATAATATATTAATAAAAATTAATTTGTAGAATTATTATTTCAATTTTATGATTATTTAGGTAATTTGTTGCAGTAGATTTTTTTTCCTTTTTAACACACGCACCCACTCATACATCTGGTGGGATTCAAACCCCACACCAACTGTGGGGGGAGATATGAGCCTACCACTAGGCCAATTGTGTTGGTCGTGTATGTGTTTTGTTGTGTGTGGTCGATCCGGCCGTGGGTGTGTGTTCCAATATTCGACGGTAATCAGTCGGCGATCCTCAGCCACTGTCTGTGTGTGTGTGTTCAAACAGGTGTGTGTTGTTTGAGTGTGTTTGGTGTTCTGTGTGTGTTTTGTTTCAAAAGAGTGTGTTGTGTATGCATGGGATGATCGCAAGGTAATGTGGGAGTCGTCGGAGCTGGTAAGAAGAGAGAGAGAAAGAGAGAGACGATCGTTCGCCAAGGCGGTGACGAGTTAGTAAGTAGATTAAAGAAAGGAAGGAGCGGGTCGCCGCAGCGGTGAGGCAACGGCCACGGCGGTGAGCCAAAAATAAAAGGACAGTAGAACTTCAACAATTTGTAAAAGGGTAAAATTTCGACCGAATTCTAATTTTTGTTAAATTTAACTACTAACATCAAAATTTCGTAACCGGGATAATAAATTTTGTAATTGTTCATATTAATAAATTGTGTATAGTAATTATTAATGGAGTGAAATAAACTAAATAATAATTTTTCGTCAAAAAAATATGGGGAATGGGAAATCGTGAAATTTAGGGCCTACATTGCATGATTAGGTTATGTTGAATAAAATATTAATTTACGCCCTATCACTATTAGGTTCGCAGGCACCGGCGTTCCAGTAGAGTGTGGTCAGTGAAAGTTTTGCAGAACAGATAACGAGATGAGTGTATTATCTTCTATGTAAATATGCAAACTGTTATTTTCATATAAATTGTATAAAATTTGCTTATTTAAAAATGGACAAATTTTGAACTTATGTGGATCAAGTAGTTTCGGTGAAAAACGTGGGAAAATGATATTGGATTAAATCGGTTTTGGAGATAGAGGGTGATTTTGTTGGTTCGACTATGCCATAGTTTCTTCCCGTAAGGGATGTGAATATTCTTCCCATAAAGGATGTCGATTTTCTTCTCGTAAGGGATGTGAATTTTCTTCCCGTAAGGGATGTGAATTGATCCATCAGGGAATGCGAACCCTGCGGGTGGTACGGTATCGTTACAACTCCCGATCATGAGGTTAAAACGATCATATGGCTAATAGAAAGGTGGTGTGGTGTATTGTAGTATACGATGAACTGTTTGGATATATATATATATATAATTGGATTGGTGTATACTTATATATTGGCTTGGTTGCACTGGTTGACTTTCACTTCTTGGATAGAATGTTTAAAAATATTTGGATTGATTGATCTAAAATAATCGGGTTGGTTGACTTTCAAATGTTTAGATTGGATATTTTCAATATATATACTGGATTATTTCATTTGTGACAGGGAAACTGGGTTTCCGTGCGGTACGTGATTTTCATATTATTATTTTGAAATGTAGTATTTAAATTCTTATACTTGATCAATACAAAACATTTTTATTATGAAAACAGTACACCGATAAAAATTTTGGTTTCAGGTACTGCGGTTAGGAGTCGGTCCCCTATTGGCACTAGGTAAAATCCAGCGATAGTGTCGTTTGGGAGTGGGTTGTCTAAGGCGAACCCCTGGGAGATTCAGTATCATTATTTTGCTGATATTATTTTGTTGTACATATATTCAGGGACAAATGTGTCCCAGTTGGAAGGAGTTGTATGGTTTGTATGCTTGTATATGTTATTATATATGTGTGTTCTGGTTGGTTGGTCGTTCAGGGGGTGTCATGTCGACGTCATGCCGACCCCGGGTGACGGGTGTCCAGGGTGGGGTGTAACACACTTGTTTTTTTATATATCATGTGTTGTGGTGGTTTTGAGAGTTTCCCATGAGAAAAACACGAAGGGGAGCACAGGAGGAATTTTGGAGAGGCAGTCTCGGTAATGGCGGTTTGTACTTTGGCAACGTAGAATTAGGAGAAGATGAATATAAAACAAAATGGTTATCATTTGGATTTCAGGTAGAATTTCTAACTGTTTTAATAGATGTATTTAATTTCTCCGCAGGAGGAATTTTGGAGAGGCAGTCTCGGTAATGGCGGTTTGTACTTTGGCAACGTAGAATTAGGAGAGGATGAATATAAAACAAAATGGTTATCATTTGGATTTCAGGTAGAATTTCTAACTGTTTTAATAGATGTATTTAATTTCTCCCTGTATTGGGTTGTTGATGCTAGTACTGTTATAATAGTTATTTTTCATTAAATATTTATGAATACGTCCTAAGTGAAAATTATGTAAGATACACGTTTATGTGTTTACTTGGGATTTGATTGTTATGTATTTATTTTGGGATGGATTAGATAAACGTATTACAGGAGTTGAAATTCTACTGAATATTGGCTCACAATCCCATAATTTTGATTGTAGGCAACATGAATTATATTAGAAATTCTATTTGTAATAATTGTAATTAATATTTATCATTACAAAAATTTACTCGATAAATTGAGTATAATTATTCTCGTCGTATTTTAAAATTTAAATCGATAATTATAACTGTCATCGTAGTTGTAAAATTTCTCAGATTTAAAATGGATATTCAATTTTACTATTAATTCTCCTTAGGGAGAAACCTAGTGACGGCCCTGGAAAATCGAGTCATTACATTTGGTATCGAGCATAGGATTGTGACCACCCTAAGTTTGGGTTATGGTATCCATTACCCGTAATAAGTGAAGTAATACTTGAACATAATAATTTTTGCACAACTCATTAATTCAAAAAAAAACTAATGGGGATCAATACAACTTGTTTTGCATGATATAGATAAGTTAATTTCATATTTGACTGACGACCTCATCTGTCTTCCTAGTTGCATAACTTGGATGGGCAATGCTTGAAAAATATCACCTACAAATTTAATATATGCTTCTACTGCTGGTAGCGCGTAAATACGCCACTACTTTCACTTGCAAGTGTACGAGGTCAAGTTTTAGTATATTTCGGGAGATTTAGGGTTATCGTGTCCACAGGGATTGGTTGTCGTTACTATCGAATACTGTGTTTGTCATAACCTAATTTTATCTAGGCACTAAAAATGGAATATAATTGAATACTAATACTAAAATACTAATTTAACTATACTAATATTAATATTGAGATAGTTTTGAGAGAATATATTGTCTAGGGATTAGTTTCGTTTACGAATACGTGTTCGTTCTCGTTTTAGTTTATGTTAACGGCGTTCTACTTATCCGACAATCTCAATTTGTAAACTCTCCCGCCACCTCTCCCGAGTGTAAGTCGAGGGAATACATAATTTCGTGTCAATGAAGAAGTCCCCCTCAACGTCTTAACGACCCTAAGTCACGTAAGTCTTGCCCCAACGTCATCGATTGCACACAATCCAACTCTCTCCCGGGTCATTAGATCGTCACGTTGTGTTTAACCTAATCCGAATTCGGGGTTATCTCTCCCGAGTGTTAAACCATGTATTCTCTATATATCATTCTAAGCATAATAACAATACAAGAATGATACACAATCAAAGATCGAAGAACAACCGCTAACAAAACACAAACTCATTCAAACAACATATTCATAAATTTATTAATAATCCCTAAACAAACTATGTTTAGCCCATGGCCATAACCATATAAACAATATAGAATGAGCTAAACATGCTCAACAACTACCTAAATAAAGAAAATAAATGAACGACTTAGCCGATATCCGAAGATTTGGCACTAAAACCGTTGAACAATTGCTTCCTCCTTCATCTTCTTCCTCGGGTTGAGAGCTCTCCCTCAAAACAATCTCAAACTCACCCTAAAATATAGTCTAAGGCTTTAGGGGGTGATTCCATCCAAAGAGAGGAGGAGATGAAGGGTTTAAATAGAGAAAATATCCAAAAAAAGAAGAAAAAAAAAATCTAATCTGGTGCAGAGCTGACAACCGCGGCGGTAGGTATATCGGTTTAATGTTCGCTGCAGCGGTGAAGAAGGCGGTGGATTCAAGGACCATCCTGCAGTTTCACTGCCGCGGCGATGGATGTCCAGCAAGACTGGCCCTTCTTTGTATTTTCACTGCCACGGTGGTGGGCTACTGATCTGATTATTTCATCCATGCTTATTTTTCCACCGTTCTTAATCCGAATTGATCGTTTATGCTCCGATTTCAAACCTTTTTTTTATCCCCACACACCTGATTTATACAAAAAGAATAAAAACTAATTAAAACATAATAAAAACGCTATGAAAAAAAAATACTTTAAACCTGACAATTTCGGTTTGAAAATGTATAGGTAGATCACACCTATCAACTGCCACTCTTAATGATCCATTTGCTTCGTATATTGTAATTTTCCTATATCAAAGGTGTCTACTGGTGGAGTAACCAGTGTTGTCCTCTTTAATAATGATCACAGCATATATTTCCAAACTCAATTTAGGTTTTGGTCACCTTGTGCCCTGCCATGATGAGTGTCTCCATTATGTTTTTATGGGTGGTTTAACACTTTGCACCCATATGTTGTTACCATTATGTCACTTTAGTCCCTACAAGTTTCAAATTGAACATACTACCATTTTAGATGACATTTGATTAATACAACTTACAAATAATAAATTAAATAAGCCTTGGTGAGTGTCGTGTTAGTCGTGGACCATAGGATTGTCATTGAATTGAAATGACCAATTTAAATAGGTGTTTACTGTCTTCTATATAAATCGTCAAATTATATTTTCGTATTAAATTGTGAAAAAAAAAAAAAAAAAAAAGTGTTGATGAAAATAAACAGTTTTACGATGATCAATGGATCAAGTAAAATTTTAAAAGTGAAGATTTTGTTTTTATTATCCTGCTATGCCATAATTGTCACGTTATGAGGGCATGTCTTGTGAGATGTAGTTGGTCCTTACAGGAAGGTATGTCATGCAGGACGTTGTTATTGTTGTGACCTGGCAGAAGGGCAAGCCCTGCAAGTGGTTGACTACGTTGTTGATATGTTGAGACCTATCAAGAGGGCAAGTCTTGCAGGTAGTTAACTATATTGTTGATATGATATTTTATACCATCACGTTGACTCTTACCATTGGAGATATCGAATAGCCCTAACACTGATAACCACCTTAGATGGCATAGTTGTATAGGTTACGGTACTGTTATAACTCCCAATCGTGAGGTAAAACGATCTTATGGCTAGTAAAAAAATATGTGTGCAATATTTTATTAGATATCAAAATAATTTTATTGGTTATTTTAAAAATATCATTTTATTGTAATGGTCGCAGTGGAATTTTATTTCGACTTGGTGTGTAGTTATATTATATTATATTTTAAAAAATGGTGTTTGATAAATATACTTGATCCATAAATTATTTTTATATTATGAAGACAACGTGTGCATTACCTTCTATGTAAATTGCCAAATTATATTTTCATACTAAAATGTAGAAAAATAAAGTTTATTAAAATGGATTATGTTATAACGTTATGCGGATCAAGTAAATTTTTAAATATGAAAAATGGTTTTATTATCCGACTATGTTATAGTTGTCTTCTCGTCAAGAGGGCATGTCCTGCAAGATGTGACTATATGTTGTTACCTGTCAAGCAAATCCTGCAGGATAGATATATGTTTTTACCTGTCATGCAAATCCTGCAGGGTGGATATATGTTATTACCTGTCAGGTAAGTCTTGCAGGGTGTTTGCTCCTACCATTGGAGATATTAAATGACCTTAATACTAATTGCAACATTAGATTATACAAATTAACAAGTTACAGTACTGTTATAACTCCCGATCATGATGAAAACGATCTTATGGTTGGTAAGAAAATATGGTATTTTATTATATAAAATAGAGTTGATTTGTCAATTTCAATTCGGTTGCTCTGTTATAATGATATTTTTATTGGAATTCGGATACTGCTAGTGTAGTTATATTTTCTTGGAAAGTAGATTTTGATTAAAAAAAATATTTGATCATAAAATATTTTTATGTTACGAACACAATACACAGATAAAATATTCAGATAGATATTGGTCCACTACTAAAAATAAGTAGAGTCAGAGTGTAGCGCAATTGTTGAAATTTTGGGGGGCTATGTGAAATATTTTTATATATATGTTATGTGAGTATTGACTATTTGTAACGAATTTGATTTTTATAGTTTGACACGTATTTATGGGTTTCGGGACATATTTATGTGATTAAGATACATCTACGAATTTCCACCGTGTTTACGTGTTTCTAGATATATTTATGCGGGTTGGAATATATTTATATATTTCGAGATGTATTTATATGTTTGAGATGTATTTATATGATTGAGAGGTATTTTGGTATTTTGAGATGAATTTATGAGTTAAGACACATTTATGTGTTTTGGGATGTATTAATATGGTTATGACATATTTCTGTGTTCCGAGACATATTTACATGGTTGAAATGTATTTATGTGTTTCGAGACATATATATGTACTTTAGACTTATTTATGTGATTAAGAAATATTTATATATCTTGGAACAT
This sequence comes from Eucommia ulmoides, assembly GCA_016647705.1. Taxonomy (NCBI): domain Eukaryota; kingdom Viridiplantae; phylum Streptophyta; class Magnoliopsida; order Garryales; family Eucommiaceae; genus Eucommia; species Eucommia ulmoides. The sequence goes on along the minus strand of CM028330.1, from coordinate 4,028,000 downwards.
AATTATGTGAATGAGATGTATTTATGTATTTTCAAACATATTTCAAGTTTGGATGGTGTTGATATTTATGAAAAAGTTGACGAGATTATTAGAATTTTAATATGAATATTGGAAATTGATTATTTTTAGTCACACAGACAGTTCACGAGAAATTTAGGCTATCTACTGGTTAAGATATTGGTTATTGCGATATGTTGGCTTGAAATGTTAGAAGAAATTGATAAATGCTGGTTATGGGTTATAGTAGTGGACTTGAAAAGTCATGCCAAGTGAGAAAATTATTGATGTCGTAGACCTATTGGAATTAAGATAGACCCAATCCAGTGAGACTACCGTGATATTTTAAAGATATATTGTTATTTATTAATATGTTTATCAGAATAGTATAGTGGGAGTGTGGTGATGACTTTCAATTATTATTGGTTATCCGAGAGTGATTAGTACGATGTGATTTTGAATTATTATTATTTGAACGAAATTTTGAGGACGAAATTTATTTAAGGGGGGTAAATTGTAATACCCCAAAAATTTATATTTTTTAAAATATTATTTTATATAAGTTTAATATTTTTAGGATTATTTTATAAATTTATGATATAAATAATATTTGAAAATTTTGGGGGTTAAATTTTAATTTGATTTTTAAAAGTTTTGAGACTATTGTGTTATTTAAAATATATTTTTAAGAGTTTTGAGGTATAATTAATATTTTTCTTATTTTAAGGGGACATTTGTGCAAATAAATAAATAAATAAAATAAAATAAAGGCGAATTTTGTTTTTAGTCCACTATAGGTAGGTCATAAAGGAATCAGACTCCCTAACACTATTCATTAATTTTCAGACCACGCAAAATCTTTAGAAAACATCCTTTAATTTGGTCATCTGTGTTAACGTTTATTTACAGATCATGCTATTGAGAGTCTGCAAACCACCGTTTTGGCTTATGGAACGTGAACAGGACAACAAATTAACCCATCACAATACGTAATCCAACTTTATAGGCCTGATTTCTTAACCAAATCATTAAAATTTGTTATCAAATTAAAGAGCTCACCGTGACCTTTGCAATAGTGTTTTTTTTCCCTGTTTATGTTTAATGAATGCATTAACGTTAATGCACACGGTAAGTTGTCCGGTGTGACCCTGTCCGTTCTGCTTCCGATACAACTTGGTACCCATTCCACTACCTGCTCCAATACACAAAAACCGCTAAAAACTTTCCATTTTCTCTCTTCACTGCAAAACTACCGAAACCCTAAAACTAAATAGGCGAAATAACTAAGAACCTACACAAACACTCTTCCAAATGGCAAAAATCGATCACGCCACGTCGTCTTCTATCCAGAAACGAGAAAGCCCTAATCTCAACGGGATGTAAAACCCTAAAATCGTTGTTAGTTTATTCGGCAAAATTTGTTTAGAAATCGAAATCATAAAGGAGACAATGTTGTTCGTCTATTTTGACCGACTTCGACATACTGTCTTTCTCGATTTTGGATTTTTGTTTGTTGTATGTTGTAGAATATGCGTTAATACTCTTGTATTGTATGTCGTGTTTTGTCTCTTGGTTTGCTGTGTTAGAAAACCTTCACGTACTTTCTTGATTTAAACCAGATGTTGTTTTACCCCCAAAAACAAAACAAAAAATGAGTTAACATTTATGTAGTTTGTTTGTTCGCATGTGTGCGAAGTATTTCCATCAACGTTAACACATAAGAGATTTGTGTCTGATGTTGATGAATGCGTTAATGTTGTGGATTTTATTAGTTGAGATTTTTCTACATAAAAATGTGTGAGATTTGTGGAACAGGTGCATTGAAGTTTTTTCAAAAAAATTGATTGTTATTGACACTTCTCTGTAATTGCTTTAACATTAACGTAATGAAGTTTGACTTGTAAAAGTGAGCATTAACGTGAATGTGTGTGAATGTTTGGATTTCAACTGACTGCGTTAACGTTTAACACGTGGATTGTAATTGCGTTATCGTTAACGCATATAAGTTTGCTTGTAAAATGGAAGAGTTAACGTTAATGTGCGTGAATCCTGAGATATGGTACATTTTTTTGGCTTAAACAAACACTTGGATTGGCTGCATTGACACAAAAAAGACGCATGAATTTTAATTGTGTTAACGTTTACGCAATTAACGTTAACACTTGGACTAACTGCGTTTAACGTACTTGGGGTGGATTGTAATTGCATTAACGTTAACACAATTAAATGTGGCTTGTAAAAGGAAGAATTAACATTAATGTATGTGAATGTTGGGATTTGGTACATTTTTGGGTCTGGATAAACACATGGACTGACTACTTTAACGTTAAATGTATGGATTGTAAGTGCGTTAATTGTGTTGTCATTGTTTTGCATTAAAACTTCTCGAAAAAAAAAATACCCAAAAAGAAAGGGTGCAACCAGTGGACATTCCTGTGTCACTGCAACCTGAAGCAAACTTATGAGCTGCTGAAAGAGTGTAAACTGAACGGTCAGCATAAGAAGCTCTTAGCGAGGACCCCCTTTGCAAAATTGTTTGAGACATTGTACCAGCAAATAGTGACTATGGGAAACATTCACAAACATGATGATCTCATTGAGATGATTATCCGGTGCTATAACCCTACGCGAGGAAGTTTTAGGATTGGGGGTAAGCTCATCTGGATAACCCCGCAGGACATACAACTAACATTCGGGATATCGACAGGCGAAGGACATGTTGTTGTGAATTGATACACAAAGTACGACTCTTTGTTTATGTCCAAGCTAACATTTACAGATTGCAGGTTTAGTGTCGCATACTTGAGATTGCTAGTGGAAGCGAATATCAACGCCACAGATGAATAAATGATAGAAGATGTTGTGCATATGGTCATTCTGCACCTCATGACAACATGCTTCTTTACAACCACTGGACAATAGGTCCTGAAGTGGTTAGTTCGATATGTTAAAAGAATTGAATACATGGCCAATTACAATTGGACAGTGGCGATATTCACAGAGTTAGAGACGAGCCTGAATAAGTCGTATATAGAACCCCAGTTGGTCACGGGGTGTGTAGTTGCTCTCTAGGTGTACACATAACCATTAGGAATTGTTTTTACCAAATAGAAAAGCCCTGTTTGTGAAAACTGCTTGACATCGTAAATTTTTTGTTTACTAGTATTGGTTGTGCGAGCACACAACGTTGCTGAACCACATCGAGGAGAAGGAATATAGCGTGCCGCGGTTGGAGAGATGGTGCCTTACCACATTTTCTTCCCACCTTGGGGGCGTTCCCATCAGCCTCTTTTCAACTGATAAGGTAATCAAAAAAACGCGTGGTGCTTTAACATTCATGTGTAGCACATAAAATGATTCATGTCTGGGACGAATTTGTTGAAGTTTTTGTAAACAAATTGACTGCAATTGACACATGTAATTGTGTTAATGTTAACGTATTTAAGTATTGGGTTGAAAAAAAAAGAGTTAACGTTAATATGTGTGAATCTTAATGTATTGTTTCAATGTTGGATGTTGTTTTGTGTTCTCCCTCCTCTCACTGGTGCTGAGTTAACTTTCACGTATCCCAAGTGAAAGACCAACTAGCCTAGGGGACTTTATGCAGAGATGCAAATGGGGATTACTTTTAAAGAAGAGAGCGATGACTATATCAAGGAGAGCCCAGTCAACAAGGGCAAAGATCCAGTCGCTGATACTGATGAAGTGTATGATGCCATGATTGACGACATCATAGGGCGGTATATGACCCCCCTCGTGAATCACCCTAATGCTCTCCCCGCTCAAACCGTAACTAATCTAGGGGATGATTCCGCCTCGGCTGAGAGTGCATATTACACACCTTCCGGAAGTTCCTTTGCGCCACTGTTCGCGGTTGAACCTACGATTGATGACATCCACAAACAGATTGAACTCATGCAAGGTGAGTTCGTAGGACACAAAATAGAAAAATATCAGACCATTACGGGGTTGCATAGGGTAATTGCAAGTATAATCGCCGCCAACGTCGAACAGAAAAAATAGATTGATCATCTAAAAGCGTCGTCATTACAAGAAAAAGAAAGTTATGAACGTTCTATCTCCGGCCTCTCTATATAATTAGCGAAATCAATTGGGGAGAAGATGGACATCCTGATGGAAATCAACGTGCACGACATCAAGTAAAAATATAGGAAGTCCCCCGTTGATTGAGAGAAAGATAACTTTAGGCAGAGATGTGACGAGCTCACCCAGGAAGTAAAGTCGCTGAAAAAGATTATCGAAACGCTGAATCAACAAGATGTTGAGATGCTAAGGAAATAAAGAAGAAATATAATGATATTGCACCTTGAGTTGAAATGAGCACAAGAAATCAACAAAATGTTGAAGGAAAAGAAGAAAGAGGTAGCCAAACACGACATTTCAATGCGTGTGGCTCTTAATAAACAAATACAATACCTTAAGACAAAATTGAACGCCTACATGTAAATGGGCAAAAAACGTACATCTAACACACTCGCAGTCCTCGAGCCTTAACTGTTTTCTATGGTCATGCCGACAGACGGCCCTCGATGCTCTATCACTAGTCTCGATGCCCACATCGCATGGAGGGGCGATACCAAACGTTAGCTCAATGGTTGGGCAAGTAAAGAAAAAGGAAAGGCAACGGAAAAAACAAGAGAGTAATTTTGTCTACCCAAAGATGAAAGGGAACGGGAAGCAAAAAGAAAAAACTAACATAGTTAATGTCGATGAGCTCCCACTGGCAACAACGTATGAAGACAATGCAAAACTGCAGGCTCAAAATGCGAGGACCGTCGATATGATGCTCGATGATGACTATTGGGAGAAGTTTCAAGTGATTTCCAAAGAGAGACCCATGTAAAAACCACATGTTAACTCAATGCCAACTTACTTTAAAAAAATAGTTTTTCAAAAAAATGTTTGTCGCCCATATGACGTGTTGTTTTTGATAATGCCACGGGACATTCATGTTTGGGAGGGCGACATCATATGCATGCTCATGGAGAGATGCATCTCCGATAACGTATGAAACCGACTGTATAATATTTACGTTTTATGAATGATTAAATGCTTCCATCAACATGCTTGCGTAACTGTGTATGTTATGCAAATTACGTTAACGTTAACATTACTGTCTCCCCTTCCCTCTCCCTTCCCCCCCTCCCCCCTCCCCAAGTTTTCGATTCATTCAGGGAGTTATTAGAAGACTAAACTAGGGAACTCAATTGAATGCAAAGGACAACATCGAACATGTTGTTGCATGAAATGAGATTCGCACTAGCATGCATACGAGTAAGGCAAAACAAATGCTTAAGCACTTGTTACCATTTTTTTTTTCTCTCCAACTATGCTAACATGTAAAACTCAAAACATGAGAGAATGTTATAAGAGACAACAACGAGATCATCCTGAAGGATGTCTACTACACAGTAAGTACCACATTCGCCAAACAAACACGGTTCGTTGTCTTCCCAATGAACACTCACGGGCGCCATGCGTCGCCCAATCACTAGACTGTGATGGTACTGGACATACATGCGAAAAAATAGACGTTCTACAATTCCATCCATCCTAGGAAGAACACTATTGATCATTATTATAACGATGCGCTTACAATGGTATTTGATTTTACATAAATGCTTTGATTGTTTGGAACTATGCTATGTTTTTTTTTACTAACCTAAATTCTGAACGGAAAAAGTTTATTGGGCAACATATCAACATAGAAATACAGGCCGATTGTGGCAATGCACCTATCGAACAATGTCCCGATTCCCCACAACAAAGGGGGGCGTAAGTTTACCCGTCCAAAACTTGCACAAAAAAATCGTATGTTTGGGTAAATTTATGATTCTCATCTGTTTATCTTCCCCCCCCCCCCCCTCCTCCCGTTTGTAGGACCGATTGCAGCGTTTTTGTTATGTACATCATGAAACAATACGCTCAGAGCGTGTTGGTCGCGAAAAAGCTGTTGGTGGCAGATGTACGAGGTGTTTGGAAAGCCGCAATACATGCTCTACTGAACCATCCGCACTACAGTTGGGTCCCCTCGGGAGTGATGATGTTGAAAAAACCCAACCCGATCATGGCACATCTTCTCCTGAAAAAAATGTTGTATCATAATACAAAAACAAATTTGAATTATATATATTTTTCTGTTTTATTCATTTTTTGCATGTTGGTGAATGTGTGTCCTTTGGTGTTTGCTGGAAGATTATATTTTGGAACACGTTAACGTCTTGACGTCTGTATTTGTGTTAATGTTAACGTGAAAATATAATTCCTTAACTTTTGCTTATTGCATTAACGTTAATACCAACAAGAAAGGGTAGCAACATCAGATTTTTATTTTTTTTTATTTGATGTGTTAGAGTTAACATTAAACGTCATAACATTAAACAACATTAACGTTGACGTAAACATATTTTTTTGCCGTTATCTTAATGCGTTAACGTTAACTTCAAAATGTAATTCTTTAACTCTTACTTATTGAATTAAACTGCGTTAACGTTAATTTAGAACATACTCGCCATTTAGTTGGTGTGTTGACGTTAACTTATTGCATTAATGTTAATGTAAAGGGAGTATCACTAACATCCACTCATTTTAGTATATTAAAACACTTACTCGCCGTTTAGTTGGTGTGTTAATGTTAATTTTAATTTATTACTTTTGAATATGTTATTTCACATCAAATATTCAATTTTTAGTCGGCGTTTCACTAATGTTACCTTTTTTTATCAGATATGTTGCATGGGCAGTGGGTTATTTATCCCTTGTAATGATGCCTATGACATGATCGGCATTATCATCCTTCTATTTATAATGACTATTTGGTTATTCACGCTGTTTATCATTCATTTACTATTTTGCATGCAACACAGGGTGTTCTGAGAGAGCAAAAAAACGTCGAGCATTGACTTCAATATCTTTAGGAAAGACGTTCGGAAGTGGAAAGCAAATACCAATTAGCTTTGCAACTTAGTTTATGAAATGAAACGTCGAATGGGGAATGCCTGCTGGGTGTTCTCAAGTACAAACGAAGAGAACTTATTCTTGAAGGACCAGAACACCCAGCTGTGGGGATGGGTTGCAGCCCCCGAACATGAAGTCCGAAATGTTACGCTGAGAGATTGCATCAGCTAATGTCCAGTCTGCCCGTCGTGAATCGTCAGTCAACAACAACTAGTAAGATGCTGGGGCTCAGAGATGGGATGTGTTTTTTGTGCATTGACATTGTTGCATTTTTGTTTGGCTGAAGAAATTATGGATACGAATTTTTTAGTTGTGCATAATTTTTCATCAATGTTAACTTAATTTGTTGTACATTTAAAAATGTGTTTATTGGCGTGTCGCTGAGCATAAGTACGCAGTTTTTTAGCATAAGCATCTTTTATCTTTTATTTTTATTTTTATTTTTCTTTATTTTTTTTTTTGTGTGTGTGTGTGTGTATGTGTGTGTGCTTTGTTATTGATGTTAACTTGAAATGTTTGTGCTGGTGAATGGGCTTACAAATGTTAGCTTTACAAATCAATTTTGTTTGTGTCTGGATGTGCCTGCTTTAACGTTCAGGTAATGATTGTGTGTTAACGTTAACACATTGATTTTGTCAAAAACGTTAATATGCATCCTATGTTTTACACATTCTAACTGTTGCACAAACAAAATCATTTTTTTCCTTTTACTCATCTTGCTTACCAAAAAAAAAATAGTAAAAAAAAAAAAAAAATCATGTAACAAGATTACCACCGTGGAAAAAAAAATGAGGTCCCCCCGAACATCGAACACACGAAGTAATTGCATCAAAATTACATTAAAAAAAATTATAGTAGGTGCTTTAAATTGCAGTAGTGAATGTTTTCCTATTGTGATGCCCATATTTTTTGCATCTACCATATCTTATTTCTGCGATCGGGGAGATGATTAAATCTTCCAATACATTCTATTCAGGCTTCTCGATTGTGGGGACGCCATATATGTCTTTCGAGTAGGTCATTCTGTAATATTCCACCGAGAAAAATGACTCAACGAAGGAATATATATTCTGGGTGCTTTTTGGTATTGCCGCTCAAGCATGAACACACTGGAATCTATTTTCCTGCCAGCTGAAGTAGGAACACATTTTTTTCTCCACGTCAACTAACACGGATGCATTTGAGTGCACTTCATATACGTTGTTGCTGCACTCGACAACATTCCATGTCTGTCCATCGCTAATCATCCGCGCAAGCATCTAATCCCGCACTGGGCATAGGAAACCTGTCATCAATAATGATTCGACGCGTGTAACTAATAATTGGATCATTACCTTGAACCTAATCTTGTCAACAATCAATATGATCGACAGGTGCCCGTAATCGCGAATCTATGCGTTTAATGACTTTGCTAAATTGAACGACATCTCCCCATATCGTTTGCCTTTGAAAAACATGTTGCAGAAGTTGTCGGGTGGCATATCTTCTAGGAAATTCTTTACTCATCTCATGTCTTCTACTCTTAATTCTTCCCTTAGCTGGTAGTATTTGTCAAGCGTCGTCACATATGTCATCATCGAATATTTATGCACGAGTTTTTCCTTCCACGCCTGTTTCAATCCCGCTAATTTGTCTCTCAAGTTGTTCTTCAAGTGGTTTAAGCAATAAGAGTGAAAACAATCTAGGAACATCCTCTGAACACCTTCAAGAATTCTGTTGTGTTAATCGAAAATGAACATTAACACACGTTTGTTCACCACAATTTTTGCTAAATTGGTCATAAACTAGTACCAGTTGTCATCGTTCTCTACATCAACAACAGCGAATACTACCGGGAAAAGACCTGTCCAGTTATGAAAAAATAAAAACATATCAACGTTCGAGAAGGACATAGAAGCCAAGAGCATTTATAATGCGTTAACGTTAATGTTCCCATGCGTTAACGTTACATAACATAAAATATGCTGACAAATTATTGTTGTGTCCATCCTTTGCGCTGGCCCCCAACAAACACCCCTTGTACCTATCCCCGAGAAATGTCCCATAAAAAAACCACATCGGCCTGCAATATTTGAACCCATGTGCAGTCGCATAGAACGATATAAACAGTTTCTTGAAATGACCTATTTCTTTGTCATAATCTAATGCCAAATGGCTACATGGGTTCGTCCACAGGCATGCATCCAAATATCAGCGCAGTTGATCGTTAGACGACTCATGATCGCCATTCAAATCATCCCGAGCTTTCTCTACACTGATCCATGCAATGTGGTATGGGATCTCAATCCCATAGTCGTTCTTAAATGTGTGAACAACGTCAATTGGGCGAGTGGATGGGGTATTCTGAACTAAGTCTAAAAGGCATGACATCACAACACTGGAATTCATCTTCTCGTTTCTCGTCGTCCTATAAGCAGCCCCACAACTATGATTTCTCTGAAACTCCCAATATATATATATATATATATATATATGTAAACCGTTACTTTCATATAATCTACCTTACACTATACATTTGCACCTTCTTTCTTCCTTGAGTGAACATTCAATTGTCTCCCTTAGTGCTTCTCTAAGGCTATTCCACCCTTAAACATTTGTTTAGCTTCTTTAAGACCTTCAACCTAGTGATCGGATAGTAATGCCTTTTTAGGCAATGGGCAAAAAATCGACAACAGGTTGTCCTCCCCGTTCATGCCACCCGCGCCCCCCTATCTCGTTGGATATTCGATAAGCATCATGTCCCGGAATCCACTTGATCCACTACCTCTGCCATACGTCTTTATCTCCAAACCCACATATTCAAGCTTCATTGCTCATGTAAAACTAACCATAACATCTAGGTCGTCCTGACACAATATTAGGCACTCGTCATGCCCTGATATGGAATAAAACATCTCGAGGGAAACATCCCTCAATACGTTCCACCTCGACAGCACATTTTGAATTAGCAAACTGTGCCTGAAATTGTTGTCCACTTTGACACCCAACGAGTAACCATTAAACTAGCATATCAAAACTATGCGTGTCGTCATTACACCCCCCCTCCCCCCCCCCCCCCCCCCCCTCCTTCAACAATAAATCTACTGTTAACGTTAACATAGGTATCTGTCAATTATGTGTTAACGTTTATGTATTCTACAAAACCAAAAAATGGTGCATTGATGTTAATGTTAACAATGATTGTTAAAAGAAAAGAACTGAAACTATCATAACGGCATAAAATCCCCCACCCACCCCCTCCAGGCTGACATTAAAAACTGTGTTAACGTTAAAACCTATGTAGCTTGGGTCATATTACTTTTCCAAAAAATAAATTGCGAGTTAACGTTAGCATATACACATGTTTGCTGAAAACTCTCTTTTGTTTATATTCACATTGTTATTACGTTCATGATGCAAAGTTTAACAAAGCATGTTAACGTTAACGCAGTGCTTCCGTTCTCACCATCTCCCTCCCCCAATAAACTAGCATATCAAAACTATACGTGTCGCCATTGCCCTCCCCCCCCCCCCCCCCCCCCCAAACAATAAATCTGCTGTTATCGTTAACATAGGTATCTGTCAATTATGTGTTGACGTTTATGTATTCTACAAAACCAAAAAATGGTGCATTTATGTTAATGTTAACAATGATTGTTAAAAGAAAAGAAATGAAACTATCATCACGGCATACAATCCCCCACCCCCTCCAGGCTAACATTAAAAACTGTGTTAACGTTAAAACCTGTGTAACTTGGGTCATCTTACTTTTCCAAAAAATAAATTGTGAGTTAACGTTAGCATGTACACATGTTTGCTGAAAACTGTCTTTTGTTTATATTCACATTGTTATTACGTTCATGATGCAAAGTTTAACAAATTATGTTAGCGTTAACGCAGTGTTGCCGTTCCCACCATCTCCCTCCCCCCAATAACTGGATATCCATTTATCGCCAAAACCTCGAAAAAATAAGGTCGAAAACTTACGCAGCAACATCGAGAAAAAAAAAAAGGAAAAAAGCGATTAAACTCGATTGTATAACTTTTTATTGAATACAATTGAGTAAACTGTGTAACTTGGATCATGTTACTTTTCAAAAAAAAAAATGTAAGTTAACGTTAACATGTTATTACTTTGTTATTCACATTGTTATTACGTTCATGATGCAACGCTTAACAAAGCATGTTAACGTTAACGCAGTGCTACCGTCCCTACCCCCTCCCTCCCAAAGAACAGGGGATTTATTCATCGCGAAAAACTCAAAAAAACAAAGTCGGAACATTACAGCAACATCGAAAAAAAAACAAAAAAGAGATTAAACTCAATTATATAACTTTTCATTGACTACAATCGATTAACATGGTCTTGCTTTGTCTTAAAAACCTCTCCTACCGAAGTCATTGAATATAGTCGTCGTCGCCGTCATTTTAGAATCTTCTCCTCGTACCAGCTATGCAACGCCTATATATTTGAAAATAATATTTTTGCAAATCCTCACCCTATGTAAGGAATGTCATACGTGTATTTGAATCAGCCAAAAATCTCTATTTTGTTGCTTACCATAACCGAAACGATCCGTCAAGCTGGCTTGTCGAAATGAACAGGGGTATTATTGTCCATCGTCGCTTGGCTTGGATCGTCGAAGGACTGAAAACTAAACTCCCTATACGAGGAGGTCTGATCCCTAACCAAACAGATGAAAATGAGTTTTTTCTCATTGGTTTCTCTAATGGGGACTAAAAACTAAAAAACTCTAAAATAAAAACAATAGTAAAAAAAAAATTGATATAAAATCAAATAAGGTTGAGAATTGTTTCCTTCCTAAGGAAGGCAACAACTCTCAACCATATATATATATATATATATATATATATATATATATATATATGTCATGCATTGACACATGGGCCCCACAAGTTATTAGTTGCATATACACATTTATGGGGTTAGTGTTATGATTTACTGATAAAGGTGATTTGGATGTTAAATGTAACACAATTGTATTTTGATAATATATGAGACCGTGTTAATTATAACACGAATGTGTGAATTGAAAATTCTAAAAGTACCATGTTAAATGTAACATAAATGTAAAAATTGAAAATTTTAAAAGTACCATATTGAATGTAACACGAATATGAAACTAGTGAAAAAAAAATAGCAAATGTTATCATTTTGAAGATCTTATCCAGACGAATCTGAATATAAAATTAATCGTAAAAACATGTATACAACAATAATTATTTTGATTTTAATAAATGATTTTGTGTGAAACCGTTAAATATGAAATATTTTAATTATCATTTATGTGAAAATTGTTAAATATGTAATATTTCAATCTCGCGAATCACGTAGAAGTAAATTAGTCATGCCACTTTTCCCCTTTTTTGAAATTGGGGCTAAATGGTCCATATAATTTGTAAAACGTGAGTATTTAGTTCATTTTAAACTAGTTAGTATTAATTGGTAGTTTGATACTTAATTTAAGCTTAGTTAATAATTTTTCCTTTAATATTTGTATGCTTATATTTCTTCATTGTAGATTCTGTTACAAAATATAGATTTATTAACGGAATTAATAATTGAAAGTATTGAATTGAACCGAGTTAGACAGGACATGACTAGGAAACAACAAAATTGTGTAATTATTCAGGCGACATGCATAGGGTTATTTCTTTTGAAAGGCCTTAATCGAGTTGTTTACATAATAAATATTAAAAAAAAAATTACTGAAAGAGTATTAATTTCAATATCAACTTATTTATGGGAGTGATGCATTTCGGCGTTCGGAACACCGGGATTAGATCCCGGCGTTCTGAAAGCCGAAATTGTTGTTATATTTTTATTTTTATTTTTATTTTTTCATTTTTTTTATCCCGGCCTTCACATCAAAAAAAAAATTAGATTTTTTTATCCCGGCCCTGTGAAGGCCGGGATCACACAAAACAAATATTATTATTATTATTTTTGTATGTTTTGGCCTAATAAATTTTTTAAATTTTTAGCAATTTTGAGTTGAAAAATGGACAAGTAGATGAATTTTAAAAAATCGTCAAAGTTGACCCGACGAGTTGTTTCAATAATTTAGAATTAACAAAATATTACATGTCCATAACAGAAATGAACCAAATTTTTTGTATATAAATTATGTTCATAATACTACATAACAAAACTTGGAACACTAAAAACGGATACGTGGATGAATTTTAAATAATCGTCAAAGTTAACCAAACGAGTTGTTTCTATGACGATACAGTTTTTTTGAAAACTTTGAGTTAACAAAAAATGGTCTTCTATTCGTAATAGAAATAAACCTTATTTTTTTGTATACAAACTACGTTCATAACGCTAAATAATAAAATCGACAATACCAAAAACGGATAAGGGAATATATGGTGTTGAGAGAAGAGAAAACTTATGTAAAATAATAGAAAAAGTTTGGATGGACATAATTTTGCGCTTGGCGGTCCGTTTGGGGCGATTTTTTTTTTGATTTTAGGTATTTGTTTGAGATCTAGGCGTGCAAACGGCCGTAGGCGGTTTGGTCGAGTATTTTTTCAAAAAAAAAAAACCGTTTTTACCTTCAATTTTGGATTCGAAGTGTTGGGTGACTAAATTTGTAATCTTCGTCGCGAGCGTGCGTCTTGTTCTTTCGTAAAATTGAAATCTTCAAAACCCAGAGTGATGACTCATATCAAACCCAACTTTAAAAACAAATTACCCCCAACGGACTACTGAACGCAAAGTTATGTCCATCCAAACATTGAAGAGCATTATAGTGTTTTTGAAACGTTGAAGAGCAACACCATATATTCACTAATCCGTTTTTGGTATTCTCGATTTTATTATTTAGCGTTACGAACGTAGTTTGTCTACAAAAAAATCAGGTTAATTTCTGTTACGGATAGATGACCATTTTTTGTGAACTCAAAGTTTTCAAAAAAACTGCATCGTCTTCGAAACAATTCGTCTGATCAACTTTGGCGATTATTTAAAATTTATTCACTTGTCCATTTTTAGTGTCCTAAGTTTTGTTATGTACTATTATGAACATAATTTATATACAAAAAAATTGGTTCATTTCTGTTACGGACATGCAATCTTTTGTTAATTCTAAATTGTCGAAAAATATTCCGTCATTATCGAAACAGCTCGTCTGGTCAACTTTTGCAATTCTTTAAAATTCATCCACTTGTCTGTTCTTAGTTTTTAGTGTTCTAAGTTTTGTTATGTAGTATTATTAATATAATTTACATACAAAAAAATTAGTTCATTTCTGTTACGGACATGCAATCTTTTGTTAATTCTAAATTACCGAAAAAAATTCCGTCATTATCGAAACAGCTCGTCTAGTCAACTTTGGCGATTATTTAAAATTCATCAACTTGCCCGTTTTTCGTATTCTAAGTTTTGTTATGTAGTATTATGAACATAATTTATATACAAAAAATTTGGTTCATTTCTGTTACGGACATGCAATCTTTTGTTAATTCTAAATTATCGAAAAAAATTCTGTCATTATCGAAACAGCTCGTCTGGTCAACTTTTGCGATTTTTTAAAATTCATCCACTTGTTTGTTTTTAGTTTTTAGTGTTCTAAGTTTTGTTATGTAGTATTATGAATATAATTTACATACAAAAAAATTAGTTCATTTCTGTTACGGACATGCAATCTTTTGTTAATTCTAAATTGCCGAAAAAAATTCCGTCATTATCGAAACAGCTCGTCTAGTCAACTTTGGCGATTATTTAAAATTCATCAACTTGCCCGTTTTTCGTATTCTAAGTTTTGTTATGTAGTATTATGAACATAATTTATATACAAAAAATTTGGTCCATTTCTGTTACGGACATGCAATCTTTTGTTAATTCTAAATTGTCGAAAAAAAATTTGTCGTTATCGAAACAGCTCGTCTGGTCAATTTTGGCGATTTTTTAAAATTCATCAACTTGTCCATTTTTAGTGTCCTAAGTTTTGTTATATAGTGTTATCAACATAGTTTAATTTTAAATTGCCGAAAAAAATTCCGTTGTTATCGAAACAGCTCGCCTGGTCAACTTTGGCGATTTTTTAAAATTCATTCACTTGTCCGTTTTTAGTATTGTAAAAAGCATTATGGAATGTTTTGAACGTAATTTATACACAAAAAATTGATTTATTTAAAATATCGATAGACTACCGTTAATCAACTTAAAGTTACCGAAAATTTTAAAAATTTATTGGGCCAAAACATAATAACAAAAAAAATATATATTATTTTTGTGTGTGATCCCAGCCTTTACAGGGCGGGGATCCAAAAAAAAAAAAATTTAAAAATTAAAAAAAAAAAATGATCCCAGCCGTCACAAGACCAGGATAAAAAAAAAATTAATATATATATAACAACAATTTTGGCATTCAGAACGCCGGGATCTAATCCCGGTGTTTCGAACGCCGAAATGCATCACTCTCGTAAATAAGTTGAAATTAATACTCTTTCAGTGAAAAAATAAATAAATATTTATTATGTAAACAACTCGTCCTTAATCCGTTTGTTTGTGTTTGTGGGTTTTTTTTTTTTTTTTTTTTGGACAGAGAAGAGTTGAATTATAGATCTGGAGAAATTAAATATTCATTAAGTTACGAAATTTGAAATTGTAAAAATAAAAAGTAATAATAAAATAAAATCATTCTTCACATTTAATTTTAAAAAATCCCAAAGTCGGAAGAAACTTGTGTTTCAATCTCGCCTATTTTTTTATTTTATTTTTAAAAAAAAAAAAAAAAAGGCTCCGCACATGCGCGGTTATATGTAACGACTTTTTGCTTAAAATTTTGTTAGATGTAATAAAAATCAAACAAAATATTACATATATCTAATATTAACGTAATTTATGTGTGTAATATTTGTTGAATGTCACAAATATTACACAAACATATGTAATTGTAACATGTAATTACATGTAACCAAAAAAATATAGATATATGTAAAAATATAACAATTATTAAATTGTATCTAATATTCATTACATGTAACTAATATTCACTATGAAACTGAATTTACTCACAAGTTCTCCCTATAATTCATATAATATCCTTACAATCTCTACAATGTGTGACTAAAACTCAAGCAAAATCTAACATCAAGAATTAAATCAAAATCTAATAATAAAAAATGATTAATCAAGCTTAAACCTAAAAACAGTACATGACTAATTATTAATTATAAAGAGAAAATATGTATTTGTCAAAAATAAAGTGTGCATAGACCACTGTGGGACACGTGTGTACTACATTTTATCTTTTTTGAAAAATCATGTGACCTAGACGAGTTCTTTACGCAATAATTGTATTTAAAAAAAAAAAATTACTGACAATGGATACTATTCATCGTATTTATCAAACACGAGAAAAACAGTGTGGGTCGTTTCACAACCAACACAGAGAAAAAGAGGAGAGAGACAAAACCAACATGGGGAGAGAGAGGGGGGGCAAGGACTAATTCACGCATAGGAATTTTTAACACTTTAAACCCCTAAAGTTTGAATGTTATTAATAAAATATTTTTGACCATTTTTTTACACTTTATTAATAAAGGATTTTTGACACTTGAAAGGAATTTTTAATACTTTATTTTTATTTTATTATTTATTCAATTCAAGTAATAAAAATTTTCATAGAAATATTTACTTTATTATTTATCATATTATGGAAATTATTTTTACTAAATTGAATTTTTGATCGATCGAATGGGGCATACTGTCGATCAAATTGAATTTTTAGTCCACTGAATTAAATTTTTGGTTGACCGAATAGATCATCCTGTCAACCAAAACTGTCGTTACATGAATTAAATATTAGGTAGTTTGGTCGAGTATTTTTTCAAATAAAACCCGTTTTCACCTTCAATTTTGGATTCGAAGTGTTGAATGGCTAAATTTTTAATCTTCGTCGCGAGTGTGCGTCTTGTCCTTCGGTAAAATTGAAATCTTCAAAAGTCAAAGTGATAACTCAGATCAGACCCAACATTAAAAAAAAATACCCCCAATGGATCACCGAGCGCAAAGTTATGTCCATCCAAACAGTGAAGAGCAATATAGTATTTTTGAAACGTTGTAGAGCAACACCATATATTCACTAATCCATTTTTATTGTTCTCGATTTTATTATTTAGCATGATGAACGTACTTTGTCTAAAAAATATCAGGTTAATTTTAGTTAAGAAAGAGGACCATTTTTTGTTAACTCAAAATTTTCAAAAATACTGTATCGTCATCGAAACAACTCGTCTGGTCAACTTTGGCGATTATTTAAAATTCATCCACTTGTCCGTTTTTAGTGTCCTAAGTTTTGTTATGTAGTATTATGAACATAATTTATATACAAAAAATTTGGTTCATTTCTGTTACGAACATGAAATCTTTTGTTAATTCTAAATTGCTGGAAAAAATTCCGTCATTATCGAAACAGCTCGTCTGGTCAACTTTGGCGATTTTTTAAACTTTATCAACTTATCCGTTTTTAATGTTCTAAGTTTTCTTAATTCTAAATTGCGGAAAAAAATTCCGTCGTTATCGAAACAGCTCGTCTGGTCAACTTTGGCGATTTTTTAAAATTCACTCACATGTCCGTTTTTGGTGTTCTAAGTTTTATTATGTAGTGTTATCAACATAGTTTAATTCTAAATTGTCGAAAAAAAATCCGTCGTTATCGAAACAGCTCGTTTGGTCAACTTTGGCGATTTTTTAAAATTCATTCACTTGTCCGTTTTTCGTGTTGTAAAAAACATTATTGAATGTTTTGAACGTAATTAATACACAAAAAAATTTGATTTATTTAAAATATCAATAGACTACCGTTAATCAACTTAAAGTTATAAAAAAATTTAAAAATTTATTGGGCCAAAACATAACAACAACAAAATATATTATTTTTGTGTGTGATCCAGGCCTTTACAGGGCGGGGATAAAAAAAAATTAAAAAAAAAAAATTTGATCCCGGCCTTGTGATTAAAAATATATATATATGTAAAAAGAAAATATATATATATATAACAATAATTTTGGCATTCGGAACGCCGGGATCTAATCCCGGCGTTTCGAACGCCGAAATGCATCACTCTCATAAATAAGTTGAAATTAATACTCTTTCAGTGAAAAAAAAAATTAAATATTTATTACGTAAACAACTCGTCCTTAATCCGTTTGTTTGTGTTTGTGGATTTTTTTTTTTTGGACAGGGAAAGAGTTGAATTATACATCTAGATAAATTAAATATTCATTAAGTTACAGACTTTGAAATTGTAAAAATAAAAAGTAATAATAAAATAAAATCATTCTTCACCTTTAATTTTAGAAAAATCCCAAAGTCGGAAGAAATTTGTATTTCAATCTCGCCTATTCAAAAAAAAAAAAAAAAAAGAGCTCCGCACAGGCGCGGTTATATGTAACAACTTTTTGTTTAAAATTTTGTTATATGTAATAACAATCAAACAAAATATTACATATAACTAATATTAAAGTAATTTATGTGTGTAATATTTGTTGAATGTCACAAATATTACACAAAAATATGTAATTGTAACATGTAATTAATATTAAATAATTACATGTAACCAAAAAAATATAGATATATGTAAAAATATAACAATTATTAAATTGTAACTAATATTCATTCCATGTAACTAATATTCACTATGAAACTGAATTTACTCACAAGTTCTCCCTATAATTTATGTAATATCCCTACAATCTCTACAATGTGTGACTAGAACTCAAGCAAAATCTAACTTCAAGAATTAAATCAAAATCTAATAATAAAAAATGGCTAATCAAGCTTAAACCTAAAAACAGTACATGACTAATTATTAATTATAAAGAAAAAGTATGTATTTGTCAAAAAAAAAAATGTGCATAGACCAATGTGGGACACGTGTGTACTACATTTTATCTTTTTTGAAAAATCATGTGACCTACACGAGTTCTTTACGCAATAATTGTATTTAAAAAAAAAAAAATTACTGACGACGGGTACTATTCATCGTATTTATCAAACACGAGAAAAACAGTGTGGATCGTTTCACAACCGACA
Source organism: Eucommia ulmoides (assembly GCA_016647705.1). Classification (NCBI taxonomy): domain Eukaryota; kingdom Viridiplantae; phylum Streptophyta; class Magnoliopsida; order Garryales; family Eucommiaceae; genus Eucommia; species Eucommia ulmoides. Next base: position 4,008,975 of record CM028330.1, on the reverse strand, counting down.
CAGAGAAAAAGAGGAGAGAGACAAAACCAACATGGGGAGAGAGAGAGAGCGGGGCAAGGACTAATTCACGCATAGGAATTTTTAACACTTTATACCCCTAAAGTTTGAATGTTATTAATAAAAGATTTTTGACCATTTTTTTACACTTTATTAATAAAGGATTTTTGACACTTGAAAAGGATTTTTAATACTTTATTTTTATTTTATTATTTATTCAATTCCAGTAATAAAATTTTTCATAGAAATATTTACTTTATTATTTATCATATTATGGAAATTATTTTTGCCAAATTGAATTTTTAGTCCACTGAATTAAATTTTTGGTTGACCAAATAGATCATCCTGTCAACCAAAACTGTCGTTACATGAATTAAATATTAGGTAGTTTGGTCGAGTATTTTTTCAAATAAAACTCGTTTTCACCTTCAATTTTGGATTCGAAGTGTTGAATGGCTAAATTTTTAATCTTGGTCGCGAGTGTGCGTCTTGTCCTTCGGTAAAATTGAAATCTTCAAAAGTCAAAGTGATGACTCAGATCAGACCCAACATTTAAAAAAAATACCCCCAATGGATCACCGAGCGCAAAGTTATGTCCATCCAAACAGTGAAGAGCAATATAGTATTTTTGAAACGTTGTAGAGCAACACCATATATTCACTAATCCGTTTTTATTGTTCTCGATTTTATTATTTAGCGTGATGAACGTACTTTGTCTAAAAAAAATCAGATTAATTTTAGTTAAGAAAGAGGACCATTTTTTGTTAACTTAAAATTTTCAAAAATACTGCATCGTCATCGAAACAACTCGTCTGGTCAACTTTGGCGATTATTTAAAATTCATCCACTTGTCCGTTTTTAGTATCCTAAGTTTTGTTATGTAGTATTATGAACATAATTTATATACAAAAAATTTGGTTCATTTCTGTTACGAACGTGCAATCTTTTGTTAATTCTAAATTTCTGGAAAAAATTCCGTCATTATCGAAACAGCTCGTCTGGTCAACTTTGGCGATTTTTTAAACTTTATCAACTTATCCGTTTTTAATGTTCTAAGTTTTCTTAATTCTAAATTGCGGAAAAAAATTCCGTCGTTATCGAAACAGCTCGTCTGGTCAACTTTGGCGATTTTTTAAAATTCACTCACATGTCCGTTTTTGGTGTTCTAAGTTTTATTATGTAGTGTTATCAACATAGTTTAATTCTAAATTGTCGAAAAAAAATCCGTCGTTATCGAAACAGTTCGTTTGGTCAACTTTGGCGATTTTTTAAAATTCATTCACTTGTCCGTTTTTCGTGTTGTAAAAAACATTATTGAATGTTTTGAACGTAATTAATACACAAAAAAATTGATTTATTTAAAATATCAATAGACTACCGTTAATCAACTTAAAGTTACAGAAAATTTTAAAAATTTATTGGGCCAAAACATAACAACAACAACAAAATATATTATTTTTGTGTGTGATCCCGGCCTTTACAGGGCGGGGAAAAAAAAAATTTGATCCCGGCCTTGTGATTAAAAATATATATATATATTTAAAAAGAAAATATATATATATAACATTAATTTTGGCATGCGGAACGCCGGGATCTAATCCCGGCGTTTCGAACGCCGAAATGCATCACTCTCATAAATAAGTTGAAATTAATACTCTTTCAGTGAAAAAAAAAATTAAGTATTTATTACGTAAACAACTCGTCCTTAATCTGTTTGTTTGTGTTTGTGGCTTCTTTTTTTTTTCGACAGGGAAAGAGTTGAATTATACATCTAGATAAATTAAATATTCATTAAGTTACAGACTTTGAAATTGTAAAAATAAAAAGTAATAATAAAATAAAATCATTCTTCACCTTTAATTTTAGAAAAATCCCAAAGTCGGAAGAAATTTGTATTTCAATCTCGCCTATTCAAAAAAAAAAAAAAAAAAAAAAGGGCTCCGCACAGGCGCGGTTATATGTAACAACTTTTTGTTTAAAATTTTGTTAGATGTAATAAAAATCAAACAAAATATTACATATAACTAATATTAAAGTAATTTATGTGTGTAATATTTGTTGAATGTCACAAATATTACACAAAAATATGTAATTGTAACATGTAATTAATATTATATAATTACATGTAACCAAAAAAATATAGATATATGTAAAAATATAACAATTATTAAATTGTAACTAATATTCATTCCATGTAATTAATATTCACTATGAAACTGAATTTACTCACAAGTTCTCTCTATAATTTATGCAATATCCCTACAATCTCTACAATGTGTGACTAGAACTCAAGCAAAATCTAACTTCAAGAATTAAATCAAAATCTAATAATAAAAAATGGCTAATCAAGCTTAAACCTAAAAACAGTACATGACTAATTATTAATTATAAAGAAAAAGTATGTATTTGTCAAAAATAAAGTGTGCATAGACCAATGTGGGACACGTGTGTACTACATTTTATCTTTTTTGAAAAATCATGTGACCTAGACGAGTTCTTTACGCAATATTTGTATTTAAAAAAAAAAAATTACTGACGACGGGTACTATTCATCGTATTTATCAAACACGAGAAAAACAGTGTGGGTCGTTTCACAACCGACACAGAGAAAAAGAGGAGAGAGACAAAACCAACATGGGGAGAGAGAGAGAGCGGGGCGAGGACTAATTCACGCATAGGAATTTTTAACACTTTATACCCCTAAAGTTTGAATGTTATTAATAAAAGATTTTTGACCATTTTTTTACACTTTATTAATAAAGGATTTTTGACCCTTGAAAAGGATTTTTAATACTTTATTTTTATTTTATTATTTATTCAATTCAAGTAATAAAATTTTTCATAGAAATATTTACTTTATTATTTATCATATTATGGAAATTATTTTTGCCAAGTTGAATTTTTAGTCCACTGAATTAAATTTTTGGTTGACCGAATAGATCATCCTGTCAACCAAAACTGTCGTTACATGAATTAAATATTAGGTAGTTTGGTCGAGTATTTTTTCAAATAAAATCCGTTTTCACCTTCAATTTTGGATTCGAAGTGTTGAATGGCTAAATTTTTAATCTTCGTCGCGAGTGTGCGTCTTGTCCTTCGGTAAAATTGAAATCTTCAAAAGTCAAAGTGATAACTCAGATCAGACCCAACATTAAAAAAAAATACCCCCAATGGATCACCGAGCGCAAAGTTATGTCCATCCAAACAGTGAAGAGCAATATAGTATTTTTGAAACGTTGTAGAGCAACACCATATATTCACTAATCCATTTTTATTGTTCTCGATTTTATTATTTAGCGTGATGAACGTACTTTATCTAAAAAAAATCAGATTAATTTTAGTTAAGAAAGAGGACCATTTTTTGTTAACTTAAAATTTTCAAAAATACTGCATCGTCATCGAAACAACTCGTCTGGTCAACTTTGGCGATTATTTAAAATTCATCCACTTGTCCGTTTTTAGTGTCCTAAGTTTTGTTATGTAGTATTATGAACATAATTTATATACAAAAAATTTGGTTCATTTCTGTTACGAACGTACAATCTTTTGTTAATTTTAAATTGTTGGAAAAAATTCCGTCATTATCGAAACAGCTCGTCTGGTCAACTTTGGCGATTTTTTAAACTTTATCAACTTATCCGTTTTTAATGTTCTAAGTTTTCTTAATTCTAAATTGCGGAAAAAAATTCCGTCGTTATCGAAACAGCTCGTCTGGTCAACTTTGGCGATTTTTTAAAATTCACTCACATGTCCGTTTTTGGTGTTCTAAGTTTTATTATGTAGTGTTATCAACATAGTTTAATTCTAAATTGTTGAAAAAAAATCCGTCGTTATCGAAACAGCTCGTTTGGTCAATTTTGGCGATTTTTTAAAATTCATTCACTTGTCCGTTTTTCGTGTTGTAAAAAATATTATGGAATGTTTTGAACGTAATTAATACACAAAAAAAATTGATTTATTTAAAATATCAATAGACTAACGTTAATCAACTTAAAGTTACAGAAAATTTTAAAAATTTATTGGGCCAAAACATAACAACAACAACAAAATATATTATTTTTGTGTGTGATCCCGGCCTTTACAGGGCGGGGATAAAAAAAAATTAAAAAAAAAAAATTGATTCCGGCCTTGTGATTAAAAATATATATATATAACATTAATTTTGGCATTCAGAACGCCGGGATCTAATCCCGGCGTTTCGAACGCCGAAATGCATCACTCTCATAAATAAGTTGAAATTAATACTCTTTCAGTGAAAAAAAAATTAAATATTTATTACGTAAACAACTCGTCCTTAATCCGTTTGTTTGTGTTTGTGGCTTTTTTTTTTTTTGGACAGGGAAAGAGTTGAATTATACATCTAGATAAATTAAATATTCATTAAGTTACAGACTTTGAAATTGTAAAAATAAAAAGTAATAATAAAATAAAATCATTCTTCACCTTTAATTTTAGAAAAATCCCAAAGTCGGAAGAAATTTGTGTTTCAATCTCGCCTATTCAAAAAAAAAAAAAAAAGAGCTCCGCACAGGCGCGGTTATATGTAACAACTTTTTGTTTAAAATTTTATTAGATGTAATAAAAATCAAACAAACTATTACATATAACTAATATTAAAGTAATTTATGTGTGTAATATTTGTTGAATGTCACAAATATTACACAAAAATATGTAATTGTAACATGTAATTAATATTATATAAGTACATGTAACCAAAAAAATATAAATATATGTAAAAATATAACAATTATTAAATTGTAACTAATATTCATTACATGTAACTAATATTCACTATGAAACTGAATTTACTCACAAGTTCTCCCTATAATTCATGTAATATCCCTACAATCTCTACAATGTGTGACTAGAACTCAACCAAAATCTAACTTCAAGAATTAAATCAAAATCTAATAATAAAAAATGACTAAACAAGCTTAAACCTAAAAACAGTACATGACTAATTATTAATTATAAAGAAAAAGTATGTATTTGTCAAAAATAAAGTGTGCATAGACCAATGTGGGACACATGTGTACTACATTTTATCTTTTTTGAAAAATCATGTGACCTAGACGAGTTTTTTACGCAATAATTGTATTTAAAAAGAAAAAATTACTGACGACGGATACTATTCATCGTATTTATCAAACACGAGAAAAACAGTGTGGGTCATTTCACAACCAACATAGAGAAAAAGAGGAGAGGGACAAAACCAACATGGGGGAGAGAGAGAGCGGGGCAAGGACTAATTCCCGCATAGGAATTTTTAACACTTTATACCCCTAAAGTTTGAATGTTATTAATAAAAGATTTTTGACCATTTTTTTACACTTTATTAATAAAGGATTTTTGACACTAGAATTTTTAATACTTTATTTTTATTTTATTATTTATTCAATTCAAGTAATAAAATTTTTCATAGAAATATTTACTTTATTATTTATCATATTATGGAAATTATTTTTGCCAAATTGAATTTTTGATCGATCGAATGGAACATCCTGTCGACCAAATTGAATTTTTAGTCGACTGAATTAAATTTTTGGTTGACCGAATAGGTCATCCTGTCAACCAAAACTGACGTTACATGAATTAAATATTAGGTATTTGGTCGAGTATTTTTTCAAATAAAACTCATTTTCACCTTCAATTTTGGATTCAAAGTGTTGGGTGGCTAAATTTTTAATTTTCGTCGCGAGCGTGCGTCTTGTCCTTCGGTAAAATTGAAATCTTCAAAAGCCAAAGTGATGACTCAGATCAGACCCAACATTAAAAAAAATACCCCCAATGGATCATCGAGCGCAAAGTTATGTCCATCCAAACAGTGAATAGCAATATAGTATTTTTGAAACGTTGTAGAGCAACACCATATATTCACTAATCCGTTTTTAGTGTTCTCGATTTTATTATTTAGCGTGATGAACGTACTTTGTCTACAAAAAAATCAGGTTAATTTTAGTTACGGAAAGAGGACTATTTTTTGTTAACTCAAAATTTTCAAAAATACTGTATCGTCATCGAAACAACTCGTCTGGTCAACTTTGGCGATTATTTAAAATTCATCCACTTGTCCGTTTTTAGTGTCATAAGTTTTGTTATGTAGTATTATGAACATAATTTATATACAAAAAATTTGGTTCATTTCTGTTACGAACATGTAATCTTTTGTTAATTCTAAATTGCTAAAAAAAATTCCTTCATTATCGAAACAGCTCGTCTGGTCAACTTTGACGTGTTTAAACTTCATCAAGTTGTCCGTTTTTAGTATTCTAAGTTTTGTTATGTAGTATTATGAACATAATTTATACACAAAAAATTTGGTTCATTTCTGTTACGGACATGCAATCTTTTGTTAATTCTAAATTGCCGAAAATAATTCCGTCGTTATCGGAACAGTTCGTCTGGTCAATTTTGGCGATTTTTTAAAATTCATCCACTTGTTCGTTTTTTGTGTTCTAAGTTTTGTTATATAGTGTTATCAATATAGTTTAATTCTAAATTGTTGGAAAAAAATCTGTCGTTATCGAAACAGCTCGTTTGGTCAACTTTGCCGATTTTTTAAAATTCATTCACTTGTCCGTTTTTAGTATTGTAAAAAACATTATGGAATGTTTTGAACGTAATTAATACACAAAAAAATTGATTTATTTAAAATATCGATAGACTACCATTAATTAACTTAAAGTTACAGAAAATTTTAAAAATTTATTGGGCCAAAACATAACAACAAAAAAAATATATATTATTTTTGTGTGTGATCCCGGCCTTTACAGGGCGGGGATAAAAAAAAATTAAAAAAAAAATTGATCCCGGCCTTCACAAGGCCGGGATTAAAAAATTATATATATATATATTTAAAAAGAAAATATATATATATAACATTAATTTCGGCATTCGGAACACCAGGATCTAATCCTGGCGTTTCGAACGCCGAAATGCATCACTCTCGTAAATAAGTTGAAATTAATACTCTTTCAGTGAAAAACAAAATTAAATATTTATTACGTAAACAACTCGTCCTCAATCCGTTTGTTTGTGTTTGTGGCTTTTTTCTTTTTTTTTTTGGACAGGGAAAGAGTTGAATTATACATCTAGATAAATTAAATATTCATTAAGTTACAAACTTTGAAATTGTAAAAATAAAAAGTAATAATAAAATAAAATCATTCTTCACCTTTAATTTTAGAAAAATCTCAAAGTCGGAAGAAACTTGTGTTTCAATCTCGCCTATTCAAAAAAATAAAAAAAATAAAAAGCTCCGCACAGGCGCAATTATATGTAACAACTTTTTGTTTAAAATTTTGTTAGATGTAATAAAAATCAAACAAAATATTACATATGACTAATATTAAAGTAATTTATGTGTGTAATATTTGTTGAATGTCACAAATATTACACAAAAATATGTAATTGTAATATGTAATTAATATTATATAAGTACATGTAACCAAAAAAATATAAATATATGTAAAAATATAACAATTATTAAATTGTAACTAATATTCGTTATATGTAATTAATATTCACTATAAAATTGAATTTACTCACAAGTTCTCCCTATAATTCATATAATATTCCTACGATCTTTACAATGTGTGACTAAAAATATAACTTAAAAGATTAAATCAAAACCTAATAATAAAAAATGACTAATCGAGATTAAACCTAAAAACAAGACATGACTAATTATTAATTATAAAGAAAAAATATGTATTTGTCAAAAATAAAGTGTGTGCACACACCAATGTGGGACACGTGTATACTAAATTTTATCTTTTTTGAAAAATCATGTGACCTAGCCGAGTTCTTTACACAATAATTGTATTTAAAAAAAAATTACTGACAACGGGTACTATTCATCTTATTTACCAAACACGAGAAAAACAGTGTGAGCCGTTTCACAACCAACACAGAGAAAAAGAGGAGAGAGACACAACCAACACGGAGAGAGAGAGAGAGAGACTAATTCACGCATAGGAATTTTTAACAAAAGTTTGAGTGTTATTAATAAAAGATTTTTGACCCTTTTTTTTCACTTTATTAATAAAGGATTTTTGACACTTGAAAAGAATTTTTAATACTTTATTTTTATTTTATTATTTATTCAATTCAAGTAATAAAAAGTTTCATAGAAATATTTACTTTATTATTTATTATATTATGAAAATTATTTTTACCAAATTGAATTTTTGATCGATCGAATGGAGTATCCTGTCGACCAAATTGAAATTTTAATCAACTGAATTAAATTTTTGGTTGACCGAATAGGTCATCCTGTGTACTAAATTTAATTTTTAGTCGACGGAATTGAATTTTTAGTCGACTGAATTGAATTTTTGGTCAACCGAATAGGATATCTTGTAGACTAAATTGAATTTGGTCGACCAAATTCAATTTTTAATTGACTGAATTGAATTTTTGGTTGACTGAATAGAACATCCTATCGACTAAATTTAATTTGGTCGACCAAATTTAATTTTTGGTTAACAGAATTGAATTTTTGGTCGACCAAATTCAATTTTTGGTTAACCGAATTGAATTTTTGGTCGACCGAATGGAACATTCTGTCGATCAAATTCAATTTGGTTGGCCAAATAATTTTTGGTTAGGACATCCAGTTGACCAAATTGAATTTGGCCGACAAGATGTCCCATTCGGTCGTCCAAAAAATCAATTCAGTTAACTGAAAATTGAATTTGGTCAACCAAAAATTCAATTCTATTAACCAAAAATTGAATTTGGTCGACCAAATTGAATTTAGTCGATAGGATGTTCTATTTGGTCGACCAAAAATTCAATTCGGTCAATTAAAAATTGAATTTGGTTGACCAAATTCAATTTAGTTTACAGAATGTCCTATTCAGTTGACCGAAAATTCAATTCCGTCGACTAAAAATTGAATTTGATTGATTGAATGTCCCGACCAAAAATTCAATTCAGTCGACCAAAAATTAAATTTTGTCGATAGGATGTCCCATTCGGTCAATTAAAAATTTAATTCAGTCGACTAAAAATTCAATTTAATCGACCAAATTGAATTTGGTCGACATGATGTCCCATTTAGTCGACCAAAAATTCAATTTGATAAAAATAATTTTTATAATATAATAAATAATAAAGTAAATATATTTATGAAATTTTTTTATTACTTGAATGGAATAAATATTAAAATAAAAATAAAGTGTCAAAAATCTTTTATTAATAAAGTGTAAAAAAATTGTCAAAAATCCTTTATTAATAGCATTCAAACTTTAGGGGGGTCAAGTGTTAACAATCCCTATGCGTGAATTAGTCCCTGCCCCTCTCCCTCTTTGTTGGTTGGGTCTCTCTCCCCTCTCTCTGTGTTGGTTGTGAAACGGCCCACGCCGTTTAACTGTGAAAATTAAAAAAAAAATTATTAACGTCAAGATCATTCAAAAACAAAAAAAATAAATATATATATATTATTGATTCCGGTGTTCGGAATACTAGTATATTTGCGTTTGCTAAATAAGATGAATGGTATATGTTATAAGTAATTTGTTTTTTTAAGTATAATTATTAAGTAAAGAACTCTGACCTAGCCATCTAAATTGTGTGATGTGCACACACCATTGTGGGACACGTGTAAACTTGATCTTTTCTTAAAAATGATGTGACCTAGCCACCAAAGACCGTACAATTCAATAATACAATTAAATAGGTACGGTTGGAAGCAGGGGCGGGCCACACCATTGTGGACACATGTGTACTTTAAACTTTATCTGTTCGTAAAAATGATGTGACCTAGCCACCTAAGACCGTACAATTCAATAACACAATTCAAATAGGTACAGTTGGAAGCCGGGGCCGGTCATGAGATCGAGTAGGGATGTCACTGTTTTGATTTTGGTTCGACTTTATATAAAATTAAAATTATAATTATTAAAAATATATTAAATTAAAACTATAACCAAAACAATCAATTTTTTTTTGAAAATTTTTAAAACAAAAACATTTAAATTTACATAAAACCAAAACAAAAATCGCGAAAACATTTAAAATTTTTTAATTTTATAAAATCAAAAGTAAAACCAAAATCGCATATCATTATTTTTTTATATATAAACAAAAATTTGACTAAAATATCAAACATAAATTCTTTAAAAAAAAAAAAAAACACAAAATAATCGTAATTAGAGTTTTCAATCAATAACCCTAACTAAAATTTCTAAATCATAACCATAATTAAATTAAAACCAAAACTTAAATATTTTAAATCTATTCCAAAATAAACACATAAACTAGTGTTTGAGTTTTCAGAACCACAAGTGCTTATTTGATGAAGGAGGTCATGCTCTGTTGAATATGTCATCTCTCAAAATGCTTAAGAAATAAACTAATTAAACAGAAAGTGAAGAATACAATAATGAAAATTGTAAAAGAGAGCAAAAGAAGAAAAAAGAGGACAAAGGTAGATTCATAAACACCCAAATGAGGATTCAGCAAAATGTTCAGTTCAATTATATAACTATCAGCAAGAAAATGTGTTGGGCCAAAACAGATCTATTTCTAACAAGTAACGACATAAAATTTTCAATTGACAACCGTCTAGGCATCAACTAAAACTTAGTATAGTGAGTGCTTATAAGATCTACAGATAGGAAGTAACCACTATCTTGTTATCCGCTTCCACGCAAATAGATGAGCCGAACGTTGGTAAGGTAAAGATCTGGTGGTTGAGGTCTAGATCTAGTTGGTGTGGTTCCAACGCTGAGTCGCCGACGACGGTGGTAGGCTAGTGTTGGCTGAGGTCCAGATCTAATGGTTAACTGGTTGTGAGCCCGCAACGCTGATTAGAGAAAGAAAAGACTTAGAAGAAAAGGACTAAAGGAGGAAAGAAATGGAAGAATGAGACTTTGAGATAACAGAGTTGAACGGTTGCGACGATTTGTGAAATGAGAATGATGAAATCCTAACACTTTACCCACATATATATATAAGAAGGGCTAAAAGTGTGTGTATTAAGGTTAAAATATAAATATATATAAAAAAAAATAAGGCTACAGATGTAATAAAAATATTTTTAAAATATCGGTTTCACAGTTTCGCAATTTGGTTCGTGGTTCGATTTCGTAATTCAGTTTTGCGGTTCAATTTCACAGTTTCGATCTCAAAGCTAAGACCAAAATCGAAATCGCTTCGATTCCTAATTTCAAAATCAAAACTGCAACCAAATCATTAGTCAGTTTTAAAACCGGACCATTCGGTTCAGTTTCTCTCGATTATCCATCGGTTCGATTTTTTGTGGCATCCCTAGATCAGGGGTCTGCCTAGCTTGCCCAGCCTAGTCCAATTTTTTTAGGACTTGGGCCTTAGTTTTAAGCCCATGGGCAGGGCTTAAATTTTGATTTTCAACCTCGATCAAATTTAGGGTCAGACTTGGGTAAGCCCAAATTTTTTAGGGTCGGCATGAGGGCTATTAATTACAAAAAAATTATACACACGCACACATATCAAACAAGCCCAATCCTAGTTGGTTTGACTTGATTTCATGTGAATGTAAATAGCAATATTGGTTTGACTTAATTTTTTATTTTAGTGTTTATATTTATATTTTAATATTTATTTTTTAAATTAAAAAAATTATAGGCCAGGCCAGGTTAGGGCTTAATATTTTTTAATACCCTAACTAAAGCTTGGGCCAAGCCCAGCCCAGCCAGACCAATGACCACCCCTAGTTGGAAGGATAGAAAAGAAAATAAGAAAATAATATTTTTACTGAAAGAAAAATTATTTTTCTTAATGTTGTTCAATTGGAAAATTAAAGGAAAAGAAAAAAAATTAATTTAACATTTTACTCTCAAATATTATAAAAATAAATTAAAAATTCTATTATCAAGGGTATAATTGTAATTTTATTTATTTTCCCTTATTTTTATTTATTTTTCATCCAAATTTGTGTAGAAACAATTACTTTAAAAATTATGTATGTTTTTTTTCCCTCTCATTTTCCAACCATACCAAACATTTTTTTTTTCATTTTCCATTATATTTTCTTTTCAATATTTTTTCACCCACCGAAACACACCATAAAACTGAATGTATTAAGTACAAATCAAATTAAGTGTTTAATAACAAAATAAATTAATCAAGTGATGTGTCATTTACTTATTTTTTTAATTTTTTTTTAGTACTTTTCACTTAAAATCATCAAAGATTTATCTACCACAACTATCATTTAACATCAATACTACAAAAATTTTCAAAACAAATTATATACAAACAATTATAAATAAAGACAGTAATAAATTGAAAAAAAAAATAGAGAGGCAAAGTTGTAGAGATAGAATATTTTAAAAAGAAAAAAAAATGTAAAAATTAGTTTAAGAACAAAAATTTGTGCAATTGTTTTTAGAAGTTAAAAGGATTAGAAAACTAAATGCTTAATATATTAAATATTTATTAAATTCAACACTTAAAATTTCATCATCTACAATTAAGTAGTTATAAGTTTTTAGCTCTTAATTTTTAGCGCTGTCAAAGTGGAAAAACATGTACTAATAGATTCAAGAAATCATCAATTATTATTGTAAACTTTTAAATATGATTTAATTTACATATGAATGAGTATTTTCATTTTATATGATTTAGATTATAAATAAAAGTTCGGGATTTTCTTTGAGAACTCTCAAAGTTAAAAAAAATAAAAATAAATTAAAAAATTAATAAATTAAATTCTTGTCAAAAGTGCAAAAAAAAAAATATTTTATTCCAAAACTGTCCTTGTTTTATCTAGGGGAATTTTTTTTTTAGTCCTCTATATGAGTAGCATAGAGTAATCAGATCTCTTGACATATGGAATTAAGTTTTCAGACCCACCAAATGTTTAGGAAAAAAGTACCTACATTTTGGTTACTTTGTTCACTCATATTTACGATTCTGTTATTTTATCTTATGCAATAAGACAAATGGACAGCAGAGTGTTAACGTTAACGTAAACTGTTCAGGCACTACCCCATTCCTATATTACAAAATTACATTTTGAATTCACGTTAACGTCATTGCATTCATATATTTTTTTTTTTTGTGTGTATTTCACTTTACCACATTTTTTTTCGTCTGTTTTGTGCTTTAGCGTTAACACAATTTTAACCATCGGAATGTGGTTTTGTCGTTAACATATTTTGATTTTTTTACTTGAATATTTAACGTATTTTGCTTGAATATTTATGTTGATGTCATGCTCCATATTGTTATCTTGTGCGCGTTAACGTTAAATTACCATATGTGGTATTTTGTCATTTTAACTTAATGTGTGTTTATGTTAGATTTGCGTTAATGTTAATGCACATATTTTGATTTTCTTTTGTGATAAACGTTAACTCAACTCTTGTGATATTTGTCACTATTTTTAGTTAGGTGTGCATTAGCGTTAATGAACATTTTTTGGGTTTCTCTGTGTTAAATTTCAAAACATTCTGGTTTGCATTAGCGTTAACACACAATTCTGGGCTCCCAGTGTTAATTCACCGCTTGTGATATTTGTCTTTTTTTTTAACTGAGTGTGCATTAACATTAATGAACATTTTTGGGCTTCTTTGTGTTAAAATGTCAAAGCATTTTGATTGTGTTAACATTAAAAACACATTTTTTTGGGATTTTCTGTATTAATGTGAACGCATTCATGTTTTTTGGAAACCCATGTGTGATAAATCAGAAAAAGCAAACACACTAACGTTAACATTAATGCTCATTTTTTGGGGTATCATCTGTATTAACGTTAACAAATTCATGTTGTCCAGAAAAAACATGTGTGACATTTTGGTTTGCGTTAACGTTAATACACATTTTCTTTTGTGTGTATTCTACGTTACCACATCTTTTTTCGTCTGTTTTTGTGCATTAATGTTACCACATTTTTAACCAGCGGATTGTGATTTTATCGTTAACGTATTTTGATTTTTTTGCTTGAATATTTAATGTATTTTGCTTGAATATTTATGTTAACGTCATGCTCCATATTGTTGTCTTATGCGTTAACGTTAATTAACATTTTTTTTGGGTTTCTCTGTGTTAAAAATGTCAAAACATTCTGGTTTTCGGTAACGTTAACACACATTTTTTGGATCTCGTATGTGTTAACGTTAACACGCCAAACATTGTCCAGAAAAACATATGTGCAAATTAAAAATTGGTGTGCTTTAACGTTAATAAACATTTTCACCCCACCGCCGAATCAAACATCAATACCGGTGTCAACATTTTCACAAATAGAGAATAACATGAACTAGAGAGAGAAAGAGTATAGGAGATCTGGATCTGGCTGGTGGTCAGCGGTGGTTGCCGGATCTAGCTAGGGATGACCGATGGTTGTTCGAATCGAAAATGAACAACACCACAGCCAAACAACACCGCCGAAACAAACATCAAAACGCTGAAGAACACCACCAAAACGAACAACACCGCCAAATCGAGCATCAAAACCAGTAAAAAAAAAATACCATAGTTAGAGAAAGTAGGGGAGGTCCAAACTAACACATCATCCTCATCCTCTTATCAACATATCATCTTTATCATTCTCTTCTTCACACCAGGCCACCACTACTATTAGTGTCCTACCACCAACACCTACTACAAGAAAAATGACTTTCGGCTACAAATTAATTCGTAGGTAAAACTTAATATTTCATAGCAAAATCAATTTGGCAACGAATATTTGTCGTAGCTAGGTTCATAGTGGTAGCTCCGTGGCAAAAGGTATTTGGCAACGAAATGTTCATTTTTGTAGCTAAAACAGTAATCTTTCGCTACGAATATTGAGACATTTGTTTTCGAGACAAACATCAATTTTGTAGCTAAAGAGACATCTTTCGCAACAAAAATGAACACCTTTAATCTGTAGCAAAATGACCTATTTCTCTACGAAAATATTTTTTGTAGGGAAAAATAATAATTTCACGCAAATTAATTTTGCTACGAACAGGATTGTTTGTTGTTAAAGCTTACGACAACAAAATTAATTTCTTGCCAAAAAATTACATATTCATTAAATCAAATTCTCTATACAATTTTAACAATTGAACAAAAATAATGCATCAAAGAGTAAACTTGTCTAAACACAATTCAAATATTCATAGTACATAGGAAAAAAAAACAAATCAAGCTAAAATTTCTAATTGTGAGTGACACTAGTGTAAAATGATTTGAAGCACTTCCCCTTGCCTTATGATCTGCTTTCCATTCTTTGGCAAGCTTGAGAGGTTTGAAGAGCCTTAGAAACTACTTTATCTCAATACCATGTGACATATAATGAAGAAGTGGATCCTGAACACCATATTCAAATAGAGATGATTTGTTATGATCAGTCAACTCCATCTCTGACAAGCTTCTTGCCATACCCATCTTGACTACTTCAGGTCCTGTAGACATAGGTGAAAAGGTGAGAGATATTCTCCGCGACAATCATCACATGCCAAGTGGTCTCTCAATTTAAATGGAATAGCCACAAAGTACAAGAATATCATCAAGACAAATAGAAATTAAAAGCGAATATAACAATGATGAAAGCACCTGAAGAAGACGCTGGAGAAGATACTTAAAATAATTAGCCTTTGCCATTTGGATAGCATTTTGTTTAGCCAATGACAGGTTCTCCATTAGTTGATGAAGCTTCTGTAGCAATCGATCTTGAAGGAGGAAGAATAACAAAAAATTTGATTCTTTGTGTTGCGATTCTTCAACTCTGTGTATTCACTAACTTCACTCAAGAACAGACAATTAATAATATGAATAAACTAAATAAACAATAAAACAAATATATTATGAACAATTAATATAAACAGAAACATTAGAGCAACAAGAAACAAAAACAAAGCAACGAACCTGGCTGAACTGAACGAGATGAACTGGAAAGCAACCAATAGAACTGGACTGAGAAACATTTCAAGAAACTGGGGTTAGTACTGAGAATAAACCCTTTTTTTTTCTTTTTTGAGAACAGAACTTCCCAAAGTTCAATTCATATTCCCAATCAACCAAAGATTTTTAGGAAAAGATATAAAAGTTTTGAGAACAAAAAACAGTACACAAAAAAACCCACCTTAGATACATGGTCCCCTATTCTTTACTGTCAATGTACTACAATTTAGGGCTTTTAGGTCTAGCAGATAAGCTTTTTCATGGGGTAAACAAAAGAGAAGATGAATGTTAGAACAATATGGTGTTTGCTTATGGTAAAGTAGTAGGAATAGAGGCTAAACACGTTAATGTCAGTGATTTCTTTGTGTTCTAAACTCGGAGCAATCCTTGAAGACCGATCCGTTCACTGCTACATTATCAAACGTTTAATCCATGATAATATATTTGTTTTCAATTTCGGACCGAGGTGGATTACCCAGATCCGGGCTAGCAACATCACAACAACAGGACAAGAACGTAACGCCAGCAACATCACGATTCACAACAACAGGACAAGAACGAAACTGAAGATCAAAATCAAAACTGTAGATCAAAATCGCAACGATTTTCAAAATCGAAATTGAAGATCAAAATCGCAACGAATATCAAAATCGAAACAAAATCACAGGACGAGAATGAAACACAACGTCCTAGATCGCTTCGACTCAAATCGTATCGATTCAAACCGTTCAAGATCTGACGATAAAAAACACAACGAACATTAAGGACAGAATCATAGATCTGAATAGATAGGAAGGCAACGAACAAACCCAAACACCGGTCAAGATAAAAACAAAACAGATCTGAGCAGTAAATCAAACCTTTCAGCCGCAATGTCGATCTCAACATCTATGATTCGTGCTCAAAATCCCCGACGAAAATTGCAGCAGGTTCGACGACTGACGGGGAGAACTTCGGCGGCGGCTAGGAAAACTCTCTCTCGACTTTCATTCGAAAACTTCTTGTTTGGGCCTTATTTTTTCTTCCAATACTAGGGCGGGGAAGTGGGAACAACACTTTGCAAAGCGGGGAACGAAATGTGAAGAGCGGGAGAGGAAATAATCTTTGGCGGTATTTCTGAAAACACTCCTTATTGGATTGAAAAAAGTATTGTTTTCTTTTTTTATTTATTCTATTATTTCTTTTAAAATTGTTGTTGAATTATAATAAAATATAATATTATATGCTAATATAATTTTTATTTTTAGAATAATAATTTTAGTCCTTATATATTATATTTAAGTGTTATTTTTTATTATTGCTAATTTCATTTTATTGGGTGCCAACTCGAACCATACCCATTTACAACAAATTAAAAAATTTGTTGCACAATTCATGTATTTAGCAACGAAATCTATAATTGTAGCAAAAAAAAAAAGTTGACTACAAAATTTAGTTTCGTAGTCTATATAGCTCTTTGGTAACGAAAAAATACTCATCGTTGCTAATAATTGAAAAATATTTTTGGCTACAAATCAATTTCGTAGCTATACCATTGGCGTCAAAAGTATTTTGGTGGAAAAACATTTGGCTACAGTTTTTTATAGTTCGTTGTGAAAAACTAATATTTAGCTACGAAAATTTATTTCTTAGCGCCAAGTTATGTAGGCAAAAGTCACTTTTCTTGTAGTAAACATCGCCATGACCAACATTGTAGCTGCCAAGCATCTGTCGTCGTGCCCTGTGTAAGATCCCAATTTTTGTATACGCATAATTTTAGTTGCATTCTAGAATATTTAGAAAATAACGGGGTAGTCACATAACATTGAAAAATTGAAAAAATATATAAGCCTCTTGAACATGTTACATCATATATTTCGTGGCAATTTAAAATACCAAAACTAATTTGACAAATAAGGATAAATTAAATAAGATGTATATTTTTCTTTAAAATTATTTACAATCAAGAAAATAATTATAAAACATAATTATACTTAATCATCGTGTTGGTTGTGTTTCTCTTAACAGAAAAATAGGAAGTTAAAAATTAAATTAGAAAAAAAAAAAAAAAATACTTAGTTTGAGTTTTAATCAAACAAGGTGTTGGGGGATTTTCAAATTGGGGAAGGGTTTTTCATTTTCAATTCTACATATTTATTATAATTAATTATAATTATTAATCACTATTCATATTTATAGTCTTTTGTCATGTGCCTACTTAGAGTAAGGGTGAATAGCTCCACTTGTGTAATTACCTAGTTAATAATATGCTTACATTAAAATATATATATATATATATATATATATATATATATATATATATATATATATATATATATATATATATATATATATAGGACTTAGGTATTTAATCTCAATCATTCTTTATCTGATCACAAGACATCGGATGACTAAAAAATATTTAGACATCTTATTCTCGTCCTATCTTATTATATTGATTTTGCTTAGGGCTTGTTTGATAACGACTAAAATTTAAGTGCTGAAAATTAAGTGCTGAAATTTTAAGTGATGAAAATTTAAGAAGGTTGTTTGATAAAATTGTGCTGAAAATTTAAGTGTTAATTTTTTTTTTATTTGTTTGATAAGTACAAAATTTGTATGCTGAAAATTGTTTAATTTACATAACTACTTTTGAATCAAGATAATGTTAAAAAAAAAAAAAAAAAAAAAAAAAAAAAAAGAATAAATTGAGAACAAAATAATAAAATCAAAGTGCCATTTTTTTTAAAAAAAAAAAAATTATATTAAAATTAAAAATAGAAATTTACCAAAAAATATGTAAATATTATGTATTTTGTTATGTAGTTTGATTGCATAAATTAAATTATAACAATAATTTAAATATAAAATAAAATTAAAATTATAAAATAATTCAAAATTAATCTAATTCTCATTAATCTTAACTCTAATTAAACGCTCATAGGAGATCAAGGGTAAAATGGTCAAAATATAATTTGTTTTAAATGGGAAATAATAGGAGTGCATTAAGCAAAATGAAATAAGTGAAGAGATCTTGACTTAATTTTTAATTCACATTTTGACTTAATTTTTAAGTTAAGATATTAATTGCATTTATCAAACAAACTTAATTAATTAAGTACTTAATATAATCAGTTTTAAGCACTTAATTTTTTTATCAAACATGCCCTTAGTGTCTGTGTCAGTATGTTGTTTCACAGACCCTAGATTTGTGTCGGTGCTTTTATTAATATTGATGTTTTATTTTTATTTTTTCATATTTTTTGCTTACTTTGATTATGATATCAAATGCAATATTCAATGTGCAGTTGATATCAAGTAGATGAATTTAATATACTTACTATTAATGGTTAGACTAAAATATTATTTGAAAGTTTTAAAAATAAAAACAAATTAGAAAAAAATGAGAAATAAATTATTTTAAAAAGAATATATATTTATTTTTTCTATAAAAATATACACGGGTTCATCAGGATGTGGAAGAAAAATAGTGGAATTTAAAACAATTTGGATGCTCTCTACTCTTTAAATTAGGGGTAAAGACTTTTTTTGTCCCTGAGAAATGTCTTGAGTGTTTAATTGGCCCCTAAGAAATACAATTCGACAATTTGACCCTTGACATTTCAAAATAGTATCTAATTGGCCCTTCAAGCGAATTCTGTGAAGTCAATCTGACGGTCAACGTTAGTTTAAGGGTATTTTCGTCTTTTCATTCATTAAGATTAGGGGATAAAGACTTTTTTGGTCCTTGAGAAATGTCTTGAGTGTTCAATTGTCCCCTAAGAAATGCAATTCGACAATTTGGCCCTTGACATTTCAAAATAGTATCCAATTGGCTCTTGGGTCAGGTTCCGTTAGTAAAATTTGGAGATTTTGGATGGCAAAAGTCACGTGACAAGCACATGACGTCTGGCCAAGGGTAAATGCATCATTTCATGCTTACTAATAAAATAAGACCTATTTACATATTTTGTTAAACTTAAGGGGGTAAAAATATTTTTTTTCTTTAATTTTTTTAGGTTTCTTCCTCTCCGCCGCTGCTCTCCCTCACCACCGCTATGAGCAATTCTCTGGCGATTCTGAAGAAATTGAATTCCTCGTCGTCTTCTCCGAAGTCCCCCGCCCGGAGAGACATTCCCGGAATACCGCACTGGTTATCCGAGGTGGATTAAGAAGAAGGACCAAGCGTTGCTTCAGGCGGCGGTGAACACGACGAAATTCGATCTGGTGGTGGCGAAGGACGGGAGTGGGAACTTCACGACGGTCGAAGAGGCGATTTCGAAATCAATTTCCTGTTTCGATTTCGAAATAGAAATTGAAACCCTAAGGTTCGATTTCGGCGGTGTTAGTCATTTTGGTGGTGGTGTTCGACGGTGTTCTTCGTGCCATGTTCTTCTATTTTGATTTCGAAATCGAACTCAATTTCCTGTTTCAATTTTGAAATTGAAATCGAAACCTAGTTTCGAAATCGATTTTCTATTTCAATTTCGATGGTGTTTGTCGTTTTAGTAGTGATGTTCGGCGATGTTCTTCGATTTCGATTTCGAAATCGAAATCGATTTCCTGTTTCGATTTCGAAATAGAAATTGAAACCATAAGGTTCGATTTCGATGGTGTTCGTCGTTTTGGTGGTGGTGTTCGGTGGTGTTCTTCGTGCCATATTCTTCGGTTTTGATTTCGAAATCGAAATCAAAACCTAGTTTCGAAATCGATTTCCTATTTCGATGGTGTTCGTCGTTTTGGTGGCGATGTTCAGCGGTGTTCTTCGATATCTTGTTTCGATTTCGAAATCGAAATTGAAACCCTAAGGTTCGGCGGTGTTCTTCGTTTTCAATTTCGGTGTTCGTCGGTAGTATTGTTCGTTTTGGTAGTGGTGTTCATTTTAGAATTCGCTTGAAAGGCCAATTAGACACTATTTTGAAATGTCAAGAGCCAAATTGTCGAATTGCATTTCTTAGAGCCAATTAGACACCCAAAGTATTTCTCAAGGACCAAAAATATCTTTATCCCTTAATCCTAATGAATAAAAAGACCAAAAGACCCTTAAACTAACGTTGACCGTTAGATTGACTTCACAGAATTCGCTTGAAGGGCCAATTGGACACTATTTTGAAATGTCAAGGGGCAAATTATCGAATTGTATTTCTTAGGAGCCAATTAGATACCCAAGGTATTTCTCAGGAACCAAAAATGTTTTTATCCCTTTAAATTATTATTTTTTTTCTTTTTAAATATTACTTTATATTAATGACCCAAACAAGTCCTTTCACGCACTTCCTATGCATTGGCGCATATGCCTTTGCAAAAGGTTGAGATTTCCTGGGTTTAAAAATACTATATCGATTTTTAAATTTATAATTAAAAAAAAAGAAAAGAAAAAAAGAATCAGTAAATAAAATACATATATAAAATTTGAAAAATACAAAATATAATTAAGTCTCAACCTTTAAAATGTCTTTCCAAAAACTATGACACCATGTGCTTGTATGCGAGAATGATTTTTTTCCTAGTACTAACGGAATAAAGACTTACATCCTCTGTACTCCTAATTAAATTGCACTGTTAACAAATTTTGACAAAGTTAATGGGTGGCGACCCAAACTACCCTTCTGTCTTTCTTTTAGATTTATTAAAAAATAAATAAAAGAAAAAAGAACAAACTTAAGAAAATCTCCATAAATAAAGGAAAGACAATCTTTAAATGATTTGGAATACCATTAAGAACACGTTTTGATCCCATGAAAACCATTCTTATATAATGTTAAAGCATGTTTATATAATGTGGACGATGATTTGAAAGAATTGAACTGAGAAAGGAAATGAAATCTAAGAAGAAAAATGTTGAATAAAATACAGTTACAGTTACGTCCAAAACGGTTGACCAACCGTTGTTGTAGGTTGATCAGTATCTAAGGACAGTCGACCGTGTGAAAAAAAAAAAAAAAAATCAAACAAACTTCACGGCGCAAATAAAGATTCAGAATAATGCATGCAAAAACCTAAAGGTAAAAAAAAATAATAATTAAAAAGAAAAAAAGAAAAACTGATCAAACAGTGCAACCAGAACTTGTTTACATTACAGAAATCAAACCAAAAACAACAACAATATTAATACTCAGACTAAAAAAAAAAAAAAAAAAACAATAATAATATTAATAAATCCCTTAAGTTGCGAGACTTGTTAATTTATGCAGAACAATGGGTTCCTGAATTTGAATCAAACCTTCATACGCCTTAATGCTGCCAACACCTACCTCCCTTCACTTTCCTTTGGCAGAACGAGCCGTTACGCAAAGCAGCCCCACAAGTTTGAGAAGGTTCAGGAAAAGCCCTCGAATTCCTTACTGATTGGGGCGAAACACTGAATTTCTGGCCGAAATTTGACTCAAGAACGGGCTGTCTTCCGACCCTCATTCCTTTGTGTTCTTCGCACCTTCTTCTTCCCGGTGCTGGTTCATTAGTACATGGACTGCCATCACACAGTAAAACTCCACAAACAGGAGACGCCTGTGGAAGCTTTACCGAAGGGCGAAAGAAGGGTAATTTCTCATCCGCGATTGATTTTGAAGTCATTCCGTCGCCTTTCATCCCTTTGTGGTCAGGGCACCTTTTTCTTCCCTCAACGGGCGGCCTTCTACAAACAGACCCACGACCTAAGGCCACACCACAAATGTTACCACCACTCTCATCTTCTTCGGTCGCATCCGCGATTGATTTTGAAGTCATCCCGTCGACGACTTTCATCCCTTTGTGTTCTTCGCACCTTTTTCTTCCCTCAACGGGCGGCCTTCTACAAACAGACCAACGACCTAAGGCCACACCACAAATGTTACCACGACTCTCATCATCTTCGGTTTTCACTGACGCAAATCCAGATCTCGATCTTCCAAATTCCAAGATTTGAGGGAGAAAATCATTTTTTTCCTCCGGTAACAATGGAGAGCTAACTTCCACTTTTTTGTGAGGGAAATTTTGAAATTTTCGGGAGATTTGATGAAACGGAGAAGAAACTGAAGTATTTTGATCGAGTTTATTGAGGATATCGTGGGGGCGACGTGTACTGTTACTGCCTTTGTTCCACGCATAATCGAATTTGTCGAGCAGTTGGGCTTCTGTTTTCTCAGCATCCCTCTTACTCATCTGTTAACGAGATTAAAACAAGGCATCAAAACAGAAGTTTAAAGCAAGTTCAGAGCAAAAATCATTCTTCCGATCAAATAATTGTTCCTTTTCAAGTAATTTTAGGTTGCGTTTGGAGTTGAGATGAAAGGTGCTGGTCATGAAGCTTACAGAAAAGGAGATGGAAATTCAAACGATGAACTGATTGTCTTAAACTCATCTAACTGAAATTCTGTTCTCATTCCGGAAAGCTGATGCAAACATTAACTTCTAACTATAATAACCACCCTGAACCCTAACTCAACCCATATTTTTCGTGTCGCTTTCGTGTCATGCCACAGACGATTTCATGTCGCAAAACCCCCTGACCCACCAATTCTGTATTGTGTTTTCGTGGAGTCACCAATTGTCACCCCTATGTGCAACTCCACCTTGTGCATGATATTAATCACCAAGAGATCGTCCTCTTTAAAATGAGATATTAATCACGTTTTTGGGTGATGGGAATTGTATTTCATGTAAATGTTAGATGTAATATCTTATATTTTGTGGGGGCACTAGTGTTGAATGTAACATTTGGCAATTGATATTATTAATCTAAAAAACTAGTGTTGAATGTAACATTTGGCAATTGATATTATTAATTTTTTTAGAGTTCTAAATTGAGATGTATTGAGATGTATGTGGATGTTATATATAACATTCATCCGTGAACGTTGAATATAATATTCAATGTAATAGAAAATAACATTAATTAATGTTGATAATAGAACAAATTATATGCGTGTTGAATGCAAGATGACTTACTGATAAAGGTGATTTGATGTTAAATGT
The DNA here is from genome assembly GCA_016647705.1 of Eucommia ulmoides. NCBI lineage: Eukaryota > Viridiplantae > Streptophyta > Magnoliopsida > Garryales > Eucommiaceae > Eucommia > Eucommia ulmoides. The sequence goes on along the minus strand of CM028330.1, from coordinate 3,985,167 downwards.
AACACGTGAAAATTGAAAATTCTGGAAGTATCGTATTAAATGTAACATAAAATATGAAAACTAAAAATTTTGGAAGTACTATGTTGAATATAATATGAATGTAAAAACTGAAATTAATTAAAAAAATTAGTGAATGTGATATGTTTTTATAGAGTTTATTTAGACGAATTCGAATATAAAATTAGATTGCAACAATAATTATTTTAATTTTAATAAAATGAATTAAATATGAAAATTCTCAATCCCTATAAACTCGCGAAGGGCAGATCAATAATCTGGCAACCGGAGTTTTTTTAATTTGGGATCAAACGGTTCGTGAAAACTACCGGATGAGAATTCTCGGTTTATTACGTACTAATTGGCATTTATTGGTAATAGGTAATTGATTTTAGGCTTAATGGCTTATTAGGTAATTTTTCCACCAAAAAAAAAAAGAAAAAAAGTGAACCAAATATCACTTAAAATTTTGAACAATTTTGAAATGATACTGTGATTGTCTCATTTTGTTATTAAACACACTTAATTTGATAAATATTTAATACATTCAATTCTAAGTGTTGAATTGTGTTATCAAACGGGCTCTTAGCTTATACAAATTATCTTTTGTAAGTCCTTTAATTGTAACTTTGCATTCAGTTTTGAGACAATAAAATCCTAACCTCCTTTCTCTCTTTTCCTTTGATTTTTATGTTATTCAACAATCTTAACAAAATTGACTAAATACAAAGCAAGCTTATATATACACTTACAGGAGCCCATCTGTATACGATAGAGAAGCCTTCAGAGAATGCTTCTTTAAACAATCCAAGCCCTTTCCCAAGTGAGTTACCGTTCTCCAAATGAGCGCCATCACGGCCATAGCGCTGGAGTCTTGTCCTAACATTATCGGATTGTCCTAGGTAAACCGGGATTATAGAGTCTTTATCAAGCTTGCCAACTTGCCTCCCTGACCTTGGACGAGATTTAACTATTCCCAGCTCATAAACGCCTGGACAAGAGGAACAATCTGGTAGGTTTTGAGTCCTATATTGCTCTGCCCCTTCCTTACTCAGCTCATGATCTTCCCAATCAGAATGTCCAACGAGAATCTAAAAAGAAATAGCATTTTAAAATCAATGATTCAAATTACTTCTTGATTTCACATCGGACTTTTTCCCCCTAGCCGGCAGTATGGATATTTGTTGTTCCCATCAAAAAATTTAGAAAAATTCTTTCTATTTTCAGTTTTCAGAAACAAAAAATTCAACTACTACTCTTTTAATAACATATCTCAAAAATAATTTTGAAAAAAAAGTGTTTCTCAATAATTTTATTATTTTTTAAAAATTTAAGTTTAAATTTTCTTAAAATTATCTCTACCACACATTCACCTCACAAACATCATTTCAATCAATTACAACACCTTTATTTTTCAAATATTTAACACATTATTAATAAATATTTTTTCATAAATTTTTCAAAATTAAACCAACCAACTTCTCATAATTTTCCAAAAAAAAAAAAAAAACTTTTTTTTTTAATATTTGAAAACTGTTTTCATAAACGGAACCAAACGGACCCTAAAAGCTTTGTTCTACGAGCTTTAAACGAGGATACAAGACTCCTTATGGACTGCATTTCACTTATTATTTGGTCTTTGCTAGAGAATTGATAATTTTCAACACAAAAAAAGAGTTTGCGCATATTTAGACTGAAATTTGAAGCTAAAAGTGTTAACCCATGAACTAATATTAGAAATTGAAAGAATATTTTCCATAGATGATTCTATAGCTTCTAGAAGAAATATTTGTTAAGTTGTTATATTGTTGAAATTTGTTATTTTTTCTTCTTATCACATCTATAAATAGATGCCTTTTTGTATTTGAGAAAATTAATGAGAATGAGATATTTTATTCTATTCCTCTTTTCTATTTTTTAATATGGTATCAGAAGTATTTTTTTCATTTTCTTTCACCACATTCCTGATCAACAGCAACTCCATTCATTGTGAATAATAAAGCTTTTTGGCTTACTTTTCCATTTTCAAACATGGGTCCACATAATTGATAATGGATTGTGAGGCCCACACTAATTTGAAGGAAACATCCATAGGCAAGAAAGAAGGATTTCACTATTGGTAAGGATTTACAATTTCTCTCTATAAACAAGGAGAGAACAAAGACAACTATCTCTTGAAATAGGAGAATATAAATCTCTCTATACAAAATAAGAGAAACTAAAAAATGACTACAAAGGAGAACACTTCAAGAGAAATTTATGATTTTTCTCTTTGAGGTTTTTGGAATACTTTCTTCTGCAACATCTCCCCCTATTTAGAAGGGGAGAGTGCAGCCTCTGCTTCAACAAAGGCTGCACCGTCTGCCAACCACCAGCTCACAATGACGGAATTTTTCGCAAATTAGTGTAGGCCCCACAATCCATTATTAATCATGTGGGTCCATGTTTGAAAATGGAAAAGTAAGCCAAAAGGCTTTATTATTCACATTCTCCCACTTAAAACCTTTTTGGTAATCCTCTAATCCTTTCTGAACTTGCCAGTCTATGCCGCTCACATTTTTAATAGGCCATAAGAAGATCCGCACCGCACGAACTTGTCAACATTGGTTGGCTTTGTCATAACATCTGCCAGGTTGTCTTTGGTGTAAATCTTCTGCATATCCACACTTCATTCTTCCACTACTTTTCGAACAAAGTGATATTGAACGCCTATATGTTTTGTCCGAGAATGAAAGGCTACATTCCTTGTGATGTGCAAGGCACTCTGACTGTCACAAAACAAGAGAATCTTCTCCTGCTTGTGCCCAAGTTCTTCCATTAACCTTTGAACCCATACTGCTTCCTTGCAAGCTTGAATAGCTGCCATATATTCAGCTTCTGTTGTAGATAGAGCCACAACAGTCTATAACTTGGATACCCAGCTCACTGCTCCTCCTGCAAGTGTGAACACATAGCCTGTAGTGGATTTTCTTTTATCAAGATCACCCGCAAAATCTGAATCGACATAGCCTTTGACAATGAATTCTGATCCTCCATAACATAATGCAGCATTAGAGGTTCCTTTAATGTATCTTAGGATCCTCTTAACAACATTCCAATGCTCTCTACCAGGATTCGCCATAAACCGACTGACTGTGCCAACTGCTTGAGCAATATCTGGTCTAGTACATATCATGGCGAACATAAGGCTTTCCACCGCCGATGCATACGGTACTCGAGACATTTCCATCCTCTCCGCTTCACTGCTAGGACACATACTTGAGGATAATTTGTAATTGGCAGGAAGAGGAGTAGAAATTGGCTTACAATTTTGCATGTTGAAGCGGTTCAAGATTTTCTTGAAGTAGTTCTTCTGAGAAAGCCAAATCTTCATTTCTTTTCTGTCTCGGTGAATTTGCATCCCTAAAATCTTGTTTGCTTGTCCCAAATCCTTCATATCGAACTCCCTAGCTAGTTGTGCCTTCAATTCTTGGACTCGATCTTTGTTGGGGCCTACGACCAACATATCGTCCACGTACAACAACAGAATAATAAAGTCATCTTCTCCAAACCTCTTGTAATACGTACAATGGTCTGAACTCAGTCTATTGTAACTGAGGCTAATTATGAAAGAATCAAATCTCTTGTACCAACATCTTGGCGCCTGCTTTAGATCGTACAGAGATTTGGTTAACCTACAAACCAAGTTTTCTTTTCCTTTTTCTTCAAATCCTTCTGGTTGGAGCATATAGATCTCTTCTTCAAGTTTTCCATGAAGAAAATTCGTCTTCACATCTAGTTGTTCTAGATGCAAATCGAATACAACACACATAGCCAGGACTACCCTGATAGTTGTAAGTCGAACAACTGGAGAAAATATCTCTTTGAAATCAATCCTTTCTTTCTGAAAATATCCTTTCTTTCATGGCTCGTCGATGTGGTAATCCACAGCCCACCACCACTAACAACCGTTTTTAGCCTTTAACCCTTCCCTCTTCTTCTACCACTACCCAAACTCAACCAGATTTTCTCTCCATGGACAATACTCACAGTCCATTCTTCCTACACAGTGGTGACCATCCAGGTTTAACCCTTATTTCTCATGTTCTTACTGGTCCTAACTACAATACTTGGAACAGATCCATGCGTATGGCTCTCAATGCCAAGAACATGCTTGGTTTTATTGACGGTACTCTTCGACAGCCCCTTTCGGATGATCCCACTTCCGGTGCTTGGTCCCGCTGCAATAGCATGGTCACCTCTTGGATTCTCAATTCTGTTAACAAAGATATCGGCCATAGCCTTCTCTACATGGCCACTGCTGAAGATGCTTGGACCGATCTCCATGCTCGTTTTCGCCAAAGCAACGCTCCTCGTATTTTTCAACTCAAGCAACAATTGGCCACCCTTAGTCAAGGATTACTTGATGTTACTCTATATTTCACAAAAGTAAAAACTCTTTGGGATGAACTCAAGGATTATCAGCCCATACCTGTCTGTAATTGTGGAGCGATACATTTTTGGACCAATTTTCAGCAGCCAGAACATCTAATGCATTTTCTTAATGGCCTCAATGACTACTTCGCGGCTGTGCGTGCTCAAATCTTGATGAACGATCCTCTTCCCACTGTGAGCAAGGCTTTTAACCTTGTTATCCAAGAAGAACGCCAAAGAACCATCGGCTCTGCCCTTCTGCCTCACGATTCGATGGCATTTCAAGCTTCATCACCACCTCTCGCCACCGTTGTCGCTCCCAATCTTCACCGCAATCGCTCGTCATGTTCTCATTGTAGCAAGGTAGGGCACACTACAACTGTTTGCTATAAATTACAAGTATTACATCATCAATTGCGAATTCCTAGTTCCTTTTTCAGTTCCTCTTCTCTTTGTTCAATTTGTTCATTAGACAAGCAACGTTGTTTACCATTTATTTCTCATAACAATCTCTCGCCTCATGCTTTTGATTTAATACATATTGATATATAGGGTGCTTTTCATGTTCCAACCATCTTGGGGTAATGTTATTTTCTTACCATCGTTGATGATTGTACTCGGGCCATTTGCGTATATTTATTGCATGCCAAATCAGAGGTCAAAACCACTTTTCCCCCCTTTTATCACATGATTTTGACACAATATAATATTCCCATAAAATATATCTGCTCAGACAATGCACACGAACTTGCTTTCACCAAGTTTTTTTTATCCATCGGGATTATCCACTATTTTTCCTGTGTTGAAACTCCTGAACAAAATTCTGTTATTGAACGAAAACATCAACACATTCTCAATGTTGCTCATGCCTTATTATTCCAATCTCAAGTTCCTATTTGTTATTGGGGGGATTGTGTTCTCACGGCCGTTTACTTAATCAACCGCACACCTTCACCTTTACTCGGCAACAAAACTCCGTTTGAGTTATTGAATAATTTATCTCCCTCCTATAGTCATCTCCGCAGTTTTGGATGCCTCTGTTATAGTTCCACACTCACCCAACATCGTTCCAAGTTTTCACCTCGTGCTCACGCTTGCGTTTTTCTTGGATATCCTTTTGGTTATAAAGGTTATAAATTGTTTGACCTAGCTTCTAACACAATATTTATCTCTCGTAATGTTGTGTTTCATGTCTTTATCTTTCCTTTTGCCAAATCCAAATCCATTCTACCTTCCTCAGATATTTTCCATAACAAAGTTCTTCCTCGCAGTGTTCCTCCTACCACCTCTCCTGATTATCCTCCTTGCCCCACCATTTCTACCCATTCATCATCTCCTATTCTTGATATTATGCCTGCTTCTTCCCCTTCACCTTTTTCAACTTTCCCAAAAGCCTCACGACCTCAAAGACTAACCCCAAAAACCGTCCTATCTTTCTGACTATCATTGTTCTTTGGCCACTCATTCACCTAGTCCGTTACCTCATTCCACTGCCCATCCGTTATCTTCTGTTCTTTCTTACCACAAGTTGTCTTCCCTCTTTTGTGCCTACATTTTTGCTATATCTACTCCTACAGAATCTCAAACCTTTTCCCAAGCAATTAAGTTTCCGGAATGGCGGGCGGCTATGGATATTGAGTTGGATGCTTTGGCGCGAAATGAAACTTAGTCTATAGTTTCGCTTCCCCCTGGAAAACATCCCGTTGGCTGTAAATGGGTATATAAGTTTAAATTTTACGCTGATGGCAGCATTGAACGCCACAAAGCTCGTCTCGTGGCAAAAGGCTATACCCAACAAGAAGGTATCAATTTTTTGGATACTTTTTCTCCTATTGCCTAACTTGTTACCGTTAAAGTTCTACTCTCTTTGGTTGCTGTTTCTAGTTGGTATTTGACTCACTTGGATGTCAATGATGTTTTTCTACATGGAGAACTTATTGAGGAAGTCTATATGACAATTCCACCAGGATATGTTTGTCGCGAGGGGGGGACTTTGCATCCAATGCTGTCTATCGCTTGCATAAATCTTTATATGGCCTTAAACAAGCTTCTCGATAATGGTTTTCCAAGTTTTCTGGTGTGTTACTACAGGTAGGGTTCTCTCAATCAGCCAGTGATCATTCTCTATTTATCAATAACACTGGCCATGTCTTCTTGACACTCTTGGTTTATGTTGGTAATATCATTGTTGCCAGCAATGATCAAAAGGCAGTCGCTGATTTGGAAGTTTTTCTTCATGATCGGTTCAAACTTAAAGATTTGGGGGATCTTAATTATTTTTTAGGCCTTGAAGTAGCTCGATCCAAATTTGGGATCTCTATTTGTCAACGCAAATATGCTTTGGAACTACTTTCCGAAACTGGTTATATAGGCTCTAAACCTATACATACCAATGGAAGCACACTTGAAATTATCCCAAGATGATGGGGATTTGCTTGAAGATCTCACCAGCTGTAGACGATTGATTGGGAAACTTTTGAATTTGACCATCACTCATCCTGATATTTGCTATGCTATTAATCGTCTTAGCCAGTGGATGCAATCACCACGAGAACCCCATTTGAAGGCTGTTGTTCGTATTCTTCAATATATAAAGGGTACTCCAGGACAAGGCATTTTCTTCTCCAGTAGTTCTACCATTCAGCTTAAAGCTTTTGCTGACTCAGATTGAGCTACATGTCAAGACTCCCGACGATCCATTAGTGGATTTTGTGTTTTTCTTGGCACTTCTCTTGTGTCCTGGAAGTCCAAGAAACAATACACTATCTCTCGTTCTTCTGCTGAAGTTGAATACTGTTCCATGGCGAATACTACTTGTGAAATTATGTGGTTACTTGTCTTGCTTAAAGATTCCAGGGTTACTCACCATGGACCAGCCTTATTATTTTGTGATAATCAAGTTTCTCTTCATATTGCAATGAATCCAGTTTATCATAAGCACACCAAACATATTGAGATTGATTGTCATATCATTCGTGAGAAGATTCAAGGTGGCTTGCTGAAAACTTTGCATGTTACCACTCGAAACCAACTTGCTAACATATTAACCAAGGCTCTTCATCCGCATCAGTTTCAATTTCTTCTTGGCAAGATGGGAGTTCATAATCTTTACCCTCCATCTTGAAGGGGAGTATTAGAAATCGAAAGAATCTTTTCCATAGATGCTTCTATAGCTTCTAGAAGAAATGTTCGTTAAGTTGTTATATTGTTGAAGTTTGATATTTTTTGTTATTTTTTCTTCTTATCACATCTATAAATAGATGCCTTTTTGTACTTGAGAAAATTAATGAGAATGAGATATTCCATTCCATTCATCTTATCTATTTTCTAATAACTAATTCGGTAATGCAATGATGATTGATAGAAGATTTTTCAAGCAAATAAGCTATAGTACATATACTTGCAACCCCCTCCCCCCCAAATAGAATTTTCCCGGAACTAGGCTATTATTCTTCATTAATCAGATTAACTTATCTCTCAATTCCGATGTCAGACCTCACAATATGCTAATATTGGAAGGGTTACTAAAAATTGTAGTAAAAATAGGGTTTCTTCTAAGTTAAAATCAGCAAAATCTCAACAATGATCATATTACTCTCCAGGATAGCCGCTATTGATTCAGTGCATAATCTGTATATATAGATCTAGACAGATTACATATATATAATTGCAAGGGTAATACCATTGATCTCCCCTGTTATTTTGCACTATATCAGATATATCTCCTGTCATTTTACAAATACCAGAGACTTCATCTGTTTTTTTCTTAAACACTACTTATCTTCCTTATTGATTAAAAAATAATAAATTTTTTATTGTAATACCAATTTTACCCTTCACTATTTAAAAAATAATTAAATAATAAAAAATTAAAATATATAAATAACCCTTTAATTTATATATATTCATCACCACCTCCTACCATCGCCACCTCCCACGGCTACCGCCCACCACCTCCCACCGCCACCACCACCCACTGACACCTTCTACCGCCTCCTACTGCTATCTGCTACCACCAATATTTTGATGCAAAAAGACATAAATGCCCTTACAAAAATATATTTTTATTCTTTTATTTAAAATAAATAAATAAATTCGTTAATATTCTCTCTATTTTTTAGTTACTCTTTGCACCCATTAAAGTGCAATTTAAGACCAATCCAAAATTTAGGGTAAAAGTACCGATCTTATTCACTTTTCGATTTTTTCTATTTTTTATTTTATTTTTTTCATTTTGTTAAAAAAAAAAAAAAAAAAAAAAGTTAAAAAAAATATTATTTTTTAATGAAAATGTTAGTGTAAAAAGAAAAGGATGGTGGCATTGGATGGCAGTGAGTGGTCGGAGTTGGGCGGTGGCAGTGGGAGTTGGGTGGTAGTGAGAGGTAAATATAATTATTTAAAAAGTTAAGGGTAAAAAATATAATTTTAAAAATATAAGGGTGCTAATGAATTATTTAAAAAATAATATAAGGATAATTTTGTTCAAAAAGAAGTAAGTAGTGTTTGAAAAAAAGATAGGGGAGATCTCTGGTATTTGCAAAATGACAAGGGAAGTCAATGGCATATACCATATATATATATATATATATATATATATATGTAGAAATTTAATGGGCCTAACTCACTCTCAAAAGACGTCTTGTAAGAGGAAGATTGCCCTTAACTTTATATATAGCTCAGGATTAGGTAACACAAGCGATGCGGGATTCAACATGCCCCCTCACGCGCATGGTGGATTTTAACAATCTACTGCAAACAGATATCGGGGAGCCCATCATTGATGTGGAATTTAACACGCGCAACATCAGATAAAAATCTGGCTCTAATTCCATGTAGAAATTCAATGGGCCTAACTCACTCTCAAAAGACGCTTTTAGAGGAGGATTACTCTTGGTTTTATATATAGTTCAGGATCAGGTAACACAAGGGATGCGGGATTCAACAATATATATATATATATATATACCTTCCATTCGGAGAATGAGGGGTCGTGTTTTGTGCGTTGACAGTCTTCCCTCTTCAATCTGGTGGAGCCAGCAGCTTTCTCGAGGTCTCCCATTCATCCGCTATTCAATTTGAGCGCTCGCCTTCTCCTTCGCCTTTGCCTTCGCCTCCGCTTCTGCTTCAGCCACCGATAAGATGTAGATGACTAAAAGCAAAAACCGAAGTGTACTTCTGCTTCAGCCACGACTCAAATGGCATCTTTTAAAAAGATGAAGACGACTAAAAGCAAAAATGAAAACGACACAAAACAAACTGGGACCCAAACTTTATAACAGTAAGTAGATGGATAACTTATTGAGCAATCCTGTTTTGCATGAGAACTCCCGAACACTATATATATATATATATATTTTTTTTTATTTTTTTTAAGATTTTGAGTATATTTAAATTAATATAAATAGTTTTTAATTAATTTCATTGTTATAATTCTACTAATTAAGTCATTGTCATAATTTCACTAATTAAATTTTATTTTTAAAATTTAGTTTTAATTGCTCATTGTTTATTCATCTTCCTTCTATAACATCTCAAACCGATACTATTTTCCTTATTTCTCAAGATTTTGGGTATATTTAAATTATTAGGGGTATTTTTTTAATTAATTTTATTGTCATAATTTCACTAGCTAATTCATTGTCACAATTCCACTAATTAAATTTAGTTTTTAAAAATGAGTTTTAATTGTTTATTGTCTCTTCTTCTTCCTTCTATAACATCCCAACTCATTCTTTTGCATTCCATCCACTTGCATGTATCATTTAAAGTTCAAATTCTAGCACAACTTAAAATTTTGAAAGACTTCATAACACTTCAGAATTTGGAAAGATTTCATAACATCTCATATAATATCCTCCGCTAATCTGTCGAATTTATAATATTTAATGGTAATGAGACATCCCTCTCCTCCTCATTCACATCTCTCTCTCTCTCCTCTTGTGTTTTGTCAACACGGGTAAGATTTTCATTTCTTCTCCGTCATATAAGGATTGAAGATTAAAAAAAAAAAATTGAAGACACGGTGGTGGTAAAGGATCTACTAGACAAATGGTGGTGGTGAAGATGGATGGGACGTTGAGAACAAAATGGGGATTAGCATGATATACAAATGCATTCATGGATTTTCTTCCAAAGAGTGAGCCCCCATATATTACTTTTGTTTTTAATGTTAAATGTAAAATTGATTTGATGACCAAGATCTATAAATGAACTTTTTTATTTTCTCAAATACAAATCGAAATTTTTTCTTTTTCAATTTTTATAATCCTAGATTTTTTTATTTTTTTTAACTCACACACCCGATAAGAATCGAACCTCGGACCACTACCAGGGGAGGGATAGGCCTTACCACTAGCCCACCCAACGATTCTCATCCCCATTTGTTTTTAGAAAGTATTATAGTGCATTAACATTGACAAGTTTTTAGTAAAAAATATAATAAAATAGAATTGAGAATTATGATGTTTTATTATTTTTATATTTGTTTGGTATAAACTAATTGAGTTTTTTAATTTGATTTGTTCTTAAATTTTAATAATACATTTGAAATGGACGGAGACTTTGATAAAAAAAAAAAAAAAAAAAAAAAAAAAAAGAAAAGAAAAAGAAAAAAAGCCATATTTATTCTCCATGTTTACGTAAAACGAGAATATTCTTACTTTTATTGATTTGGGTGGTTACAAAATTGATTCTTAAATCGTTAAGATATTGAAATTTTTATATAATATTTTTTTATTTTTAAGTTTGATTCTTTTTAAACTTATATTTATTTTTATTTTCATGTTTATGACATATTTCTTTTAGTGATTATTTATTTACGTTGATAGGTAGGTATGAATGTGGATTAGATTTAATTTGGTTTCAATAGAAAACAAAATCAAAACCTTTAAAAATATCAAACTCAAAACTGAATGGTAAATCATAAGTTTTTTAAACTCGGTTTTCAAATCGAACCTCTTAGTTTTATTAAAAAAAAAAATGTCAACCAAAATCGCGAATCTGTTCACTTATTTTTTTTCTTTAAAAAAAAATATTTTTCTATTCTAATTACTAGCAATAGACGTTTTTAAAATTATAAACACATTCATAAAATATATTAAATAAAAAATTATAATGGATCTATAGTTATGTGTAAAATTAAATGAAAACATCTATTAATATAAATATTATTTTGGAGGGGGAATTTTTTTAGGGCACTCAAAATTTTAAAAAATACATTTTTAAGGACTATCCAAATCAAACTCTTGCCAAAAAAAAATAATCCAAAAACCGTTCCTCCTAAAAATAAATTTTCACTGATTTTTTTTAATTCCGCTAAATTTTAGTTTTGCAAAATACAATTCACTGAATTTTATTTTATATTCAAAAAATATAATTTATTTTAAAATACCACCCTTGATAAAGAAATTTTTCTTTATAACATTAAATTAAAAAGTTTAAATATAAAAAAAAAGGTATTAAGTTTTTTTTTTTTTAATAATTATTTAATGAAAAAAACATATTTATAAACAAACTAAATACAAAAAATAATAAAAAAAAATTAATAAAGGTTGTTCCACTGAATTTCTATAATTCTATTGAATATTAACAATTCCACTAAAATTTATAATTCTATTGACTGCTAACAATTCCACTAAAAAAAATAAAAAATGAAAAAAAAAATACACTTATTTATCATCATCTACATAAATCTAAAATTCAAAAATGAAACATTCATAAAAAAAAATAAAAAATAAAAAAAAATCAACTAACCAAAGTGAAATTACTTATATAAATTCACATAATAATTAAGTGAAAATTCACTAAAAAAATCAAATGAGAATCCAACAAAAATTATAAAACCCCAAAACATAGATTCTTAGTGGAAGAATTCAAAAATCGAACCAACATCAAGCAAACCTTTACACGGTCATATTCTCATGAATAAATCCATTGAAATCCAAAATTTGACAACTGATATCCATTGAAATCCATTAAAATCGTTGAAATTCAAAAAATCAAAAATTTTAAATATATATATATATATATAAATAAATAAATAAAAACGAGCACAATCATTCTGCGATGGTGGTGGTGGCGCCACGGAAGCGAGAATGGTGGTAGCAAAAGAAGTAGAGGCGGTCATGGTGACGACGACCAAAGCAACATGGCAGTGGCAAGTGGATCAATGTGGCAGCGATGATGAATTGTTGGTGAGAGGGAGAGAGATAGGGAGAGAGAGAGAGAGTTTTGAGGCTGAAGTACTGCTGAAATGAACGTTTGTTAGGAGAAAAAATTTGATGCGTAATTTTTTTTTATTAAAATGTTTGGGGGTTGGTGCTAATTTATTTTTTTCAAAATAAAATTTATGAATAATGTTTTATTTATTGGGTTCTTTAAAATTTACTTTATTTCAAAAGTAGACTTATGGAAAACTATTTCATTTTATTTTCTAAACCAGCGCATTGCGCGGGTTAAAAACTAGTGATATATGTAAAAGCGGAAGCTATATTGGAGGAATGAACCACATGCGAGTATTGTTCATCCCTTTTCTCCTATTCGTCCATTACAATCAACGGTCATGATTCTCTATACTCCTCTCTTATTATCCCCATTAAAATAATTGTCCATTATTAATTCTTCCATTAAAACAAAGCTCTCACATTGAAATGAAGGGTTTTGATTTAAATAATGTTCATTATTAATTCTCCCATTAAAACAAAGCAAATGAAGGGTTATGATTAATTCATTCAATTATTCGTTATATATCCTAACCTTATCTCCATATAACCCACAACTATTTGTTTCATCCATTGCCACACCCACTAAAATATCACCCACTACTATTTCTTTCACCCACTGTCATTACAAATCCCCCTCCCCTCCACAACACAGGATCAGAAAACAATCTCCCCTTCCACCCGGAGAGTGTCCAAATCCAAAGCTTCTAGCCTCATTCGACGCAGCCACCATCACTTTTGTCCTTATCCGTTGTAGCCACTACCGTCGCCAGTCATCAATCGACTAGATTTGATTACAGCCACATCCTACACCGCCACCATCCATTTTGTCCAGATCCGTCAATGGCACTACCGGCGACGACCATCAATTTATCCCTAGCAAAAACTTCGTCATCGACCATCTACACAACCGCTTACCACCGAGACATCTTATCTCCTCGCCATCACTATTGCCTTTGCCATCATTTCGATATTCTCCACATCTCACTCAGACACTTTTTGCATCCGATATTAAGGAAGAGAAAAAGTTTTGACATTTCGCTCTCCTAGATCTAAGAAGAACAATTTTAAATCTCAAATTTTACTACCCTACATTGGTGAAATTGCATAAAGAAGCGAAAAAAAATGAAGGAAAAAAATTAGATTTGCGATTTAGCGTTCCTAGACCTAAGAACGATAATTTTAGATTTAAAATTTTCTTCCCTATATCTGTAAAATTGAAGGTAGAAGATAAAACATTGCAAAAAAAAAAAAAAAAAAAAAAATTAAGAAAGATAAAAAATTTCCTATCCAAGATTCGCGAATAGCTTCAGATCTAAAATTGCACTTGCTATATGTAGAGGAGAAGAACAGTAATGGATAAATATGAATTTGGGGTTGTGCGCACAACAACAACACTCTTCAACAAATTTCTCAATCTTGTGTGCATGGCGACGGTGACTCTTACCGAAGAAGAAGAAGAAGGAGCCGTACAAGGAAAGAGTCGAAGCGTGACGAAAAATACAATATGAACCTTGAAATCCAAGATTAGCGAACAACTTCAGATCTAAAATTTCACTTGCTATATGTGGAGTAGAAGAATAGTAATGGATAAAAATGAATTTGGGTTTGTGCGCACAACAACACTATTCAACAAATTTCTCAATCTTGTGTGCATGGCGACGGTGACTCCTACCTGAGAAGAAGAAGAAGGAGCCGTACAAGGAAAGAGTCGAAGTGTGACAAAAAATACAATATGAATCTTGAAATTTAGAAAAAATTTCACCTCATAAATTAGTTTGGGGGATGAAATCCAAAAAATAAAATTTGAACCCTAACTTATATATATATATATATATATATATATGAAAATAAAATTTTACTTTTATAACCAAAATAACAAATTACGGTGAAAAATAAAATATAAATTTAGTTGTGGAATGAAACATAGGGGTGCAAAGTGTAATTAACTCATGAAAATTTACTTCATACGCGAAATGATAAAAATAACTTTACACTATAGAAATTGATTATAAGTGTTTATTAACAAATTGCGATTTGGTATAAATTGTATCTAATTTCAATAATGAAAGACCAAATGTGTCGAACATTAAATTATGGGGGTCAATTGACAAAAAATCATATATCACTTTCGTTAGAAATAGGTGTTAGTGATAGCATATCATATTATTATTAGGTATACCTATGTAGATGACAAAGAGTTTTGTAGATAAATTATATATATCATATACTATACTATACTATATATTAAAAGCAGAAGTCTATATTTGAGCATGAACGAGGGACAAGAGCATACCTATCTCTCTTCGTGAATTTTGCAAAAATATATATTATTTCATAGTGAAATTAATACATAATTTAATAACATATTTAATGCATTATCAATGGAATATACTATTGAATAATAAAATTTATAATAAATTTAAACAATAAAGTTTAAATTCACTTATTTAGACAACAATCTAATTAAGCTATACATTAATAATATAAATAATTTAAATTAGACAATAAATCATATGCATTAAAAAAATTAAACACGATAAAAATTTAATGTCCCGCGCATAGCGCAGGTATAAACTAGTTACGGATGAATCCAAGAGATTTAATTTGCATCGATTAGTCCTCTTAACAATATATAAATATCTTTTCCTCTATTAAATGAACGGTTATATTCCATATCTTGCAATTTGACCCTATCAACAAATATGTACATTCCATACGTGTTGTCAACCTAAAAACGTGGAATAAAATATAGTAATAAACTATCAATGAAACTGAAAACGAAACCTATAATTTCTTTCAATTGTGATCGTTGTTCAATAATTTTTTTAAACTAAAATTATCTATAAATTATGATCTTCAAAATGAGATATTACTTTATTTAGGGCAAATTATAATTTTGGTCCTCGTATTTACACACGTTTTTCTGTTTAGCCCTCCAATTTTTTGGTTATAGTGGTTCTCGTATTTGCACACATTTTTTTAAGTGACCCTTCTGTCAAAAAAATTGGGTTAAAGTTGACAGAATTTATGCATGTGGTCAAATTAAAACTATAGTAATAAAATTGAAATAATGGTCAAACTTTTGTGGTACAAGTGTGAATACCCCTTTCTTCTCTCTTTTCTCATTTGCTAATCGGCCCCTCACACAACATAGTCAATCCTCACGACCGTAATCCCTTACACATCATCGATTCCCAGCCATCATCTCTTTTCCTCATGACCATCGTCGGCTTTCCTATCCTCAATCCATGAGCACCGCCATCGTCGCCTTTCCTCTCCTCAATCCATGAGGCCAAGATTATCTCTTATGTCCACTCCATTTTTGTGCCTCACACCATCCATCAGACCGCTTTATGCCCTGTCCTCTTAAAAGCAAAAATTAAAATGTAAGAAAATATTTTAGGAATGCCAGAAGTACACTTCAGGTTTTATTAATATCTAGTGTGGCTATCATTTACCAAACATATTTTGGAAAAAAAAAAAAATCAGAGAGAACAAAAACACCATTTGGTTTTAGTGTTTCTATTTTTTCGATCCCACTTAGGCATTCGGTGAGTGTTCCTATTTTTTTCATCCCACTTGGAATGGGATGGGATGGAAAGGAATGACCTATTTTTTCTATCCCACTTAGAATGGGATAAGATGGAAAGAAATGAGAATCATGTTTCCTTTTGGAAATAGAATCGTGTTTGTAACAACAAAATTATGTTTTCTTTTGAGAAGAAAATCATGTTTCGTAACGACAGAATTCTAGAATTACTTTCTCAACAAATTAAAAAAAAAATATTAATTAAAAATAGATCTAAAAATTTTGTCATATTAAATATTATAAACAACGTACATATTTTACAATAGATGTCCTGTAACAATCTGATTTCGCAGGGCCGCCACAAGGTTTCTCTTTTTTATGGAGAAATAAAGGTAAAATACAAATCAATAACCAACACTTTATGATTATTCATTATTATTACAACAGCGACAATAATTAAAAATATTACAAAATTTAAATACAAATCCAAATCCAATATAAATTTTGACGTAGCTTCTTTTTCGTAAATCCTGTAATAAATACTGCGGAGATGAGTCAAAACTCGGTAGAATTTTAACTTTTTTAGCATGTGCATCCAACCAATCCAACATGTAGCACATAGGCATACATCTCACACAATTTCCACTTAATCCATAATCATAAATAATCCATACAAATCAACAATTATAATTGAACAACTATTATGACATAGATCACACTAAGGAAGTTAAACACAAATATTAAAAGAGTTAAAGAATTCTACCTCAAATAAAAAATTATAATTGATGAGAGAAAACTATTTTTCTCTTATTTCCTCTTCCTCTCCTTTCTCAATACCCTTCTTTCATTGGCCTTCTGGCCGTTCCCGTCTCCTCTCCTCTCCTCTCGATATAATAATAATAATAATTTATATATAATAATTTATGAGACCCACTCCTTTATATATAATATATTATATATATTAATAATTCATGGAACTCACTTCTTTATATATAATATATATTATATAAATATCCGTCATTTTTAATCTTATCATAAATATTACAATTCAAGGTATTTTTTGACAAATTACATTAATAACCCCATATATTATATAACATTACTATCAAATCCTATAATTATATTTATAGATCCAAATGTTATAAATATTTATTCATACCCCATAATTTTTGTAATATATAAAAATATCTCAAAAATATTTAACTTGTAAAATATAATTTTCCGAAATATAAAATTTTGAGGTATTACAATCTACCCCCTTAAATTAATTTCGTTCTCGAAATTTTGTTTAAAATAATAATAATTCAGAATCGCACGATCACATTGGTCACATTCGATTCTAAGACAATTGTTCTCTATGTAAGGTTCCATAACCGGAAGTCATCAACAATTTGCAACTCACAAAATTCATACCATAGATTACATTTTTCACATTTGCAGTGGCCCATACTGTAGCCAACAAAACACATAATATGATGCATTTAGTCGGTAACTCCTAACACAACTAATTAATTTCCAGAGAATATTATGTTTCTAAACACTTTCATTGCGTATTTTGATAAAAATAATAATAATAATATATCTATTTTTTTCTAACGAAATGTATTTTAATATATCATAGTAGTTTTACTTGGATTGAGTTTATATCAATGCCAACATGTCCACGACCTCAAGTTTTTTTTTCTCACTTGACATGATATTTCACGTCTACTGCCATATCTCATAACCAACATACAACCAAAATCATAATCACCAAATAGGCATGACATTTTAAGTTCACTGCCATATCACATAATTACAAAGTCATAATCAACATCATAATCACCAAATAATCCTTTTTTCCTTGTGGACTGTCTCGACCAAAATCATAAATTCTGAATATCCATAATATATATTGTTGATGTCAAATTTTGGTCGACACCAATATTATGGCTCGATCAGCCTTGGGAGATGTTGGGGGGCTCCGGGATGGAGATCTTTGATCCATGTAGCTTCTTATCCGTGGAGAAACCTCTGGCCGGGAAAGGGAAGGTCGACACCGGGAAAGGATCGAGGGCCTTCCGAGCCAAGAAGAGAATGAGCAGAATGCTTGGGAATCCTCAGAGAGATGATCCAGTACTTTGAATTTGAGTAGTTCTGGGAAGAATGGAGCGCCTGGAAACTTCCATAAAGGACTTGTCGGGGATTTCTCGATGTGTCCCCTCCAACGTGAGAATCAGAGTACGGGGGAGGGGGGAATATATTATGGAATTGCCAAGAAGGGTGGAGTAAGAGTAGTGAGCCAAATTCACCAACCTTTGAGTAATTGAATGCTCTCCTATTTATAGGAAAGGTGGAGATTATCTTCGGAGCTAAGTAAGGGTTTAATGTCTCCTCAATAATCACATCATGGTGGCAACTTAGCTTGTAGCCAATGAAGATATGCCAAGGATTTCTTGTTTTGGCCATATTTAGGAGATATTTTGGCTAAGGAAGAGGGTATCCAATGAAAATATGCCAAGGAGTTCTTATTTTGGCCACATTTAGAAGATATTTTGGCTAGGGAAGAGGGCCACAATAATGAGTTGAGATATTTTAGGATATTTTGGAGATATTTTGTGGTGTTTAAAATATGGAAATTTGAGCCAGTCTATGGACAAACGAAGGAAAACATTACCCTGCTGTGGCCGGGATGAGAAGATGAGTCATTGCCCTTCTTGGGCGGACGGAAACGAGAAGGGGGGAATTGCTTCGACAGAGAACACCAAGATGGGGAGTGACCACCCATCCCGGTGGTGACTTACGAATCATCTTAGATAGCGTTGATTCCTTTGGGGCGTCTGGTATAGTTGAGGAGGTTTCTTTTCCCAATACATTTCTTATACTCAGCCTTTGGTGTGCCTTGAACTTTGGATTTTGTAGGGAGGTGAGCATACGTGACATTCTTTGATTAGGTGTGTGAACTTTGGATTTTGTAAGGAGGTGAGCACACATGGAATTTTTTGATTAGGTGCATTGGAATGACTATTTTTACATTCATCAGTAGACCCCTAGTCCCTAGTAGTAAGAAGAAGTTTGAGAGGTTGGGGACTCTAGAGTGAGTCATTTCTGGAGCTTCCATGTTACAATTGAAGCGTTTTGAGGTGATAGAGACCCCCCTTTTTTTTAACCTTTACGGAGCATTGCATGGCGGTCAGGCCATTTTTTCGGGAAGAGATAAACAATTTCGGGATGGGAATGATCAACTCGAGAACGGAAAGGACGGCCCGAGAATTCAAACAGGCTGCCTGAGAATAGTAATAAGTGGCTTGCCCTAGATTGGCGTGAAAGGGTACGAATGGTCGTGTGTACGTCCCATCGGGTTATGTCTCTCCGCTGGCGTTTCTTCGATGGCGTCTCTTCAATGCGAATTAATTTGCCGCCTGCCCAACCGCTGGGGAGAAGACACGTGGCTGCACCGTCTCTGAGTGGCGTTCCTTTTCCAGGCGTCTTTATGGCGCTGTCGGGTATGAAAGTTGGGAATAGATGAACACCCTCTATATAAAATGAGGACCACTTGAATTCTTTTTCACTTGTTTAAGATTTTGTCTTGGTGGAACATTAACTTTCCGGCAGGTAACTCTCTTTCTTCCTAAAATGTCATCGCCTTCTTCTTCTTTTGCTGTTAGGCCTATATTAAGGTCTGCCACTTCTGGGCAGGCCCTAAACATTTCTCCCATTTTTCAAATAAACCCTCCTTTGGCCTTGCCTCCCTGCCCAGGAGAATGAGCAAGTTCTTCATGTGGTGCAGAGCCCTCCGGCTGTCGTGACAGTGGTGTGATAGTGTTGGGTCTAGTAGTGGCCCCACCATGGAAGTGGCTCTAAGCCCAAGTGTGGGAGGAGGTAGTGTCGAGAAATAGCCCCGTTTAAGAGATTGAGATAATAATGACAGAGAAGAAAATCCAAAAAGTTCGAAGAGCTTACACCATCCTTGAAGGGATGGAGACTCATCCCCCCCGCCCGGAGGACAGGGCTTGCGCCCCTCCTAAGGGATTCATCATGGTGTACATAGAGCATCTACGCGGAGTTTTACGGTTCTCGATCCATCCATGGATTCAGACCCTTTGTGCAGAGTATAAGTTGTGTTCGTCGCAGCTTGCTCTTAACTGCATCCGGGCCTTTATGGTTTCCTTCATTATTTTCAAGGCTGAGGGGCTGGAACTGTCCCTAGATTTGTTTAAATCCTTATTTTTTTCTGAAATCCATACCCTTCGGGAAGGGGTGGTGTTATATGGTTTCACGATGGCAATTCTTCTTAGGCTTAGAAGAGTCACTGAAGAACTGGAAACCCTAGGGAATGGGGTGTTGTAGGTGAGAATGTCCCCATATGTGATCGTTTTGTTGATTACACAATTGCTTCTTTGGTATTCGAACTGTTTCTCATTTTATCTTTGCTTCTTGGAACAGTTTTGGAGAAAGCAAGTGGAAGAAGAATGAGACCAAGTGCCACAATCAAACAACAAATGGAGGTTGCCTGGGAGACAAAATACAAAAACGTGAACTAGTTGTCGGAGTCGACATTATACTGTTGTTATTTCTATTTTGTGCCCAGTCTTTCGATTCTAGAGATTGAGGAGGATACCACAAATTGTAAAGTTTTCCTTTCTCGAAAATTGCTAATTTTTTGAATTTTTTGTTGCTTTTCACTTATCCATCTCTTCATACTGTTTTAGCAGAAATAGACAAGATTAGGGTGGCAAAGTTGTTGAGGGATAGGGCGGTAGCCGCAAAGGCTGAAGTTGAGAAGAAAAGAGGCCTCACTTCTTAGGCAAAGGTCCCCCAGGGAGGGACTGTTGAGGAGGACGAGGGAACTAATAAAGAGAGCTTAGCCGGAGAGGCTCCTTCCAAGACGGAAAGCCTTTCGAGAAGAATCACGAGGAGGGAGCAACAGTGGCGTAAAGCCAAAGCCGAAGCCGCTGCTGGGAACGATGTCCTGCCTCGACCCGAACAAGTGCCCACACCTTTTTCCGGGAAGGGCAGCCTGGGAGCTAGCCAGGAAAAAGGAAAAAAGAAGGCATGACGGTCCAGAGTAGAGGTGGCCAAGAAGGCTAGGGTTGAAAGGGCTTCGCTAGCCCCCCAGCCAAGTAAAATCTCCGCCGCAAAATCAGCCCTGGTCTTAGACACCGGTATTCTGCTTGAGCAGGGAGTCATGGAGCATCCAGAGATGTTATCTACTTACATCAACCATATCATTCTGCCCAAGAACAAAGAAAAAAATCAATGCCGAGACGGATGCGCAGATCTTCACAAAGTTGGAGAGAGATGCAATGCTGGTAAGGGCAATATCAAAAGTTTATTTGGGTTTTTCATCGTAACTTGCCTTCGAACAATTAACGTGATCGGCCTCTCCTTTTTTTTCTGCATTGCAGGTGCTATCTAAAGTCTTGTTTGTGACTGGTCGCCTCAATGTTGCTCACAAAAGGGAGCAAAAGCTCGATGAAGAACGTAGGTAGCTCTTCGCATAGCACAGAGAGCATGTGGATCAAGCAAAGCAGTGGCACGGACAGAGGAAGATAATGGTGGCTGCTAAGGAAAGTGCCAAAGATGAGGCCAGGAGAGAAATCGATAAGAAGACAACTCTTGAATCCCGTTGTGGCAAGTTTGAGACTGACCTCGAGTGTCAAATCTTTTAAAAAAATATTTATGTGTTAATCTGATTACGTGCTTAATTGTGCTGCCCGCATTCTTTATTATAATCAGATTTTGTTTCCTCACTTTATTTATGTCACTAGTATCGGGATATTAATTGAGTATTAATTAATCTGGGATGGTAAAAACTCTGAGTGGAAAAAAGCTTATAAATTCAGTAATTTGTGAGTTGTGTGCGGATTAGATATTATTGGGAATATCTAATCAGGGATAGTTTTGGGTTTCGATTTCTTCCGGTAAAGAGATTGAGGTTTAATCTTTACCTAAGTACAAAAAGGTTAGGTTACTCTTTTATCGTTGAAAAGAGCTTAGGTGTGATTTTTTCTGATTAGAATCACATTGTGAGTGAATTGTAAATGTTCCATCTTTACTTGGAAAAATGATACTTTGAGTGATTGTGAGATTTAATTCTTAAGCCTAAGGTATAAAAAGAGTTAGGTTGTGATTCTCCCTGTAATAGAATTATGTTAGTTTTGAGCCTGAAAAAAAAATAAGGTTATTCTTGAGTCTGGAAAAAAAAAAAAGTTATTCCTGAGCCTGAGAAAAAGAATTTGTAAAGGTTGTTTATGAGTCTGCGAAAAGAATCATTGTGAAGGTTTGGTTCCTACCTGTAAAGGAATCTTGAGTTTAGTGGGTGCGAATCTCAGTGGGGCTCGGAGGATTGGATTAGCCAAGAGTAGTTTGGTAAATCAGGATATATCGTGGTGTTTTACTTTATTTCTTTATATTATTTATATTCTGTTGTTTAGGTGTGCACCTAATTGATAACATATATCCGCTATTATAAAGGTAATAATTAATTTTATGATAAAATTAATTATTTGAATTTTGAAGTGTTATTATTTGGATTAAATTTTTATACTACCCAATTCACCCACCTCTTGGGTAGCTCACTAGGCTAAAAATTGGCATCAAAGCTGATTTTAGTTCGATTAAGCTTAACATCCTAGCTAAATCAGTCAAGTGCACACACCATGGATGATGTGTTTTGTGTAACGTCTTTTGATAGTGGTAAATTCGTATATGAAAATGTGATTTATGATTTTTGTGATAGTGATGGAGATGATGATAATGAAAATGTCCATATTATTATGAAAAAATTACTTTATTTCACATTAATTTTTGCTAAAGAGAGATTGAGTTTAAAAAGAAAAATTGATTCTTTTGAAAATGGTGGAAAAAGTGTCCAAAAATTTAAAGTGCATTTAGATGATTATTTTGGTACAAAAGAATTTTTGGATGTTATTTTTTAAATTAATAATTTGCTCTCTAAAGTGAATTCTCTTGAAAATGAAAACAGATTTAAAAAAAAATTGATATAATTTCCAAGCAAAGGTCAGATCTTATTTCAAAAATTGATTTACTTAAGAAAAATTTTGAAAAATCAAAATTCGACCTTAAGACTATTTGAAGAGATTATAAGAATGATTTTTCTAGGCAAAGTGGATATGCTTCATTGTAAGACGCCGAACCTTGACATACGTATAATTCAAGTCGTGTTTTAAAATGTTTCAAAAATACCGGGGTGGATTTCGATATTAATTGTGTAAATTAAAATTTTAAGGGTCAAATTGTAATTTTATAAACATAAAAATCTAGAAATTGAGTTAATTAATAACTTAACCCAAAATAAAAGGGGAGCTTGGTGTAATTTATAATATTATATACATATAGAGAGAGTTGGTGAAGAAATTGTGGAGAGGAAATAGCCAAGTGGATCACACATACATATATTCATATACACACACACACTCTCAGGAAGAATCGAGAAGCAATTTAGAGATATAAAGAGGGAGAGGGGTCTGACGGTGTGGGCTGAAAAGAACCAGAAACAGAAAACGAAGAGAGAGAAATAAGCAGGTCCCGTTCAACCGGAGTGTGTTCAGCGGTGGTCTGTTCTGTTTGGGGAGAGCTGGTGAGTGTGTATATGTGTTATATTTTGTTCATTTGTTTGCATATGCGTTGTTTAGTCGTTGGCCGATATGTGGGTGTCATCCGATCGTGTATTGTATGTGCCGTTGTATGTGTGTGTGTGTGTTTCATTTGTAGGTGTAGTTACACGATCATGTATGGGGGTGTGCTATGTGTTGCCGACTGTGTGTGAGTGGGTGTGTTGCGTTCTGTTTCCGGTGTATGCAGGGGAGTAGCGTGCGTGATCGGCGTTGCTGTGTGTGTGTGTGTGTATGCTCATCACAGTGTGTTGTGTGTGCGTGTTCTGTGTATGTGTTTAGTTGCTACGGTAGGTGGGTGGTTTAGGAGTGAGTGTTGTATGTGCTTGGTGGTGTAGGGTGTCATAGGAGTTGTTGCCAGAGTGGAGAGTGGAGAGAGAGAGAGAGAGAGAGAGAGAGATAGGGGAAGTGATGGCTGAAAAACGCAAAACAGAGCAAATAGGAAGATGATCGTCTGCCTAGGCGGTGACGGTTTCGCCTAGGCGATGGAACAACAAGAACCAAAATTTGTGCGAGTTCGCCTAGGCGATGGGCAGCAGTAAGCAGAATTAAGAGATTCATAAGGAGATCGACAACCGATTCGGAGCGAGTAACGTTTCTCGTTAAAATTTCATGATTTGTTAATTTAATTATTAGCGTCAAAATTATTGAACTGATGAAAACTAAATAATGAGATCGTTCTATATAAACAAAGTTTATATAGAAAACTGTAACGGAGCGATGTTAATTAAATGAAAATATTCCAAAAGAAAACTCGAGGAATAGGAGATTACGGAAATTAGGATTTCATGGCATGGTTAGGTATTTTACATAAAATATTAATTTAAACCCTATCATTATTGTGTTCGTAGGCACCAAAGTACTGGTAGAGAATAGGCGATCAAAATCTTCGAAAGCAGATAATCAGGTGAGTGTAATGTCTTCTTACCAAACTATTTTATTATATATGATGAGATATGTGATACTTAAAATGAGCTGATTTTTTAGACGATATGGATCAAACAGGTTTTGGGGTGAGTGAGTAAAATGGATTTTTGTAAAATTTCGATGGTTTTGGAAAGAAAGTTGAAAAATGATTTTTGTTGGATTTGGTGAAAATAGGAAAATATCTGGTTTTCTAAAAATAAAGAGTGAAAAAGTGGTTTTGGTAAAATCAGACATTTTCATTTAAAAGAAAATGAGAAATATGAATTTCGGATTAAAAGTCGATTTTGGGAAAGAGAGGTGGATGTGGTGATTTAACGATGTTGATTAGACGATATTATTGAGTTATGTTTTGATGATTTTGTTATTGATTTTATGTCCTGCCGATGGGCGGTCCGGCAGGCGGTTGTTGATATTATGTCTTGCCGATGGGCAGTCTGGCAGGCGATTATTGATATTATGTCTTGCCGATGGGTGGTCCGGCAGATGATTATTGATATTATATCCAGCCGATGGGTGGTCCGGCATGTGTATATTGATATTATGAACTGTCCGATCGGTGGTCCGGGTATATGGTTATTTATCCCATTAAGAAGACATATCTTACGGGTGGTACGATACCATTGTAACTCCCGATCGTGAGGTTAAAACGATTACTATGGCTAGCCAGTGTGTGTTTGAGATGTAGTGTTTTACTTATATTGGGTGATTTATTATTTATGGTGATTGGTTTTATTTTATACTAGATGAATTTGAATGAAATTTATCTATATCGCTTTATTTTCACTACTTATATTATGGTGATTTTTATTAGAAATGTGATGTTTGTATACTTATGCTTGATCCATATTTAAATGTGGTATTACTTAAAATGTATTATTATTTTAAAAGATTTTTTTTTTACTAAGAAGGCAGTACACTCACATGTGAAATAGCTAGGAGTCGGTCCCTTACTGGCACTAGGTCAAATCTGGAGGTACGATAGAAAAGGAATATCTTGGGGGTGCTACTTAAAAGGAAACTAAATTAGAGATTTAGGATTTCGTATTCGTGTTGTTAAATAATATTTTTTTTTTTTAAGGACTGGTGTCCCTAGATGAGAGAGTGTATATATATTTATGATTTGTTCTGTGATTGTATTTTTAATTTTTGACATCTATAGTATGTTGAATATTCAGGTGATGTCGTGTCAACGTCACGTTGGCCCCAGGGTGATGTGTGTCGGGGGTGGAGTGTGACAATTTTGGTATCAGAGCCTAGGTATAGGTTCTATAGACTTGTCAGTTGATGTGTTAGTAGAGGGCCATGAGATAGGAGGACGTGTCAGTCGTCTAGTCAGTAAGGGACATGAGATAGAGTGTCGATAGGTGAGTTCGGTACGTGAGTGATAGTTATTTTTTTACTTGTGTTAGTGCTTTGGCATTGTTCGTGGTTGGTTGCCTTGTTGGCAATTAGTGGAGGCGACAAAGTTACAGTATTGCCAGTTGGTGGTTTTGAGTGATATTGTGTTGTTGGTAGTGGTAATGGGTGGATTGCGATTGTGGGAGTACTAGTAGTTGGGAATGTGGAATTACAATTAAGAAACAACCATATGCGTATTATTTGATGCTGCGAATTATCCGTAGTACTCAATATGTTAGTGGTTAAAATATTAGATAGTATAGCAGAATACACTTCAATTGGATTATGGAACTAAGAGGAGAGTTCATAGGAGTTGGAATATCAGGAATGTGAACATTGAAAAGGAGAGGCCATATTAGATGGTTGGAGCTAGGGATGTGAGAAAAACTAAGCGATATTAGAAAAGACTTAATTTGGTAGTACGTTTTAGGTTGACGGGAAGGTAGAGCAAAAGCTTGTGGAACTAGTAAATATAATAAACGTAAGAAAGAAAGATATGTAGGAAGCGGCCAAGATTTGTGGGTCTGGGATGATAGTAAGTGCGCATAAATATAGTCCGTTTGTATGAGTAATATAGAGTCATCAGTGGATTGTATTAAAAAGAAGTTACTTTTCCAATCTAGGATGAACCAAAGTTTGTATTGGAAAGATGAAATCATTACCCCAGTTCTTTTGATAGTTGGCTCAGGGTGTTAAAGGAAGAATATCATAATACTTTACGTAGGTGCTGGGCACCAGTTAGAACAAGTTCAGGTGGTAGATATTGTAGTAGCTAGGGAAAGGAATTATCGGGGTACCAGTAAGCATGATTAATAATTGTAGTTGTTGAAAAAATAAGTTCCATAATTTTAATAAATTAAACGTTCGGCTCATTAAGTTGGTTACATATAATCGTGTTGATAAAATATGAGAAATTTGGGATTTTAATTATAACGTTGGGACTTTAAAGGTGGTCGTCAGGGTGTAGAAAAATGAGTGGATTACTTTTGGGTGAAAGATTGATTTCACTTAGTTGTACTTAATAATTTTCGTTGTAAAATCAGTAATTAAAAATTTACTAAGTATTGAAAATTCGAGTGAGTTAGTTTTAGGTGTAGGAAGCTTCTATAGGAGAAGCCGTGTGATGGCCCTGAGAAATCGGGTCGTTACAATAAATTAGACTGTTAACTCACAATTAACTTAGACTTAGTGTTTCTCTCCATGAAGACCCGTTGTTGGTAACTCCTCGGTTAGAATGGATGATTTGTTTAATTAACTGCGCAAGATCAAGGTGTTAGATTTTTTAAGTAGGATATTTCCAGTTGGAGGTTAGAGACTGTGACGTGGTGAAAACGGTGATCCGGTCGAGAGTAGAGAAAAGCATGTAGAACACCTCTAGAGTGTATTGTTGTTGCTGCGAGAAAAGTAATTGTGTGCCAAGTGCAGTAAATGTAAGTTTTGGTTGGATCGAGTGGTGAATTTGGGACATGTCATCTTGAGAAATAGTATTCACGTGAATCCAAAGGAAGTTGAAGCTATAGTTTAATAAGAAAGGCTGAAAAGTGTAACTAGAATTCGAAACTTTTGGAAATGACAGTGATTGTAGTTGCTTTGACGTTTTAGTGACATTACCTGTATGACGAGAATTATGGGATATGCACTGACCACCAGAATTTTAAATAGTTGCTTACTAAAAAAGGAGTTAACTTGGAGGCAGTGACGTTGGAAAAAAAAAAATAATCGAAGACTTCAATCGTACCATCCATTAATTTTCAGGAAAAGACCAAAGGTGGAGCAAATGCTTTGAGTGGGAAATTGGTAAGTTGAGTTGCGCACATTCAGGTTGTTCATGCTATTTATGTGTTGAGTTGAGACTCTTGTGAGAGTAGTGGGCGGTTGGTCAGATGACAATGCTGGTTGATACTTTGATTTTGGGAACCAACATTGATCGAATGTGTTGTAGAAGCGTAGAAATCGGATGTACCATTGGGAAATATTAGAGATAAAGTGGAAAATGGTCACAGAGCTGGCGATCGTGTCAGAAATAGTGAGGAAGTCTTGAGGATTGGAAATAGATTGTGTTTTTTTTTTTTCTAATGATGCCCATTTGATGAAAGTGGCCTTAAAAGAAGTGCATAGTTCAATATACACAATACACCCTGGTAATATCAACCTGTGTCGAGATTATGTGAGCATTATTGGTAGTTTGGAGGAGATTGAGAAATCACAGAATTTGTTGTTAGGTGTCTTGTATGTTAGCAAAAGAAGGTTGAGCATCAACATTCAGGTAGGTTATTGCAGCTATTCTAGAATGGAAATGAGAGTCTTAATACGTATGCTAAGTGTATAATGATGGGATGGTTCGGTTGTATGAGGCACCGGTTCAACGAAATTGTTGAATAAAGTTGGGTTAAGACACTAGTTTGAAATCAAAAAGGAGAAAATTGATTGTTGACTTATTCACTCGATGATTGATAGTTGCTCTTGGATAATTTGATTGACCATAATTTGATAAATTGAATTGTTAATTTGTAAGTGCTGCCGCCGGACTGTAATTAGAAAATAATTTTGATCAAAATAAATTAAGTAGTTGTTGGATAAACAATCCGCTGAGGAATTCGAAATGCAGTATTGAATGGTGATATCTTAAAAGGTGAGTTCGATATGTCATAATTACCGTAGTAAAAATCGTCAGTTCGTAAATATGAAAAGTTGGGTAGTTAATTCTGGGTAACAATCCTCTATAGGAGAAACTGTAGTATCAGGATTTGATATTTATTTTGACATTCTGATCGAGTTTCCATACCATTTTGGGTGCCAAGTTGAAAGTTGGTACCTCGTTTTATTTGTAGACTAACGGTCAATCTAGACGTATGATTTAGTTATTAGAGGATATATTGAGGAGTTGCGTTTGGCAATTTCTGGTAGCGAGGAGGATTACATAGCGCTAGCGAAATTTGTTTAAACTAATAGATACATTTTCGGTGATCAAGGTGGTACCGTATAAAGCGTTGTATGAGAAGGATATATAACTTCAATTAAATAGATTGAACCAAGATAGGAGAATGGAAAATTATCAAGAATTGGGGACAGCCCGATATGATTATTTTTTTTAGAAAACGAAGTAGATAAAAGAAACTCAATCAAATGTATTGATCTACTAATTATTAGGAGAAGTCGGCATGCAAGGTCACTGAGATCTCATGAAGAATGGATAATTTGAATTATTCCGAATGACTTTTGTATTGTATTGAAATTTTGTAATTGGAACATAGTTAGGTACTTCGATCCATATTTATATGTGTTTAAAACATGAATAGGTAGACTGAAACATAATTTAAGCATGTGACCTTGTTAGGGACTTGATTAAATGTGAAAACATGAAGGGAATTTTTATAAATGACCCGTTGAATATATTTTGATACGTATCTACATGGTTTGAGTAGAGGTAATAGTTCTAGAACATTCATAAGAGTATTGAAGATCTGACGTAGATATTAAGGTAAATGATTTTGGGCTATCTGAGCTTATGAGATTGGTGGCGAGTATTGTTGATTTAAATGTTGAATGGATAAATATTGGTTATGAGAAAAATTTATGAGATCATAGACCTGTTGAAAATAAGATAGACCTAATTCTTTGAGACTACCGTGATAGTTTAAGAATATATGGTATTATATTGTATTAATTGTAGTTTTATCAGAGCAGCGCAGCGGAAACATTAGAAATATGAAACAGTTGGTTGTTTGTGATAGGTGTTATCAATCAAAGTACAACCTGTTGGTTGGTTGTTGGGTATAATGTTGACCACTGTGAATGGACTAGTAGCGATGTTGGAACGGATATTGACGATTATGAATTATGGGTGACTTTCGGTTATGGGATTCTATATAGAAAACGACTGCACTAGAAGCAAGTGTGATTAATATGTCTTGTGAGGCTACTTTGAGTTGTTATTGTGTTGACCAAAAGTTCTAATTCCTATTATTTTGCACGAAAATTTCAGGACGAAATTTCTTTTAGGAGAGAAGAGTTGTAAGACTCCGACCCTTGACATACGTATAACTCAAGTCGCGTTTTAAAATGTTTCAAAAATATCGAGGTGGATTTCGATATTAATTGTGTAAATTAAATTTTTAAGGGTCAAATTATAATTTTATAAACATAAAAATCTAGAAATTGAGTTAATTAATAACTTAACCCAAAATAAAAGGGGGTTTAGGTGTAATTTATAATATTATATACATATAGAGAGAGTTGGTGAAAAAATTGTGGAGAGGAAACGGCCAAGTGGATCACACATACATATATTCATACACACGCACTCTCGGGAAGAATTGAAAAGCAATTCAGAGATATAAAGGGAGAGAGGGGTCTGACGGTGTGGGCTAAAAGGAACCAGAAACAAAAAACGAAGAGAGAGAGATAAGTAGGTCCCGTTTGGCTGAAGTGTGTTCGGCGGTGGTCTAATCTATTTGGGGAGAGCTGGTGAGTGTGTATGTGTGTTCTATTTCGTTCATTTGTGTGTATATGCGTTGTTTAGTCGTTGGCCAGTATGTGGGTGTCGTCCGACCGTGTATTGTATGTGTCGTTGTGTGTATTGCCGTGTGTGTGTGTGTATTTCATTTGTGGGTATGGTTGCTCGGTCGTGTATGGGGGTGTGCTATGTGCTGCCAACTGTGTGTGAGTGGGTGTATTGTGTTCTGTTTTTGGTGTGTGCAGGGGAGTGGCGTGCGTGATCGGCGCTGCTGTATGTGTGTGTGCTCATTATAGTGTGCTGTGTGTGCGTGTTTAGTTGCTACGATAGGTAGGTGGTCTAGGAGTAAGTGTTGTATGTGCTTGGTGGTGTGGGGTGTCGTCGGAGTTGTTACCAGAGTAGAGAGTAGAAAGAAAGAGAGGGAGTGGCGGCTAAAAAACCTAAAACAGAGCAAATAGAAAAACGATCGTCTGCCTAGGCGGTGACAGTTTCACCTAGGCGATGGAATATCAGGAACCAAAATTTGCGCGAGTTCGCCTAGGCGGTAGACAACAGTAAGTGGAATTAAGGGATTCGTAAGGAGATCGACAACCGATTCAGAGCAGGTAACGTTTCTCGTTAAAATTTCGTGATTTGTTATTTTAATTATTAGCGTCGAAATTATTGAACTGACGAAAACTAAATAATGAGATCGTTCTATATAAATAAAATTTATATAAAAAACCTTAATGGAGCGATGTTAATTAAATAAAAATATTCCAAAAGAAAACTCGGGGAATAGGAAATTATGGAAATTAGAATTTCATGGCATGGTTAGGTTATTTTACGTAAAATATTAATTTAGGCCATGTCACTATTAGGTTCGCAGGCACCAGAGTACCGATAGATAATAGGTGGTCAAAGTCTTCGAAAGCAGATAATCAGGTGAGTGTACTGTCTTCTTACCAAACTATTTTATTATATATATGATGAGATATGTGTTACTTAAAACGAGTCAATTTTATAGACGATATGGATCAAGTAGGTTTTGGGGTGAGTAAGTAAAATGGATTTTCGTAATATTTCTATGGTTTTCGAAAGAAAGTTGAAAAATGATTTTTGTTGGATATGGTAGAGAGTGGAAAATATCTGGTTTTCTAAAAATAAAGAGTGAAAAAGTGGTTTTGGTAAAATCAGACGTTTTCATTTAAAAGAAAATGAGAAATATGAATTTTGGATTAAAAGTCGGTTTTGGGAAAGTGAGGTGGATGTGGTGCTTTGACGATGTTGATTAGACGATATTATTGAGTTGTGTTTTGATGATTTTGTTATTGATTTTATTTCCTACCAATGGGCGGTCCGGCAGGCGGTTGTTGATATTATGTCTTGCCGATGGGCGGTCTAGTAGACGATTATTGATATTATGTCTTGTCGATGGGTGGTCCGGCAGACGATTATTGATATTATATTATGTCTTGCCGATGGGCAGTCTGGCAGACGATTATTGATATTATGTCTTGTCGATGGGCGGTCTGGCAAACGATTATT
This sequence comes from Eucommia ulmoides, assembly GCA_016647705.1. NCBI lineage: Eukaryota > Viridiplantae > Streptophyta > Magnoliopsida > Garryales > Eucommiaceae > Eucommia > Eucommia ulmoides. Next base: position 3,953,082 of record CM028330.1, on the reverse strand, counting down.
GATATTATGTCTTGTCGATGGGTGGTCCGGCAGATGATTATTGATATTATATTATGTCTTGCCGATGGGCGGTCTGGCAGATGATTATTGATATTATGTCTTATCGATTGGTGATCTGGCAGACGATTATTGATATTATATCCAGCCGATGGGTGGTCCAGCATGTGGATATTGATATTATGGCCTGTCCGATAGGTGGTCTGGGCATATGGTCATATGTCCCGTTAGGAAGACATGTCCTACGGGTGGTACGGTACCGTTGCAACTCCCGATCGTGAGGTTAAAATGATCACTATGGCTAGCCACTGTGTGTTTGAGATGTGGTGTTTTACTTATATTGGGTGATTTATTATTTATGGTGGTTGGTTTTATTTTATACTAGATGGATTTGAATGAAACTTATCTATATCGCTTTATTTTCACTGCTTATATTATGGTGATTTTTATTAGAAATGTGATGTTTGTATACTTATGCTTGATCCATATTTAAATGTGGTATTATTTAGAATGTATTATTATTTTAAAAGAAAAAAAAATACTAAGAAGGCAGTACCCTCGCACGTGAAATAGCTAGGAGTTGGTCCCCTACTGGCACTAGGTCAAATCCGGAGGTGCGATAGAAAAGGAATATCTTGGGGGTGCTACTTAAAAGGAAACTAAATGAGAGATTTAGGATTTCGTATTCGTGTTGTTAAATGATTTTGTTTTTGTAAGGACTGGTGTCCCTAGATGAGAAAGTGTATATATATTTATGATTTGTTATGTGATTGCGTTTTTAATTTTTTACGTCTATAGTATATTGAATATTCAAGTGATGTCATGTCGACGTCACGTCGGCTCTAGGGTGATGTGTGTCCGGGGTGGGGTGTGACATTCATCGTCTCATCCTTCATCACAAGCTAGTGATAGTTTTGTTTCTATTGTTAAAAATTATTCTTGTTTTATATCTCGTGTTTTTTATGATAAATTAGATTTGAGATGTTATTATTGTAATAGAGTTCGGCATTTTAAAGTATCATGTCCGTTCATGAATCTTAAGTTTATGTCTAATAGTGACGGATCCAAAATAAAATAGATACCGATGAGAACTGTTGAAATATCTTATGCAGAATTACATAATGTCGGGAGTGGACAAGATGAAACGAACAAAAAAGTTATATCAAATCTACGACAGGAAGTCACCAAGGATCCGCAAGCGACGTGTGCGAAGCAAAAAGATGCACCAAAGACAGAATATGAAACTACAAAGAAGCCACAAGCAAAACGTGCAATTAGAAAAAGAATTATCAAAGCCAAGTTGGGATATCACCAGGAAGCCACAAGTGACATGTGCAAATGGAAATATCAGAAAATCAAATGACAATAATCAAAGGTTGAGAGGATATAGACAGGCTAAGATAAATTGTGCACCCAAGTTAATCATCGGTATAAATGAGGTAAAGAGCAAAGTTCTCCCGAAAGAGAGAAAATATACTCCTAATCCCTCGCGGTTTAAATTTATTAAATTTTTTAAAGAGGGAGATTCCCGACTTATCAAATAGGTAAGCTGGTAATGGTTTCTAAGACTTATTTTAAATAATTTGTTCACTTGTTATCTTAGAAACATTATATGATGATTCTGAGAATCATATTTAGTTAAAGAGTATTAACATGTTTTTATATGCTTATATCAAATAGTGATCATGTGTTAATTTTAAAGCATGTTATGTGATTTAGAAGATTAATTGAGTGTTTGTGATCTCACTAAATAGTGCTAATTATTTGTTGCATATGTATTTTAGTAAGATTATTCGTATAATGTGTTGTTATTCATGTTATTTACTTTTATACAAATGAGTTGAATTAAGTTGATTTTTTATGCGTCTTGATTTATTAAAATGCATGATATTTTATATTGAGGTGATTTAAAAAATAAAAAATAATTTGGTTGATGCATATCGTATTAAGTCTATTATTGATACTATATATATATATATGCGATCATTTGAATATTCATAGCGTATCAATATGTGTTTCATGTTTTAAGTTGATACTTTGTGTACATGAATATATTTATGGATATTAAAGTATCTTGCTATATACATGACAATATTTTCTTCTCATACGTCTCATATCTATTGATTTTTAAATGATTATGAAATGATCTAGAATGATATGAAATAATATCGTTATTCTTGAGATATATTTCGTATCCTAGTGCATTAACGATTACCTATTTCTAGATTCTATCTATAAGGAAGATATTATGGCATGTGGACTTAAATGAAATTATATGATTGCATGCTATATTGTTAAAATATTTTGATTACCTCAGGTTTATTCTCCTAAGCATGAATTTGTTTGTTTAAAATTATATATGGGGAGAAGTGTTCATAAGATGGGCAATATTATGTTATGCTTAAATTGAAAAAGATGATATTGAATATTTTGATAGTTTCGATTAGCTTGTTGATATACTCACTAAATCTCTAGCGGAAAATTAAAGTTCATGATATTTGCCTAGAGAATTGATATTTTTGGTTCTTCTTCCCCATTTTTTTTTTTTTTTGAAATGACAAATAGGGAGAATTTGTTGATGTTTTATTAAATATCTTAAGGGGGAGCTTGAATTATTTTAATAAATATCTTAAGGGGGAGTTTATTATATTTTAAAATTTATGCTTTGTTAAATATCTTATGATTATCTTCATTACTATACTTTAATGAGTTATAAAACTCGTCCTCGGATTCAGAGGAAGTGTGGTTACATATTGTTTTGAAGAAAATATCAAAGTTAATTGTCATCATCAAAAAGGGGGAGATTGTTGATCCTAAGATTTTGATGGATAATTAAATGTTGATATTTTTTGTAGAACTAAAAGATTTATTAAGTGTTTTAGTTTATAAGTTCCAGTAAAGATATTATCATGAAGAAAATGAATGCTGGAGGGACTAATAAAGATGATGGACGTTAAGAGACCGAAGAAATTGAAGAACCTAGGAAAAATAACTCAGGTTAAATTTTTACTCTTAATGTATCTTGATTAGGATCACATATGACACAAAAATGCTTTTTTTAATTATGTGTATTTTTTATAGGATCCTAATTAGTTAAATTATTTGCTCCTATGTGAAATTGAAAAAGAAACATTGTTTTAAGAAAAGATAATTGATTAAAATTGAATTTAAGGATTTAGTGGAGCTAATCGAGAAAAGAAATTGATTAAAGAGGCGAAAATGTCGAAGAATTGAATTGAAATAAATTAAGAAAAAAGTTCCAGTAGGATCAGTCGACTTGTGGATTGTGATCGGTCGATCTGTGTAAAATACATGAAGTCTTTGAATCGTTAGGTCGACAGATAGGTTGACTTGTAAAATTTGCTGAATTATCTGGTCGACAGATGGAGAATGGGCGGTCGACCAATGGGTAAATAGATTTTGGCTTGAGAAGTTCTTTGTATCTTTTGGTCGATAGACCGTGAATCATCGATTGACCGATGAGAGAGAAACTTTTAGCTTGGGCTACAACCTGAATCGGGCGGTCGACTTATGGGTGTTGGTCGGTCGACTGATAAGTCTGTTTCAAGTTTAGAGGATTTCATGGATTTGATTCAAAACTAGCCGTTAACAAGTCATTTTTGGCTTATCTGATTGAGATATTGTAGGGATTTGTACTTAATTGAGATATGGTCTATATATTTTATTATCCCTATTAATTTGGTCTATTTAATTAAATTTTATTTTAATTAAAGTGTTTTAATACTTTCTATTTTGATGAATTTCAATTTAAAAATGTTTATAGACCAAAATGAGATTTCCCAAGAATTTTTTAAAATGAAAAATATCTATTTTGATTATATATGATGTATGGGATCTTGGGGGTGTCATTTAATGACATAATATTTGAAAAGTAATTATTATAAAATATCTTTGAAATTCATATATTTAAACCTGCAAATTTTGAGTTTAAATATTGCCATTTTGGTGGAGAATATTGCCGAAAATATGGGAGAGATTTAAGGGATTTTATTTTGATCTTACGATTTAGTCCATATATTTAAATATAATTCTTTCTATACTTTCATTGATTAAGAACAAATTATTTTGGAGACTAAATTGAGATATTTAGAAGTTATATTATTAAATTAAATATACCAGGATTGAAAGAAATCAATATATGGGGTCTATAGGTGATTTTAAATGATATATTTTGTGGAAACTAGTCGTTATAGGACTTGTTTCAAGTGGTTTTAAATAGATCTGCGGATTTCACATGTTAACACAATATCAAGAACTATTCAGTTCTTAAGCGTTTCTAAGAGTCATTAGTCTGATATTATTTTGATAGATCAATTGTGAAATCGATTATTGAGAAGTTCTTAAATTAAGATGCTATTTGAGTTAGTGTCATCGATCTAAACTGTCTTGCGATACTACGTGCAATGTATTCGGTATTTTCCTAGTGAAATCGTTCCAAGTTTATTCTTTAATTTAGTATTTTATTATTATTATTTTCTTGGTGAATTGATCTTTTTGATAAATCATTTTTTGAACTTTAAAAGCATAAAAATCTTTTAAAAATTGATTTGTTTGTTAATCTAATTACGTGCTTAATTGTGCTACCCGCATTCTTTATTATAATCAGATTTTATTTCTTCACTTTATTTCTATCACTAGTATCGGGACATTAATTGAGTATTAATTAATCTGGGGTGGTAGAAGCTTTGAGTGGAAAAAAGTTTATCAATTCTGTAATTGGTGAGTTGTGTGCGGATTAGATATTATTGGGAATATCTAATCAGGGTTAGCTTTGGATTTCGCGATCTCTTCCAGTAAAGAGATTGAGGTTTGATCTTTACCTAAGTACAAAAAGGTTAGGTTACTCCTTCTCCGTTGAAAAGAGCCTAGGTGTGATTCTTCCTGATTAGAATCAAATTGTGAGTAAATTGTAAAGGTTTCATCCTTACCTGTAAAAAAGATACTTTGAGTGATTGTGAGGTTTAATTCTAGAGTCTAAGGTATGAAAAGAGTTAGGTTGTGATTCTCCCTGTAATAGAATTATGTTAGTCTTGAGCTTGAAAAAAGATAAGGTTATTCTTGAGTCTGGAAAAAAGAAAAGTTTATTCCTGAGCCTGGAAATTTTTTTTTGTAAAGGTTGATGAATGAGCCTGCGAAAAGAATAATTGTGAGGGTTTGGTTCCTACCTGTAAAAGAATCTTAAGTTTAGCGAGTCCGAATCTCCAAGAGGCTCAGAAGACTGGATTAGCCAAGAGTAACTTGGTGAATCAGGATATATCGTGGTGTTCTACTTTGTTTCTTTATATTATTTATATTCTGTTATTTGGGTGTGCATCTAGTTGATAACATATATCCGATTCTATAAAGATAATAATTAATTTTAGGATAAAATTAATTGTTTGAATTTTGAAGTGTTATTATTTAGATTAAATTTTAATACTATCCAATTCACCCCCCTCTTGGGTAGCTCACTGAGCCAATAATATCTTCATCATAATCAAATAAATAGAACTCTTTTCTGAAAGACTCAACAAATACATTAGTTCCATAAAAAACATATAACCTTTAATTGTTCATCAAAACCTAGGGATCAATAATCCTTTTTAAATGAGATATTAATTAAGTTTTTTGGAGTTGTAAATTGTATTTCATATGAATATTACATGTAATATCTTTATAGTCCGTGTGAGAACGAATGTTGAATGTAACATTTGGTAATTAACTGTGATATTAATGTTATAAATAATATCGCTACAATCTGTGTATCCACCTGAGTGTTGAATATAATATCTAATGTGATAAAAGTAACATCAATTAATGTTGACAATAGCACAAATTATATGTATATTCAACATAATACGACTTACTGATTGTTGGATTATGGAGCGAGTCGGGTCAACTCGTAGAGTGTCCACATGGACCCCATGATTCATGAAGAGTCACCATGTGAATGGGTGCACCTCTTGATAGACACCCATTGGAATGGACATACCCTTTCAGTATGTACCCATTGGAACGGACACATCCTTTGAGATTTTCTCTATAAATATGCGTTGATATATCAAGGTCTCTATCCCATCATATTACATATAATTTGAGTGGTCTTGGTTAGTGAGTGTATGGATATTATCGAAAAATACTCTAATAGTATTTTTCTTGCCGACGAGAGAAGAAACGAGAAATGGTTTGTAAACGAATCTTCCGAATCCGAAAGGTACGCTTCCGTTTTAATGTTTTCGTATTTGTCTACATTGGTATCAAAGCCTTATAGACTTATTTCGCCAAATCATGTTGTCTATGAAAGGAAAATCATTTTTTCTCGTTGATGGCCAAAATATTTTTTCTAAAAAGTTAGATATTTTTGAAAAAAAATTATATAAATAAATTTTACGTTTCATTATGTGTTTAACGAAATAAATTTCATAAAATTTGGACTTACGGTAGATTTTATATGATTTTTTCAAGATTGAAAACGTAGAATTTGTCGTGTTGTTCATTACTGTTCTGATTTTGGAATGGTGAAGAAGACGACGTAAAATGACGTCGTTTCATTTCTATGGTTGTATTTGATGATACAATATCTGTATTTTTAGATTTATTCACACACTTTTGTACTGAAGCAACATGTTGGTCTGTTGGTACCTTTCTTAAAGGTGGTGTCGTTATTGTGTCGGGTAAATGGCCAAAACAAATGGCTTTACCGTATGAGCCCGGTGGGATTCGAGCCTATTTCCCTCCGGAATAATAATGGCCTAACAACCACTATGATAACTCAGCACTTCGGTTTTATTGTGCATTATTTATTTATATATTTCATGACAGTGTTCTAATTACATGCATGACATGAAATTTGATTTCATTACTACTTGTCAATTATATGTGAAATCTTTCTTGTTATTTAATTTGATATACATATCATGTTTATTTAGAAAAACATGAAATTAAAATTTGTGGGCAATAATGAGTTGAAATATATTTTTTTTTATTTTTTGTTTTGCGCATAATGTATCTAAAAATGATATTTAAATCTATAAATGCAAGAGATGATTATGAGTACAACGAAATTTTCGATCTTATATTATAGAGATATGTATTATTTTTAAATTCGATTATTGCGGAAAAATAATTAGTGTGTGTGCTTGTAAGACTCCGATTTATGGATGCAAATAATTTTAGTTGCATTCTTATAATATTTTGAAAATAGCGGGGCGAATTTCGAAATTAAATATGTGATTTAAAAGTTTAGGGGACCAAATTGTAAATTTTCAAAACATTAAAATAAAACTTGATGTAATTTATAAACTTAACTAAAATAAAGGGGGTTTAAGTGCAATTATATATTATTATATATTTAGAGAGAGAGAGGGTAAGCAAATCGTGGCGAGGAGAAGGCCATTTGGCCGACTTCTAGACCACGCATACATACATATATATATATATATATATATATATATATATATATGGCACAAATATAGAAAACGGGAAAAGGTCGAAGAAGAATCGAGAAGAGAAGAGAGTGAAAACGAAGAGAGAAAAAGAGGTCCGCCGGTGGGGTTTTGTCGCCGTTCGTGTGGGGTCGCCGGCGGTGAGTTTCTGGGTTCGTATGAGTTTGTGTATTGTTATGTATGTGTGTGTTTTTGTTTTTTGTTTGGAGCTATTGGAGTGGGTTGTTCCGAAGTGGGTAGCGTGTGTGTTCTCTATTTTCCTATTCCCGTTTGATGATGCAGTGTGTGTGTGTGTGTGTGTGATCAAATGTGTGTGTGGGTGTCGTTGTTGGTTGGTTTGACCGACGGTGAGTAAAGGTTAGAGAGAGAAAGAGTAATGGTTATGTGTTTTGTTTGTGTGTGAGATCCGTTGCCGTTCGTCCGTTGGTGGAGTGTGGATGATCGTTCAATGTCGTCGGTGAGTGTGTGTTCCCTGTTTTCTGTTTGGTTTGGTGCTATGATCAGTGTGTGTGTTTGAATGACCGTGTGGGTGTCGTTGGTTTTGGGTGGTAGTAGTGTGGTCCAACGGTGGTGGGTCGTGTGGCATCGCCGGCATGGGTTGTCATGTATATGTGTGTGTATGTGTGGTGTGTGTGTTGCGGTTAATTGGTGGGGGTGGAGATGATTGTGAGTATGGGTGTGGTTGTGAGGTTTGTGTGTGTTGTGTGTGTGTATGGGCCATAGGTGGTGATGGTTGCCGGTGTTGGTGAGGTGAGGTGAGGAGAGAGAAAGTAGCGGTTGAAATAAAAAATAGAGCAGAAAATGGGGATGGCCATCGCCGCAGCGGTGAAAGAGCAGGGAGGTAGGAAATTGAATCTACTGATGGTTCGCCTAGGCGGTGGTTTTTCGGCCTAGGCGGTAGAGCGTCAGTAAGCAAATTAGAGCAGAGGAGGAGCTGGTTCGCCACGGTAGTAGAAGCTGAATCAAATAAAATAAAATCATAAGGAAATCTACCATCGGTTAGGAGCGGGTAACATTTTTAATTTACTTTTATGATTTCTAAACTTAGTTTTCTAGCCTTAAAATGTTAAAAATGATGATAAGAAATAATGGAATCGTTTATCGTGCATACAAATCAAGTTCATAAAATAAACTTAAATGGCGCTATAACTCGTCGAATGATATTTCCACATAACAAAATGTGGGGAATGGAAAATAAATGAACGTAGGGCTTGCATTGCACGATTAAGTTATTTGTTCTCTATAATATTAATTTAGACCTTGTCACGAATAGGTTCCCAATTTCCAGAAGATCGGTAGAAGAGAGTCGGTGAAACTTTTGAGAGCGGATTATCAGGTGAGTGTACTATCTTCTTACCAAACTATTTTCATATGTGTGTGTGTGTGTGTGTGTAAAATGGATTTTACTTGACTTGGATGATTTTAAAACCACGTGGATCAAACTGATTTTGGGTGCGTTGGGGAAAATTGGATTTTTGGTAAATTGTGTTGGTTTTGTTTTAAAGAAAGGAAATTGGAAAAATGGTTTTTACTAAATGGGTGGTATTTTTTTTAAAAAAAAAAAAAGAAGAAGATAAAAACGTGGTTTGGAAATTCTCCCCGTCAGGGGTGTGGTTTAAGTAAATATGATTTTGAAAATTCTCCCCGAAATGGGTGTGGTTTATATTCTCCCCAAAAGGGGTGTGGTTTATAGTCTCCCTATAAGGGGTGTAGATTTTTAGACGAAATTATTGATTTGGGCAATGCCATAGTTTTCTCCCCGAAAAGGGTGTGGATTTTCCTCGAAAGGGGTGTGGATTTTCTCCGTAAAGGGTGTGGATTATTTCTCTTCGAAAGGGGTATGGATTTCTTCCTATGGAATGTGGATAGTTTTCCCCGTAAAGGGTGTGGATTATATTTCTCCCCAAAAGGGGTGTGGATATTTCGTAGGAAGGCATTCCTACGGATGTTATGGTACCGTTACAACTCTCAATCGTGAGGTTAAAATAATCACTATAACTAGCCAGTGAGTAGTGTGGTGATGTAGTGTTTTGAGATGTGGTGTTTTACTTATAATTGGTAATTTATTATATATTGTGATTGGTATTATTTTATGCTGTATGGGTTTGAATGGAACTTATTTATATTGATTTATTTCCACTGTTTATATTATGATGAGATACTTATATTATAGTGATTTTTATTAGATATGTGATGTTCGTACACTTATGCTTGATCTATTTAAATGTGGTATTACTTAGAATAAATTATTATACTAAAAAGGTTTTTACTAAAAAGGCAGTACACTCGCAAGAGAAACAGCTAGGAGTTAGTCCCCTACTGGCACTAGGTAGAGTCCGATAATGCGGTAGTGAGAGAGTAGTTTGGAGCAGCTGTTGGAAGCGAACCTATGAAGGGTTCTTAGTTGTTTTATCTTTATTGTTATTATAAGTTTGTAGGGACGAGTGTGTCCCCAAATGAGAGTGGGTATGCATATACATGATGACTTTAGTGGGTGCGTATTTAAAATGTATTTATTCTCGTAGTCTAGATTGGTTTGGCGTTCAGGTGATATCGTATCAACGTCACGCGGACCTAGGATGATGGGTGTCTGGGGTGGGGTGTGACAGTGCTAATATCCTAAATGTGCATAAAATGTGGTGAAATGGCTTTAATGAATATAGTAGCAGATCTTGCCAAAGTTGAGAAACTGGATGGGAATAATTACAATATTTGGTATCGTCAAATCCAATATCTCCTAAATGAGCGAGAAATTCTAGAAACACTAACACATAGCATGGAATCACCTCCCGAGGGTAATTCTTCCCAACACCGGCGTGAGATGAAAACCTATCAAAATTGGGCCAAGAAAGATCGTAGTACAAGATTCACTATGTTAAGTTATATGCACGATGATCTAATTGGTGATTATGAAGGTTATGCCACCGCACTAGAGATGTAGAATGCCTTGAAGTTGACATTTGTCGGTGCATCAGCAATTAGGTTGCGAGCCTTGACACTTAAGTTTGAAACTTATAAGATGTCTCCCAAAACAAATATGGTTGAGCATCTTCGAAAAATATCGGCTATGATACGCAACCTAAAAGCAGCTGGTAACAACTTATCTGATGAGCAACAGATCCTAACTGTGCTTCGCTCTTTGCCTGATTCTTAGGAGCAAATGAAGCTCACAATGACGCACAATGCAAATATCCAAAATTTTACCCAATTACAGCGTCATTTGGAATTGGAGGCAAAGAGGCACAAGGTAATACTTATACGTTTGTCGCTGAGTCTAGCCATCGCCAGACATTTGGGTCCAAGCAAAATTGCCAAGACAAAGTGCAACAAGAAGGAATAAGAGGATCTGCTTATAAAAAGAGAAAGGGCAGAAAGTATCAAAAAGGCAAACGTAGAGGAAAGAATGACAAGTCTAAGCTGAAACTGAAGTGTTACAACTGTGATAAACTTGGTCATTTCGCTCGTAAATACACTGAGCCAAAGAAGGTACAAACCAACTCTATCTTTCAAAATAACGCCTTTGTGTGCCGTTATGTCTTAGTTGCTCATTTATTTCTTGATTGGATTATAGATACTGGAGCAACAAGACACGTCGCAAAAGATCGAGTAGGGTTTATTGAGTATCGTAGAATTCTAATTGGGAGTCAATGTATTTACATGGAGAATAGCACTAGCGAAGATGTGATAGGAATTAGAACCTATCAATTAAATATGCATTTTGGACGCACCGTGCTTCTCTATGATGTTCTCTATGCTCCTGGAGTTCGACGAAACTTGATGTTTGTTGCAGCCATGGTCAGACTAGGTTTTTTTTTTCAGTTTCACTATAAACTTTGTTCAATTTTTATTTAGACTCCATGTTTTATGGTGGTGGACACATAGTAGGTGAATTCTATGTACTAGATATTGATGATTCTTTTTATTTTGATACATATTTAACTTCTAGTGATAATGAGTCTATTATATCTACATCTGTTACATGACATGCAAGACTTGGTCATATTGGGCAAGAAAGAATGACAAGGTTAGCTCTAGAATGACTTTTAGGTCCACTCTCTAGAGTTAACTTACCTATCTGTGAATCTTGTTTGGCTAAAAAGGCCACAAGAAAGCCTTTTGGTAAGGCTAGAAGGGCTACATCTCCCTTAGAGTCAGTTCATTTTGACATTTGTGGACCTATGAATGTTAGGGCACGACATGGTGCTAGTTATTTTATCACATTCATTGATGATTACTCACATTTTGGTTATGTTGATCTTATTTCTCACAAATTAAAGGTATTGAATTGCTTCCAAAGATTTGTTCATTTAGTTGAGAATTAAAGAGGTAAAAATCTTAAGAATTTAGGTACTAACTGAGGACGTGAGTATTTGTCTGAACAATTCAATGACTTATGTGATAATAGAGGCATAATTAGATAGTTGACGATTCCCGGTACTCCACAACAAAATGGAGTAGCCAAGCGTATGAATCGAACTTTATTGGATATGGTGAGGTCAATAATGGCACATGCTAATCTACCCATTAATTTATGAGGAAATGCTTTATTGATAGCAACCTATATCCTTAATAGAGTGCTCTCCAAGTTAGTACCATCTACACCATATAAGTTACGGACTGGTTTCAAACCAGAATCAGAACACTTGCGATCATGGGGATCTGCAGGTTATGTTCGTGTTACATCACATGCACATGGAAAATTGAGCCCTAGAGCTCAAAAATGCACATTCGTTAGATATCATGATCATTCCAAATGATATGTGATGTTACATGAACATTCTAATGGCGTACTGATTGAGATTAAGTCACGCAATATCGAATTTATGAAAAATAAATTTCCAACCAGAGGTGAACTAAGAGGTAGTAAAGAATTTTATGAGCTGAATGAGTCAAATGATAACTCTACACCATCACTCGGCGAGGGTTGAAAATTTAATCCTCGTCCTTCTACAAGTACGCCAATGATCACCGAGGATAGTTGGAGTGATTTAGAGAATAGTGGGAGTATACCACAAAATAACTCTCAAACTCTTTAGCTGCGTAGAAGTCAACGTGAAAATATTCCTCGACGTCAGTTTGGGATTGATGAGGAATTTTTCATGTGTTCTTCACTAGAGGAAGATGAACCTTCCTCTTATCAAGATGCCTTATCATCTCCTGCTGCTAAAGAATGGATAACTATAATGGAATATGAGATTAGTTCTATGCAAAAGAATCAAGTATGGGAACTAGTTGATCTTCCGCCAGGACGAAAATCTATTGGAAACAAATGTGTTTTAAAGATTAAACGTCAGGCAGATGGATCTATAGATAGGTACAAAACTCGTCTCGTGGCGAAAGATTATACTCAGAAAGATGGTATAGACTATGAGGAAACGTTTTCACCTGTTATTAGGTTTGCCTCCATTCGCTTAATCCTAGCCATCATTGCCCATTTGGATTTAGAATTTTTTCAAATGGATGTTAAAACTGCTTTTCTCAATGGAGAAATAGATGAAGAGATCTACATGGATCAACCTATTAGTTTTGTGGCCAAGGGACAAAAGCTCAAAGTGTGCAAGGTAAAACGTTCCATTTATGGTCTAAAACAATCACTAGACAATGGTACCTCAAATTTCATCAAGCTATAATTACTTTTAGATTTATCATGATTGAAGAAGATCATTGTGTTTATATAAAACAGTTGGAGAAGGGTTTCATTATCCTTACTCTATATATAGACGATATTTTATTGGCAGGAAATGACAGAGGGATGATTGTTCCAACTAAAGAGTGGTTGTCCGTTACTTTTGATATGAAGGACATGGGTAAAGCAAATTATGTACTTGGTGTTAAAATTATTCGAGACCGTTCTAAGAAACTTCTTATTTTGTCTCAAGAGACTTATATCAGGAAGGTACTTAAAAGATTTCGAATGCATAATGCTAAGCCTATAAACACTCCTGTTGAGAAGGATAGTACCTTGAGTCCTGATTTTTGTCATAGAACTAATGCTGAAAAATAAAGATGCCCCGTATACCATATGAAAGTGCAATTGGAAGTCTAATGTATGCTACGATGTGTACATGGCCACACATATGTTAGGCTGTGCGGTTAGTTAGTCGTTTCCAGAGCAATCCAGGAATTGTTCATTGGAAAGCAGTTAAAAGGATCTTACGGTACCTTCGTAGAACCGCAGACTATATGCTTTGTTATCGTAGTGGAAATATACATTTGTAAGGATATAGTGATGCAGATTGGAGTGGTGAATTGGAAAAACGTAAGTCAACATCAGGATGTGCCTTCATACTCAGCAACGGTGTTATTTCGTGGTCTAGCAAAAAGTAATCCTGCATAGCACTATCCACTATGGAAGCAGAGTATGTTGCTTGTGCTTCAGCAGTTCAAGAGACTGTTTGGTTAAAAAGATTTTTAGAAAGTCTTGAGATAGTATCACATTCTGCAGATCTTGTAACCATACATTGTGATAGTATGGTTGCTTTCACATATGTCAAGAATCCTAAGTATCATGGAAAGACAAAGCATATTCAAACTCGATATCACTATATCTGAGATAGAATCTCACATGGAGAAGTGGTACTCAAGCATATTTCTACGAGTAAAATGGTGGTTGATCCCTTAACCAAACCTATTTCTAGAGATTTGTTCTAATCTCATATAAGGTTTTTATGTCTTCGTAAATTGTAAAAGATATGCTTGATTTATTGACTTCATATATTTGTACCACAATGCATATTTACAATTTCATACTTTATTTGCATTTATTAAAAGTATGATAAATGATTTAAGATATACGCTATAGCACACATTTTACCATGATGGATGTCACTAGACTAAATGATTGGCCACTTACACAGCAACCAACCTCGACGTTGAGATAGCTTTCGAAATGAGACTTCTGGAATTTTAAAGATTGAGTTAGAGAATTGTTTATAATGTCGCATTGGATGAGCCAAGATAAGGTATATGAAAAACCGAATATGAAAGTTTTCCACACTTCATGTAGCCTGAGAATAGCCGAATGTGAGATTTCAAGTGAATACTCGAGGAGATACTAGTTTGAAGTTCTCAAGTCAATTACTTATGTAATTATTGGACTTAGATTCGTATGGTAATTTAGAATGACATTCTCATTTTTTATGAGTATAATACCATAGTATGTAAATCATATTACATGTGCTTTAAGACGATCACATAGGGAGTGAAAAATGGATCCCTACTTTCTTACTGTGTGAACCCTATATATGTAGATCATTAATAATGATCTAATTGTGCCCTATATATATATATATATATATATATATATAATTGTGCCCTTATGACTTTGAACTATATTATGATTCAAAAATTTGATGTTGCTACTTTAGCTTGTTAGCCTATGGCCATGAATGATGCTGTAAGACCCCGATCTTTACTTTAAAACGCAATTTTGTATATATAAGGAAATATGGGAGGTAACGGGTGCTATGTATAATTTAATTTAAATATCGAGGAGTTAACTAGCAATTTTCAAAATGCAAATTAAAAATTTGCATGACTTAAATGTTTTCAATTTTTTGGGGGGGAATTATAATTTTAAATGTTGAAATAAGTTAAAATGAAGAGTTAAAGAAAATAGGGGGAGAAATGTGTAATTAAAATAAAAGATATATATATATATAACTATGCGTGTGTATCGCGAGATCACCCGAAAGATCGAAAACGATGGAGAGTCGGTGGCTCAATTGTCGATATATATATATATATACATACATACATAAATACACACACCTCGTGAGATCGGGAAGCATCCAGAGAATAGAGAGATGGGAAAATTGGAGAAGGGGAAGAGAAAAGAAGAGAGAGAGAGATTCGGCCGGTGGTGATTCGTTACTGCTTCGGCGAATGTGTGTGAAATCAGTTACAAATCGTTTCTCGGTGGGTGTTTGGGTGATCGTCGCCGTCTCTGGTAAGTGGGCGTGTGATTTCTCCGTTTGTTTCGGTATGGGTATGTGTGTGGGTTCAGTCGTTCGTCGTCAAAAAAGAGAGGAGAGAGAGAGAGAGGTAGGTTGTGATCGGCAGTGTGTACGTGTGTGCTGCCGTTGGTCCGACGAGGTGACAATGTGTGTGTCGCCATTGATTAGTCGTCGGCGGTAGGTTAGAGAGAGAGAGAGAACTGCAGTTGGTTGTGTGGGTGCAAACGGCGGCGTGAGATGGTCCGACAGCGTGTGGCTCATCCGGTAGTGTGCATGTAGGTATGGGTGTTTGTATGTGTATGTATGTGTTGCCAGTAGTGGTTGGGGAGTGTGTATGTGATCATCGCCGGCGGTGGAAAGTTAGAGAGAGAGAAAGCGGTGGATGGCAGGGTGTGCCATTCTGCTGTGAGAAACCGGAGAGAGAGAGAGGGATGTTCGGGCGGTTGTCCAGCAGTGTTCGGGCGGCGTTTGTGTTGGGGTTTTGTTCTGTTGTCGTCGGTGAGGGTGGTCAAGGGGTTGCGTTGGGTTGTGATCAGTAGGATCACCGGCGGTGAGTAGTGTAAGGTTGTCGTCGGCGAGAAGAGAGAGAGATGAGACGGCAGGACCCGAAAACAGAGCAAAAAAAAGAAGAGCGTTCGCTTAAGCGGTAAAACTTCTAGGAGCAGATCAGATGAGAGGAGGAGGCTCGCCTAGGCGGTGGAGCACGGGCAGCAAACAGACGTAGAAGCAGAAAAGGAAACGGGAAGAAGAAAAAGAAAAATGAGGAAAAAGGATAAAGGGTAAAGGGAAAATTTGCACAAATCATCCCACTAAAATTAATAATCCAATCTTGCGGCCGATGGAAAAATTCGGAAAAGGTAGAATCTCGATTTTTTTTTAATATATGTATTTAATTGTCTAAATTGAAATAGCAATAGGAAATAGTGAGACCGTTTACATGAATAAATGTAAATTCGATATAGGAAATTGTAACGGAGTAATATTAGTTAAATAGTAATATTTCATAATAAAAAAACGTGGAATAGGAAATCTCGAAAAGTAGGGCCTGCGATGCATGGTTAGGGTATTATTATTTCATAAAACATTAATGTAGGTCCTGTCACTGTTAGGTTTGCAGGCACCGGAGTTTTGGTAGAGGGTAGTCGATTAAAGTTTACAAAAGCGAATATCCAAGTGAGTGTACTGTCTTCTTGCCAAATTATATATATATATATATATATATATATATATATATATATATATATATGTGTGTGTGTGTGTGTGTGTGTGTGTGTGTGTGTGTGATGAAATATGGGTTTACTTAAAATCTACGATTTTACAAATGATATGGATCAAGCAGGTATTTGGGTGAGTTGGTAAAATAAATTTTCGGGGTATTGTGTTGGTTTCTAAAAAGAAAATTAAAAAATGAGTTTCGTTGGATTTGGTGGTTTTAAAAGAGAGTGGAAAATATCTGGTTTTCTAAAAATGTTTGTTTATTAAAAACAAAGGTGAGAGAAATAATTTTTATTGAAATCGGTGGTACAAAGGTGAAAAAATGGATTTTACTGAAATTGGTGGTACTTTTAAAAAGGAGAGTGAAAAACGTGATTTTAGAAATTCTCCCCGAAAGGGGTGTGGTTTATATTCTCCCCCATAAGGAGTGTGGATTTTTGACGATATGGTGTGAAAATATATTTCTTCCCGTAAGATATGTGGATTTTTAATTATATTGATAATTTTGACAATGCCATAGTTGTTCTCCCCGAAAGGGGTGTAGTTTCTCTCTGAAAGGGGTGTGGATTATATTTCTCCCCGTAAGGGGTGTGAATTCCTCCCATGGGATGTGGATGTTTCTCCTCGTAAGGGGTGTGGATATTTTGTAGGAAGGAATTCCTACGAATGTTACGGTACCGTTGCAACTCCCGATCGTGAGGTTAAAACGATCACTATGGCTAGCCAGTGTGTGTTGTGGTGGAGGGGTGTTTTGAGATATGGTGTTTTAACTTATAATGGGTGATTTATTATTTATTATGGTGATTGGTATTATTTTATACTAGATGGGTTTGAATGGAACTTATATTTATTGCTTTATTTTCACTGTTTATATTTACTAGCTATGTGATGTTTATATATTTCCACTTGATCCCATTTAGATGTTGTAAAATAAATTATTATTTTAAAAAATATTTTTACTAAGAATGCAGTACACTCGCAGGTGAAATAGTTAGGAGTCGGTCGGTACCTTACTGGCGCTAGATAGAGTTATGCGGGTCACGCAAATTAGTCATTTGAGAGAAATTTTGAGACGAGATATCAGAGATGAAATTTAAATAAGGTTCAGAGGATTTGTTTAATTGTTTTTATATTCAGGATGGTGTATCCGTATCAGATGGGATTATTATATGTGTTGTATAGATTTATATTTTTTTTTATTGATGTATTGTGGTTGGCTAGTCAATTAGGTGGTGTCATCTCTACGTCATGCCGACCCCACATGACGGGTGTCCGGGGTGAGGTGGGACAGATGCAGTCTAAAGGGACATGTCTAGGAAAGCAGTCAAATAGAAGTTGAGTAACATGAGGATCAAATGAAGATAATTTAGTAGCACATCTTGTTAAAATTGCAGTGTACGGTGATTAATAGTGGCTACCACATATAAAGCTATTTTTAAAAATTTTGTTATATATATTATATTTTTTTTTTTAAATAAGCACGTTACTGCAAAGGAGATTAAACATGTTCTGAATTTTAAACTCTAGAAAGGTTAGAAATACTTAATTTAATATGACTAAATTGGTCTAGAGCATAGACAAGTATTTTATTTTGCAGCGGGATGTTGCCATGTAAGTTTGATAGAAACTTAATATGGTGCTCCCACATTGTTTGAAGACACTCATCAGTTGCACACACCACTAACCTGTATGAAGAAAGTATAATGCATGAGTTTAAAGAGAGAAACACATTTGGTGCCATTGTGTCTGAGTGGGAGATGTTGAATTATGGAGCGGGTCGGGTCAACCCGTGGAACGTCCACATGGGCCCTATAATTCATGGAGAGTTACCATGTAAATGGGTACACCTCTTAATCTTAAAGATCACGTCTTTTCAATAGACACACATTAGAATGGACATATCCTTTCGGTATGTACTCATTGGAACAGACACATCTTTTGGGATTTTCTCTATAAATATGCGTTGATACATCAAGGTCTCTATCCCATCAGATTACAGATAATTTGAGTGGTCTTAGTTAGTGAGTGTGTGGATATTATCGAAAAATACTCTAGTATTATTTTTCTTGCCAACGAGAGAAGAAATGAGAAACGGTTTGTAAATGAACCTTTCGAATCCGAAAGATACGCTTCCGTTTTAATGTTTCTGCATTTGTCTACATTGATAAAGGTGATTTGGATGTTGAATGTAACACTCAACTATATTTTGATAATTAATAAGACTGTGTTAATTATAACACGAATCTGTGAACTGAAATTTTTAAAAATACCATGGTGAATGTAACATGAATGTGAAAACTGAAAGTTTTTGAAGTACTATATTGAATGTAACACAAATCTGAAATTAGTGAAAAAAAATAGTGAATTTGATATTATTTTAAAGATTTTATTCAGATGAATCTAAATATATAATTAGATCGTTAAAAAAATGTGTACAATAATAGTTATTTTGATTTTATGTTAAACCTTTAAATATGAAAGATTTCAATTATCATTTATGTAAAAATTATTAGATATGGAAGATTTCAATTTCGCGAATTACGCAGAGGTTAAATTAATTATGTCAATTTTTGCGCTTTTTGAAATTAGGACTAAACGGTTTATACAATTTGTAAAATGTGACTGTTTGATTCATTTTAAATTAGTTGGCATTAATTTATAGTTTGGTGCCTAATTTAGAGTTAGTTGATAATTTTTTCTTTAATTTTTGATTGCTTATTTTTCTTGATTGTAGATTCTATTACATACTATAGATTTATTAACGGAGTTAATAATTGAAATTATTGAATTGTACCGTGTTAGACAGGAAATGACTAGGAAACAGCAAAATTATGTAATTATTCAGGTGACATGCATTGGGTTATTTCTTTTGAAAGGCCTTAGAACTATTAAAACAAATAAATTAGATATCTATTAAATTAGAAGACTTGATATTCCTGTTTATTGAACATTTATTTATTGACCAAAGGAAAAAATCGATTTATTTACCAAAAACAAATGTGTAATTATTTCTCAAAAACACACCAACGTGGGACACATGTGTACTAAACTTTATCTTTTTTGAAAAATCATGTGACCTAGGGCGTACAATTCAATAATATAATTCACATAGGTAGATAATATTTTTAATTAATTTTTTTTAATCTTGTTTGATTGAAAAAGAAAATAAATAAATAAATTATTTAATATTGTACTCTCAAATATTATTAAAATAAATTAAAATTTTATTATCAAAAATATAATTGTAATTTTACTAATTTCCTCTTACTTTTTTTTTTCCTCCCAAACTTGACTAGAAAAAAATTACTTTGAAAATTGTGCATTTTTTTTTTTTTTTTTTTCATTTTCCATCCATACCAATTTTTTTTTTTTTCCATTCTATTTTCTTTTCCATTTTTTTTTCACCCATCGCACCACAAAACTAAATGCATTAAGTACAAATTAAATTAAGTGTATTTAATAACAAAATAAAGTAATCGACGTGTGATTCATTTATTTCTATTTATTTTTAGTACTCCTCATTTAAAATCATCAAACATCTATCTACCACAACTACCATTTAACATCAATACTATAAAATTTTCAAAACAAAATCATATACAAACAATTATAAATAAAAAACAGTAAAAAAAAAAAAAAAAAAAACTAAGAGACAAAGTTGTAGAGATAGAATATTTTAGAATAAAAAAAAGTTGTAAAATTATTTTATGAACAAAAATTATGCAATTTTTTTTTTTTTAAAAAAAAAAGTTAAAAGTATTAGAAAAGTAAATGCTTAGTATATTAAACACTCATTAAATTCAACACTTAAAATTTCATCACCTAAAATTAAGCCGTTATAAAGTATTATCAAAGTGAAAAAAACATGTAGTAATAGATTCAAGAAATCATCAATTATTATTGTAAACTTTTAAATATGATTTAGATTATGAATAAAAGTTAGGGAATTTTTTTTAGAACTCTCAAAGTTTAAAAAAAAAAAATATTTTTAATAAATTAAATTCTTGCCAAAAGTTTAAAAAAAAAAATATATATATATATATATATTAATTATTCCAAAGCAGTCCTTGTTTTATATGTATAGAAAAACACTATTCACTGAATTTTAGTTTCAATAAAATTTTAACTGAATTTTATTTTTTATTCAAAATATGTATTTTTTTTATGTGAATTTTATTTTTTATTCAAAATGAATAATTTTCTTAAAAATACCATAAATACCCTATGTATTCCATTCAATTATAATTTTATAACATTACAATAAAAAAATAATATATAAACAATTATTATAAAAAGCATTTAATGTAATATTATTATTATAAACAAATTCATTGAAAAAATATAAAAAATAAATAAATATTATTCCACTTAATATTAAAAATTTCTCACTAAAATTTTACACTTCTGACTTTTAATAATTCCACTAAATATAAGAAAAATAAAATACTACTACTACTAAAAAAAAAACATCTATTCATATCATCCATTTTATGCTCTAAAATTTAAAAATAAAACATTCATAACAAAATTTGAACAACTAAAGTCAAAAATAATTTACATAAATCCACTTAATGATTAAGTAGAAATCCACTAAAAAAATTAAGTGGGAATCCACTAAAAATTATAAAACCTTAAAAATGTAGGAGTTGAACTAAAGAATTATAAAAAGACAGATAGGTGGATGGAGATGAATTATAAAGTATTGGCTTAAGATCTGCAAATGTGAAAATCAAACAACGAATGAAGTAAATCATCTAAATTAACGCAAAGCGAAATTGGAGGTCAAGAAATCAAGAATCTTGAACATATTACAGAGAAGAAATCAAAGAAATCAAGAATCTTGAACAACGTATACGGTCAAGAAATCGAAGAAATTACGAAGAAGTAAAAGGATGAAGAAGATTGAGCTTTTCCGCTGACTACTCTCTACCTAATTGAATCGAGTTGGAATCAGAAAATGAAGAGAAAGAGCTTTTCTATCATCGCTGAGATTTTCTATCATCGAGCTTTTCCATCACCATTCAGGGCTTAGGTCTAGGCTAAATGTGGTTAGATATAGGCTAGATATAACCGAATCTAGCCTAAACAAAGACAACGACTGAAACAAAGACGACGACTGAAGGAAAAAAGACGAAGAACACGTGAGATGGAGGTGATGGATAGAGGTAATCAGAGCAATTTTCAGCGAAAGGAAGTGCGGGGGTGGTGAAAGAGAACGGGCAGTGACAACGTCTCTAGATATTCCCTGATCTAGCCTAGACGATGACGACGACCGAACCAAAAACGACAGAAAAAAAGATGATGAACAGAGCATGAGTTGGCGGCTATGGATGGAGGCAATTAGAGTAATTGTCGGTGAAGAAAGGGCGGTAGTGGTGAAATAGATCAACGGTAGTGACGAGGTGATAGATTATTGTTGTGAGATAGCGACGGTGAGAGATCGGCGATGAGAGTGTTTGAGAGAGAGAGAGTGAGGTGCTAAGAGTATTTGAGAGAGATAGAGCGAGTGGCGGTGAGAGCAAGTAGAGAGAGAAGAATTTAGGGTTAGGTGATGGAAGTCTACTTTTGCCCTTAAAAAATATTAAGGGGAGTTAATGTAATTTATTTTTTTTTAAATAAGAATTATGAACAATGTTTGATTATCTAGGTTCTTGAAAAGTTGTTTTATTTTAAAAAGGGATTTGTGGAGAAAAATTCCTAAAGGTTACTCGTTTATTTTATCTAATTTTAAATTGTACATATTTGTTTTTGTCGTATTGTATAATAAACTAGTGTATGACCCATGTCTGAAGGCATGGGTGTAAAAAAAAAACTAATTTAATAATATTTTTTAATTTAATTTTCATAAATTTAATATTTTTGTATTATTACTAAATTTAATGTTAATATATTATTTCTATAATTTTCTTAAATATAATTACCATAATTTTTGTATTTCTTTTTTTATATTATTTATTTTTCATAAATTTAATGTTCATATATTATTTCTATATTTTTTGTAAATATAATGATCATAATTCCCATATATTATATTTCATCTTTCATATTATTTCTATAGTTTAATTTCTGTAAATTTAATGTTTCAGTGATTACTAAATTTAATGTCATATATTATTGCAATAGCTTTTGTAAATTTAATGTCCATAAGTTTCGTATATTATATTTCCTCCTTTATATTATTTCTAATTTATTTTTTATAATATATTATTTACGTATTATTACTAAATTTAATGTCCATATATTATTTCTATAATTTTTATACATTATGTTTCTTCTTTTATATTATTTTTAATTTAATATTTTAGTATCATTACTAAATTTAATGTCCATATATTATTTATGTAATTTTCGTAAATTTAATGTACATAATTTTCGTATATTATATTTTTTCGTTTGTATTATTTTCAATTTATTTTTTTAATTTAATGTTTCAGTATAATTACTAAATTTAATGTCCATATATTATTTTTATAATTTTCATAAATTTTATAATTTAGTGTTAATACTAACTTGACAGAGGGGATGACCCTTGATCAATCACTATAGCTTAAACGAATTCATGTAGCCGACCCTAAATAAGTGGGACAAAGGCATAATTGTTGTTGTAGTATTATTACTAAATTTAATATCCATATATTATTTTTAAAATTTTCGTAAAATTAATGTCTATAATTTTCTTATATTATATTTCTTTAATTTAATTTTCGCAAATTTAATGTTAGTATTATTACTAAATTTAACTTCATATATTATTTCTATAGATTTATATATATATAGAAAAAATATATTCTCTCTCCCTAATTATACACAAAATGTATTATCTTTCCTCAATTAGGTATAACAATATAAGATATATAAGGTTAGGTATAAATATATTTTTTATATTTTATGTTAATTTTTAGATCAATCTGAAACGTTCTTTATCTCTAAAAACAAAGAACAACTAAGATTTGTCTAGAAGATTTATGTCCCTCATGTTTTATTATATATATAGCGTGTACTCGTTTTTAAAGACACTATTTTTAATTAAACAAATTGTAAAATACAACAAAATTACTATACACACTAGAATCTAGTTGAAAAATATATCATGTAGCAAAATGTTCACGTCATTTTTCACTAAATCGAGAAGTTTCAGAAGAAATTTAAATAAAATAATTTAGGACAATCATAATAATACGTATGGATAAATATTATTTATTGTGGATAAAGATCTATATTCAGCGAGAAGTATACTTAATTGATCAAACGATGTGCATCTTTATAAGGCCAAATATAGTTGACCATGACTAGGAACCGACGTAATCACAGGACATCGAAAAATTGAAAAAATATCTAAGCCTCTTAAACATGTAACATCATATATTTCGTGGCACTTTAAAATATCAAAACTAATTTGACAAATAAGAATAAATTAAATAAGTTGTATTTAAAAAATAAATAAAAAACTATTTACAATCAAGAAACTAATCATAAAACATAATTATACTTAATCATCGTGTTGATTGTGTTTCTCTTAATAGAAAAATAGGAAGTTAAAAATTAAATTAAAAAAAAAAGGCAAAAATATTTAGTTTGATTTTCAATGAAACAAGATGTTGGGCTTTCAAGATGGGGAAGGATTTTTCATTTTCAATTCTACATATTTATTATATTAAATTTATTAATCACTATTCATATGTATAGTCTTGTCAAATGCCTACTTATAGTAAGGGTGAATAGTTCCACTTGCATAATTACCTAGTTAATAATATGCTTACATTAAAAAAATAAAAAAATAAATAGGACTTAGGTCTCTTTTAATCTCAATTGTTCTTTATCTGATCATAAGATATCGAACGACTGAAAAATATTCAAACCTCTTATACACGTCCTATCTTATTATATAGATTTTGTTCAGTGTCTGTGTCAACATGTTGTTTCCCAGACCTTATATTTGTGTCTGTGCTTTTATTAATATTTATATTTTTTTTTATTTTTCATATTTTTGCTTACTTTAATTATGATATCAAATGTTATATTCAATGTATAGTTGATATCAAGTAGATGAATTTTGTTGGTGTATAAAAATAGTATATATCTTGAGCATAGTCTAGTCGGATGACATGTGGGTTCTCTTACTGAGATAGAGTCAGCGGTTGAAAATTCTTCAGGTGAGCTGTACTAGGTCCTAGGAGGACTGACTTGTTGCGTCCAGAGTCCTACTTCTCAAGGAGTGGTACCCATAGAAGGCTCAGACCAGAATTTGTCCCGATACAGCTCATTTGGCGTGAGAATTAGTGCTCAGAGAAAAGAGGTACATAAATTCGTTAAGTAAGCAAGCGAACTCAATGCATACGCGTAATAAAGCGTACCTCGGACTTGTATAGCCCCTGGTATATATAAGCGCTGGAAATGATTAGTCGGGTTTAAACACGGTTAATTAAGTCAAACTATGTGTTTAGCCGATAATCCGAGACATTTAGAAGATAATCACTGGGCTTGGGCATTTAGGCCCATTTGGTAAAGCTCGCGAGCCTCTGCCAGACTTGTGGTGGTAAGCTGGTACAGGAGAGTAGAGATCCATAGAGATCATTTTATCTTTGTTTCTTGGAACAGTTTTGGAGAAAACAAGTGGAAGAAGGGTGAGACTAAGTGCCGCAATCAAACAGAAAATGGAGGTTGTCTGGGAGACGAAATACAAGAATGTGAACCAGTTGTTGGAGTCGACATTATACTGCTGTTACTTATACTATGCGCCTGGTCTTTCGATTCTAGAGATTAAGGAGGATACCACAAACTGTAAAGTTTTCCCTTCTTGGAAATCGCTAATTTTTTGAATTTTTTGATTTTTTCACTTATCCATCTCTTTATACCGTTTTGGAAAAATATACAAGATTACGGTGGAAAAGTTGTTAAGGGACAGGGCGGTAGCCGCGAAAGATGAAACTGAGAAGAAAATAGGCCTTACTTCTCAAGTGGAGGTCCCCCAAGGAGGGACGGTTGAGGAGGAGGAGGAGGAGGGAACTGACAAAGAGAGCTCAGCTGGAGAGGCTCCTTCCAGGACGGAGAGCCTTCCGAGAAGAATCACGAGGAGGGAAAAACAGCGGCGTGAAGCCAAAGCCGCTGCTCGAAAGGATGTCCTGCCCTGACCCGAACAGGTGCCCACACCTTCTTCCAAGAAGGACAGTCTGGGAGCCAGCCAGGAAAAAGAAAAAAGGAAGGCAGGACGGTCTGGAACAGAGGTGGCCAAGAAGGCAAAGGCTGAAGGGGCTTTGCTAGCCCCCCAGCCAAGCAAAATCTCCACCGCAGAATCAGCCCTGGTCTTAGATACCAGTATTTTGCTTGAGTATGGAGCCATGGAGCCTCTAAAGATGCTATCTATATACATCAACCATATCATTCTGCCCAATAACAAAGAAAAAATCAGTGTCAAGACGGATGCGCAGATCCTCACAAAGCTAGAGAGAGATGCAATGCTGGTAAGGGAAATATCAAAAGTTTATTTGGGGTTTTCATCGTAACTTGCCTTCGAACAATTAACGTGATCAACCTCTTTTTTTTTTATGCCTTGCAAGTACCATCCAAAATCTCGTTTGTGACTGGTCGCCTCAATGCTGCTCACAAAAGGAAGCAAAAGCTCGATGAAAAATGTAGGCAGCTTTTCGCACAACACGTGGAGCAAGCAAAGCAGTGGCACGAATAGAGAAAGATAATGGTGGCTGCTGAGGAAAGTGCCAAGGATGAGGCCAGGAGAGAAATCAAGGAGAAGACAACTCTTGAATCCCGTTATGGCAGGCTTGAGGCTGACCTCAAGTGTCAAATCTTTTAAAAAATGATTTGTGTGTTAATCTGATTACGTGTTTAATTATGCTACCCACATTCTTTATTATAATCAGATTTTGTTTCCTCACTTTATTTCTATCACTAGTATCGGGACATTAATTGAGTATTAATTAATTTGGGGTAGTAGAAGCTCTGAGTGGAAAAAAGCTTATCAATTCTGTAATTGGTGAGTTGTGTGCGGATTAGATATTATTGGGAATATCTAATCAGGGGTAGCTTTGGGTTTCAATCTCTTCCGGTAAAGAGATTGAGATTTGATCTTTACCTAAGTATAAAAAAAAAGTTAGGTTACTCTTTTCCCGTTGAAAAGAGCTTAGGTGTGATTCTTCCTGATTAGAATCAAATTGTGAGTGAATTGTAAATGTTCTATCCTTACTTGGGAAAAGGATACTTGAAGTAATTGTGAGGTTTAATTCTTGAGCCTAAAGTATAAAAAGAGTTAGGTTGTGATTCTCCCTATAATAGAATTAGGTTAGTCTTGAGTCTGAAAAAAAATAAGGTTATTCTTGAACCTGGAAAAAAGAAAAAGTTATTCCTGAACCTGGGAAAAAGAATTTGTAAAGGTTGATTCTGAGCCTGCAAAAAGATTCATTGTGAGGGTTTGGTTCCTACCTGTAAATGAATCCTGAGTTTAGTGGGTGCGAATCTCCGTGGGGCTCGGATGACTGGATTAGCTAAGAGTAACTTGGTGAACCAGAATATATCATGGTGTTCTGCTTTGTTTCTTTATATTATTTATATTCTATTGTTTGGATGTGCACCTAGTTGATAACATATATCCGCTGCTATAAAGATAATAATTAATTTTAGAATAAAATTAATTATTTGAATTTTAAAGTATTATTATTTTGATTAAATTTTAATACTACTCAATTCACCCCCTTCTTGGATAGCTCACTGGGCCAACAATTGGTATCAGAACTGGTTTTAGCTTGATTAGGTTTAACATCCTAGCTAAACTGGTCACGTGCACATACCATGGATGATGCGTTTTGTGTATCCTCTTTTGATAGTGGTAAATTTGTATATGAGATGTGATTTATGATTCTTGTGGTAATAATGGAGATGGTGATAGTGAAAATGTCCATATTGTTGTGAAAAAATTACTTTCTTTCACACTACTTTTTGCTAAAGAGAGTTTGAGTTTAAAAAGAAAAATTGATTCTTTTGAAAATAGTGAAAAAAGTGTCCAAAAATTTAAAGTGCATTTGGATGATTATTGTGGTACAAAAGAATTTTCGAATGTTATTTTTTAATTTAATAATTTGCTCTCTAAAGTGGATTCTCTTTAAAATAAAAACAGAGTTTTAAAAAATAATTTTAATATGATTTCCAGGCAAATGTCAGATCTTGTTTCTAAAATTGATTTACTTAAGAAAAAATTTGAAAAATCAAAATACGACCTTGAGATTATTTGAAGAAATTCTGAGAATGATTTTTCTAGGTAAAATGGATATACTTCATCGTCTCATCCTTCATCACAAATCAGTGATAGTTTTGTTTCTATTGTTAGAAATAATTCTTGTTTTACATCTTGTACTTTCTATGATAAATCGGATTTAAGATGTTATTATTGTAATAGGATTAGGCATTTTAAAGTATCGTGTCCGTTCAGGAACTCTAAATTTATGTCTAACAATAACAGATCCAAAATGAAATGGATACCGAAGAGAACTAATGAAATATCTTGTGCAGAATTATATAATGTCGGGAGTGGACAAGATGAAACAAACAAAGAAGGTATATCAAAGCCAAGACAGGAAGTCACCAAGGATCCACAAGCGACGTATGCAAAGAGAAAAAATACACCAAAGACAGAATGTGAAACTACAAACAAGCCACAAATAAAATGTGCAATTAGAAAAGAATTATCAAAATCAAGATGGAATATCACCAGGAAGCCATAAATAACATGTGCAAATGGAAGTATCAAAAAATCAAATAACAATAATCAAATGTTGAGAGGATACAGACAGGCTAAGATAAATTGTGCACCCAAGTTAATCATCGGTATAAATGAGGTAAAGAGCAAAGTTTTCCCGAAAAAGAGAAAAGATATTCCTAATCCCTCACGATTTAAATTTATTAAATTGTTAAAGAGGGAGATTCCTGACTTGCCAAATAGGTAAGTGGGTAATGGTTTCTAAGACTTATTTTAAATAATGTGTTCACTTGTTGTCTTAGAAACATTATATGGTGATTCTTATAATCACATTTAATTAAGGAGTATTAACATGTCTTTATATGCTTATATCAAGTAGTAATCATGTGTTAATTTTAAAGTATGTTATGTGATTTAGAAGATTAATTGAGTGTTTGTGATCTCACTAAATAGTGCTAATTATTTGTTGCATATATATTTTAATAAGATTATTTGTATAATGTGTTGTCATTTATGCTATTTATTTTTATACAAATGAGTTAAATTAAGCTGATTTTTTACGCATCTTGACTTATTAAAATGCATGATATTTTATATTGAGGTGATTTAAAAAATAAAAAATGATTTGATTGATGCATATTGTATTAAGTCTATTATTGATACTATATATATTCGATCATTTGAATATTCATAGCGCACCAATCTATGCTTAATGTTTTATGTTGATACTTTGTGTACATGAATATATTTATGGATATTAAAGTATCTTGTTATATACATGACAATATGTTCTTCTCATACATCTCATATCTATTGATTTTTAAATGATTATGATTATGAAGGGATCTAGAATAATATAAGATAACATCGTTATTCTTGAAATATGCTTTTGTCCTAGTGCATTAATGATAACCTGTTTCTAGATTCTATCCATGAGGAAGATATTAAGGCATGTGGATTTAAATGAAATTATATAATTACATGTTATATTGTTAAAATATTTTGATTGTCTCAGATTTATTCTCTTAAACATGAATTTGTTTGTTTAAAATTATATATGGAGAGAAGTGTTCATAAGAGGGGCAATATTATGTTATGCTTAAATTGAAAAAGATGATATTGAAGATTTTGATAGTTTCGATTAGCTTGTTGATATACTCACAAAATCTCTAGTGGAAAATTAAAGTTCATGACATTTGCCTAGAGAATTGATGTTTTTGGTTCTCTTTTCCCATTTTTTTTTTTTAGATGACAAAGGGGAAGAATTTGTTGATATTTTATTGAATATCTTAAGAGGGGGGAGGGGGGGAGCTTGAATTATTTTAATAAATATCTTAAGAGAAAATTTATTATATTTTGAAATTTGGGCTTTGTTGAATATCTTATGATTATCTTCATTACTATACTTTAATGAGTTATAAAATCCATCCTCGGATTCAGGGGGAGAGTGGTTACATATTATTTTGAAGAAAATATCAAAGTTAATTGTCATCATAAAAAAAAAGAGGAGATTATTGATCCTAAGATTTTGATGGACAATTAAATGTTGATACTTTTTGTGGAACTAATTGATTTATTGCGTGTTTCAGTTTATAAGTTCCAGTGAAGATATTATCATGAAGAAAATGAATTCTGAAGAGACTGACAAAAATTATAGACGTTAAGAGACCGAAGAAATTGAAGAATCTAGGAAAAACAACTCAAGTTAAATTTTTACTCTTAATGTATCCCGATTAGAATCACACACGACACGAAAATGTTTTTTATAATTATATGTGTTTTTTATAGGATCCTAATTAGTTAAATTATTTGTTCCTATGTGAAATTGAAAAATAAACATTGTTTTAAGAAAGATAATTGATTAAAATTAAATTTAAGGATTTAGTAGAGCTAACCGAAAAGAGAAATCGGTTAAAGAGGCGGAAATGTCGAAAAATTGAATTGAAATAAATTAAGGAAGAAATTCCAGCAGGATCGGTTGACTTGTGGAGTGTGATCGGTCGATCTGTGTAAAATACATGAAGCCTCTAAATCGTTAGGTCGACAGATAGGTCGACTTGTAAAATTTGCTGAATCATCCGGTCAACAGATGGAGAATGGGCGGTCGACCGATGGGCGAATAGATTTTGGCTTGAGAAGTTTTCTGTATCATTCGGTCGACAGACCGTGAATTACTGGTCGACTGATCAGCGAGAAACGTTTGGCTTGGGCTATAACCTGAATCGGGCAGTCGACTTATGGGTGTTGGCCGATCGATTGATGAGTCTGTTTCAAGTTTAGATGATTTCATGGATTTGATTCAAAACTAGCCGTTAACAAGTCGTTTTTGGCTTATCTGATTGAGATATTGTAGGGATCTGTACTTAATTGAGATATGGTCTACATATTTTATTATCCCTATTAATTTGGTCTATTTAATTAAATGTTATTTTAATTAAAGTGCTTTAATATTTTCTAATTTGATGAATTTCGATTTAAAAATGTTTAAGGACCAAAATACGATTTTTCAAGAATATTTTTAAATGAAAAAGATCTATTTTAATTATATATGATGTATGGGGTCTTGGGGTGTCATTTAATGACATAATATTTGAAAAGTAGTTGTTATAAGATATTTTTGAAATTTCTATATTTAAACCTGCGAATTTTGAATTTAAATATTGCTATTTTGGTAAAGAATATTTTGGGTCTAAAATATGGGAGAGATTTAAGGGATTTTATTTTGATCTTACGATTTAGTTCATATATTTAAATATAATTCTTTCTATACTTTCATTGATTAAGATCAAATTATTTTGGGGACTAAATTGAGAGCTTTATAAGTTATATTATTACGTTAAATATACTAGGATTGAAAGAAATCAATATATGGGGTCTATAGATGATTTTAAATGACATATTTTGTAGAAACTAGCCGTTATAAGACTTGTTTCAAGTGGCTTTAAATAGACATGCGGATTTTACATGTTAACACAATATCAAGAACTATTCAGTTCTTAAACTTTTCTAAGAGTCATTATTATGATATTATTTTGAGAGATCAATTGTGAGATCAATTATTGAGAAGTTCTTGAGTTAAAGCACTATTTGAGTTAGCGTCACTGATTTAAGCTGTTTTGCGATACTACGTGTAATCTATTCGGTATTTTCTTGGTGAGATCGTTGCAAACTTATTCTTTAATTGAATATTTTATTATTATTATTATTTGCTTGGTGGATTGATCTTTTTGAGAAATCATTTTTTGAACTTTAAAAATATAAAAATCTTTTAAAAAACGATTTGTTTGTTAATATGATTACGTGTTTAATTGTGCTACCCGCATTATTTATTATAATCAAATTTTGTTTCCTCACTTTATTTCTACCACTAGTATCGGGACATTAATTGAGTATTAATTAATCTGGGGTGGTAGAAGTTCTGAGTAAAAAAAAAACTTATCAATTCTGTAATTGGTGAGTTGTGTGCGGATTAGATGTTATTGAGAATATCTAATCAGGGGTAGCTTTAGGTTTCGATCTTTTCTAGTAAAAAGATTGAGGTTTGATCTTTACCTAAGTACAAAAAAGTTATGTTACTCTTTTCCCATTGAAAAGAGCTTAGGTGTGATTCTTCCTAATTGGAATCAAATTGTAAGTGAATTGTAAAGATTCTATCCTTATCTGGGAAAAAGATACTTTAAGTGATTGTGAGGTTTAATTCTAGAGCCTAAGATATAAAATGAGTTAGGTTGTGATTTTCCCTGTAATAGAATTATGTTAGTTTTGAGCTTGAAAAAATATAAGGTTATTCTTGAACCTGGGAAAAAGAAAATGTTATTCCTGAGCCTAGAAAAATGAATTTGTAAAGGTTGATTCTGAGTTTGCAAAAAGAATATTTGTAAGGATTTGGTTCCTACCTGTAAATGAATCTTGAGTTTAGTGAATACGAATTTTCGTGGAACTCGGAAGACTGGATTAGCCAAGAATAGTTTGGTGAACCAAGATATTTCGTAGTGTTCTGTTTTGTTTCTTTATATTATTTATATTCTGTTGTTTGGGTGTGCACCTAGTTAATAACATATATCCGCTACTATAAAGATAATAATTAATTTTAAGATAAAATTAATTGTTTTAATTTTGAAGTGTTATTATTTGAATTAAATTTTAATACTATCCAATTCACCCTCACCCCCTTTTTTGGGTAGCTCACTAGGCTAACAATGTCTTCATCATAATCAAATAAATGGAACTCTTTTATGAAACACTCAACAAACACATGAGTTCCACAAAAAATATCTAACATTTAATTGTTCATTAAAACCTAGGGATCAACAATCATTTTTAAATGAGATATTAATAACGGTTTTTGGAGTTGTAAATTGTATTTCATATGAATATTACATGTAACATCTTTATAGTCCGTGTGAGAACGAATATTGAATGTAACATTTGATGATTAACTGTGATATTAATGTTATAAATAATATCGCTACAATCTGTGTATCCACCTGAGTATTGAATATAACATCTAATATAATGAAAGTAATATCAATTAATGTTGGCAATAGCACAAATTATATGTGTGTTGAACATAATATGGCTTACTGATAAAGTTGATTTGGATGTTGAATGTAACACTCAACTATATTTTGATAATGTATAAGATGTTAATTGTAACACGAATGTATGAATTGAAATTTTTAAAAATATCATGTTGAATGTAACATGAATGTGAAAACTGAAAATTTTTGAAATATTATATTGAATGTAACATAAATCTGAAATTAGGGAAAAAAAAATAGTGAATCTGATATCATTTTAAAAATTTTATTCAGATTCAGATGAATCTAAATATATAATTAGATCGTGAAAAAAAAAATGTGTACAAGAATAATTATTTTGATTTTAATAAATAATTTTATGTGAAACCTTTAAATATGAAACATTTCAATTATCATTTATGTGAAAACTATTAAATATGGAAGATTTCAATTTCGTGAATTATGCACAGGTTAAATTAGTCATGTTAATTTTTGCGCTTTTTGAAGTTGGGACTAAACAGTTTATACAATTTTTAAAATGTGACTGTTTAATTCATTTTAAATTAATTGGCATTAATTTATAGTTTGGTGCCTAATTTAGAGTTAGTTGATATTTACATACTGAAGATTTATTAACGGAGTTAATAATTGAAATTATTAAATTGTACCGTGTTAGACAGGACATGACTAGGAAACAGCAAAATTATGTAATTATTCACGTGACATGCATTGGGTTATTTCTTTTGAAAGGCCTTATAACTCTATAGCTTCCACAAAACAAATAAATTAGATATTTATTAAATTACAAGACTTTGAGATGATATACCTGTTCATTGAACATTTATTTATTGACCAAAGAAAAATTATTTCTTAAAAACACACCAACGTGAGACACATGTGTACTAAACTTTATCTTTTTTGAAAAATCATGTGACCTAGGGCGTACAATTCAATAATATAATTCAAATAGGTACAGTAGAAGGATATAAAAAAAATTGATAAGATAATATGTTTATTTAATTTTTTTAACCTTGTTTGATTGAAAAGGAAAATAAATAAATTATTTAATATTTTACTCTCAAATATTCAAATATTATTAAAATAAATTAATTTTTTTTTATCATTGTAATTTTATTAATTTTTTCTTCTTCTTTTTTTTTTTTCTCCCAAATTTGAGTGGAAAAAAAAATTACTTTGAAAATTGTGCATTTTTTTCTTCTTCCTTTTTTCATTTTCCATCCCTACCAAAAAATAACTTTTTTTTTTCCATTCTATTTTCTTTTTCATTTTCTTTTCCATCTTTTTTTCACCCATTCAAACACACCACAAAACTAAATGCATTAAGTACAAATCAAATTAAGTGTGTTTAATAACAAAATAAA
This sequence comes from Eucommia ulmoides, assembly GCA_016647705.1. Classification (NCBI taxonomy): domain Eukaryota; kingdom Viridiplantae; phylum Streptophyta; class Magnoliopsida; order Garryales; family Eucommiaceae; genus Eucommia; species Eucommia ulmoides. The sequence continues at coordinate 3,918,861 of CM028330.1, read as the reverse complement.
GTAATTGACATTGTGATTCATTTATTTCTATTTATTTTTAGTACTTCTCACTTAAAATTATCAAACATCTATCTACCACAACTACCATTTAACATCAATACTATAAAATTTTCAAAAAAAATCATATACGAACAATTATAAATAAAAAATAGTAATAAATTGAAAAAAAAAAAATGAGAGACAAAATTGTAGATATAGAATATTTTAGAAAGAAAAAAAAAAGTTGTAAAAATTATTTTATGAACAAAAATTATGCAATTTTTTTTTAAAAAAAAAGTTAAAATTAAGTATTAGAAAAGTAAATGCTTAGTATATTAAACACTCATTAAATTCAACATTTAAAATTTCATCATCTAAAATTAAGCCGTTAGAAGTTTTTAGCACTTAATTTTTAGTATTATCAAAGTGAAAAAAAAATGTAGTAATAGATTCAAGAAATCATCAATTATTATTGTAAACTTTTAAATATGATTTAATTTACATATGATTTAGATTATGAATAAAAGTTAGGGATTTAGAACTCTCAAAGTTTAAAAAAAAATATTTTCAATAAATTAAATTCTTGTCAAAAGTTAAAATATATAGATATATATATATATTATTCCAAAGCAGTCCTTGTTTTATATATATAGAAAAACAATATTCGCTGAATTTTATGTAATTCCACTTAATTTTAGTTTCAATAAAATTTTAACTGAATTTTATTTTTTATTCAATTTTTTTTTTTTATGTGAATTTTATTTTTTATTCAAAATGAATAATTTTCTTAAAAATACCATAAATACCCTATGTATTCCATTCAATTATAATTTTATAACATTACAATAAAAAAATTTAATATATAAACAATTATTATAAAAAGAATTTAATGTAATATTATTATCATAAACAAATTCATTAAAAAATTATCAAAAATAAATAAATAATATTCGACTGAATTTCTATAATTCTACTTAATATTAAAAATTTCACTAAAATTTGACACTTCTGACTTTTAATAATTCCACTAAATATAAGAAAAATAAAATACTATTACTACAAAACAAAACAAAAAAACTATTCATATCATCCATTTTATGCTCTGAAATTTAAAAATAAAACATTCATAACAAAATTTGAACAACTAAAGTAAAAAGTCATTTACATAAATCCACTTAATGATTAAGTGAAAATCCACTAAAAATTATAGAACCTTAAAAATGTAGGTGCTGAACTAAAGAATTCGAAAAAGACAGATAGATGGATGGAGATGAATTACAAAGTATTGACTTAAGATATGCACATGTGAAAATCAAACAACGATTGAAGTAAATCATCTGAATTAACGCAAAACGAAATCGGAGGTCAAGAAATCAAGAATCTTGAACATATTACGAGGAAGAAATCAGAGAAATCAAGAATCTCGAACAACGTATACGGTCAAGAAATCAGAGAAATTACGAAGAAGTAAAAGGATGAAAGAGATTGAGCTTTTCTGCTGACTACTCTCTACCTAATCGAATCGAGTTGGAATCAGAAAATGAAGAAAAAGAGCTTTTCTAGATTTTCTATCACTAAGCTTTCCATTACCATCCAGTGCTTAGGTTTGGGCTGAATGTGGTTAGATCTAGGCTAGATCTAACCGGATCTAGCCTAAACAAAGACAACGATTGAAGCACAGACGACGACCGAAGGAAAAAAGACAAAGAACGCATGAGATGGCGGCGATGGATAGAGGTAATCAGAGCAATTTTCAGTGAAAGGAAAGGCAGGGGTGGTGAAAGAGAATGGGCAGTGATGACGTCTCTAGATATTTTCTGATCTAGCCTAGATGATGACGAAGACTGACGCAAAAACAACGACCGAAGAAAAGATGATGAACAGAGCATGAGATGGCGACGATAGATGGAGGCAATCAGAGTAATTGTCGGTGAAGGAAGGGCGGTAGTGGTGAAAGAGATCAACGGTAGTGATGACGGTGATAGAGTATTGTTGTGAGATAGCGTCGGTGAGAGATCGGCGATGAGAGTGTTTGAGAGAGAAAGAGAAAGATGCTAAGAGTATTTGAGAGAGATAGAGCGAGTGGCGGTGAGAGCAAGCAGAGAGAGAATAATTTAGGGTTAGGTGATGGAAGGGTATTTTTGCCCTTAAAAAATATTAAGGGGAGTTAATCCAATTTTTTATTTAAAAAAAAAAAAAAAAAAAAAAAAAAAAACATAAATTATGAATAATGTTTGATGTAGGAGGTTCTTGAAAAGTTGTTTTTATTTTAAAAAGGGATTTGTGGAGAAAAATTCCTAAAAGTTACTCGTTTATTTTATCTAATTTTGAATTGTACATAATTTTTTTTTTTTTTTTTTTGTCATATCGTATAGTAAACTAGCGTATGACCCATGCCCAAAGATATAGGTGTAAAAAAAAATTAATTTAATAATATTTTTTAATTTCATTTTTATAAATTTAATATTTTTGTATTATTACTAAATTTAATATTAATATATTATTTCTATAATTTTCGTAAATATAATGTCCATAATTTTCGTTTTTTTTATATTATTTATTTTTCATAAATTTAATGGTTCACTAAACTTAATGTTCATATATTATTTCTATAATTTATGTAAATATAATGGCCATAACTTCCCTATATTATATTTCATCTTTCATATGATTTCTATAGTTTAATTTCCGTAAATTTAATATTTGAGTATTATTACTAAATTTAACGTCATATATTATTGCAATAACTTTTGTAAATTTAATGTCCATAATTTTTGCATATTATATTTCATCTTTCATATTATTTCTAATTTATTTTTTAATATAATATTTACGTATTATTACTAAATTTAATGTTGATATATTATTTCTATAATTTTTGTATATTATGTTTCTTTTTTTATATTATTTTTAATTTAATTTTTATAAATTTAATATTTCAGTATCATTACTAAATTTAATATCCATATATTATTTATGTAATTTTTGTAAATTTAATATCCATAATTTTTGTATATTATATTTTTTCGTTTATATTATTTCTAATTTATTTTTTTAATTTAATATTTCAGTATAATTACTAAATTTAATGTCCATATATTATTTCTATAATTTTTATATATTTAATAATTTAGTATTATTACTAACTTCACAGAGGAAATGACCCTTAATCGATCACTATAGCTTAAACGGATTCATGTAGCCGACCCTACATAAGTGGGACAAAAGTTTAATTGTTGTTGTAGTATTATTACTAAATTTAATATTCATACATTATTTTTAAAATTTTCGTAAAATTAATGTTTATAATTTCCTTATATTATATTTCTTCTTTTATACTATTTCTTTAATTTAATTTCCGCAAATTTAATGTTAGTATTATTACTAAATTTAATGTCATATATTATTTCTATAGATTTATATATATAGAAAAAACATATTCTCTCTCCCCAATTATACACAAAAGGTATTATCTTTCCTCAATTAGGTATAACAGTATAAGATATATAAAGTTAGATATAAATATACTTTTTATATTTTATGTTAATTTTTAGATCAATCTAGAACGTTCTTTATCTCTGAAAACAAAGAACAACTGAGATTTGTCTAGAAGATTTATATCCGTCATGTTTTATTATATAGACTAGCGTGTACTCGTTTTTAAAGACACTATTTTTAATTAAACAAATTGTAAAATACAACAAAATTACTAAAAACATTAGAATCTAGTTGAAAATATATCATATAGCAAAATGTTCATGCCATTTTTCACTAAATCGAGAAATTTCAGAAGAAATTTAAATACAATAATTTAAGGCAATCATAATAATACGTATGGATAAACATAAAGATTCATATTCAGCGAGAAGTATACTTAATTGATCAAACGATATACATCTTTATAAGGCCAAATATACTTGACCATGACTAGGAACCGATGTAGTCACAGGACATCGAAAAATTGAAAAAATATCTAAGCCTCTTAAACATGTAACATCATATATTTCATGGCACTTTAAAATACCAAAACTAAATTGATAAATAAGGATAAATTAAATAAGTTGTATTTTGAAAAAAAAAATATTTACAATCAAAAAATTAATCATAAAACATAATTATACTTAATCATCGTGTTGGTTGTGTTTCTTTTAATAGAAAAATAGGAAGTTAAAAATTAAATTAAAAAAAAACGCAAAAATATTTAGTTTGATTTTCAATGAAACAAGATGTTGGGGGCTTTCAAGATGGGGAAGGGTTTTTTCATTTTCAATTCTACATATTTATTATATTAAATTTATTAATCACTATTCATATTTATAATCTTGTCAAATGCCTACTTATAATAAGGGTGAACAGTTCCACTGGCATAATTACCCAGTTAATAATATGCTTACAATAAAAAATAAAAAAAATTGGACTTAGGTCTCTTTTAATCTCAACATTTCTTTATCTGATCACAAGATATCGAACGACTGAAAAATATTCAAATCTCTTATACTCGTCCTATCTTATTATGTAAATTTTGTTTAGTGTCTGTGTCAGTATGTTGTTTCCCAGCCCCTATATTTGTGTCTGTGCTTTTATTAATATTGGTGTTTTATTTTTATTTTTCATATTTTTGGTTACTTTAATTATGATGTCAAATGTTATATTCAATGTGTAGTTGATATCAAGTAGATGAATTTTGTTGGTGTATAAAAATAGTACATACCTCGAGTATGGTTCAGTCAAATGAGATGTGGGTTCTTTTGTTGAGGTAGAGTCGGCAGTTGAAATTTTTTTAGGTGAGTTGTATTGGGTCCTGGGATGACTGACCTGCTGTGACTAGAGTCCTACTCCTCAAAGAGTGATACCTGTAGAAGGCTCAGACCGGGATTTGTCCCGATGTAGCCCATTCGATGTGAAAATTAGTGCTCAGAGAAAAGAGGTACATAAATTCGTTAAGTAAGTAAGCAAACTCAATGCATACGCGTAATAAAGCGTACATCAGGCTTGCATAGCCCCTAATATATATAGACATTGGAGATGATTAGTCGAACCTAAACACAATTAATTAAGTGAAACTATGTGTTAAACCGATAATTCGGGGCATTTTAGAGATAATCACTGGGCTTAGGCTTTTAGGCCCATTTGGTAAAGCCCGCGGGCCTCTGCCAGGCTTATGGTGGTAAGCTGGTAGAGGAGAATAGAGATCCATATAGTCTTGGAGAAGAAATGAGCTAGAATAGGGAGCTAGTTGAGGTGAACGGCTAAGTCCTTGAAAATAACCGACTAAGGCACAGCTCAAAGCTCAGAGCAGCACGTCCCTGCAGGGCTCCTTGCTCCTCCCTAGGTGTAAATGATATTCCAAGGACGAGCCGTGATCGGCGTATGCTTCAGTGTAGCGTTGCGAATTCTGAAATGTGTCTATATTACTACAAGGATGAACACATAGTTGAGTCTAAGGTACTCAATGGTGCCTGGAAATACCCTCATCAAATTTAATATAATTAATATTAATGGTTGGACTAAAATATTAGAGAAATGTATTATTTAGTCCTCCAAAGATGCTAAAAAAAAAAAACTTTAACTTAAATAATTAAGTTTATAATCCTCACAGAAATTATAGAAAAATATCTCCAACAAACAACCTTCATGTTTATTCTTATTTATGAAACGTGTCATTCTGATAACTGTGTGAATGTTCACTCTATATTTCAGAATAATATTTTGGTTCACTCAAATTCCATGTTTGCTCAATTTTTACTCAAAATATTCTCTGTGAATATTCACTCAATATTTCAGAACAATGTTTCAGTTCACTCAATTCTATGTTCAATTAGATATTTCAGAAAATACTTCACTCAAATATTTCACTCAATAATAGTTTACAGTTATGTGTGAATATTTACCCAATATTTCAAAATAATATTTCAGTTCACACAATTCCATGTTCACTCAAATATTTTAGAAAATAATTCACTCTATATTCACTCAATATTTCACTTAAAAATAGTTCACACTTCTATGTGAATGTTCACTCAACGAAGTGTGTTTTCCGATCTGCAATTTTTTAGATCTAAAAAATTTCATAAGCACAACTAAGAACAAATAAAAAAGCATTGAAAAAACATTAAGTGTAAAATAGTGTAAATGTTAGGGAGGAAAATGTAAAATAGATGACTATGAACACGAAGGTAAAACATGAAAGAGATGTTTAGATCTGAAAAAGTCTATGAATTCTCCCAAATTTGAGAGAGAGAGAGAGAGAGAGAGAGGCGATGAACACGAAGAAAGCGAATGGCGGGGATGAACATGAAGAAAGTGACGGTGATGGCGGCGAGTCGGCGATGGTTCGCAGTGGCAAAGATGTTGTGATTGCGATGGCCGCTCAAAGACGAACACTGCAAATCTGGATTTCCAGATCTCAGAGAGAAAGAGAACGGCGACGCGAAACAGCAGACGGCGGCTGCAAAGCAGCAAACAACGGCAAGGAAGACAGTTCAGTCCCTGCAAAGTTGCTAGGCTCTTCCTACCGTTCCGTAATTGTACACGAATGTGCACATACTTTTTTGTGCCACTAATGGAGTCCTCACCATTTGCCTCCGTAAAATGATCAAAAGCAGTAGGTATATGAAATCAGCTTCACACATGCAACTTGGCAGAAAAAATCAAGAATCACGAACACAAATATATGCACTAATGCTTCAGACCTGATCCGCGGATAGTGGCTGAAAAATGGAGGCTGAAAAAGGAGATGGAATTAGGGTTCTCTAATTTACTTCAATTTACATACAATGGCATAAATGTCTGTTTATTAAATTGGTCAACGGTCTAACAATATTTCATAAAAATGTTACATTACAACATAACTGTTTAAAATAATTTTTTTCTAGATAAACTCTTAAATAAGGACTATTAAATAAAAATCTCAAAATATTATTTGAAATTTTTAAAAATAAAAACAAATTAGAAGAAAATGAGAGATAAATTATTTTAAAAAGAATATATATTGGTTTTTCTATAAAAATATACATGGGTTCATCGGGATGTAGGAGAAAAATAGTGAAATTTAAAACCAATTGGATTCTCTCTACTCTTTAAATTGTTATTTTTTTTTTTCTTTTTAAATATTACTTTATATTAATGACCTAAACAAGTCCTTTCAGGCACTTCCTATGCATAAGCCTTTGCAAAAGGTTGTAACCGGTTTAAAAATACTATATTGATTTTTAAATTTATAATTATAAAAAAATAATAAATAAAAAATCAATAAATAAAATACATATATAAAACTTGAAAAATACAAAATATAATTAAACTATTAAATGGGTTGAGTTGGGTGAGCAGTGTAAAAAAAATTAAAATTAGTGAACTGAGAAATTGCACAAGTTCAATCTCAATCATTCAACTTTTAAAAACTTAAGTCTCAACTGTTAAAATGTCTTTCCGAAAACTATGACAACATGTACTTACATGCAAGAATGATTTTTTTCCTAGCACTAACGGAATAAACACTTAGACCCTCTGTACTCCTAATTAAACTGCACTGTTAACAAAAATGGATACAGTTAACGGGTGGCGATCCAAACTACCTGCTTTCTTTCTTTTCAGTTCATTAAAAAAAAATCAAAAACAAATCTCCATAAATAAAGGAAAGACAATCTTCAAACAATTTGGAATACTACTAAGAACACATTTTAATCCCATGAAAATCATTCTTACATAATTTTAAAGCATGTTTAGATAATGTGGACGATGATTTGGAAGAATTGAAATCTTGAAGAAAAATGTTGGATAAAATACGGTTTCGTCTAAAACGGTTGACTAACCGTTGTTGTAGGTCGATCGGCTTCTAAGGATTTTCAACCCGTTGAGCTTCTGTTTCAGTCAGTCGATTGGGATTTAACCAATCGAGGTCAGTCGACCCTGTGAAAAAGAAAAAGACCTTTATCATATTAATAAAGATTCAGAATAGCGGCGCACAAAATTTAAGAAAATAATAATAATAATAATAATAATAATAATAATTGAAAAAAAAAAAAAGAGATCAAACAGTGAAACCAGAACTGATGATTTAGAACACACAAATCAAACCTTCATATACCTTTATGCTGCCAACACCTTTTGTTACCTTCCTTCACTTTCCTTCTGCAAAACGAGCCGTTACGCAAAGCAGCCCCACAAGTTTGAGAAAATTCAGCAGAAACACTCGAATTCTTAACTGATTGGGCTGAAACACTGAATTTCTGGTCAAAATCTAACTCGAGAACGGGTTTTTTTCCGACCCTCATTCCTTTGTGTTCTTCGCACCTTTTTCTTCCCAGTGCTGGTTCATTAGTACATGGACTGCCATCACACAGTAAAACTCCACAAACAGGGGAAATCTGATGAGGCTTTACAGAAGGACAAAAAGGTAATTTCACATCCGCGATCGATTTTGAAGTTAACCCATTGACTTTCATCCCTTTGTGGTCAGGGCACCTTTTTCTTCCCTCCACAGGCGGCCTTATACAAACAGACCCATGACCTAAGGCCACACCACAAATGTTACCACGATTCTCATCGTCTTCGGTTTTCACTGAAACTAATCTAAATCTCGATCTTCCAAATTTGAAGATGTGAGGGAGAAAATCATTTTTTTTCTCTGGTAACAATGGAGGGCAAACTTGGATTTTAATACCCACTTTTTTCTGTGGGAAAATTTGAAATTTTCGGGAAATTTGATGAAACGGAGAAGGAATTGAAGCATTTTGATCTAGTTTTTTGAGGATATCTTGGGGGCGACGTGCACCGTTACTGCCTTTGTTCCATGCATAATCGAATTTGTCGAGCAGTTGGGCTTCTGTTTTCTCAGCATCTCTCTTACTTTTCATCTGTTAATGAGATTAAAATAAGGCATCAAGATAGAAGTTTGAAGCAAGTTCAGAGCAAAAATCATTCTTTCAATCAAATAATTGTTCCTTTTTAAGTAAGTTTAGGTTGCGTTTGGAGTTGAGATGAAAGGTGCTGGTCATGAAGCTTACAGAAAAGGAGATGGAAATTCAAATAATGAACTGATCGTCTCAAACTCATCTAACTGAAAGGTAATTGAACAATTTTTAAGTGAACCAAATTTTAATTAAAATTTTGAACAATTTTTACGTGATACTTATATTTTATGCGATTGCTTCATTTTGTTATTAAATACACTAAATAATTACTTAATGTATTCAATTTTAAGTGTTGAATTGTGTTATCAAACGGGCCCTTAGCCTATACAAATTATCTTTCCTAAGTCCTTTAATTGTAACTTTGCATTCATTTTTAAGACAATAAAATCCTAACCTCCTTTCTCTCTTTTCCTTTGATTTTATGTTATTCAACAATCTTAACAAAATTGACTAAATACAGAGCAAGGTTACAAATAAACTTACAGGAGCCCATCTGTATACGATAGAGAAGCCTCGAGCGAATATTTCTTTAAACAATCCAAGCCCTTCCCAAAGGGAGTTACCGTTCTCCAAATGGGCGCCTTCACGGCCATAGCGCTGGAGTCTTGTCCTAACATTGTCAGCTTGTCCAAGGTAAACCGGGATTATAAAGTCCGGATCAAGCTTGCTAACTTGCCTCCCTGATCTTGGGTGAGATATGGCTATTCCCAACTCATAAACACCTGAACAAGAGGAACAATTTGGAAGGTTTTGAGTCCTGTATCGCTCTGCCCCTTCCTTACCGAGCAAATGATCTTCCCAGTCAGAATGTCCAATGAGAATCTAAAAAGAAATAGAATTTTAAAATCAATGATTCAAATTACCACTGAATTTCACATTGGACGTCCACCCCCCCCCCCCGGGCAATATGAATATTTGTTGTTCCCATCAAAAAATTTAGAACAATTCTTTCTACATGCTCTTTCAAAGGTCCTAACGTCTATAGAACTCGCCCTTAATGGATGCACAAAGATAATAAAACACTGTTTAGTTTTGTTTTGCAAAACTGTTTTCAATTTTCAAAAAACGAAAAATTCAACTTCTACTCTTTTAACAACATAACTCAAAAAATAATTTTCGAAAAAGTGTTTCACAATACTCAATGTATCACTTCATCTACTAATAACAATAATTTTATTATTTTTTTAAAATTTAATTTTAAATTTTCTAAAAATTATCTCTACCAAACATGCACCTCACAGACATCATTTCAATCAATTAAATTACCTTTATTTTTCAAATGTTTAACGCAATATTAATCAATATTTTTTTCCATAACTTTTTCAAAATTAAACCAAACAACTTCTCGTAATTTACAAAAAACTGTTTTTTAAAAATTCTGAAAACTGTTTTCGGAAACGAAACCAAACGGACCCTAAAATCTTTGTTCTATCACTTCTATGAGCTTTAAACGAAGATACTAGACTCCTTATGAATTGCATTTCACTTATTACGTGGTCTTTGCTAGAGAATTGATAATTTGCAACATTAAAAGAGAGTTTACACATATATCCACTGAAATTTGACGCAAAAAGTGTTTCCCATGAACTATTTCTGTAATGCAATGATGATACACGAAAGGTTTTTCAAGCAAATAAGCGATAGTACATATACCTACGACACCTCCCCCCCCCCCAAATACATTTTTCACGGAACTAGGCTATTGTTCTTCATTAATCAGATTAATTTATCACTCAATTCCGATGTCGGACCTCACAACATGCATAATGGGTACAAGCAAGTGATACAAATTGAATTAAACGACAATTTTACTTAAAAAAAATATGCTAAATTTGGAAGTGCTACTAAAATTGTAGTAAAATTAGGGTTTCTAAGTTAAAATCAGCAAAAGCTCAACAACGATCAGATTACTCTCCAGAATAGCCGCTGTTGATTCAGTGCATAATGTGTATATATAGATCTAGACAGATCATGGATATACAATTGCATACATATATAAATATATATACCTTCCAATCGGAGAATGATGAATCGTGTTTTGTGCGTTTACAGTCTTCCCTCTTCAATCTGGTGGAGACGGCAGGTTTCTGAAGGCCTCCCATTCATCAGCTATTCAATTTGAGCTCTCATCTCCGCCTCCGCCGCCGCCGCAACCGAAGAAGAACATCGAAGCTCCGCTCGCTGCCACTGTGAACCGTTACTTAATTCGATTGTTCAAAGCAGTCCGAACTAATTTTAAAGACGGGGTCTTATAGTTTCAGTAACTATTCAATTTAGTCCTTTAACTTTAAAATGAAATAATTTCATTTCTTAACTTTGTAAATAATTTTATTTAATTCTTATAATTAAGTTAAAAAAAAAAAAAAAAAGGCAAATCAGACTTCCGACAATATTTCGTAACAATAACTAGAGTTCTGATAATATTCTAGTAACAGTATCGACATGGACAAATCCACCTAAGACACAATTGGGCCTTGGTCCCACCCAAGTTATTATTCTCCGACAACATTCGAGCGGGGTTGTTGCCAGACGTTCAATATCTTTGTTGGAAAAACATGATCAAATAACAAAAATAATTATTTCATCAATATTTTTATATTATGAATCTGATGCGAACTTTACCAAAAATTAGTGAGACCGGAAATTAATTTAGTGTTTCTTCGCAAAAGATTGAACTAAATTCAGATTTATAATGAAATGAAGAACACAAAAATACAGAATAATTAATAGATGACTTTAACCCAATGTTTATGATTGAAACACGAACCAAAGATATAAGTAATGATCTTGACCCAATAATTATAAGGAATCATGAACCAAAGATATAGAGATTGAATATCACAAAAAATCTTGATAAATTTAGAAAGTTCTATGAAGAACTTAAGAGAAAAACACTCTCAATTAAATTAATCAATATCAAAGTTGTGTTTTTTCTCCTAGGCACACTTTTTTTTAAATAGGCGGCCAAGAGAGTATAAAAACCCCTAGTCTAACAAGGAAATGAAACAAAAGAAAATAGAACTTTTTATCTTGTCTTTCCCTTCTAGTTTAACAAGGAAAAGACTCATAGTTTAAAAATAAAAAAGTCTAATTGGCAATCATGTCTCACGAATCATCAACTAAAAGACCTATATTAAAATTAAAAAAATAAATAAAAACTAATTAATAAAATAAATAAGTTGAAAATTCGTGGGTCTTATGCTTAGACTCATTCAAGTTCACGCCTAAGCCTATTCGCTTGCCTTAATGAGATGGATGAGACTTTGATCGTTATTTGGGCCTAATTTGGGTTTCACCATTTTAGACTCAGCCCAAATCTTTTAAATTAATCCATTAAGTATTTCTTTTTATCTTCTTGGATCTTGCCCTGAAAATAGATCTAATTGGAACATGCAACAAATTCTTTGATGGTGCTTGTTTATGCTCATCACATATAGCAATCCAAAATTCTGGAAATGGTAACATCCTTAATCTTAAACATAAATTCATTCTCCATAATGTTCTCCATGTTCCTTTCATTAGCTCTAATCTTCTGTCAGTTCATAAATTCACACATGATAATGACTTCTCTATTTTGTTTTTCTCTAAAGGGTTCAAAATTCTAGACAATTCAACCAAACGGGTCCTGTTCTAGGGCCCCTCTGATCAAGGTCTCTACTGTATCAACTCGAGCAATCCAGTCTCCTTGCACAAGGCTACTTTCTTATGTTCCTGCTCCAATACTACTTTTCCACTCTAGCACCTGAGGCTATGTCATCTATCCACTAAAGTCTACAACTACTTAAGAAAATCCTTGAAGTTTAATTGTTTTCCCAAAAATTCTATGTGGTGTGCGTTGTGCTACGTCCAAGAGCCACAAGTTTGTTTTTCCTTTCTCTTCCTCAAGGAATTACAAGCCCCTTTGAGCCAGTACATTCATATGTATAAGGACCTTTTCCACTAATTTCTTTTAAGGGATTCAGATTTTTTATTTATTTTTAGTGTGTGGATGATTTTACTCGATTATCTTGTCTCTATCCTCTTAAAATAAAAAAACCTATCAAAGTTATTGTAACTTCACTGCCCTTATTAAGAATCAATTTAATATTTTTGTGCACAAATTCAAGACTGATAGTGGTGGCGAGTACCTAAATCATCACTTTGTTGAATTTTTACTTTTTTCGAGTACAATTCACCAAACCACATGCTCCTACACCCCTGAACAAAATGGTCTCGTAGAAAGAAAACACAAACATTGGATTGAAATCACTGTTGCTCTTCTTGAACAAGCTCATCTCTCTCCTAAATATTGGTTAGATTTATTATCCACTTCCAACTATCTAATTAATAGACTTCCTAAAATTTTGCTTTAATACAGATCACCATACCAAAGTCTTTATAATCAAGAACCCTCATATACTCATTTTAAAGCTTTTGGTTGTTTGTGTTTTCCCTGGATTAGACCCTATCAAAAACACGAACTCCAACCCAAGTCCACCCCAGTATCTTCGTTGGATATTGCTCTATAACTAAAGGGTATAGGTGCTTTTGATCTTCAGAGTCACAGAGTATATGTATCTAGGCATGTTAAGTTTCATGAACACATATTTGATGTCACAAGAACTATGCTTCATAAAAATAAAAATAAAAAATAAAAAAGTATTGCATTGATTTACTTAAGAAGTCTGGAATGGTTCATCGCAAACCTGTTTCCACTCATAATATAAGCAAATATGCAGTTTCCTTAGTGAATGATAAAGTTTCCTATGATGATCCTACAAAGTTCAGAAGTATAGTTGGGGCGTTGCAATACCTAACTACAACTAGACCAGACATCTCATTTACAGTTAACTCAGTATGTCAGTTCATGCACTTTCCTACATACAAGCACTTTGAAGTTGTTAAAAAGATCCTTCGATATCTAAAAGGAACACACTCCTATGGCCTTTAGTACAAACAAAGCCCTCTTGAATTCCAAGCTTTTTCATACTCAGATTGGGTTGGTGATCAAATGGACCGAATGAGCACTAGAGGGTATTATGTACTTTTAGGAGACAATCAAGTATCTTGGTCATCCAAGAAGCAACCTATTTTGTCTAGATCTTCAACAAAAGCTGACTACAGGGTAATGGCACAAGCAACTTCTGAAATTACGTGGTTGACATATCTCGTAAAAGACTTACAGATACATGATGTCTCTACGCCTATCTTATGGTGTGATAACTAGTCTGCCCTAGCTTTGGCTACTAACCCTGACGTCCATGCTCCAACAAAGCACATTGAGGTAGACTATTATTTTGTAAGAGAGAAGATACTAAGTAAGACAATACATGTAGCTCATATCTCCTCTTATGATCAGTTAACAGATATTCTAACTAAAGAAATTCCTACTAACCAGTTTCAATACGTCATAAACAAGTTATTCAATCCTCCATGTTAAGCTTGAGAGAGGGGGAGGGGGGGGTTGACAACAGAAACATCAGCCACATCAGATAGAATAACAAATTCATTGGATCTTTTATGCCAACTCAGCACATAGAGAATAAAGTTTGTTAGATTTGTCATGTATATTGTATTTCATCAATCATGCTATGTGCATGCATATCTTGTATATATAGTAGAATGAAATCAGCACATGATTTGTAAGAAATGCTGGAGAGATATTGACCTCAAATTCTGTAAATTCTTCTTCAAATTCTTTTTTATTTCTCTCTCTTCCATCTCAAGAACATTCGTCTGCTATTCAATTTGAGCTCTCATCTCCGTCTTCGCCTCCGCCTCTACTTTAGCCACTGATAAGAGAGAGAATTAGTTAAATTAAAATGTAAGAAAATATTTTTGGAATGTCAGTAGTTTTTTTTTTTTATCAAACTTAGCTGCTTGTATTGTGTTCCTTTAGTGGAAGGTCTAGTGTTCAAAATTCTTTCTTCAACTGTTTGTATGTAATTATTTGAATTACATGATATACTTTAGAATTATAAAACGACGAGTAAAATTTATGTGTTCATCCCTAATTATTGGAGCTTTGATAGCATCTTAGCAGTAGTACAAAAATACTTACTGATGTTTTGGTAATGTTGTCGAAGTTCTAACAACACGGTGAAGATGTTGCTGGAACCCCATTGACATTTTGACGACATTGTCGGAGTTCTTGCGATATTTTGACAAAGTTGCAGAACGTTCGATAACACTCAAGCGGCATTCAGTAACATTGTTGGGAAAATGTGATCAAATAATAAAAACAACTATTTTACCAATATTTTTATTTTATTAATCTCGCGAACATGTCGCGGAAGATCTACTCATAATTTTAAGGGGTAAATATATAAGTTACAAGGAAATTCTTGGCATAAAATAAATAAATTACAACATTTAGGGGTCAATTGGAATTGAAAATTCTTTGACCCGGGGACAATATCATTTTCGGGTCAAATTGGGCCTTTCTGTCCTGAAAAATGGTCCATTTGGATCCAAAATGGTTCATCCAATCCCTCTTGTTTGTATAATGTGGAAGGTACTGTTTTATGGTGAGGCCAGCTTCATCACAATAACGTAGGATCTCATTGTTTTGATCATCAAGAGCCATCCAATCACGGGCCCCACAAGAGTGCAAGAATCCAACGCAGTAGAACGTATCCTCATCCGGTATAACCGCGGACATGCGATCATCCCACCTGTCACAATGAGAAGAGGTCTTAAATTACACTTGTTACCCCTTTGATATTTGTGGTCATTTTAACTATTTATTTATTAATATTTTATTATAAAAATGTCATTATAATTAACTTTTGTGATATTCTAATATAAAATATCACCGTAACTAATGTTTTGACGACATTTATTAGCAAAATATCATTAATAATATATATATTATTTAATGATATTTTTTAATGTTTAAATTTTTGTAACCCAACACTTATAATCTAACGGTTATCTAGTATGTCGTTCTAGTTGGAATTTTAGTATTCAAAATCTCCGCCCAAATCATTCATACCAACAAAAATACTAAATTAATTTTTTGTGATATTTTTGGCAAAACTATCTTTGAATTAGTGTCACTAAATGATATCTTTTATTTCTAAGCATTTGAAAAAAAAAAATATTGACAGACTTTGTTTTCGAATTTTCGTCTAGGATATCTGATTTTTCAGAACCAACTCGACAAATAAGTCATTTTTTTTTTTTTTTATTATTTAATAATTAGTTATTTATTTTTAATTAAAATTAATTATTAAATTCATGTAACTCGGTAGAAAATAGAGATAATTACTTGGTCTTGAGAGTAGGGTAGAGGAGGATGAGGCCATTAGACAAGTTTCTTGTATGTAAGATATCCTTAAAAACAACATCATTAAAATCCATAATCTGAGATTTGGGGACAAATAGGTTTAGCCATGGATGAAGAACCTCCAACTGTGGCTGAAGCTGCTGCTGCTTCAGCTCTGCACCTCTGACCCTATTTAAGAAATCAAAGTACGAGGTTTCTCTTTCGAACATGAAACCAGGAATATAACTCATCCCCTCAACTATCATATGGATTTCCTGAAAATAAATAAATAAATTAATACATAAATGTAATTATGCATCTCTATCTATATAATAAAATGGGACGGACATAAACCCTCTAAATATTTTTCTGTTGTCTAGTGTCTCGAGAGATAAAGAACAGACCAGATTGATCCAAAATATTACATAAATAGAAAATGTGTATTTATATACCTTACATATTCTATGCCAAATTGAGGAGAGATAATATTTTTTTTTTGGGGTATAATTGAGGAGAGAGAATATATATACACATTAAATTTACTAATAATATTAAAATATTAAATTTATAGAATTAAAAAGTAATATAAAAAAAATAAAATGTACATAAATCGTGAATATTAAATTTACAAAAATTTTAGTAATAATACTGGAATATTAAATTTATAAAAATTAAATTAAAATATAATATAATAACGAAAATATAATATACGAAAATTACAGGTCATAAGGTAGTTTATATATATATATACACACATTAAATTTATTGAATTGAAAAATAATATAAAATAGAAAATAGGATGTACCAAAATCATGAATATTAAATTTACGAAAATTTTAGTAATAATATTGGAACGTTAAATTTATAAAAAAATAAATTAAAATATAATATAATAAAAACAATATAATATACGGAAATTACATGTCATACGGTAGTTTATATATATATATATATAATAGATAACAACGGAAAACCCTAGAGAACTCGCAACAATAATCAAAACATTAACTTGTGTTTGTTTATTGTTCTTGTCCCATAAAACTTGGAACAAAAATTGAAATTTAGAAACAATTCTCTATCATGTTTTCAGAACTTTATTCTAAAAAGTAGGCCAAATAACATAAAGATTTTTTTTACATAATTCTATTTATGTTCAAATTTTCTGTGGGAAAAACTGAAATCTGAAAAGATAAATAGTAAACAAATTGGATGTAGTTTTTCTGTTCTCATATTGTTGTTCCTGAAGATTAGAAACAAAAATAGAATTATGAGAATTATATATATAATATTTCTGTTCTATTTTTAATTTTAGGACACATTTTTGGGAGCAAAATAAATTTATTCTCAAATTTATTATGTCACAAAAAAAAATTGTTTTCTAAATAGGGAACATGACACAAATAGATTTTTTTCCCATAATTTTGTTTTTTTCTCGATTTTCGTGATTCTATTAAATATTTAACTATTGCATTTTAGTTTGAACTATACGGTGTAAGTGATAAAAATATCACAAAGGGGTGTAAAGTGCAGTTTGATCAAACTATAGGATGGCAAAGTATAATTAAGCCTTTATTATAGTTACCGAAGTACCTCATCAACGGTATCCACGGTGAGATCATCATAGTACTTGACAAACTCGAGGCAGTAGATTATTCCCTCTATGGTCAACAGAGAAGATACACGTGTCTGGTCTTGCTTCGTGAAAAAGGAAGACCTCCAGTTATTCCCTGGAGCCTGGTGCATCATAAGGGAACCTTCCAAATAATCTGGACCGTCCATAGAGATTAGATGTTCTTGGTCCCTCGTGAAGGCAGCGAAATCGTTGTACAACATTCTTATCCACTTAGCCTGTTTTGAAAAAAAAAAGGAATATTCAATAGTGAAAATTACGGAAAAGTCTAGCTAATGAAGTGGATATATCATATGGCTCTAAAAATTCGTTTTTTTTTTTGTTTGCACAGTATAATTCTCCAGTTAGCGTTATTTGTTACACAAAAATCCTGATTTCAAACCTGAAATTTTCTACGGATGATTTTACCCTTCCACATTTTGAATAGCCGTCGTACTCGTCCTCTCAATCGTGCTCTTTCTCTCAAACCTAAAAAATTTCATATCTGGATTTTTTAGATTTTCAGATCTGTGATCTATCTTTTTGCCGCCATGCTCGTCATCGTACTCTCTCTTTCCCACGTTGTTTGCTGGAAAATTTGTTGTCGTTCGTTCACTGTCGTGCTCACCTTCCCCATGTTTTTTTTTTTCTCTCTCTCAGTCGCTTTCTCAGATCTAAAAAATTTCAGATCTGGTGGGTGAATATAACACAATCTCGTGTTCTAAACGAAATTGGAATATAAAATGATTGCGTATTATATTCAATACGATCTCGTGTTGAATATAATACGATCTTGTGTTTATTCGAGAGTGCGGAGGGATAAAATTGTCAAAAAAAACAAAATGATTAATTTGTAACATGTTTTTTAAGGAGCTACATTCGGTAATTTTGTACTCTTATAAAGACTCCTCGGCATATATACACATGCACACTATATATACATTTATGTTTATTTGTCTGCTTATATATTAATAAGAAAATAGGATTGATTACACTGATTTGACCAAATTTTACTTTATTTTCATATCATTTAGTTCAAACTTAAGTTTAACTGTTAAATATTTAACCAAATTGCATAAAAGGTAAAAAAAATTCTTATTTCCCTCCCGACCCAACATAGGCTAAGGCTAATAAAGGAGAGGAAAAAAGAGGACTAACGGATATAATTACTCAATCTAATCTTACTCGGAGATATAAAGATCAATTAATATTAGATAAGTTATAAACTTTGATTTTTTGATATTTGACCGTTAACTTTAACCAAAAATACAACATTTGTACTTTATTTGAACCACAAGTAGTAAATAATATTGAAAACAACAGAAAGGGTGTAAACTGCAATTTGATAAAATCATGAGGAGAAAGTGTAATTAACCCTGAAAATTAATGATTGGGAGTAGTAGTTACCCTTGTCGGGGCCTTGTGTAGGATAATTCTTGCTCTCGTAATGATCCCAAACTGACCTAGACCTCCAAGAACTGCATAAAACAGCTCACTATTCATGTTCTTTGAGCATGTCACAGACTCCCCTTTTCCTGCAGTAATTATATGCCCCACAAAAAGCCATTTGAGTGTGTGTCTATATATATATACATATGTGCGCGCGCGCATGCGCAGTTATATTTCATATCTATATGCAAATTTATACGTATGTATATATATGTATACAACACATCTAATAAGAAGATTATATAAGTATAGGTGAATCCTCCTACCTATAATATCTTCCTAAGTTGAAATACTGCCATCCTGAACAGATCATAATGTTCTATCAAATCACACGTTATATTCCTCTGTATCAGGACTATATGGATTCTCTCTCTCTCTCTTATATATATATATATGGAAGTATACATGCTTAAATCCTAAATTATTACAACGTTATCATTTGAGAAATATTTTCTAAAAAGAAAGTTTTGAAAACCGTTTGATAGTCTGTCGAAAAAATAAAAATAAAAAAAAATGATAACAAGCATTAATATTTAATTCCTAATTTATCAAAAAATAAAAATTTTAGATGCTATATGATTAAAATTAAAAAGTGATCCGCTTGGTTAGTATTTTTTATTTCATTTTAAATTTCCTAAAAAAACAAGAAATGGTTACCAGTAATAACATCCATCTCAAGAACATTGCTGATCTGAGGGCCATGCCTGAAAGTCTGTCCACTGATTCCTGCATTTGAGAGTGTACCTCCGACGGTAAGGTACAAGTAATCGGTCCACGAAACCGGCGACAATCCACTTTCCATGGTCGTCCTCAACACATCTATCCAGAGCTGTTCCCCCCCAACGTCGGCGTAAAACCCTAGCAAAGGGCTCCAAGAAACCCTAATTCCACTTTGACCCCTATATTTTGCCAAAAACTCCATATCGACCACAACCCCGTTTAAGACCATGGCCTGACCTCTTACAGAATGGCCGTGACCTCTGGCGGTGACGCCAAATGGGTTGGAACGATTATACGAAAATCTTATGAGATCAATTATGTCTTGGGTTGAAGAGGGTTGAAGAACTGCAGATGGGGTGGTTTGTGTAATATTTCCAAAGTCTGTGGAGGCTGTTTTGATGGACTGGGGATCGACACGAAGCCTGGTGGATATTTCTAGAGAGAGAATCTCCTGGGGGAGTGAATTGGGCCATGATTTTAATTTGCCTAGGATTGCTATCAAACGGGCTATGATGAGTACGGTAATGAAGTATAATTGAGTTACTATATTCTTGGCCATTCTAGAGAGAGACAGAGATGACACTACTCTAGAGAGAGAAAATGATATATGGAAAGAGAGAGAGAGCGTGGGTTAGGGAAGGGATCAAGATTGGTATTTATAGAGAGAGTGAGGAGAGAGAATTTTGCATGAAAATATTTAAAAGTGAAAAAAAGGGAAGATTTTGTCAGAGAATGAGTCTCTCTCTCAAGTATTTTGATGAGTTTTTATATTTTATTTTTATTTTTTTATATATATCAAATAATTAGTGTTCTATTCAAATTTTTTTTAGTCATGTTTAATTTTTTTTTAAAGGATGGTTATCAATAAGTCCTCGTATGAGGATAAAACTACCAAATACGTACACCTTTTCTAAAAACATGTAACAAATTAGTCATTTTACCTTTTTGTGGCGATTTTACCCCTCGTATTATATTCCACACGAGGGTCATGTTATATTCAACACAATTTCAGATCGTATTACATTCAACATAATCTCAGATCGTATTACATTTTATTCGATCTTGTATTGAATATAACACGAGATCGTGTTACATTCTAATATTTTCGTTCATATTGAAAAAGGAGATGGAAAATATCACCTAGATTATAAAATTGAATCTTCAAATCAACGTTCAACAATCCAAATACATCAAAAATTATACAAATTTGAGCATCAAGAAGCACGAAAACCGAATAACACAAAGCAAAACAACACTAATTCGTATATGAACACAAATTTACACATGCATATATATATATATAAAGACAAATACACACACAACAGTAGGAGATGAAAAATATTACATCGATTATAAAATTGAAACTTTAGATCTAACGTTCAACAATCCAAATACATAAAAAACTATATAAATTCGAGCTAGCAACAAGAAAGCACGAAAATCGAATTGAGAACTATACATCACCGGAAAGTGGCCGAAATCGATGCTTCGTCAAATTTTGCCAGCTGCAATACAAATTAGCGCGAAAGATCGCGATGAGCCTTGTCGATTTCTTTCAAATACTCCATGTCAACGATCGGCATCACCATTGATGAAACTGAAATTGCTTGGAGATTGAGATCAACAGATCGTTGTACTCCTCCTCATAACCGATAAAGATTGGATCGCGTTTTGCCCTTGCAAATAGACATGGGTTTGACCAGATCTGAAGCCGGACAACGTTGACGGCATAGGGATGACGGTGAGCGAGGGCGACGGAGGGAGAGGAAGATTGCGAGAGGGAGAGGAATCCACGAGAGTAGTCTGCTGGTTATGTATATAAAGAAGAGTAAAATAGGTAAATAAAAAAAAATTAGGACTTTTTGGTAATAAGTACTTTATTTCATAGGACTATTTGGTTTTGTGGGGCCATCTTGCAATTTGAGTCTTTTAAGTAGTCTATACCGTATTTTTCTCTTTTTTTTTTTTAATTAGTTTACAAATATATGATTAATATTTCTGGTGCACATTTTAAATTACTTTAAAAAAGTAAATGTGATTGAAAAAATAAATTAGATACAAAATAAATTAATTAAATTATAATTTATTAGACTTACAAAAATTGATAAAAAAAAAAAAAAATTAAGGAAAATTCCTCTAAAAGTCCTGTAAGTGTAAAACATCACTTATGGGAGTTTCATCCAAGGGATCTTTTTACTCTTGGAATGAGACCTAGAAAGTAATGTTTTTCACTCATGGGACCTCTCACCAAGTTACCCTAAAATTAATCATAATTTATACTTATTTATTTGTTATTTTATAGTATATTAGTAAAAATTAATTTGTATAAATATTATTTCATTTTTTAAGTTATTTATGTAATTTTTAATAGTATATTTATTTTGGGTATTTATAAAACGTCATTACTCAATAAAATTTATGCATCCATTTCTGGATATTACTACAACCGCGTAATCCACAGGGCTAAACTAATTTTGCATGAAAACGAAGGGAAATCTTGGGTAAATATTATGGGGCTTATTTTTTTTTAAAAGAAGCCAAAAGACGAGACTTGTAATTCTTTTGCCTCACGTATCCAACGGCATGACAATCTGACGTCCTATAACTTATAGTTTCACTTTTCACCCCTTATATTTGCATTTTATTTCACTTTGCACCATAAGCATTCAATTTACAATACCGTTGCGCTTTAAAACTCGTAAATTATTTTTAGTTTTTTTTTACCATGACCCCAAATTATGAAATTCACTATTAATTCGATCTATTTGATACAATATTTTTAAAAGTCTAATAATTCTATTAAAAGTTTAAAGTCATTGCACGTTATAATAGTTAGTGTAATTTTTTGAGTGAAAAAATTACAATATTTTTTTTATGTAGTATTGCAATTTTGAATTTCTCAAAAAATTAGAGTAGCAGCATGTAGATTGAATGAAAACAAATTTTAATTTTTTGTGGACTGTTCATAAAAAATCCCATTATTTTTTTTTTTTCAAAAAAATCTTATTTGTCAAATCCACTCTAACACATATCGATATTTTTTAAAGATATTTCTATCATTTTTATAATATCTTAAACACTAATTATCACATTCTTTTTTATAAAAATACTTTGTAATATATATATTTTTTCATTTTTAATTTCTATCTATGCACACACTTTGTAAATGTTTATAATATAATATTTTTTACATATATCAATGCAATTATTAGAACACACAAACATATATATATATATATATATATATATATATATATAGATAGATTCCTAGGGCACCCACATGATTTTCTCCATTGTTGTGTGCCCTTTTTTTTTCGGAGACCGCAAAATAATTTCTCATATCCCTCGATTGTGATACAACATTGCAAGTGGACACCTTTTTCTTTATTTCTTTATTTCTTTTTTTTCAAAAAAATGGATTTTTAATTTATTTTTTGGGGGTACAATTTTGTTTGTTTTCAAATTAAGGAATGAAGGTAGCCATTGAAAGTATCTTTGAGCTTTTACTATTTGGATTTGATGAAAATCTTACACCATTGGCTGTATTGTATGTCTTTCACTTTTACTTGATCACGATTGTTTGTTTAATGTTCTTCATATATATATATATATATATATAACGGAAGAATAAGTTGGCACAAACTTGGTGTACTTTTTAACCGGATGGTGCATGCAGCACAAACGAAGACATTAGGATACAAAATAATATATGAACATTAAATTTATTAATAATATTAAAATATTAAATTTACAAAAATTACAGAAATAATTTACGAACATGAATTTAATAATAATAATAATAATAATAATTTATTAAATTTATGGAGATTATAGAGATAAAATATGGATATTAAATTTAATAATACTATTAAAATATTAAATTTATAGAAATTAAATTAAAAATAATAATATGAAAGAAGAAATATAATATAAATAGAACTTAGGAACATTAAATTACAAAAAATTATAGAAATAATATAATTTTACATTTATTAATAATACTAAAATATTTAATTAAAGAAATAATATAAAAGAAAAAAATGTAATATATCAAAATTATGGGCTTTAATTTACGAAAATTATAGAACTAATATATGGTGACTAAATTTAGTAATAATATAAAATATTAAATTTATATAAATTAAATTTAAAAAAATATATAAAAGAATTAAATTTAAAAAATATATATAAAAGAAAATATATAATATATAAAAATTATGGACAATAACATCACAAAAATTATAGAAATAATATATGCTCATTAAATTTAGTAATAATACTGAAACATTAGGTTGCGTTTGAGTAAGGGATTTGACAAATTTAAGATATTTGTAAATGAAGAGATTTTAAAATCTTGGATTTTGAAATCCCATCATTTACAAATCATTTCTTTAGATAACTATTTTAGGCGAAGAATTTAATCGTGTAATTTTATAATTTTCTTATTTGGATAACCATCATTACCACTGTGGGGGTCGGCGGAAGGGTGGTTGTCGGCGGCCGGTGGCAGGCAACAGTGACAGCAGCGACGGTGGTCAACGGCTGACGGAGGTAGCCGGCAATGGTCGTTGGCGGTGGCAGCAGGCGGTGGTGGCCGGCGGCAGCGATCGGTAGTTGGATCTGAAATCCCTCCTTGGAGGGATTTGTGAATGACACCTAGTTTGAATGGATTTCCAAATCCCTCATTCACCACTATTTTTAATTGGAAAGATTTTATAAATCATTTTTCATAAATACCCAAACAAGGTATTTGTCAAAAAAGGGATTCTGAAATCCTTTACTCAAATCAAATCTCTCTTCCAAATTCCTTATCCAAACACAATCTTAGATTTATAGAAATTAAATTAAAAAAATAGTATAAAAGGAAGAATATAATATACAGAAATTATGAAGATTGAATTTATAGAAATCATAAAAATAATATATGAATATTAAATTTGGTGATAATAGAGAAATATTAAATTTAATGATATTAAATTAAAAATTAATATAATATACGAAAATTATAGATATTAATTTTTTTTAAATATAAAAATAATATATTGACATTAAATTTAATAATAATACTGATATATTAAATTTATAAAAATTAAATTAAAGAAATAATATAAAAAATAAATATAATATACGAAAATTATGAACATTAAATTTATAAAAATTATAAAAATAATATATCAACATCAAACTTAGTAATAATATTGAAATATTAAATTTATAAAATTTAAATTAAATAAATAATATAAAAAAAATTATATATAGAAATTATGTACATTCAATTTACAAAATAATGATAGCTAAACATTAGTTTATAAAATCAAATTAAAGGGATGATGACACTTTTGATCCTTCACAGGTGCAGCCGGTGCTCAATTAGACCTCCGTATTTTAAAATAGACACATTGGAGATCCAAAAATTCATTTAGCCATGCTCAGCAATTCATTTCTCATTTTATTTTCAACTGCTGCCTTCGTTTCTCGGCCATGGCGACGACTCTGTGATCGGCCTCAAACTTTCGCCGGTACATCTGCTGCAACTCTACGACTCTCGCATCGGCAATAGGTATGTGTATAAATGTGTGTTTATGCATATCAATGATGAGTTCGTGAACAAAAGTGCGTCTGGACTGATTTGTTGGATATAATCTAATTCATCTTGTTCAGTTATTGTTGGACCATCAATTTGATAACTATTTTTGTTCATTTTTAGACATTTTTTTGAGTGCTGTTTACTCTTTTTTAATTTTGTTCGGTGATGATGCTTTCAGTAGTGGACTGTTTTTGTTCATTTTTATGAACAAAATGCTTTCGGTGATGATTACTATTTTTGTTCATGTTGTTCGCTGTTTATAATCCGGTGCTGTTAACATATTATTGGCTCTCGGATCTGTGTTCATTTTGTTCGGTGTTCACCATATTTTTCTGGTGCTCTTAGGTGTTTAATGGCATAATCGGTCCTATTATGTGTATATATGGTTCTAAATGTTGTACGTATATATGTGTATATATATATATATATGCTCATTTTTCATTTAGCATGTACATATATGTGTATATATGGTTTCATTTCGGCCAATTTTTCTGGGTACTATTTTCTCATTTTTAGGAACTCATCATACAACTTGGGTAAATATTGTTTACTAATTTGTGCTGAAATATTTTGTGTTTATACTCAGATTCATTTTGTCCGGTTATAGTTTGATCAACACTAATTATTTTCGATTAATTTTTCTGAGTACTGTTTACTCATTTTCATGAACAAATCATACAATTTGGGTAAACACCGTTTACTAATTTGTGTTTATAACTTATGCCCCTATTTTGTTTTGTTAATTTTGATATGCAGTAATGGCCAACAGAAATTTGGTAGCTATATACATGCATTAGTTATACACAATGCATATTGCTCATTAGTTTTTGCAATTTTTTATGATCAATGTCATGCAAATACGACGACGTATTTTTATCATTAGAAAGAATTTGATGGAACGTGTCTATGGAAGTGATAGTAATTGTATGAGTTTAGTTAGAATGAATCGACGTACTTTTACCGTTTTCTTATTAGACTTATAGAAGTAAGTTTAAGATCGAGTAAACATTTATTAGTGGATGAACAAATAATAATGTTTCTAGAAATTATAGATCATCAAATAAAAGAACAAAGTCATACAAAGAGACTTTAAAATGTCTGCTGAGACAATTAATATGTATTTTCATGACATGCTACATGCGGTAATATGATTGCAACAAGAATTATTGAAAATGCCTAAGCCTGTATCTCAAGACTCTACGGATTGGAGATGGGAGTGGTTTACGGTATAATATTTTATTTAAATGTAGTTAAAATAATTTATCATTTTTTTTTTAAATATGGTATTTAATGAAATTCACTTTACTTGCCCATAGAATGGTTCTGGTGCTTTAGATGGGACATACATCAGGGTGAGAGAACTTCTAGTAAATAGACCTAGATACCGCAATCGGAAGGGGGAATTTGACACAAATGTATTGGTTGTCTACTCCCAAGATGAGCAATTTATATATGTTCTATCAACATGAGAAGATCTGTTGTTGATGGTAGAGTTCTTAGAGATGCCTTGAGTAGGAGGAATGGTTTGAGAGTCCCAAATAGTAAGTTAGGCTAATAGACAATATGTGTGCAAACTAATTTGATATAATTTATTAAATTTAGCTTAATATTTTTATTTTATACCATATAAGTTGCTATTATCTTGTAGATGTTGGGTACACAAATTGTGAAGGGTTTCTTATCCCATATCATGGCCAACGTTATCATCTTAATGAGTGGAGGGAAGGACACCAACCATGCATCCCATAAGAGTTCTTTAACATGAAACATGCAAGTGCTAGGAATGTAATTGAGCAATGTTTTGGCTTTCTCAAAATGCATCGGGTAATACTTAGAAGTCCTTTTTTCTATCCAATCAAGACCCAAAATCGAATAAACATAGCATATTGTTTGCTCCACAATTTTATTAGACAAGTTATGGTAGTAGATCCAATTGAGTATTTAATAAATCAATCTCAAGGACAAGGGCAAGGATATACAGAAGGTGAATCAACTCATGTCATCAAGACTTCTATTGAATGAAATACTTGACAAACAAACCTTGCTAATGAAAAGTATAATGAGTGGAGAGAAAGTAGATGAGTAGTTTAGGAACTGTTTTCAAGTTTTTGAGGTTGTAACTCTATATTTTAAATAATAAACTATTTTCATTATGTCTTGAATCTAAAAATGTTGGATATTGCAATTGTTGTGATTCATGTTTTAAATATCAAATATTTTCATTTTGTCTTTGAAAAATATGATGCCTATAATGTCGTAAACTTATCATGGAAATGTGTAAGTGAATTACATAAATTTATAAAATTGTAGGTTCACAAAGATGCTGAAAACGTTAAGGATGTGACATTTTCATTAAATGAAGATTTGAGCATTATTTTTGG
Source organism: Eucommia ulmoides (assembly GCA_016647705.1). Taxonomy (NCBI): domain Eukaryota; kingdom Viridiplantae; phylum Streptophyta; class Magnoliopsida; order Garryales; family Eucommiaceae; genus Eucommia; species Eucommia ulmoides. The sequence goes on along the minus strand of CM028330.1, from coordinate 3,890,978 downwards.
AAAAGATAGAGCTACTGGAAGAGATGTTGTGACTCCGACAGGTGTAGTGGAAGAGCTTGAAAAAGATGAACCTCGTAGATTTGGTAATTACGAAAGTTTAACATCTTTCTGTTTTGACGAAGGTTCAGCTAAAAGTGCTTCTAAATTGAAGAAGAAAAAGTGTTGGATTATGGAGCGGGTCGAGTCAACTCATGGAGCATCCACATGGGCCCCATGTTTCATGGATGGCTACAATGTGAATGAGTACACCTTTTGGTCTCAAGAATCACATTTATTTGGTAGACACCCATTGGAAATGACACACTCTTTGGGATTTTGTCTATAAATATGCATTGATACCTCTAAGATTTCTATTCCTATCAAATTACAGAAAATTTGAGTGGTCTTGGTTAATGAGTGTGTGGATATCATCGAAAAATACTCTAGTAGTATTTTCCTTACTGACGAAAAAAGAAACGAAGAACGGGTTGTAAACGAGTCTTCCAAATTTGAAAGATATGCTTTCGTTTTAATGTTTCTGCATTTGTCTATAGAAATATTAGATTTTTTGATGATGCAGTTATAAATGGGATGAAAAAGGCATCCCAAGTTGTTACTACACAAATGAAAGAGTCTACACATCTCTTGAGCCAAGCTGTGAGATTTGCTTTGATTGAGAAGTAAATGAAGATTAATGGGGAGCTAGAGAAGCTAGTTGGGTTCACGGTTCTTGATAGGTACAAAGTTGGTTAATATAATACGGGTAGTGCTTTCACGATCAATCTTTTCCTTTCTATTCGTGACACAAAAAAGGGAAAATGGGTAAGGTCACTTCTAAATAGACACTTAAGATATATTTTTCTTGGTTGATTGTTTAATTAAGTAAAAGTTCATGCTTTCCTATGGTTGAAATATTTTAGAGACAACATGATTATTGACTTGTTCAGTTGTTACGATTGAATGAATTTGTTCAGTATTTGAACTTAAAATAATTGGTTTTTTCTTAATTTTTGGTTAAAAAGTAATAGTTGTGTACTTTAAAAAGTAGTAGATGTTGAATATTTTTCATATAAGATATATATTACTAATATTTTATAATTATTATTTTTTAATTAATCTATTATTATTATTATTATTATTATTATTATTATTATTATTATTATTATTATTATTCAAATTGAAATCTAAAAAGACATTACGACAACTTTACTATATTTCACTATTATATTCATTTTCTCGTTTCATACCAACCAAATAAGATAATGGAATAATGATTCCATAAGAGCATTATAAAAAATTTATTATATTTCACTGTTTCATTCATTCTATCATTCCATACCAACCGAACAGAGAATAAAATAGTGATTTTATTGACAAATTTATTTCATTACTTTTTTAATTCTATTTCATCCTCATTTCATTTCATCTAACCAAAGGAGCGGTAATTTTTTTAATGAAAATCGGAATAGAATTAAAGTATAAGTAGTGATGGATTTATGTATTGACTAAGAGAAAGTTTAGGGATGACAATGGGTAGCTTTTAGTTTGATTTCAATAAAAGCCAAAACTGTTAAAAAAACACTAAAATCAAATTGTAAACTGCTCTTTTTTTTTTTTTTCTTTTTTTTTTTATATACATATATATTTAGTATTTAAACTGAACCGTGTAGTTTTAGAAAAAAAATAAAACCAAACTCTTTATTTACTTTCTCTATTTTTAATTATTACTTAGTAACAATGTTAGTTCGATTGTAAAAAGAGAAAAAAAAAACATAATTAAAATATAAAATATAAATTCTAAACAAAATCAAAACTAAATTATTAAATTGTCAATTGTTACAATAGAAATCTTGAACATAACTAAAATATATATAAAACATAAAATGCAAAGGTAACAAAAAATAAACAACTGAATAATATTTATATACACACACGTACCATAAAAAAAAATTAAATTTTATTTCCATATTTTTTATTTTTATTCTCGTTATTGGGGAATAAAAACAGGCACACAAAGGTCCCAGTTGTTTAGTGTTTCTACTACCAAATTCTCATTTCCGTTTCTACAATTTTGAATTTTAAGAACAGATGCATGTTTGGTTAACATGTTTCTGTTCCAAAATATTCCCAAAATTTTGGGATTACTCCCAAAAATTTTAGGGTTTTACGAAACAATAAAAAAAAATACATTCCTTCCCCGCTTATTCTCAGTTGAAGGTACAAGATCGGTATTTTTAAACTTCTTAATGAGGTCTTCCCTTCAAACATTATTAGCCCCAAATAGCTGACATTTTCTTTCTTCTTCTTCCATTTTTATTTTGTGTGTCTTTTTTATTCATCAATTTAAAACAAGAGAAAAATAATAAAATATTTTTTATAATTATTTTATTTATCCGTAATTAATCTTATAGATGTGTTTTTATTTTACTATAATTGCAAAAATTAATTGTCGAATGAAATAGGTAAGTCTATCATTTACCATTAAAATATAGGGTTAATAACACTTTATTCTCCTGTAATTTAGCTGATTTGTACTTACCTCCTATGTTAGCACTTACCCGCCTGTAATCTTGATTTAGGTGCACTTACCCCTTATATCAAGGGGTAAGTGGTTTGAAAATCTAACCACATGGGGATAAGTGACGATTTTCAAACCACAGAGATGTAAAGTGCTATTAACCCTAAAATATAACTTAAAAAATGAGAATCATGCCATAACAAAACGTGTTTATTTTGTTTTCTTCTCACAAATCATGAAATAAATTTGAGAGCAATTATTATTAGGGTGTTTATGTGACAAGTCCCTTATTTTATCCTTAATTTTTTTTAAAAATCTCATACGTAATTGTAATTTGTGTTTTAGTTCCGTGCATTAAACAAAAAGGTAAAAGGTCCAATACACACGTTGCACTCTCATAGTTACATATGTCTAACTTGTGAGTAAAATATTTGTTAAATGTAACAAATATAACACAAGTACATGTACCATAGTTACATAAAATTTGTAACCTGTAACTAATATTACACAAACATGAGCACATGTGAGACTAATACACAAACAAAAATAAATTTAAGAAACTAAATCAAAACTTATGTTTTAAATGGGATTAATAACAAATTAAACCCGCTATGTGGAACTAATCACCAATTATTCCTTATTATTACCAAATTCATTTTTGTTTCCAAAATTCAACAAAACATAATTTTATCCCATTTTTCGGGAGTAGAAAAAACCAATATTAAGCAAAGGCCACCTTAACTATAGTCCGAAAAAATAAAACTTGAATCCAATTTTTTCGACCAAGAAAAAATATACACAGAAAAGAAGATTTAATAGTGTGAGAGATTAAGTCGTCGTTTGGTTACTGTTCCCGTTCCCTAATTTCTGCCCACTCCCAAAATGTACAGAAATATGTTTAGTAACACATTTATGTTACCAAAATTTTGAAAGTATTTTGAAATTATTTCCTAAATTTCTTAAGAAATCAAGAAACAAAAAAATGATAATTCCTATTCACTCTCACAAAATTATTCTAACAACCCCGTTGGCGAAAACCAACACTTTGGGCCACCATAAATTTAAAGGAAAAAAAAGAAGATCAAATGTTACAACTAAATGTGTTTCTTGTTTCTGTTCTCATAGACTAAAAAAAATAATTTCAGAATAATGATCGTTATCAAACATATTTTTATTCCTAGAATTTATATTTTAAAATAGGAATATAATTTTCATCTCCCAATTTATTAAAAGTAGAATAAGAAAAACAAAAATACAAACAAAACGCCACCTTAATGTATCATGGCATTATTTTTGAGTTAGATTCATGGGAAACGTAGATATGCTGCCAAAAAGGTGAAAATCACTCGGATTCTCTTGCTTCTATCTTCAAGATTTTGTTTGTAGGTTTATGTGGAAACATGCTAATCTCAAAAGTCAAGTCTGCACATCATTATGTGCATATCTAATTATTTAGTTGATTTCGTCAATGGTCCCCTACAAAGTGATAATGTACTCAATTTTTGTATTCAATAACTGTGACATCTCTATCATTTGACAAACGCGCACACAAATACTCTTTTTTATTTTGAAAATATCACTAACACATCTTGCCATTTTAAAAATCCAACAAAGACACTTCAAAAATACGTTGGAGTTCCGACGAACTAATAATTTTAAATTTTATTTGATCAATTTACCCTTTTTTTATTTACAACTTTTTAAAGTATAAAAAAAGACGTAAAAAATATTAAAATATTCAAACAATGACGGTAAATTCATCCACCACCCATTTGATAGAAAAACTAATTAAGCTGAAAATTAAAATATATATATATATTTACGAACAATATTGACGCAATATTCTATCCTGAATGAATAAATTTCAAAATCACAAAATTTTTAAAAATAACATAAAAATAAAATCGAGAAGTTTTGGGGTATAATTTAGGTATATTTGGAAAATACTTTAACTTCATTTGGCTTTTTTTTTTTTTTTTTTTCCATAAATTAAATTCTTGTAAATATTTTTCGAGATGCATCAAACAATTAGAAAAAAAAATACAGTGAAAAAATAAAATATTGTAAAGTAACAAGTAAAAAAATGCATATACATTACGATGGAAAAAAACATTAATTTATTATTTGATAATTACAGATGAGAAATTATTTTTATTTGACAAGATAAATAACAAGGTTAAACTTGTAATTTTACTTTCACAACCACCAACAATGGGCGTCTCTGCTATTTTTCGAAATGAGAATTTTCATTCTAGTTTTTTTTTCAAGTGAGAGGGGGTGTCACTAAAATTATCCTACAGTAGATGAAATCGTGAAGAAGGAAAAAATATAAACAATATATAAAATGGAATAGATATAGGTGGCGGTTATCAACGGTGGAGCTGCTTGGTGCCCTAGCACGACTCAAGTACCCCTTATTTTTTGAAAGTTTTCACAAATAACTCTATATTTAATATATATATATATATATATATATATATATATATATATATATATATATATATATATATATATATATATATATATATATATATATATATATATATATATATATATATATATATATATATATATATATATATATATATAAAATTAAAATCCCTTAAAATTATAAGTCCCATTGAAATTTAAAAATATCTAATAAACTCTTAAAAATTAGCTCTCCCCCAACCAATCTTTTTAGATCTGCCACTAACGGTTATACAATTCAGTTTCACTATTACAGTGCAAAAATCAAAATTGCGCCGGTTTTAAATTTCTAAATCAAGACCGAAATTAAAGCTATTTAACCATGATCGAAACCGAACCATTCAAGTATCAGATTAGTTCGAGCACAATTGTCAATCCCTAGATGGTATTTATAAATGTTATGAGGTCCCAAGTGAAGATTTTGGGTGGAAAAACAATATCATTTTTAGATTTTGGGTGGAAATATGCAATCAAAGTAAGAATGACATTCAACTTACAAATCTTTGACCCCAAGATTACATAGACAAGTAAGGCCATGTCTTAATCACTTACCTGTATTTGAGACAATGATCACGATAATTTTTTATGTTTCAATAAATATTATAGACACCTATTAATATTTTCAATCAAAAAAGTCAACCTCCTAAATTTGAGTTGACCGACTGATGTCATCATTTAAATTTCAATTTTACCTTACAATATAAAATTCATTCATAAAAGTACTTAATTACCCTTGTTTTAGTTGACTTTGACATTGACTTCGACTATTTTTTTTTTCTCTTCTTCGTCTTGCTTTTCTCCCTCCTTCTTCATGTTAGGAAATTTTATTTCCTAACCTAATTTTGAGCAACATATTATTAACACAATTATATTTGTTATTTAAAGTTAATAGGCTAAAATTAAGTGATCTAATTGATTTGAAAAAATTCATAGACTACTCAAAAGAATATGGGTTAAATGAGTAGCTATCGGAAACTGTTGAAATGATTAGGGGATTATGGGAGCCCTAATCATACCATAGAAATAAATAATATTAGGGTTATGGTCCCTAATATACCAAATCGTCTTGACGATTCACTTCTCCCTATTTGAAAGTGAATCGCGAATTTCATTAAAGAACTCCGGATATTTGGTTGAGGAAGACCACGTACCCGCTCGATCCGTGTTCTTCTCGTGATCTATTGTCGCAGAATTCCGCATTGGTAGTCAATTGATCGTAATGGATCCAGGTACGTAATTTACGTGTACATTAGAACTCTTGGTAATTTGACGTATTGATTTAGGTGTTATAAATTCAAATCTATAGGGATTAAATCCCAACAAGTGGTATCAAAGTCTACTTCATGTTGAATCATTAGGGTTCTTGAGTTTTTCATGTTCGTAGAATTTTAGGGTTTATGTTTTCTCCATTAAACTTGCTTATTTTTGAAAATAGCAGGAGAAAACATTAAGGTTTTTATGTGTTTTGCATGATTTATGTGATTTTTTGCTAAGTATTACGAATTTAAAGAAAGAAAAATCCCAATTTTTTATTTTTATTTTTTTGTGTGTTTTCACTGCAGAAAACTTCAAATCCGAACCAGATCTGAACAGGTCGGTCAACCAACCCTTCTTGGTCGGTCAACCGATTGATGCAGAGAGGGTTCAGACAATTTTGACAGGTGTTCGTAGTTTGGCCATAACTTTTTTATACAAACTACAATTGAGGTGATTCAAAATTCTATCGAAATCTTAAAACGAGATCTACAATTTTCATGTTTTGAGTTGTTCTAGAATAGGATTGAATCATGGTCAAAATTGGGATTGAAGTCAGATCTAGATAAATCAAGGTTGAATCGGTCAACCGATTGAATAAAAAGGGCATTTTTGGGTTCTAAACGATCGGTCAATCGACCTTTTATGGTCGGTCAATTGATCGATACAGGATGCCAAGGTTGTCCAATCGGTCGACCGAACATTTTCGGTCGGTCGACCGACCGACTGATTCAGGATCCGATTTTTTTTTGGGATGACTGATTTGGTCGGTCGAACCTGTAAGACCCCGATTTTATATATATATATATATATATATATGCGAACAATTTCAGTCATATTTTATAATATTTCTAAAATATCGGGGTCGATTGCGATATTAATTATGTAATTTAAAAGTTTAGGGGCCAAATTGTAATTGTTAAAACATTATAATTAGAAATGGGTCAAAATGAAAAACTTAACTAACGAGAAGGAGGGTTGGTACAATTATATATATATATATATTGAGAGGCGGTGGAAAATCATCGAATGAGAGATGGCCATTTGGCTGGCCATTTGATCATATATACATACATATAATACATATCCACACACACCTCGAGAGATCGGAGAAAAATCCATAGAAATAGAGAGAGAGGAGAACCGGAGGAGAGAGAGAAATGAAGAAAGAGAGACTGCCGATCGGAGGGGTGTGCTTCGGCAGTGGTTTGTTTAGGTTGGGGGGGTTGGTGAGTCTGTGTGTGTGTGACGATGTGTATGCTTGCATATGTGTGTGTTTTCTAGTTCCGGCGTGTGTGTGTGATCCATTGCCGTTCCTCTGTCGGTGGAGAGTGGATGATCGTTCAACGTCGCCGGTAAGTGTGTGTTCCCTGTTTTGGTTTGGTGTTACCGTGTCTGTGTTGCCTCTGTATGTGTGCGTCTTTACCGTCGGTTGTGTAAGTGTTGTGTGTGTGCTGTGATCAGTGTGTGTCTGAATGATTGTGTGTGTATGTCGTTGGTTTTCGGTAGTAGTGGTATGGTCTGACAGCAAACGGTGGTGAAGGTGGTGGAGTTGTGTGAAACCGGTAGTGTATGTGGGTATGGGTGTGTGTGTGTTGCGGTGTGCATGTGGGTGTCTGCTGTGTGTGTTGTATGTGTAGGGACGCTTAGGTGGTGGTGATTGCCGGAGTTAGTGAGGAGAGAGAGAGTGGTCGGCTGGAATTAGCAAAACAGAGTAGAAGGGAGGAGGAGCGTCCGCCTAGGCGGTGGTTCTTTTGCCTAAGCTGTGGAGATTCAGTGTGCAGATGTGGCTCTTCGCCTGGGCGGTAGGGAGTTTGGTGTGTGTGTTGCGGTGTGCATGTGGGTGTCTGCTGTGTGTGTTGTATGTGTAGGGACGCTCAGGTAGTGGTGATTGCCGGAGTTAGTGAGGAGAGAGAGAGTGGTCGGCTGGAATTAGCAAAACAGAGTAGAAGGGAGGAGGAGCGTCCGCCTAGGCGGTGGTTCTTTTGCCTAAGCTGTGGAGATTCAGTGTGCAGATGTGGCTCTTCGCCTAGGCGGTAGGGAGTTCGCCTAGGCAGTGGGTCTGGGAGTAGGAATATAAACTAAGAAATTTTTTAAAAAGATCGACAATCGTTTCAGAGCGGGTACGTTTCTCGTTATATTTTGCGATTGTTAAATTAAATTACTAGCACTAAAAAGGTCAAAACGGCGATAATAAATATCGGGACCATTAACATGAATAAATTTTATATAGTAAAACTTTAACGGAGCAATACTAGTTAAATAGTAATATTTCATAATAAAATGCGGGGAATAGGAAATTACGAAATTTAGGGTCTACAATTCATGATTGACTTATGTTTATATAAAATATTAATTTAGGCCTTGTCCCTATTAGGTTCGCAGGCACCGGAGTATCGATAGATGATAGTTGGTAAGAGTATACGAAAACGGATATCTAAGTAAGTGTATTGTCTTCTTGCCAAATCTATTTTCATACATATGATGGAAAAATGTGTTTACTTAAAATTTGACGAATTTATAATTTATATGGATCAAGCGGATTTGGGTGTTTTGGAAATATAGATTACGTTGGTGTTTAAAGAAAGTGGAATAATGATTTGTTGAATTTAGTTGATTTTAAAAGAGGGTGGAAAAAAATAATTTTTGGATTAAATCGGTTTTGGAAATAGAGGTTGATGATATTGATTTGACGATACTTTTGATTTTATCTACTTCGGCAGAGCGGTGATTTTCTATTGATTCGTAGTTTGAAGATGGTGTTATTGATTTGACGATGTTGTTGGTTGGACTATGTTATAGTTTTTGTCATATCCAGAGGGTGGTCCGGCAGGCGGTGATTGATATTATGTCCTGTCCGGGGTGGTCCGGCAGATGATTTTTGATATTATGTTATGTCCGGAGGTATAGTCCGGCAGATGGTGATTGATATTATGTCATCCGGAGACGTCCGGTAGGTGTTTATCTGCGCAGTTAGTTCCGTTAGGAAGGCATATCCTACGGATGGTACGGTACTGTTGCAACTCGTGAGCTTAAACCGATCACTATGGCTAGCCAGAGAGTAGTGTGGTGTTTGAGGTGTGGTGTTTTATCGTATTGGTGTTTTATCATATATGGTGATTGGAATGAGAAAAATTTATATATAATTTTATACTGGATGGATTTGGATGGTTTTCATATATTTTGATTTATTTCCACTTCTTAGTTGGGATATGATATATATACATATACATATAGAGGTTGATTCTGGGATGGCAGAAAAAAGGAGTTTTCATTATCTGATAAGCTACTTATATTATGAGATTTTTATTTGATATGTGATGTTTATATATTTTATGTTTGGTCCATCTAAAATATTTTTATTAAGAATGCAGTACACTCACAGGTGGAACAATTAAGAGTTGGTCCCCTATTGGTACTAGGTGGAGTCATATGGGAGTTTTGAGAGGAGCTGTCAGAGGTGAACCAGTGAGAGGTTCATGAGTAATCTATATTCCATTATACTTATATTTGGGGACGGGTGTGTCCCCATATGAGAGATTATGTATATCCTGTATAGATGATTGTGTAGTGATGTAGGCATATTGTAATATATTAGTTGATTGAATGTTTAAGTGATGTCGTGTTGTCGTCACGCCGGCCCCGGGATGACGGGTGTCCGAGACAGGTCGTGACAGAACCTGTCTGGTCGGTTAATCGACTATTTCAGAACAGGTCAAGTCAGCCGAATTTTAAGGACTAGTCGACCGATTGCCCCAACATCGAAAATTTTAACTCGTTGCACGACATTCGATCAATAGACCATGAGGACGGTCAATCTTATATCTTGAAATAAATTAAAATGAAACAATATATTACCAACGTAATCTCTGTTGTGCAGTTTATTTTATTTTGAGATATTGAGATATAATGTTTACTATTTATTCGAGCAATAGCCGACCCAAAGGAAGACTATTATTTGGCCGAATAATAAACATTAATGTTTGTTGTTTATGCGAACCATAACCGGTCCAAAGGAAGATTATCGTTTAACTAAATAATAGACATTGTTTTGACATTAGTATGATTATTATCTATGCAATCAATAATTGGCCCAAAGGAAAGTTATTGTTTGGTCAAATAATAAACATACATATGGGAATAAATGTGTGATGATTATCAAGTTTCTATGTGACACTAGAAGAAAAACGCTTTTAATCACAGTTGAAAAACGTGATTACAAGTTTTTTATCACAGTTTTTGGTCCCAAAACAAACCATGATAGAATGAGGTTTGATTAAAAGTAGGTTTTTTATCATAATTAAAAACCGTGATGATAAGTTTTTTATCACAGTTAAAAACCAAGATAATTAGTCCATCTAATATCTCAGTTTTCGAATGTGATTAAAATGATCATATATATATGTGTGATCGAAGTAAAAAACTGTGATTATTTGGATGATATTTATCTCAATTTTGTATCAAATTGAGATATTTATCATCTTTTCTATCACATTTAAAAACTGTGATTGTTTCTCATATCTATATTAAAAATAATAATAATAATAATTTACAGCACTATTTTATAAAAAAAAAAAAATCTATAAAAAATTAACTAAAATATGAATTTCATATTTCTAAAATATTTAAAATATTTATGACACAAAAATTATACATCAGCATGAAAAAACACAAGAGAATGATTCTGATGGTGCAGCTTGTAAAAGCCAATATTGTCAACTTCTTCACAATTTTTTTACGAGGCTCTGAAACATTAAAAACAAAGAAAATAACTAGAATATAACTGAAATTCATATTATAGACATTTACTTATATAATGATCATCTCTATAATGATTTGGCAATCAAGCCCTAAGTTACTTGGTATTTAAAAAGCTACAGAAAAAAAAAATGCAAAACATGAATTAAAGTAAGACCTCAAAAGATCCATGTACAATGAAAATGAGAAAATAAATACCAGAAACTTTGCAGATATTTGAGCTAAATCCCTGCAAAAATAAGAAACAAAACAAAAAATTGGAGCACAATATCATCAACAGGGACCATAACAAAAACTGGCCAAAACAATACAAGAATTTGGGAACATAAATCGGGAGTGAAACAAAATAAATAGGGAATTTAAATTAAAATGGGGAATAGAACAGACAAATGTTGTTTTACTTGGGATCAGAACTGAAACAAGTACCAAGTATGAGAAAATGAGAACAAATTACCACCATTGACCAATTAAAAATATGAAGTACACTAGTTCTTTTTCTATGTAGAGTAGAAAAATAGAACTTGAGATCACAATTGCGCTGTAAAAAAACAAAAAGACATAAAAATGTAAAAATTACTGCCTTTCTTTCTTGCTACTCATTCGATAAGAAACATAAAAACACAACTTTTGTACATTATTCTATGCAATATACTGCAAAAATATTTACTTGCAAAAATGAAGAAAAAATTTATTTTTTTACACATTATCACAAATGAAAAGAATGGGTCTCAAATCATCAATCGCTAAATCCAACAGAAAATAAAAAACACAAGACTAGATTAAAGAGGTTTTTCACCTCTTCCCAAGAAATTGTTCCCATTCGAGCTTCTCAAAGACCATATTTGTGCAGGGTTGCTCACTTGCTCCTACCCTTGGAATTTGATTGTAGCTAGATCATAAGATCTGAAATATGATAATGAAAATAAGGAGACAAACTCAACTATGAATGGAGCAACAAGATATTCACTGAGAAAATAAATTCCTAACTAGCAGCAGCATGAGCATTAACCATCTATATATAGTGAAACAATAAAGTTCAACAATAAATCCTATATAACAAGCACAATAAAGTTGAAGAAAAAGAGTCGCAGCTAATCATCATTTTTCATGCACAAGAAAGCTAGTAATATATACAATCTCAACCAAAAACAGAACACATGCAATTCAATCAATTAAAGACGGTTCAAGAAATTAAATGAATTAAACTAAGAAATTGTGATCAAGAGGACCTACGCTAATGATCAACGGTTCAACCAATTAAAGACCACGAGAAAGATAATAAGAACTGATTGATAGCTCATAATTTATACAAAATACAAGAATAAAAAACATTGGTACAGAACCAAAAAAGAAAAAAAACATGAAATTTTTCGATTAAAAGCAGCCCTGACTTCATCATGATTTCAAATAGTGAAATCCATAGATGTGAGAATTGAAATGACATATTCGAATGAATCTAAGAACAAAGTTCAATCGACAGAGAGAGAGAGAAAGAGAAACGCACCTAGAATCAAACGGATGTTGAAATTTCACAAAAAACCAATTTCTTCATGCAACCCTTTCTTTTCTCAGATCCGACTGCTAGGGTTGATCAAAAAAATAATCTGAGCAAAGCAGAAACCTGAGCAGAGAGCAGTAGCGTAAGCAATAGAGGAGCCGTTGACAATGATTTATGACCATACAATAGTGCCAAAATATAAATCAGGAAGGAAAAATGCTCTGATCTGATCAGAAATAGAGGAGTAGTTGACAAAACCCAAGTGCAGATCTAGATCGAAATAAAATAAAAAACTCAGATCTTATCAGAGAGACATACCTTGGAACCGCAATGCCAATCTGAAAACCATCGACGTTCTTCACGACAACGAAGCAGAAATGAGACGATGATAAATACGGCGAAGTGCTGCAATTCTGATTCGAGCTAAACCATCGAAATCGTGAACGCTATTGATGGTGAAGTTTAGATTCATGCTCAAACCCCGGACAAAGCAGCAAAACGTCCACGATGATTGATGGAGAGGAATTGGGCGAAGAAGAGAGAGGCACAACGAAAAAGATAGTAGCGGCATGAGCGGCATTTTGGTTTAGGTTAGATCTCAAGAGTAGGGAAAAAATAGGGAAGAGAAAAAGGAAAAGATCGGGGAGAGAGATAGAGAGGCTTCGACTGCTAGGGCTGCGCGACTACTAGGGTAGAGAATAGAGATCGCGAGAAAGATTTAAATGCGAACCAAAAGGCAGAAAGGGACGTATAATTATCACTTTTAAAATAAAAAATTGTGATAAAACCAATTATTTACTATCACGCTTAATTAAATTTATGAGATAAAAAACATCTTTTATCACACAAATTTTTTTAAGCGAGATTATATTTCATTTATAATTTTATAATCATGGTTTATTAAAAAGAAAGATAAATTATATATACTAAGTGTGATAAAAATAAAAAAAAAATAAAAATAATAATAATAATAATAATAATTCTTATAGTGTGAACAATAAATCTGTCCAAAGAAAGACTTATTGTTTGATAGGACCTATTATCAATATATGATTCTTGTGCTAAAAGTACCAATTACAGTTAATTCCTATGTCCAAAGACTAGGAATTATTGTTGTGCTTCACAACACGAACCTTAAGGATTAGAGAGATAACATTTCAATTATTCTCGACTGTGTGAATCTTAACTTTGCGCTAAAGAAAGAACAACCATCACCTCTCACTGAAGAAATTCTCTTGAGACTAAAAGGGAATATGAGGGGTAAGACAGTTCTACTCACATAAATCTTATGATGATCCAATGCAGTGTTCCAAAAACATTTAGAGGCGGTATATCTGATAAGGTAACTACTGAGACGTTTCCTAAGGAAATAGAAAAATATTTTGTAAAAAATGAAAAGGTAGAGATAATTACGCTTTTAGCTAATCTTGTCTTGATAAAGTATAAATGAAAAGGGAACGAAGGGAGTACATTATAGAAATATCTAATGTCCCTTCAGAACTAAAGGCACTAAAGTTAGAGCTATCTAATGAATATCTCGTGCATTTAGTACTCATTTCTCGTCATGTACAATACAGTCCGTTTATGGTGGGACATAATGCTCAAAATGATAAATGAACTCTTAACGACTCATATCTGACTATGTGTGCAAGAAGAAGAAAAGAATTATGCAAGAAAAGATAAAATGTGCTCACTTAGCCACTACCTCTAAGGGTAAGAAATGACAAAGAGATAAAGGTCAGGAAGCTACAATTCGAACACGACAGTTCAAATTGCAAAAGAATCAGAATCAAGAATTTACCTATTTATTTTGCAAGAAAGCTGGATATATGAAAAAAGAGTGTTCCAAACACGCCGTGTGGCATGTAAAGAAGAGTATGTTTTTCACTTTGGTTTGTTCTGAGGTTAATTTAGTTTATGTACCTAGTCACACTTGGTGGGTAGTTTCTGGTGCTATTACTCATATAAATGTGTCTATGTAGGGTTGCTTGTGGAGCCGAAAACCAAATAATGTTGAAAGATGCATCTATCTGGGCAATGGAGAAACAGTGTTGTTGAAGCAATAGGGACTTTTAGATTATCCTTAAAGACTGATTACTTTTTGAATTTAAAAGAGACATATGTAATACCGCCATTTAGAGAGTATTTGGTTTCTATTTCTATTTTAGACAAATTTGATTTTTCTTGTTCATTTGGAAATAATAACCTTAGTGTTTTTTTAGATTCAAATATTATTGCAACTAGTTCTTTAATTGATAATCTATATATTGGCCCAGTGAGCTATCCAAGAAGAGGGGTGGATTTGGTAATATTAAAAATTATCAGATAATAACACTTCAAAATTCAAACAATTAATTTTATCCTAAAATTAATTATTATCTTTATAGCAGCAGAAATATATTATCAACTACATGCACACCAAACAACAATATATAATTAAAGTAAATAAAATAATACACCACGATATATCCTGATTCATCAAGTTACTCTTGGTTAATCCAGTTCTCCGAGCCCTACGGAGATTCGCACCCACTAAACGTAAGATCCCTTTAAAGGTAGGAACCAAACCCTCACAATGATTCTTTTCGCAGGCTCATAATCAACCTTTACAATTTCTTTTCACGAGCTAAGGAATAACCTCTATCTTTTTACCAGGCGAAAGATTAACCTAATTCTATTACAGGGAGAATCACAAACTAATCATTTTTATACCTTAGGCTCAAGAATTAAACTTCACACAAACACGCTCCAAATATCCTTTTACCCAGTAAGGATTAAATCGTTACAATTTACTCACAATTCTATAAAGAAAGAATTAAAACCTAATCTTTTTATACTCTAGGCAAATATCAAAACCTCAATCTCTTTACTAAAAGAGATTGAAATCAGCTACCCCTGATTAGACACTCTCAATAGTATCTAATCCACACATAACTTACCAATTACAAAAATTGATAAGTTCTTCCCACTCGGAACTTCTACCACCTCAGATTAATTAATACTCAATTAATGTCCATATACTAGTGGTAGAAATAAAGTGAGGAAACAAAATCTGATTATAATAAAGAATGCGGGTAGCACAATTAAGCACGTAATCAGATTAACTCACAAATCAGTTTTAAAAGATTTTTATTCTTTTAAAGTTCAAAAACGATTTCTCAAAAAGATTAATTCACCAAGTAAATAATAATTATAAAATAGTCAATTAAAGAATAAGTTTGGAACGATCTCACCAAGAAAACACCAAATTGATTGCACGTAGTATCATAAGACAGCTTAGATCGGTGACGCTAACTCAAATAGCGCTTTAACTCAAGAATTTCTCAATAATCGATCTCACAATTAATCTCTCAAAATAATATCAGAATGATAACTCTTAGAAAATCTTAGAAACTGAATAGTTCTTGATATTGTGTGTATTGTCCACTTGTTATGTGAAATCCGCAGGTCTATATATAAGAAATTATAACAAACCTTCCAACGACTAGTTTTCAAATAATAAGTATTTAAAAAGCACTTATAGACCCCATATATTATTATGACTTAATCCTGGTATAATTCACTCAATAATATCTTTTAGAATATTCAGTTAAGTCTCTCAAACATTTTTTCAAACTCAATTAGATAAGATAGAAAGAATTACATGTACCAAATTGAGAGATATCAAAAATATTTGAACCATATCTATAAGGATATTTAAATATTAATTAAATAGCTCAAAATATATCATATCCCTAAGATATCTCGCATATCTTAACCATAAACGGCTAGTAACGGCTATTGTTTGAACTAAATCCGAAATTCTATAAATCCTTAAACAGATCCATCTGTCGACCGACCAAGGCCCGTCTGTCGACCACTTGATTTAGGATGTAGCCCAGCTAAAAATCCTTCGCCTATCAGTCGATCGCCCATACTTCATCTGTTGACCGGACGATTCAGAGAGTTACATAAGTCGACTTACTTGTCAACCGGAAGATTCACGGATTTTCTCTTTTGGCCATAGGTCGACTTACCTGTCGACCGAACGATCTAGCAACTTCTTCTTTTAAGAATCTGTCGACCGACCAGTCAACTGCTCAAGCGGGAACATCTATCCTTAATCCGATTTTAATTCATTTTCTTCGACGTTTTTACCCTTTTAACCGATTTCTTTTGTCGGTTAGGTCCACTAAAATCTTAAATTCAATTTTAATCAATTATCTTTATTTCTTTTTCAATTACATATAGGAGCAAATAATTTAACTAATTAGAATCCTATAAAAACACACATAATTTTGAAAAATATTTTGTGTCGTATGTGATCTTAACCGGGATACATTAAGAGTTAAAATTTAACCTGAGTTATTTTTTTTAGATTCTTCAATTTTTTCAAACTCTTAATCTTCCATAATCTTTGTCATCATCTTTAGTATTGTCACAATATCTTCATAATCATTTTCATCACTGAAACTAATAAACTAAAACACTCAATAAAATCGTTAGTTCCACAAAAAATATCAACATTTAATTGTTCATCAAAATCTTAGGATCAACACTATAGTTATTGGATACTATTGCTTCACATAATGAAATCTCGCAGACAACTAATTGTGGTACAAAATGCAAATTAGCTAATGAGAATTCCGTCATACTTTGGCACAAGCGTCTAGGACATATCTCTAAACAAATAATAGAGATGCTTGTTTCTAAAAGAATTCTTGATCCTATTGATTTAACAAATTTCAAAGTTTGTATTGAATGAGTAAAGGAGAAATAGACAAGCATAAGGAAATTGGGTGCTAATAGGAATTCCAGTGTGTTAGAACTAATATGTATTGTGGACCATTCCCTACGAAATTTTGGAATGGACAACAATATTTTATTACATTCATAGACGACTACTCTCGTTATGGGTACCTATATTTAATTCATAAGAAGTCTCAATTCTTGGACGTACTTAAGTCTTTCAAAGCTGAAGTCGAACTTCAACTTGGAAAGAAAATTAGGGCTATCAAATCAGATCGTGGTGGTGAATATTACGAGAGATTTGACGGATTAGGAAAACAACGTCCAAGACCCTTTGCTAAATTCCTAGAGGAATGCGGAATCGTCCCACAGTACACCATACCAGGCAAACTTGAAATGAACCGTGTTGTTGAGAGACAAAACAGAACGCTTAAGGACATGTTAAGAAGTACGACAATTCATTATTCTTTACCAAAATCACTCCGGGGTGAAGAACTTAAGACTGCAACATATATCTTGAATAGGGTACCAAGTAAAGTGGTAGATAAAACCCTTTTATGAACTGTGGTTAGGCGTAAAGCCTAGCATAAATAATTTACACGTTTAGGGTTGTCCAGCTAAAGCAAGGCCTTACAAGCTAAATAAAATAAAACTGGACTCAAGAACAGTTAGCTACTGCTTTGTTGGGTACACTAAATGATCAAGATGATTTAAGTTTTACTATCCCACATCAAGATCCTTCCTCGAAACGGAAAATGCGAGATTCCTTGAGGGTGTTGAGTTTAAGAGGGAAGGAAACATAAGGAATGTTGTCTTTGAAGAAGAACTTGCTATTGACGGTCATCAGATCTCTATACTTATTACTATTCAAGACAGTTCTGACTCTAGATAACAATATTCAGGCTTAGGCTCCTATTCTTGACATTATTCGAAAACAAGACAATAATGAAATTCTTCCTCAAACACAACCTATAGAAGAAACTCAACAACCTCAAGAAGTGCGATTTCGGATAAATATATCATCTTTTTCTAAGAATATGAGGATAACGTTGGTTTAAAAGAGAATGACGCAACAAACTTCTGTCAAGCCATGCGTAGTTCTAACTCTCAAAATTGGATCGATGCCATGAATAATGAGTTGAAGTCTATGAAAGATAATGACGTTTGGTGTCACACCCCCACCCCGGACACCCATCAACGTGGGACCGGCGTGACGTCGACATGACATCACTTGACTAACCAACTTAAATGCGATGATATACAAACTTCCATCTACACGTCATATATATATATAATAACTTCATACTATAGGGATACATCTATTCCAAAAATAAGAATAACAAAATAAATCTCATAAACCTCCCTTAGGTTCATCCTCTGACAGTTCATCTCAAATTACTCTCGTATGACTCCAACGCCTAACTTGCATAACTCTAACTAGTGCTAGTAGGGAACCAACCGACTCCTATCTGCTCCACCTGCGAGTGTACTGCCTTCTTAGTAAAAATATTTTGTAATAATAATTCATGTCTACAACATCTAAATGGATCAAGCGTAAGTATATAAACACTACATAACTCGTACAAATCTCCAGTATATAAGCAGTAAAAATAAAGTGATATAAATAAGTTCCATCCAAATCCATCTAGTATAAAATAATACCAATCACCATAGAATAAATAATAAATCACCCAGTATAAAGAAAACACCACATCTCAAACACACATCTCAAACCATCACTTCACCACAACACACAGTAGTTAGCCATAGTGATCGTTTTAACCTCACGATCGGGAGTTTGCAACGGTACCATACCATCCGTAGAATATGCCTTCCTACGAACACCCATCACTCCGCCGAAGCGGATAATCACTGCACAGAATAAACGTCTAACATCACTCTGCCGAAACAGATAAACATTACTCCGCCGAAGCGGATACCATCAGTCCGTCGAAGCGGATAAATACTATGGTATCGTCAAATCAATAACGTCATCATCAAATCACAAATCAATAACATCGTCTAATCAACATCGTCAAATCTCAAACATCATCCTCTATTCCCAAAACCAATTTTTAATCCAAAATCATATTTTTCACTTTCTTTAAAAAAAACGTCTGGTTTTACCAAAACTATTTTTTTCACTCTTTATTTTTAGAAAACCAGATATTTTTCCACTCTCTTTTAAAACCACCAAATCCAATGAAATTCATTCTCAACTTTCTTTCAAAACTATCATAATTTCACGAAAATCCATTTTTACTCACTCACCCCAAAACCTGCTTGATCCATATCGTCTATAAAATCATCTAGTCTCAATAAGGCCTTTTTATACGTATATATATATATATATATATATATATATATATATATATATATATATATATATATATATATATATATATATATGAAAATAATTTGGCAAGAAGACAGTACACTCACCTGAATATTTATTTCCGAAAGTTCCACCGACTCTCTGCTACTGATCCTCTGGAAATCGAGAACCTATTCGTGACAAGGCCTAAATTAATATTTTATGTAAAAATAACCTAACCATTAAATACAGGCCCTAATTTCCTTAATTTCATATTCCCCGCATTCTATATTACTATTTAACGAGTATTGTCCCGTTACAGTTTACGATATCAAATTCATTCATGCAAATGGTCTCAATATTTATTATCGTCATTTTGACATTTCGATGCTAGAAATTAATTTTACAATCACCCACGAGACAATTTAAACACAATTAAATGCATATATTAAAAGTGATAGGAATTTTACCTCTTTCGACTTTTCCGTCGATCGCAAAATTGGATTTTTAATTTTTGTCGGGGTGGTTTGTGGAATTTTCCCCATTTTTTTTTTTCTGTTTCTTTTTCTTTCTTTTTCTTCTTTTCTTCTTGTTTCTTCTTCATTTTCTGGTCTACGTCCCATTTACCAACCCTCTCTCTCTCTTCCGCCGGCCTGCACCGCCGGCGACGGCCACCCTTTTCTCTTCATTTTCCTTTTTCTTCTTCTATTTTTCGTTTGTGTTTCTAGTTCAGCCGCCAACACCACCACTGGCCCTCACTATCGGCGACCCACCTCTCTCTCCTTTCTCTATTTCTACTTCTGCTTCAACTCAGCCGAGCAGTGCCGACACGACACACACACACGATCGCCTACTTAAACCGAACGGAACACACACCCACAACCCATCAATGATAACGGCGAATGGCAACTCCCCAAACCACAACGATCGACCACTCATCCGACCAATCTCTCTCTTTCTCTCTCTACCCTCTATTCCGGGGACGACGGCAACCACTATGCACACACAAACACACACTGATCACACACATACACACCACCGTTCATGTACCCACAACTAAACACACGCATACTCATGCACAGCAGGCGTACACACACACACACACACACACCTGGTCGTCGGACGAATAGATAACACACACAACTCACCACCGGCAACCTACCCATTCCGGCGACGACAAACGACTGACGCACATGCACACACGAACGACGATCACACACCGGCTGAACGACCGACCGAACACCGTCGGACAACTGCCTGAGCCTCTCTCTCTCTGGTTTTCTCACAGTCGAACAGTAATCCACTACCGACCACTTCCTTTCTCTCTCTTCGATTTTCCTGTTTCTGGACGATTCTTTTTTATTTTTCAATCACTACATGCATGTGTGCAAATTATATGCATGGACCTAGTAGATCGATCATGTTTTCTCTTCAAGCCACGTCGCCCACTCTTCCTCTTTCCCTGCCGGCCAGCTGAACGTCACAATTATACTCACATATATATATATAAAAAATCTTTTGGTTAATTTCTCTTTCCTCCCCCCTAATTTCTATAATTCTCCTTTTTAGTTCAATTTATCACTTATGAGTTTCTTGAATTGTGATTCCACCCAAAAAGTTTTAATTCAAAGTCAAATGCCAATTTTGGCTTGAATGTTTTCTACATTTGCAAATTGACCCCTAAATGTTTTATTTGAATTTTAATTAATCCAATTTCTCCTCAAATTTTCCCATGCTCTAGAATGCAATTATAAATGACGTACTTGCTAAGTCGGGGTCTTACATTTGGAATCTCGTCTAATTACCTAAAGGTACGAAGAACATTGGTTGTAAATAGATATTTAAAACCAATAGGGATTCGGAGGGTAACATCGAGAGATATAAAGCTCGTCTAGTCGCTAAAGGCTTTACTCAAAAGGAAGGTATAGACTACAAAAAGACTTTCTCTTCGGTATCTTTGAAAGACTCTTTTAGAACTATAATGGCACTGGGGGCTCATTTTGATCTAGAGCTACTTCAGATGGATGTCAAGATTGGGTTTCTCAATAGAGACATTAACGAAAAGGTCTACATGGTACAACCAAAAAACTTTGTATCAGGAGATCCAAAATCTATGGTTTGTAAATTAAAGAAATCTATCTATGGTCTCAAACAGACTTCCCATCAATGGTATCACAAGTTTCATCAAGTCATCACTTCATACGGTTTTGAGATGAATGTCGTTGATGACTGTGTATATCACAAGTTCATTGGGAGTAAATTCTTTTTCTAGTGCTATATGTCGATGACATACGAATGGCTAGCAATGATATAGGATTTTTCACAAAGCCAAGAGATTTTTACTTAGAATTATCTTGGAGATGCCTCTTTTATATTAGGAATAAAGATACACCAAGATTGCTCTCGGGGTATCCTTTGATTATCACAAAAGAGTTATATTGATAAGGTGCTTACTAGATTTGGCATGAAATATTGTGCACTAGGAAATACAGGAGATAAGTTTAGTCTCACTCAATGCCTCAATAATGAGATTGGAAAAGAAAGAAATATAGAAGATTCCTTATGCGTCGGTAGTTGGGAGTATTGTGTACGCTCAAGTATGTATGCGTCTGGATTTAGCGTTCATATTTAGAATATTGGGCAGATAATTAAGTAACCGTAGAATAGATCATTGGAAACCAACTAAACGAGTTATGAGGTATTTACAGAAAACAAAAGATTACATGCTCACTTATCGAAAGACAGGTCATTTGGAGATCATTGGGTATTTTAATTCCGATCAAGTTTTTATTTGTTAAAGATAGAATTTAGAGTAAGATAATATCTATAGAACATATGGGAATAAACTCCACGATTACGGATCCTCTCATTAAAGGTTTGTCGCCTAAGGTATTTTATGAGCATACTGATTGTATAGGTGTGGTTTTATCTGATGATGTGCTGGTTTAGTGGGAGTTTGTGTTTGTTGAATGTTCTTTTATTAGATACATATATTTGATTTCCGTAGAATAAAGTTGATGGAATAAATTTTATTTACTCTAAATGTATTCTTTCTAATTGTGGTTTAATATAAGGATAGAAAGATTAAGGATTGATCTCACTAAAGATTAAAGTTAAATTAGTTGAAAATAGGCATTTCTGATATCACATTGCATGAAATTTCTATACTCCTCCTCCACATTTGATCTATGTCATTGAGTATATTAGTATGGTGATCATTGTGGTTTAGTCACAACTGTATTGTGATATAAGTTGCGGTAATTCTATTGCTAGTATATGAGATGGATCAGATTGTTTAAGAAGAGATCTAAGGATAAATAGCATACGGATGCGCGCCTAAGGAATTTTATGATATAATTGTTTCAGGGATAATATATAGCCCAAGAGAGAGAATGTTAGAAAATTTTATTTCTTAATCTAATTTTGGGCAACATATTATTAACACAATTATATTTGTTATTTAAAATTAATGGGCTAAAATTAAGTAATCTAATTAATTGGGTAAGCCCATAGACTACTCAAAAGAATGTGGGTTAAATGAGTAAATATCGAAAACTGTTGGAGTAATTAGGGGATTATGAAAACCATAATCACACCATATAAACAAATAATATTAGGGTTATGGTCCCCAATAGACCAAATCATCTTGATGGCTCACTTCTTCCCATCTGGAAGTAAATCGTGAATTCCATTGAGAAACTCTGAAGATTTGGTTACGAAAGACCACGTACCCACTCAATCCGTGTTCTTCTCATGATTGTAATAGATCCAAGTACGTAATTTACGTGTACATTAGAACTCTTGATGATTTGACATGTTAATTTAGGTGTTATAGATTCAGATCTATAGGGATTAAATCCCAACACTTCATCCTCTCACCACCATATTCTGTAGTGATTTTTCTTGTCGGCCGCCGTTGCTAAACAACCTCCATCTTCTTCTTATCTCTATCTCTCTTCACGCAAACTTGTGTAGATCCAATGAAGAAGCACAGATCTGACGAGGAGTAAAGAGATAGAGAAAATGAGATAAATAAGGCACCGTCGACTGCGGTGGCGGCAGAGGTGTGGTGGTGGTAGTAATGGTGAAAATTTGCAGGTGAATTTGAGAGAGATAAATAAAAGGAAAAAAAAAAAAAGGAAAAAGAGGAAAAATATATATATATGACAAGGGTAAAATAGTAATTTCCTTATTTGTATTGTTTTAGATTTTTTTTTTTTAATTATTTTTAAAAGGTAGTGGTAAAAAGTAATTAGTCAGTATTTTTTTCCGACAGGGAGTCTCCGTGGTATTTGTTGAAAGACAAAGATTATCATGATCATCTTTTCAAATACGAGTTTGTTATTGGTAATTCTCTCTCTCTCTCTCTCTCTCTCTATATATATATATATATATATATGCGCGATGTCCAGATTTAGACAAAAATTTAAAAATAAATCATATTAGGTTTGTTTATAATGATATGAAATAATTGTTTACTATTTGTATGTTAAACCAATAGGAAATGTATTTTCTTCCTCGTGATATTTGTATTTAATACTCTTAATAAAATTGACCCGTTTCGAAAAAATATTACAGAAGTTAGAAGGCATAAAATATAAATAAACAAATAAAAATCACAAAATTATAGAATGCAAAATTGATTTCTGACCTCAAGACTAAAATCACATAAATATAAACATATTACGTGTTTTTCAAGTTTTGTAAAATTACTATAAGCTAATAAATTGTATAGACATAAATTATAAAGTTTTTTTTTTGAATAGTAATGTAATACCCTGAAAATTTATATTTTGAAAATATTATTTATATAAGTTTAATATTTTTGGATTGTTTTGCAAATTTATGGTATAAATAATATTTGATAATTTTTTGGATTAAATGTTAATTTTAAATTGACATTTAAAAGGGACTATTGTGTTATTTAAAATATACTTTTAAAAATTTTAAGATATAATTAATATTTTTTTCATTTTAAAGGAGCATTGTATAAATAAATAAATAAAAATATATGTGTTTGAAATTGATTCATTCTCAAAGAAGGAATTAACTCAAACCATATATATGAGTTGCATGCCTATAATTACATGTGTAATGTTATATTTTATATAATAATAATAATGATAATAATAACAATAATAATCACACATACGTCTATATTAAAGAAAAAAAGTTGTTTGAGTTGGAGGACATATATATTAAAGAAGTTGTTTGAGTTGGAGCACATATATGAGCACGCGCGCGCGCGCGCGCGCACACACACACACACACACACAGATATATATATATATATATATATATATATATATATATATATATATATATATATATCATATTAAGAAAAGTTATGAGGTACATATATGGAATGTTTTGGCGAAAAAAAATTATTCATATTCCGATTTGGATTTCGGCTTTAGTTTTCAGGTAGAATTTCTAACTCTTTTAATATACGTATTTAATCTCTCTTTGTATTGTGTGGTTTATGTTATTACTGTTATAATTATTATTTTTTATGAAAAATTTATGAGTATGTATTATGTGAAAATTATGTGAGATACACATTTATATGTTTATTTGGGGTTTAATTAGATGCACGTATTAGAGGGGTTGAAAATTCTACTGAACATTGGCTCACAACCTCACAGTTTTGATTTCAAAGCCGGTGAGAACGAAATGGCGACAAGAATTTTATTTTAGTTTCTATTTAATTTGTAATAAGTGTATTCATTATTTACTATTGTAAAATTGACTCGATGAATTGAGTACAATTATTGTCGTAGTTTGTATTTATTATAATTATAACCGTAAACTTCAATTATAGTAATAGAAATTGAAAATTTCAACCTTGGTATGTTGATATTTAAATATTGGTAAAATATTGATATATTGAATCAATTTCCAGTTTTAATATTGATATATCAAATATTATACATTTGATATTTGAAAATTTAATTCCATGCTATTTTAAAGGGGTAGATCAAAATTATAGTCTTGTAAAAAAAATTGGGTATTTATTTATGAAATAAAATATTGGTTATTGGAATTCGGTGTTAATTCTCCAAGGGGAGAAACCGTGTGGCTGCCTTAGAAAATCAAACCGTTACAGAGTGGTATTAGAGCTGAATTGTTGGTAATACTAATTTGTTTATAAATGGTAAAATATTTATGGTAGAAATCTCTATATGAGAAAACTAGTGGCGGTCTTAGAAAATCGAGTCGTTACAAGTAATTAAAGTTTTTTCTCTGAATAGTAAATAAATTTAAAATTTTAGTCAATGTATTCCACGTTACTACAATATTTTTTTTTTTATGAATCCAAAAATATTATTATACTATTTTAAAATAACAGCAATTTTCATATAAAAAATTATAATAACTTTTGTGGTATACAATCACTTTTAACTTTTAAGAGAATTGTTGCTTTTCTTAAAAAATCATTGTCCAAAGTGAATTAGATAAATAGTGAATCGTAAAATTTGGATTTTAAAAAAAATTATTTTTAATTTATGAAATGCTTATCAAGAACCTTTTTTTTTTTTTTTAATTACAGAGAAAAAATTCATTCATTTAGGATAAGATTAATACTAAAATATATTATTGGGGAAAATAATGTTTTTGAGGGGCCATCATTTTCAACCACATGATTCATCCCTGTTTTGAATAAAAATTAATTTAATTATTAAAAAAAAATCAATATTATGAATATTTTTTGTAAAAAGTGAATGAAAGTTCAAATTGATAAGAATAACGAAACAAAAATAAATAGAATTATTAATTAAAAATAATTTTATTTGAATGAAAATTAATTTAATATTTTTTAAAAAGTATAATATTATGAATATAATTTTTTTTTTAAAAAAGAATGAAATTTTGAATTGATAATAAAAAAATATAAATTACTAAATTTAATTATTAATTAAAAAACAATTTATTTGTTATGCAAAGATAGAATTGGAATTGAAAATAATTTTCTATACATTTTTCAATGTTATTACAGAATTAAAAGTAGTTTTCTATTCATTTAATGTTTTTTGTAATGGGCAGAGAAGATATTGGTTATTGAATTAATAAAAGCAATGAGATTGGAGTGATTAACCATACTTTATTCTACAAGTTTGTCTTCCTCTTTTAAGTATTATTATTATAATATGAATTTTTATTATTTAGACCAAATTTCTTACTCTCTCTCCTAAACAAACTATTATGGAAATAAGGTGATTATTTAGTCTTCTAAAAAAACGTAGTTATTTTTTTAACCCTTTCATGAACATGAATGAACATGTTTACCCCTTATATATAGGGGTAAGGAAAAATCCTACTTCCACATTCATTTGAGGAATTCGACCCCTGTTAGAAGCCGTCGTCCACTATCTATCTCCCGTGTTAGTCCGATGACGACGCATCACCGCCGTTGGTCTCCTTCAGGTTTGGCTATCGTGCTCGTTAACACTGCCACCACCGATTTCGACAAACGTCGAGACGATTTAAAGAGAGAGGTGAAACTTCCCAGGAGTGATGTTCATGCGATTTTTTGATTTTTGGGAGAATTTGGGGGTTTCTGTTCATTGTGATTTATTTATTTATTTTGGCTGATTTCTCCGTAAATCAATGGGGTTGGGTGAATATTCATTACGGCTCAGTGAACATTCAAACCGATTGTCTCGGCGTGGAATGTTGAATGTTCATATCAATTGTGTTTTTATTGATTTTGTGTTTCCAGTTGTTTTTTTTTTTTTATGAATGTTTACATGTATTGGTGAAAAAAATGTCCACACCGATCGTTTTTCATTGATCTTATTTGGGTTTTTTATTTTGGTGAATATTCATACGAAGTGTTTTTATTAGGTTTGGTTTTGGTGAATATTTTATACGAAGTGTGTTTTCAATGTACTAGGGGTGTTTTTTTGTGAATGTTCGTATAGGGACTAGATTTGTTTTGATTTTTCATTTGTGAATATACCCTATTTGATTTTGTTCATATCAATTTTTCAGATCTGTTTTTTGGGGGAGTTTTGGGTTGATTTTTATTTGTGAATATTTTTTCCAAATCTGTTCAGATTTTGAATGTTCATACGAAGTGTGTTTTCATTTGTTTTTTTTTTTTGTATTAGGTTTGGTGAATGTCCATAAATATTGAAACGTATTTTTGCAGTAACCGGTTTGACATTCATATGAACATTCACTATTTTTCATTTTTTATCTAAAAAATTCGAAAATTATCTCATTAGGAAGAGAATTTTGTGAATATTAATTTGATGTTTTTTGTTCACTTCTTAAACCTGGAATTCGATCACAGGAGCCCTTTCTTTGTGATTGAGTTTGGTGTTTTTGAAAATTGTAACTTTCCTTAAATAATAGTCGTGCATAGAAATCAATGGCAGTGGTTTGTAAATACAACATCAATAGGGGGACAAATGCTAGGGACTATTTTCTAAGAATTAAAAATTTTATTCATCTAGTTAAGAGGTTCATTTTATGAGTTATACATCTCTTAGTGTCCATATAATAAAATTTTCATAAGATAATATATATATATATATATATATATATATATATATATATATATAT
The DNA here is from genome assembly GCA_016647705.1 of Eucommia ulmoides. Lineage (NCBI taxonomy): Eukaryota > Viridiplantae > Streptophyta > Magnoliopsida > Garryales > Eucommiaceae > Eucommia > Eucommia ulmoides. Next base: position 3,862,892 of record CM028330.1, on the reverse strand, counting down.
ATATATATATATATCTTTATTTATTTTTTTCTTTTTCAAAAAAAATAAGTTGTAATAAAAATTCAAAGGTAAATGCTTCTATTAATACGATTTTAATTTTTTTAAAATAATCAAGAACTATATAATAATATCATTGTTGTTTGTATGATTTAACTAGGTAATGTCATACACGGTATGATAGGTTTAATCGAACGGTAAAAATAATTAATATTATTTAATAAAAAAACACTCAAATATAAAATCAATGATTTATTTTGCACGGGTCACTTCATAAGTTTTTTCTTTTCTCTTTTTTTTTTTCTTTTTTTTTTAAAAAAATTTTAAATTATTCTTTTTTATTAAAGTAATATTTATTGCAATTCAAAGACCAAAGACGAAACTTAAAAACGGAATCGCTAAATATTTAAATAAATTTTTTACTTACTCAGATTTTTTTATAAATTAAAATATATTTTGAAAAATTGGGTAGGAGGGATTTTTTTTTTTTTATTATTTATTTAACATGATCCTAACAAAAATATATTTTAAAATCACAAACATATATATATATATATATGAATTTGAAGCCCAAAGTATTTTTTAAATAAAAATACATGATCAAAATGATTCTATTATTAGAAAATAATTGAATTTTGGAAGAAAATCTCAAGTTACCGTCAATAATTATTATTTTTTTGAATAAAAATAATGATCAAATTTAAAAATAAAAATAAAAAAGAAAAAAGAAAAGAAATAGAAAAAATATTAGTAAAAAAAAATAAAAAATCAAGGAATAATTCATTGAATCGATCATATATAAGAGATGTTTCACATTCTTTCACCAAAATAAATAAATAAAATTAAGTTAGATTAAGAAAATTGATGAATATAAGCAAACACGGCTTCTTCAGTCATGCAAATGTCCAAAGCTGTTATTAGGTTTTAGACCTAACACTCATGCAGAAAGGAGACAGCCAATTCCAAATAGGGGACATTTATATACATCAAATGAGCAGGAGCTTTATCCTGCTCGAATATTTGTGGAAAAGCCTCCCCTCCTCTTTCTTTTTCTGTTTCCTAATTTCTGTTGCCGCTCTCAAAAATACAACGTGTTCATTTCTATTCACTCTCACAAAATTATTCCTACCACCCCCATGTCGGTCACCATATATTTAAAGGAAAAAAAAAAAAAAAACAAATGTTGCAATCAAATATCAGGACAATGCCCATTATCAAATATGTTTGATTCCTGGAATACTCTAAAATGGAAACAAAATTTCCATCCCAATTTATTAGAAGAAGAAACAAAAAATCAAAAACACTAACTAAATGGCACCTTAATTTTCATGAGGAAAATATGTTAGTATATACTTAATTATCCTTTTATTAACAAAAGAAAATGTACTTTGATCACCTATAGTAGCAATTTGAACACATAATACCCTAAAGTACCACAATAATCCCATTTCAATTCAAATGAATAATTTCATTCAATATTTTTTACAAACAAGCCGTCAACGGTTGTTCACTCAACTACGTTTAAGAGTCTATGTGGGTATTTCAATCTTTCTTTCTCCTGCATAAATCTTCTAAAAAAACTATATACATGACGTCATATGTATATTTATGAGTATATTAAAGGAGAATGGGAGGGAGGGAAAGAGAAGGTTGGGATTGTTGATAAAGTCTCTTAAAAGCAATAAAATGCATGTTAGATGACTATTTTTTGTCCAAAATTATAAAAGATATAGTGAATTGAATTGTAGTGGGATGATTAATAGAGAGAGAGAGACAACGTTAAAGTCACCTTGAATTGGATGGTAGTGGGATGATTAATATATATAGAGAGAGAGAGAGACAGATACCCTTAAAGTCACCTTGACCACTAGTTGTAAGTCACCTTTGGGGTGGGTGGGTGGGTGGGTGGGGTGGGAGGTGGAGTGGTCCTGATTTCTAACATTTGCACCTCAAAGATATGGAGATCTTTGTGGATCTATGTTTTGGGGAATAGGGATTGACCATACAACAAGAATGGAGCATGGTATTTATGTAAGTACCTAGTACTACACATGGACATCTATCTACAAATCTATGCCGTCCATTTGGATAAATTCTTTTATAGTTTGGACCAAAAAATTTACCCTCACGGATGTACTGTATAGGATAATTTTACAGTTAGGTGACATTTGGTCAGTGTTTTTGTTTTTCTGTTTCTATTTTTAATAAGTTGGAATGAGAATTCTATTTTCGTTCTAAAATATTTCGAAAATAGAAACATTATTTGTAATGATCATTATCATGAAATTGAAATTTATAAGGGTGTTAACCAATTAGACCAATTTGAAACGAAATTTAAATGTCAAGGAGACAAAGTGTGTATTCAAAATATGAGTGTCCAATTATGTACTGTTGCATTTGTGACAATCCAAAAATGTCACTAACCATTAATTTTATTTAATCCTATCAATGCCATACACCCATTAAAAATTTTTAACTCCCAACCACCAATGTCACATATTGTAGTTCCTTAACCACGGTATAAATTTGTTTATTATTTATTACACGTCCCCACAAGAATATTGATATCATTTTTGGACCTTATAACTATCTTATTGAACATGGGTTCAGAAACTCACCAAACATTGAGTGGAGTAACAACATACTTATATTAGATGAAGCTCACAACTTGGTAATTTTAAGATTCACTTGTTTGTATATTTTCTCTTTTTCTTCTGCTCATAACTTTGTTACTTATCTGATGCGTGTTGTAATTAAAGAACTAACTAGTTTTTAACCCGTATTATATGCAGATCTATAAAAGGAATTATAATATATTTTTTATTTGAATATTACACCAATCGTTTAATTGATCTTTTACTGTTATATTTATCTGTTGGGATTTTATTCCCAATAGATCTAAATCTATAATATCTTAATCAATATGTCAAATCACCAAGAGCTCTAATGTACACGTAAATTATGTACCTGGATCCATTATGATCAATTGACTTCTGATGCAGAATCCTGTAACAATCGATCACAAGAAGAACATAGATTGAGCGGGTACGTGGTCTTCCTCAATCAAATCTTCAGAGTTTCTCAAGGGGATTCACGATTCACTTCTAGATAGGGAGAAGTGAGCCGTCAAGACAATTTAATATTATTGGGGACCATAACCCTAACATTACCTATTTATATGGTGTGATTAAGATTCTCATAATCCCCTAATCACCCCAATAGTTTTCGGTATTTACTCATTTAAACCCACATTCTTTTAAGTAGTCTATGGGCTTACCCAAATTAATTAGATCACTTAATTTTAGCCCATTAAATTTAAATAACAAATATAATTGTGTTAATAATATGTTGCCCAAAATTAGATTATGAAATAAAATTTCCTAACATTATCATATTTTATGAAAGTGTAACAAAAATAAATTTTAATACTGAGAAATAAAAATAAAATTGTAACCTGTAAACTATTTATACCAACTTTCGAAACTATTACTCTTCACCACTAATATTTAATTTTGTAAAGTAGTGAATAATAAGTAAATTAGTTCCTATAATGCTTTTACAATTTTTTAACATTTTTTTTAAATAATAATTTTAATATAATCTAATAGGTCATTTTTATATTGTTTAATGGTCTCTATTATTTTGTTACAAATGTTAAAAGAAGTACACAAAATTGAATAGATTTATATGTAATTAATAGATGCAGAGAAATAATTTTATTAAATGATTGGAGATAGAGAAAGAGATAAAAAGATTTGGTTACATATAATTATAATGAAAACAATCGGTAAATTTTAGTGAACCCCTGTCATTTGGAAAACTTATAAGGATATCCCTTAACATTTAGAAAATACTTCCGACACTCCTTTCTTTTAATGTTAAATATAAAATTATTATTTTTGCCCTTTTACTATACTACTAAAAAATTAATTAAAATTATCTAATAAAAGTTTTGCTCTTATAACCCTCTAAAGAAATAATATCTTGGTCAAGTTTGATTTTTGTTTATAAATTTTGTTTACCTAACACATTTTCAATTTCAATTTGTTTCATTATTTTTTAGATCAAATGATGAACGTTATATTTTTTTTTCAGTATTTAAAGAGTATTTGGTTCATAATTTTTTAATTTTAAAAATATTTTGAGAATTAAATTAATGTTGATTTATGTAATACATTTTCATTTCTATTTTTTTTTTTACTACTTTTGGGATCAAATGATATTTTTTTAATAGTTTTTTAATATTTAAAGAGTACTTACTGCTGAATTATTCTAATAATTACATATTTTTTTATTTATGTAATTTAGTTATCATTTATATTTCATTTCATTATATTTTTTAAATTATTTGGTGAAATACTTGTATAAGACTTTATTTAATAATAGTTTTACTCATATTAGATAACAGTGGGCTTACAAATTTTTGGCATTATTATTGTTTATATATATATACTATTTCATTTAGCTTTTTTTTCTTTTTCTTTTTTTAAATTGTTTGGTGAAGTATTTATATAAGATTTTATTTGGTAATAGTGTCACTTAGATTAGAAAACAGCGGCTTGTAGATTTTTTAGTTGTTATTTTTAACTCTTATTATTTTTATCATTTTAAATCTCTATTTGTATATTAAAATGGTTGCATAAAAAAGAAATTATTTTTCAATTACTTTTATCAAGACTTAATATGAGAAAAAAAATATTGGAAAAAAAATATTTTTTTAAATAAAAATTCTTGTAAGTGAGTCATTATAGTTTTTTGTTATTTAATGTAAAAATTATCTTTTATTTAAATGAGAAATATCACAATTTTAAATATATAAAAAAAAATTGAAATGCATTAAACCCACTGTGATAGTAATAAATAACAATTAAAATCATTAAAATCACTACATTAATGATAAATAATATTTAAAATTTATTTAAATAAAATAAAATATTAATAACGAGATAAATTAAGAAGAATAAAAAAGAAATCGGTTGCATAAAAAAAATATCTTTTAATTACTTCCATCAACACTTATATGAGAATTAAATAATATAAATTTAAAAAAATATATATTTTTAAAATAAAATTATAGTAAGTACTCCATTATAGTTTTTAGGTATTCATTTAAAAAATTATTTTTTATTTAAATGAAAAATATCACTATTCTAAATATATAAAAAAAAATTAAAATTCATTAAACCCACTATGATAATAATAAATAAAAATTAAATTCATTAAAATCACTATATTAATGATAAATAATATTTAAAATTTATTTAAACAAAATCTATATGTTATATATAAAAGCAGAACACATGCTCTCATATTCAAATATTGCTCATCCTTCAATTTCTATTCATTTGGATGAATGAATAGTCAAGATTTATTTAACCTTCATGATATTAATTCCCCACAATAATATTTTGACTTTTTATATTTTTTATTTTTAAAGATAGTGTAATTTTAATAATATTTTAATGTAAATTAATTGAATCTTTCATATTTAAATTAATTTTTTTTCATTCTAATTAATTACCCAAATAGTTTAATAAATTTCTTCCAATTCAAAATAAATATCTATTTTTTTATTTTATTTTTATAAATATGACATATTAAATTGGCCAAAATAATTATATTTTTTTTCTCTTTTGTTGTGATTTTTTATTGATGATCACTATTAAAGTTTCTAATAATAATAACTACTAAACAACACAAAGTGAGAGCTATTATTTTGTTTAAAAGTTAACCTCAAAAACAAAATTAAAAGAATTATAAATAAATAAATAAAGTTTCTATTCAAACACACATTAACAATTTTAAAAATTATATATCTCCTCTTAGAATTTAATACTTAAATTTATGTTGCTCTTTTGCTTATTATTTTGAAGTGCAGAAATAAATTAGAGTGATCGAAAATGACATTTTTTTAAATGTATTAATTTTTTATTTTAAAAAAATATTATTCAACATTAAATTAAAAAAAAAAAAAACTACACTAAATATTTCATATATAATAATCAAATGTTAAATATCTATTAATATAAATTTAATTTAGTTTTTTAAACCCGCACGTTGTGCGGGTCTAAAACTAGTAAAATATTAAAAAAAAAAAAAAAAAAAAAAAAAGAAGATAAATTAAGGAGAATTAAGATAAATGATTTTGTGTGCTCTCATTTATTCTAAGTGTAGTTTTTTAATTTTAGTTTCTTATATAGAATATAGATATTGTAAAAACTTATCTTTTATTTAAATATAAAATATCACTATTTTAAATATATAAAAAATTCTTTAAACCCACTATTATAATAATAAATAACAATTAAATTCATTAAAATTACTATATTAATGATAAATAATATTTAAATTTTATTTAAATAAAATAAAATATTATAAAAAAGAGAAATTCATTTAATTTTTGTTTAAATTTTTTCACATTTATAAATTTGATATTTTGATTTCGTTTAATCAATTTCTCTCCTAGAAAAATCAAGATTTTATTTTTGTGCAAATTCCATATATGCGTTTATATAATTAGTTTTGTTACGCTGGAAGTAGTGTTCAATTGTAATAAATGTTTGTTGTGGGGATTGACGGTGAATGATTATAGTGGTGGTGAATATTTGTTATTGCTGTGGTAATGGTAGGCAATGGTCACGAAGGTGGTGATTTTTTTTTATTATTTTTTTTTTTGTGTGGTGTTTGGTGGTAATAGTAAAAGTTTGTTATGTTAGTCGGCGATGATTGCGATGGTGGTAAAAAATTTCCACAATACGAACAAATTGAGGAAAATTTTATCAAAAATTATGTTTTATTTATTAAAAAAAAAATCATTAAAAAAAAATATAATATAATTTTATGAAACTTACATTACCTCATATTGAATGATCTTTAATTTTTTTTTAGGACAATGCAATTAGTATTTCACAAATTAAAATATGAAAGAATTTCTTCATTCATATAAGAATTGAGAATTGTTGGGGGGGAGAAATTTTTCCTAAAAAATTCAATCTCAACTCTCTATTTTCGCCAAGATATTTTTTTTAAATGATTGAAATATACTATTTAGGTATCAACAATAATAAAATATAGACCCCCTATTTTCTTGATTTCTTCTACCAACAATAATAAAACATAATCCACATAGAATATAAATATAATTTTCTTAATTACATAAATTTGGTCTCAGCTCCATATTGAAGTTCTTGAAATCATGAACAGAAAGAGATAGAATTTATTGCACCGATCTATCGCCAAAAAATGAATGAAAAGGAAAATTGAACCCCTACAAACCCGACCTATTTTGCAGACCTAAGAAAGAGTTTTGCACACCAGAACATTTTCAATTTTCATATATGGTTTAAGGCATTCAGATAAATCTACGCCACTATCACCAACAACCCATTTGAAATTTGCAGCAATTGCAACACCAAGACTTGAATGGTGACTAGATCCACAGATTTTTTCGGACAAACCTGACGATCCAATCCAAAAGGTATGGTCTTTTCTAATGAAGAACTCAATCTCGAACTGGCCAGGATTGGAACTTGGCCTGAACACCTGGGTGTACCACCGTTAGCGCAAGAATCGATTACAGAAGAATTGCAACTGTATCAGTCTCCCTAAATATCATTTTTTGAAAAAGAAAAATATAAATTATAAAAATTGTAAAAAAAATATTTAGATTATTCATATATTTGGATATCGAAAAATCATATATATATATATATATATATATATATATATATATATATATATATATATATATATATTGAAGTATCAATGCGAACAATATTAGGATTAAAATGTTCTGAACTCCATAAATTTGATCAAACAAATAATTGCAACTCTACGTGTCACTATTTAGAAGAAACCCAAAAATATCATCAAAATATTGAAGGAAAAATCAATACAAATGATAAAAAAAATGAAAATATATTAATGCATATATAAATAGAATATAAAAAATACCCATAAGACTACAATTATGTCGGAGTCTTCAGGCTTGTATTCTTTATTTTTTTTCTGAGTATGTCCGATCATTCTCTGAGATGAATTATTCTCGACGGACCAGACTGGCCGTGACAATTTTCGTTTGCTCTGTGATATAAAATTTTGCATCTTGAATGGGTATATACGTGTGTATGTGTAGTTAATTTATGATATTTTCTCAAATTCCTTAACCTATGGTGGAATTGGATATAATTTGAAAAATTTACTATTATTAATTGTTTCAAATAATTCAAAATGGTTAATTTATTATGTCTTCCCAAATTGCATAATGGATGGTAAAATTAGAAATCAAAATTTCAAGAATTAACATATCATTAATTGGAATAAAGATATTAATAATAAAGATAATAAAGATGACTTAATGCATGCATTTTTGTGGCATTAAAATTTTAAATTTTAAAACTACCAATATGAGGCAAATTCACCAAAAGCAAGTAATGGGGTATTGGAGAGCCTTCATTCTCTCTTACCTTTAAGTTTCCAATTTTAGGTATCTTATATAGATATTTGAAAGTCTAGCAGACTTATATATACTATTTTTATGATTATTGAGTCTGTAGTTTATTTTTAATTTTTTATCTTTGGAACATCTGAGTGTAACTTGAAAAAAATTCTTAAAACAATGATTGAGATGATATATTATTTTCCATTGTAAAATATTACAAGGGTAAGTTATCTATATATAATCTCACCCCTGACTCCTGGTGGAACATTATAAAAAAAATCCCAAGTTATATGTCTTAATCAAAACCATAATTTGTTCTAAGGGTATATGTCATTGACCTCTCTATCATTTTGCACTATACCAGAAACTTCCTCTGTCATTTTGCATATACCAGAAACTTTCCTTGTCTTTTTGCTCAAATGCCACTTATCTTCCTTTGGACAAAACTGCTTTTTGGTTATTTTAAAAAAAAAAAAATCATTAGCACCCTTATATTTTTAAAATTATATTTTTTACCCTTAACTTTTTAAATAATTATATTTACTTCTCACCACCACTCAACTCCCACCGCCACCGCCCAACTCCTACCGCCACCTCCCACAACCCACTGCTCAACTCTCCCACCACCACCCATCGTGCCACCACTACCTATTGCCATTACCCACCGCTGCCACCACCAACCCCCAGCATCACTAAAAAGAAAGGGTTAATTAAATGATTAATTTTTTTTAATAAAATGGTTAAAAATATATTTTTTTTTAAAATGGGGGTGGGTAGTGGTAGTGGGAGGTGATGGGTGGCAGTGGTGGGAGGTGGCGGAGGGTGGTAGATGGTGGCGACGGTAGGAGGTGGAAGAAGGTGGCAGCGGGTGGTGGGCGGCGACGGTGGGAAATGGTGGTGGGTGGGTGGTGGCGGTAGGAGAGGGTGGGAGGTGGTGTTGGGTGGGTGGTGGCGGTATGAGAGGGTGGGAGGTGGCGGTAGGAGGTGGCGGCGGGTGGTGGGTGGCGGCGGCGGTAGAATGTGGTGGTGGTAGGAGGTGGCGATGAATATATATAAATTGAAGGGTTATTTTTGTATTTTAGTTTTTTATTATTTAATTATTTTTTAAATAGTCAAGGGTAAAATTGATATTATAATTAAAAAAAATATATTATTTTTTAATCAATAAAGGAGGTAAGTGGTGTTTGAGTAAAAAGACAAGAAAGGTCTCTAATATTTACAAAATGACATGGGAGGTATCTGGTATAGTGCAAAATGACAAGGAAGATCAATGGCATATACCATTTGTTCTAAAATGACATCAAAGACTTGAACACACATTGAAAAATTGGAGTTTATCCAGAAAATGTGAGAAACTAGAAAATTTCCAATATTCTTATTCAAAGAAACACTAACTGCAATAATTTACAACCCACAATCTACAACACATTTTGTTCTTCTCTTTTTTTCCCTTCTCATTCTTCTACATGTCAAAGTCTTGAATTACAGAATATATACATCTATACAAATACAAACACATTTTTCCTGATAGAATTGTATCTTAACTCGGACGCCGAAAAAGAAAAATTGTACAGATACATCAGGGAAACACAAAATCTTAAATTTTCCAACAAATGAATTGCATTGGTGTCAACTCTAATACTTCAAAAAAAAGACAGTCCTTTACGACTTCAATCCTTTTCATTTACTAATATGAAGAAAAAAAAGATAAGGACAACAAGAAAAAGTAGTAGTTGCACAGACTCCTTCAACGCGTCACACATGTTCGCACGAACCTGCATATCATAATCACAAAAAGTTTAAATTTAACTTCCACAAACTATATTACTGGTGGCCAGGCATGAACAAAGAACTAGTATCGCATAATTAGGGTTCCCATAATCCCCTAATTACCATAATAAATCTGTTATCTACTCAATTAACTCACATTATTTCGAGAAGTCTATGGGCTTACCCAACTTAGATCACTTAATTTCAACCCATTAAATTAAATAGCTAATATAATTGAATTAGAAATATGTTGCCCAATATAGGTTAGGAAACAAGATTTCCTAACAATCGCCGACTTGGGCTTCATATTATTCCTAAAATAATTATATCACAAAATTTCTTATTCCCGCATTTGTATGCTATTTATCCTTAGACTTCTGCTTAAACAATCTGGTCCATCTCATATATTATTAATGGAATTACCGCGGCTCTTATCACAATACAGTTGTAACTAAACCACGACGATCACCATACTAATGCATTCAATGACATAGATAAAATATGAATGAGTAACATGGAAATTATATGTAAGGTGATCTCAGACATGCCTATTTTCAACTAGTCCTTCTTTAGTCTTTAGTGAAATCAATCCAAAGTCTTAAATGCAATGCGAACATTGCACATAGAAATCATAAACCATCAACTTTATTCTGTAGAAAACTAAACAATCCAATGTCTAAAGTAAAACATATAGAACATGAAAATGAATCCCACTATATCAATGTATTATCATAAATAACACCCATATAAACGGTGTGCTCATAAAAGACCTTAGGCGTTAAGCCCTTGGTTAATGAGTCCACTAGCATAGAATCAATTCCTATATGTTCTATGGAAATTTGCTTATCCTGAACTCTCTCCTTAACAATTAGAAACTTGATGTCGATAAACTTTGACTTCGTCAAGCTCTTCTTGTTGTTGGAGTAAAGCACTGTCGAGTTATTGTCACAATAAATCTTTAATGGCCTTTCAATGTCATCTACCATACGCAGCCTAGTGACAAAATTTCACAACCATATTCCGTAGTTGGACGCCTTATAACAAGCAATGAACTCCGCAACCATGGTCGAATAAACTATAAGAGTCTGCTTAGCAGACTTCCATGAGATAGCTCCCCAACCAACATAAAGATATAGTTTGATGTGGAGCGCCTGCTATCATGGCATCCCGCAAAATAGAAGTCAAAGAACCCGATGATCTCCAAACTATTTGATCTCTAATAAGTGAGCATGTAGTATTTTCTTCACCTCAAATAATGTATCACGCGTTTGGTTGTCTTCTAATGTTGCATATCTAGATCACTCAAATATCTGCCCAAAACTTTCATTATAAATGTTATGTCAGGACAAGTACAGACTTGAGCGTACATTAGACTCCCTATTGCTGAAGCATAGGGAATCTTCTGCATCTCTTTCCTTTCAAAATCATTATCGGGGCACTGTTTGAGACTAAACTTATCTCCTTTAGCCACGGGCATGTCTCATGGTTTACTATCTTTTATATCGAATCTACTCAGAAGTTTATCGATATAGCTTTTTTACGACAACTCAAGGATACCTCGAATACGATCTCTCAATATATGAATACCTAATACAAAAAAGGCATCACCAAGATCTTTCATCTCGAATTTCTTCGTCAAAAATTTCTTAGTTTCATGCAACAAGTCTATATTGCTGCTAGCGAGCAGAATATTATTGACATATAATATCAGGAAGATATATTTACTCCTACTGAACTTGTGATATACACAATCATCAAAGACATTCGCCTCAAAACCATACGGGATGATAATTTGATAAAACTTGTGATACCATTTACGGAAAGCCTGTTTGAGACTACAGATGGATTTCTTCAACTTGTAGACCATATTGGATCTCCCGATACAAAGTTTCTTGGTTGTACCATATAAATCGTCGTCGTCAATTTCTCCATTGAGAAACGCAGTCTTGAGATCCATCTGATGTAACTCTAGATCAAAGTAAGCCACTAGTGCCATTATAATTCTAAAAGAATCTTTCGAAAATGCTAGAGAGAAAGTCTTTTTGTAGTCTATGCCTTTCTTCTGAGTAAAGTCTTTGGTGATTAGACGAGCCTTATATCTCTCGACATTACCCTTCGAATCCCTCTTGGTTTTAAATATCTATTTACAACCAGTGGGCTTCACACCTTCAAGCAACTTGGCGAGATCCCAAACGTCATTGTCTTTCATAGACTTCAACTTATCCTTCATGACATGAATCCAATTTTGAGAGTTAGAACTGCACATGGATTGACATAAGTTGATTTGGTCATCCTCTATTAAACCAACATCATCCTCATGTTCTTGGAGAAAGACGAATATACTCATATAAAATCGCACTTCTCCTTTCACTAGTAGATCTCTTTGATGACACTTCTTGAGGTTGTTGAGTTTGTTCTATAGGTGCTTGAGGAAGAATCTCATTGTTGTCTTGGTCTGGAACAATGTCAGGAATAGCAGCCTGAACATTGTAAAACTTGTAACCCCGAGAGCATTTAGGAAAACATACAAAATAGAAGCTAATTGTCCTTGTGTCCATTTTCTTTCATGTGGCCTATAAGACCGTGCCTTAATTGGACAACCCCAAATGAGCAAGTGCCTAATGCTAGTCTTCTTGCCTGTCCGAAGCTCATAGGGGGTTTTGGAAACTACTTTGCTCAGTACCCTGTTAAGGATGTTTATTGTTATCTTTAAATCTTCTCCCCAAAGTGACTCCGACAAGGAGGAATGATTAATCATACTTTGTACCATATCCTTAAGAGTTTGGTTTTATCGCTTTGCAACACCATTCATGCTGGGTTTTCCCAGCATGGTGTATTGTAGAATGATAAGTGTAAAATACTTATCTACTTCTAAACAAAAATTGATAGTTTTTGAATGTTTTATTTATATTTAATTGTGTTTTAGTTTGTTTTTAGTTAATTCAGGTGTAGGGACGCAAACAAGTGACAAACGAGCGAAAACGGTGAAAAAACAGTGATGAAACGTTGAAGAAACAAGGTTTCAAGATCACAAGAGCCACCGCCGTGGCGAAGAAGCCACCGCAGCTGCGGTGAAAATGCAGAGAAGTACTAAAAATACACAAAGTCCCACCACCGCGGCAAGAAGGCCACGGCCGCGGCTGTAAAAGATCAGAGAGTTGAGAGCCAGTCCCACGGCCGCGGTCGTGAACGATCAGAATGTAACCGACTTAGCCCACCGCCGCAGCCGTGATCCCATCACCGCGGCCGTGGGCTCTGCACAGCAAAATAGATATTTTGAGATATTTTGAAACCGTGTGCCTATTAATACCTTTTCTCCCACTTCCCTTAAGACTTCTTGGATATTTTGGAAACCCCTTGCACCTTAGATAATTTAGGAGTAGAATAGATTAGTTTAGGAAGTGATCCTTAGCCAATCTTAAAGAGATCAAAGAGAAGGATTCACATGCCGAAGAAGAAGAACAATAGTGGATCGATCTCTGGCGAAAGTGGACCACTCCACTTTAAGATTTGATTTTTCTTTCCTTGTTCTATCTTTGTATCTTAATGTTTTAGTGTGATTTTCTCTTGGTTTAATGTTCTAATGGCCAAAATCATGTTAGTTTGGTTAGAGATTAGTTAGGGTTAGATGTAATTCATGTAAATATCTTTTTGGTTGAATATAAGTTAATTTTAATGGTTTGTTATCCAATTCCAATTGTGTTTACCGTTCTTTCATGTTTATTATGCTTGTTACGATAAACCGAGAATACGGAGTTTGACACTCGGAAGAGATAACCTCGGATTCGGATAAGGGTTAAATACAACGGTACGATCCAATAACCCTGGAGGGAGTTGGAAAGTGTGCAATCCATGAGGTTGGGTCAAGACTCACGTGACTATGTGTTCGGAAAGGCGTTTGAGTGGGACTTCGGCGTCAACGCAAAGTCATGTATTCGCTCGCTTTTCACTCGGAAGAGGGAGCGAGTAAGTTATAGATACCGAGATTGTTGGATGTGATAATAACCGTTATTGATAACTAAACTAAGCCAAATAGGTACTAAGTGAATGAAATTGATCTCTAGTGAATTAGTGTAATTAGAATTAATCTTTAGAAGTAGTTTTAATTAGTTTAATTTAAATATTAAATTGAATCGTCAAGATAATATGAGACTACGTAAATTGCGGTACTCAATTATTCATACTTTTCCTGTGGACATGATACCCGATCTTAACCGATGCACTATTCTAAAATTTTGACCTCGTATACTCGCGAGAGTAAGCAGCGGCGTATTTCACGCGCTACCAAATTTTTGGCATCATTTCCGGAGATTGTGTGAATTTTAAATTGATATTGCGACTAAGTGGTCGAATATTAATCCTGACATTTATTTTGTTTTATTTTTAATTTTTATTTTTGTTTTATTGCGTTAGTGTGATCAAGCCGTGCGAGAAACAATGTAGAGGTTTGGAATTCTTAATTCTCAATCCCGAGATCGAGCTTATACTGAAAATGAAAAGGACAGAGAGGAGAAGCCGACTTCAATTCACGATCTTGATCCGACTGAGCATTTGAGCCCAAATTCCTTATTTATGGGGAATTTTGGTGAAAAATGGTTAGCAACACGAAAGTCCAGCTAGGGACGGTAAATCAAGCGCTTTTTTTTTTTTATGTGAAACGCATTCTTTTTTATATGAAAACGAGGGCATGATTCCGCCCGATTTTTTCTATTATTTAATTCTTTTTGGAGGCCGAAATGGTCTCGGAGCGTGTTTGGAGGTGAATCTAGGAGTTTGGATAGTTAGGGTTGTGATTTGTACTTAAAATCGTTGAAATAGCGATGTGGAAATGAGAGGTGAGGAGTTTTGTTGAGGAAAATTAAGAAAAATCAACAGAAACTCACCACCACGGCGGTGAAATTTCAGGATGGACTCTTTTTCAGCAGAACACTTCACCGCCGCGGCGATGGAACGTTAGTAGCTCTATTAAAAAAAAGGTGTTGTCAGCGTCAAGGCGATGACGCGTCTGCATCTTTTAAAATTGAATCGCTTCATTCATTCGAAGAAAAACTCACACCCTTTTCTAAAAACTCTCAAATCTCTCTAATCCCAACCCTCCAAACCGTTTACAACCCTTCAAAATCATCCTTCTAGTTACAAAAATTTTGATTTCCACCACGAAATCAACCTCCAAGAATCGGATTGAGCTACCATTTTCGAAAAATTAGGGTTTACGAAACGACGGTGTGATTCCTTCAATCTTCAATCATTTGGGCCACCATTTCTCAACAAGTAAGTGTTGATGTTTCTACATTTCATATATTTGTTGAAAAACTTTGATTGATTTGCAAGTTTATATGAAAAATCATTGGATTTGGAATGTGCCCTATCCCTAAAACCCCTATTTTTCGCGATTTTCATTTTCTAAGGGATTTTGGTTTGATTTTTGGTGATAACCTTAGTTGATATGGATTGTTTAATTGTGTGAAACAAAAATGCATGTACATTGTTAGTATTTTGTTAAAATCGTTGCAAATGGTGAATGTGTATTAAGATAAAGCCTTGTTCTTGATAGTGTTGATATAGAGACTGTTTTTTATTGTGTGTATATGATTGGGTTTGTCTTGTTTGTGAATGTGATTGCTAGGAATGATGCCTAAAAGAATTGCTTCGAAAAGGGCAAGGGGTGAAGGATCGGGGTCGGCTCCTGACTTTGATTCCACCCGATTCGTTTCAAAGAAAACCGATGAGCATTTCCTTAAGCATGAGTTCATCAAGTCGTGCATAAAGTAGCGAGGATTCGGGCCCCTGGAAGATCTCCCAGCGGAATTTCAAAGCATTATTCAAAGCTGAGGTTGGGAGTATTTTTGCAAATCGCCTCCCCTCGATGAAGTTTTCGTAGTCCGGGAGTTCTATGCAAATGCCACTGAAGCTCAATAGAACTGAACAAAGGTCCGATGAAAGATTATCAACTTCAGTCCTGAAAAATTGAATGAGGTATTGGGAATGGGACCACCACAGCCTTTTCAAGAGCCTACACGTCAAGTATGGAGGACATAATTCGGGCCCTTACTATAGGCAGTGTCCAATGGACCATCAAAGGGCCGGATCAAACAAATTTTCCCGCCAGATTCCTAAAGCCGGTGCCGAAGATATGGCACCACTTCATATGTGGCAGCTTGATCCCAACCTCTCACTTTTCGGATGTGCCAAATGAGCGGGTTATTGCGTTACATTCCATACAGTGGAAAAATCGCTCGACATTGGATCTCACATATATTCTTCAATTCTACATACCGCGGGGACAACCAAATGAGGCCTACCCTTTCCAAACTTACTCACGGAGTTGTGTCGGCGAGCCGGGGTGGTGATCTATGGGGATAACCCCTTTTTTTTCCAATCAATGCCCTCGATACGGCCATTATGGCAAGGATATCGAAGGGGAACGCTCAAGGCCAAACTTTGGGAGGAGCGAAAGATGATGAAGAGCAAACAAGAGACGAGACAGGGCCTTCTAGGGCCCCAATTCCTGAGGCACCCAGACGGGTCGGATTCGATGGAGAGCGAGTTTACCAAGAACTCTAAGATCTTCGACAAGGGCAATACAAGCTATAGACTTACCAAGACCAATATGGACGCTATCAAGATCAAGTCAACCGGCTTATGTGCAAGCACTTCGGCATCAATATGCATTCTTTTCCGACTATGCCACCGGTGTCGTCGCACCTTTTGCAACCACCACAGTTTCCTTTCTGACATGAAAGTGGTGGTGATGATCCTTCGCCAGGTGAACAGTAAGAGGTAAGACTCCTCTGTCTTATCTCCTAGGTATGTGTCCGAACCCAGTTTTCTATTTTTACATGTTATATTTAGTTATTGGGTTTGCCGCTAGACAATGCGGACACTACCATGTTTAAGTTTGGGAGTGTTCATCCATTTTTGTGTTTTTGTAGAAGAATGATGAACCATTATTTTTTGAACAAAATGCAAAAAAAAAAATTGATGTACAGAATTATGTTTATGTATGTATTTTATTGTTTTAATTAATGTTTTAGTTTTTAATTTCCAATTTAGTTTAATCCTTGTTTTTGCATGTGTAGTTTTTATATTAGTATGTATGTTAGTATTAGATTTAGTTTAGAATTGTATATGTATGAAATTGTATTTGCATGTTTAGTTGTTGAGTTCATTTGGGTCAAGTCCCGATGATGAGAATTATCCCCTAATTGCATATTGAGGTCGGGGATAATGCCTTCCATGTGTGTTTTGTGTGCTTAACATGTCGATTGGGTAAAAACTATCTCGATCCTAAAATCGCACGACATTCGAACTCAATGTATAATAATCTGAGCAATTAAATGCCGATTATTCAATATGAAGTTCATGACAAAAATGAAGAATCTAGAACTTGATTTGGGGAAAACTTGAGGCGAAATCCTAGATAAGGTAATTCCGAAGATGTGATTTAGGCCATTATTTTTTCACTTAAACCGTTGTAGCTAACACTACAACAACATTCACTTTTAAGGACACTAAATGTGTCCTAACATTTATAATTTTGGGATACATTAAGATTGAAATAATTAAAAAGTGTCCCATAAAAATTTGTCACAATAAATAATTTTGTCCTAACATATATAATTTTGGGACACATTAAAATAAAAAGTGTCTTATTAAATAAATATTATAAGGACATTATTATTAAGTGTCTCCATAAGTATTTAAAAAGACATTATTTACAAATTGTCTCTAAAAATAGTGTCCTAATATGTAGTTTTTGTTGTAGTGTAACCTGAAAATTTCATCCCTTAATTCCCCTGTCGAAGCCGATAACGTAATCAATTCTAAAAACATTCAAATACTATTTTCATTTAAATTTTTTCTAAACCAATGTCGCTAAGCCTAATTTTCAAATTTAGTAAAATCAAGTGAGCAGTGGGATTTCGGTTGAATTTTTATTGACTCAGTATTAGTATATTCACTTGTCACTCTCGTATTTCTTTTCACACGCTCTTAAAATAAGTTTGGGGGTGTGTTTCTACCATTTCTTTTTGCATATTCCTAAAATTTTATAAATTCGAATAAGTTTGGGGGTGTGTTTTTCTAACTTCTTTTTGCACACTCCTAAAACAGTTATTATTCGAATTAATTTAGGAATATGTTGAAAAAAAATGTGAATAGTGTTTTCATTTTCTTTTCTTTTGACAAGTGAATACACACGATCTTCGTTTCCTATTCAGAGTTGTACTCTAAAAGTGTGGGGTTATGAGAGAGGATAGTGACAAGCAATTTTACCTCGGGTCTCAATCAATTAAACTGATTATCTATTTTCAATTCCAGTGATACCCGTAGTCGTTCTCCAAAGTCAAACCAAGTCCTATTGATCTTTGTGAATATCCGAGCCTACATTAGTGGATAGTAGACCCCAATCAAGCGTATGGTTTTCCTGAATCCTTAAACGGTATACGTTATGAATTTAACAATTGAATAATCCAATCCACTATGTGCGTAATTATGCATTCGAGTTCTTATACACACACATTCAATGGATCAAGAATGGTTTTTATTGATATTGATTGTTGAAATTCTAGAACACCACTTGGTGTAGGTTATTTCCTGAACTTGATCAGATTTAGGGATATTGAGGGAGGAACAAATTGGTCCTTTAGATTGAACTTTATACTTACATGCATTTACTTCTTTTGTGTTTCAAGTTTTTCATTGTTAGTTAGTTTGTTTAGTTTAGTGTTAGTGTTTTGCTCGAGGACTAGCAAAATTTCAAATTTGGGGGTATTTGATAGGTGTAAAATACTTATCTACTTCTAAACCAAATTTGGTAGTTTTTGAGTATTTTATTTATATTTAATTGCGTTTTAGTTTGTTTTTAGTTAATTCAGGTGTAGGGACGCAAACAAGCGACAAAGGAGCGAAAACGGTAGGAAAACGGTGAAGATATATTGAACAAACGAGGTTTCAAGATCACAAGAGTCACCGCCGCGGCGAAGAAGCCACCGCCGCAACAGTGAGAATGTAGATAAGTGCTGAAAATACACAAAGTCCCACGACCGCAGCGGTAAAAGATCAGAGAGTTGGGAGCCAGTCCCACGGCCGCAACTGTGAACAATCAGAATGTAACCGACTTAACCCACCGCCGTAGCCGTGATCCCATTGCCGCGGCCGTGGGCTCTGCACAGCAAAATAGATATTTTGAAATCTTGTGCCTATTAATACATTTTCTCCCACTTCCCTTAAGACTTCTTGGATATTTTGGAGACCCCTTTCACCTTAGATAATTTAGGAGTAGAATAGATTAGTTTAGGAAGTGATCCTTGGCCGATCTTGAAGAGATCGAAGACGAAGATTCACATGCCGAAGAAGAAGAACAACAGCGGATCGATCTCTGGCGAAAGTGGACCACTCCACTTTAAGATTTGATTTTTCTTTCCTTATTCTATCTTTTTATCTTAATGTTTTAGTGTGATTTCCTATTGGTTTAATGTTCTAATGGCCAAGATCATGTTAGTTTGGTTAGAGATTAGTTAGGATTAGATGTAATTCATGTAAATATCTTTTTGGTTGAATATAAGTTAATTTTAATGGTTTGTTATCCAATTCCAATTGTGTTTACCGTTATTTCATGTTTATTATGATTGTTACGATAAATCGAGAATATAGGGTTTGACACTCGGAAGAGGTAACCCCGGATTCGGACTAGGGTTAAATACAACGCGACGATCCAATAACTTGGGAGGGAGTTGGAGAGTGTGCAATCCATGAGGTTGGGTCAAGACTCACGTGACTATGTATTCGGAAAGGCGTTCGAGGGGGATTTCGGCGTCAACGCGAAGTCATGTATTCACTTGCTTTTCACTCGGAAGAGGGAGCGAGTGAGTTATAGATACCGAGATTGTTGGATGTGATAATAACCGTTATTGATAACTAAATTAAGCCAAATAGGTACTGAGTGAGTGAAATCGATCCCTAGTTAATTAGTGTAATTAGAATTAATCCTTAGGAGTAGTTTTAATTAGTTTAATTTAAATATTAAATTGAATCGTCAGGATAATATGAGACTACGTAAATTGCGATACTCAATTATTCACACTTTTCCTGTGGACACGATACCCGATCTTAACCAATCTACTATTCTAAAACTTTGACCTTGTATACTTGCGAGAGTAAGTAGCGGCGTATTTCATGCGCTACCATAGAACAATTCCACACTCATTAAGGAAAATTGCTAAGGGTCCTGGACGTTGTTCTCTTGAGTTGTCATTCCTCCCGTAGTACTTACCACCACGGTTCGATTTGACAGCCTCAATTTTCTTTTTAAGTTCAAATTCAACTTCAGCTTTGAAAGACTTGAAAACGTCTAGGGATTGCGACTTCTCATGTATCAAATATAGGTAACCAAACCTAGAGTAATTGTTTATGAACGTAATAAAGTATTGTTGTCCATTCTGTGAAGTTGTAGGGAATGGACCACAGATATCAATATGTATAAGTTTTAAGACATCTGTAACTCTCTCAACACCTAATTTTCTAACGTTTGTTCATTTTCCCTTAACGCACTCAACATAGATATGAAAGTATGTTAAATCTAGGAGTTCAAGAATTCCATCTGACACAAGCCTCTGAATTCTCTGCTTAGAGATATGACCTAAACTTTTGTGTCATAAGGTGACGAAATTCTCACTTAATTTTCACTTTGTACCACGTGAACTTCTTTGCAATATTTCGTTATAGGAACTAACAACATCAAGCATATACAGATTATCAATTAAAGAACCAAAACCAATAAAAATTTAATTTTGATAGAGACTAACTTTATTATTTCTAAAATAACAAGAAAATCCTTATTTGTCCAACTAGAAATAGAAATTAAATTTCGTCCAAAGGACGGTACAACAAATGTCTCAAACAAATCCAAATAAAATCTAGTTTTCAATTGTAATCTGAAAGTTTCTATAGCCTCCACCGCAACTTTGTTGTCGTCGCCCACAAAGATGAATCTTTCGGCATCACATGGTGTTCGGCTCCACAAGCAATCCTGCATAGACATAGTTATGTGAGTAGTAGCACCATAATCTACCCACCAAGTATCATTAGGTACAAAAGCTAAATTAACTTCAAACCATACCAAAATTAGAAGCATACTCTTCTTTACACGTCAGGCGGTATACTTGGAACACTCATTCTTCATGTGCCCCGACTTCTTGCAGAAGAGCAGGTAAATTGCTCATCCTACTTCTTTTGTTTCTTCTGATGAGAAGATCCTTCCACAACAACCTTAACTCTCTTCTTTTTCTTATTCTGAGAGTTGAGGCCAAGTGAGCACTCTCAGTATTATCTCACTGTTGCCTCTCTTCTTCTTGCACACAGTGAGATATAAGCTCATTCAGGGACCATTTATCCTTCTGAGTGTTACAACTCACTTTGAATTCCCAAAGTGTACAAGAAGAGAGATAGAAACCAAGTGCATGAACAAGTCCTCAGACAGCTCCAATTTAAGCGACTTAAGTTTTAACGTGAAATGAAACATCTACATGATGTACTCCCTTATGTTCTCTTTTCCCTTATACTTCATCGCGACGAGTTTACCTAAAAGGTTACTTGCCTCCAACTTTTTGTTCTTGGCAAAATATTGCTCAATTTCTTCCAGGAACTTCTGGGCGCTCTTACTCTCAGTAATAGAGCCCCAAAACAATTCCGGAATGGAGCGTTTTATGATCATCAAGCACAAACTGTATAGAAAACAAAATAAACAAGTATACTCACAAGCATGTCAAAAAATAAAACAAGACATGAACAAATAATTCAAATTGGAGACCCATCTCAAGATATCTAGTACAACATTAATTTCTAGTCTTTGGACAGAGAAATTAACTATAAGTGGTACTCTCAGTGCAATGATGAAATACTGACAATTAGTTTTGTGAGACAACAACTTTTCTTTAGACCGATTGTTGTTCACATGAAAAAATCTTTATAATCGTCACGTATTTATTATCGCAGGTACGTTTAGTATTTGGTCTAATAATAACCTTCCTATAGGTCGATTATTGATTGCATAAATAATAACCATACGTATATCAATATCAATGTTTATTATTTAGTCAAACAATAACCTTCTTTTGGGTAAGTTATCGTTCGCATAAACAACAAACACCAATACTTATTATTTGGCCAAATAATAACTTTCCTTTGGGTCTGGTATTGTTCGCATAAATAATAAACATCAACATCTTAAATCCCAAAATAAAATAAACTACATAATAGAGATTACTTTGGCAATATATTGTTTCGTTTTAATTTATTTTAAGATATAAGATTTTATTAGTCTATTGTCCTAATGGTCCATTGATCGAGTACCATGAAACGGGTTAAAGTTTTTTACGTTAGGACATCTAGTCGGTCGATCGATCATAAATTTCGATTGACCGAATTGGACAGTGGCTAATTGGTCTCCGTTCTGTAGCAGTCGATCGACCGAACCTCATTGGTCGGTCGACTGATTCAGTCAGAACCTAGAAAATGGTGAAACCCTACACCAATCGGTTGACCAATTTACAAATCGGTTAACCGATTCGGTCAGATGATGAAAATTGTGTCTTAAACAAAAATAGGCACAGAGACCTGATCACCCTTAATAGCATATTTTTCTTCAAAGACAACATTCCTTATGTTTCCTTCCCCTTTAAACTCAACACCCTCAAGAAATCTTGTATTTCCCGTCTCGAAAAATGTCTAATCTGAGGGATTATAGAACTTAAATCCTCTCGACCATTCAGTGTACCCAACAAAGCAGCAACCAACTGCTATTGAGTCTAGTTTTTTTTATTTAGCCTATAAGGCCTTGCCTCAACTGGACAACTCTAAATGTGTAAATGCCTTATGCTAGGCTTTACGCCTAACCACAGTTCATAAAGGGTTTTAGCTATCACTTTACTTGGTACCCTACTTAGGATATATGCTGCAGTCTTAAGTGCATCTACCTAGAGTGATTCTAGTAAAGAAGAATGAATTATCATACTTCTTACTAAGTTTTTAAGCATTATGTTTCGTCTCTCAGCAACACAGTTCATGCTAGGTTTGCCCAGCATGGTGTACTGTGGGACGATTTTACATTCCTCTAGGAATTTAGTAAAGGGTCTTGGATGTTATTCTCCTAATCCGTCATATCGACCATAGTATTCACTACCACGGTCAAATTTAACGGCTTTAATTTTCTTGCCTAGTTGATTTTCAACTTCAGTTTTGAAAGCCATAAATACGTCTAAGAATTGAGACTTCTCATGAATCAAATATAAGTACCTATAATGAGAGTAGTCGTCTATGAACATAATAAAATATTGTTGTCCATTCCAAGATGCCTTAGGGAATAGTCCGTAGTATGTATTAGTTCTAAGACACCGGAACTCCTATTGGCACCCAATTTTCTTATGTTTACCTGTTTTCCCTTTACACATTCAATACAAATTTTAAAATTTGTTAAATCAAAGGGTATCAAGAATATCGTAAAAAACAGTCTCTCTATTATCTGTTTAGAGATATGTTCTAGACACTTGTGCCAAAATATTACGAAATTCTCATTAGCTAATTTACATTTTGTACCACGAGTGGCCATTTTCAAGGTTTTATTACGTGAAGCAATAGTATCCAACAATTATAAATTATCAATTAAAGAACCAGTTGCAATAATATTTGAATCTCGAAAAAGACTGAGGTTATTATTTCCAAATGAACAAGAAAAAACAAATTTGTCCAAAGTAGAAATAGAAACCAAATACCTTCTAAATGATGGCATAACATATGTCTTTTTCAAATCCAAAAAATAACCTGTCGTTAAAGATAATCTAAAAATCTCTATTGCCTTCACAACAATTGTATTAGTAGGGCCCATTGCAAGATACCTAGCACTACATTGATGTTTAGCCTTTGGGCAGAAACACCAACTTGTAAAGAGTACTCTCAATGCAGTAATTAAATGTTGACAATAAATTCTGTTAAATAATAAGCCTTCCTTTGGACCAATTTACTGTTCACATGGAAACTTGATAATCATCACACATTTATTCCTGCAGATACATTTATTATTTGGTCAAACAATAACCTTCATTTGGATCGATTATTAGTTGCATAAATAATAACCATACTACTTTCAAACCAATTTCTATTATTTAGATAAACAATAACTTTCATTTGGGCCAATTATGGTTCGTATAAATAACAGACACCAAATTAATGTTCATTATTTGGCTAAACAATAATCTTCCTTTGGGTCGGTTATTATTCGCATAAATAATAATCGTCCAATTAATGTTCATTATTTTACCAAACAATAACCTTCATTTGAGCCGATTATTGCTCGCATAAATAACAAATATTAAGAACCACTAATGCTTACTATTTGGCCAAACAATAATCTTCCTTTGGGTCAGCTATTGTTTGCATAAATAACAAATATCAACATCTTTATATCCCAAAATAAAATAAAACTACACAACAGAGATTACTTTGGTAATATATTGTTTTGTTTTAATTTATTTCAAGATACAAGATTTTATTAGTCGACCGTCCTAATGGTCTGTTGATCGAATGTCGTGCAACGGATTATAATTTCTGACGTTAGGGCATCGAATCGGTCCACTGGACCTGAAAATTCGGTTGGCCGAACTGGACAGAAGCCAAGTGGCCTCTGCTTTGAAGCAGTTGATCGACCGACCATGCAGGTTCGGTGGACCGAACCGGTCAATTCGCGAAAAATTTGGGGTCTTGAAGCAGCCAGTTAACCGACCATAAAGGTTCGGTCGATCGAATTGGTTAGCCTTGGCATCCTGTAGCAATTGGTCAACCGACCATGGAGGTTCAATTGACTGATTCTATCAGAACCCAAAACCTTGTGACCCCCTGATTAAATTGGTTGACCAATTCACTCAGATTCGAAACCGGATCAGTTCCTACACAAATCGGTTGATCAAATTTTTCAAATTGGTCAACCAATTCGTTCAGGTCTAGTTGGTTTTTAATTCTTTGCAGCGAAAAAATACCCAAAAATTCGGAAAATTGGGATTTTTCTTTTCTTAGATCCGTAATAAATCCGTAGTATTTAGCAAAAATTGAATCAAATCACATAAATCATATTAAAAAAAAAATTAATGTTTTTTCCTACTATTTCATAAATAATTAAACTTTAATGGAGAAAACTCAAACCCTAAAATTCTACGAACTTGAAAAACTCGAGGACCCTAATGATTTAACATGAAGTAGACTCTGATACCACTTGTTGGGATTTTATCCCTAGAGATCTAAATTTATAACACCTAATCCAACATATCAAATCATCAAGAGTTTTATTAAACACGTAATCACGTACCTGGATCTATTATGAACGATCAATTACCGATGCAAAAATCTGCGATGATCGATCATAAGTAGGGCACAAATCGAGTGAGTACGTGATCTTTCTAACCAAATTGCCTTAATTCCTCGATGGGAAGAAGAGAGTCGTCAATTGATTTGGTGTCTTGGGGACTATAACCCTGATATTTTTTATATATATGGTGTAATTATGACTCTCATAATCCCCTAATCATCCCAATTATTTCTAGTATCTACATATTTAATCCACATTCATTTGGGTAGTCTACAGGTTTATCCAAATTAATTAGATCACTTAATTTTATCTCAGTAATTTAAATAGCAAATATAATTGAGAAATAATAATATGTTACCCAATATAGATTAGTAAACAAAAATTTCCTGACAGTTCTGTCTATATGGTCATGATCGGAAGGCCCTAATGTTTATAGAACTCACCCTTAATGGATGCACGAAAGATAATAAGGGCACCGTTTAGTTTTTGTTTTGTGTCGCAAAACTATTTTCAGTGTTCGAAAAACGAAAAATACAACTACTACTCTTTTAACAACATAACTCAAAAATTATTTTTTTTTAAAAATGTTTCACAATAGTCAATCTATCACATCACCTACTAATTTTAAATTTTCTAAAAATTATTACTACCACACATTCATCTCAAGAACATCATTTCAATCAATTGCATCACCATTATTTTCTAAATTGTTAATAATTTTATTTCTTAACTTTGTAAATAATTTTGTTTAATTCTTATAATTAAATGGGAGAAAAAAAAAAAAAAAAAAAAAAAAAAGGCAAATCAGACTTCCCACAATATTTCGTAACAATAACTAGAGTTCCGATAATATTTTAGTATCGACATGGACAGATCCACCTAGGACGCAGTAGGGCTTGATCTCACTCAAGTTTTTGTTCTCCAACAACATTTGGGAGGGTTGTCGCTGGACGTTCAGTAACTTTGCCAGAAAAACTTGATCAAATAATAAAAATAATTATTTTACCAATATTTTGATTTTATGAATCTCACGTACTGAACATGTCGTTAGTAATTTAAAGAGTACACTAAAGATCTATTCATTATTTTAAAGGGGTCAATATATAATTTACAGAGAAATTCGTGGCATAAAATAAATAAATTACAAACATTTAGAGGTCAAAGGGAATTGAAAATTCTTTGACCCGGAGACAATATCATTTTCGGGTCAAACCGGGTCTTCCTCTCCTGGAAAATGGACCACTTGGATCCGAAATGGTTCATCCAATCGCTCTTGGTTGTATAATGTGGAAGGTACTGTTTTATGGTGTGGCCAGCTTCATCACAATAACGTAGGATATCATCGTTCTGATCATCAAGAGCCGTCCAATCATGGGCCCCACCCGTCTGCAAGAATCCTACGCAGTAGAACGTATCCTCTTCCGGTATAACCGCAGACATGCGATCATCCCACCTGTCACAGTGAGAAGAGGTCTTAAATTACACTTGTTACCCCCTTATTACTTGTCGCTAAGGTCGTAAACGAACAAAATTGTTCGTGAACTACCCGAACTCAGCTCAATAATAGCGAACTTGTTCATTTAATAAATAAATCAAACTCGAATTTTTAATAAAAGTTGTTTATTAAATAAATAAACATGCTCGAGTTCGGCTCGTTAATGTTCATGAATAACTCGATTAAGCTCTTTAATGTTTGTGACATAAGATTTCATACACGGCTCGAACTCGAATAGTAAGGAAAATAAATGAACCAATGTTGAACACTAAATACTCGGTTCGGTTCGTTTACAACCCAGTCTGTCACTGTAACTAATTTTGTGGTGACATTTATTAGTAAAACGTACTAATAACAAAATATTTTTTCACATCTTGTGATATTTGTTTTTGCAAATAATACAAAAATTAAATTTTTTTCGAATTTTTAGTAAAAAAAAATATCTTTAAAATATTGTCAACAAATAATATTTTTCTTCTAGCGAGTTATAAGTATTTTTTTTATTATTTTAATATTGACAGGTTTTGTTTTCGAATTTTTATCAAGGTATCTGATTTCTCAGAGGCAATCCTGCAAATAAACCACTTTATTGTTTAGTTATTTAATTTTTTAATTAATATTAATTAATTATTAAAATTTATATAGTTAATATCAACCAGATAACTTGGGAGAAAATAGAGATAATTACTTGGTCTTGAGAGTAGGGTAGAGGAGGATGAGGCCATTAGACAAGTTTCTTGTATGTAAGATATCCTTAAAAACAGCATCATTAAAATCCATAATCTGAGATTTGGGGACAAATAGGTTTAGCCATGGATGAAGAACCTCCTCCAACTGTGGCTTAAGCTGCTGCTGCTTCAGCTCTGCACTTCTAACCCTATTTAAGAAATCAAAGTACGAGGTTTCTCTTTTGAACATGAAACCGGGAATATAACTCATCCCCTTAACCATCATTTGGATTTCCTGAAACAAAATAAATATATAAATATAAGTATATATTTTTCTAACAATGGGGAAAAAGATAACAAATATATAGCATCAGTTGCAAAGCGCCAGTTTCACCGTCTATATTGATAGTGAGTCCTAATCCAATGCTAGTTGTAGCCAACCAATTAGCGAGCAATCGTAACGCGGCTCTGATACCAAATGTCATGTTTAGGTGGTGTTTGTTTAGTGTTCTTGTTCTCTTGTTTTTTTTTTTTTTAGAGTAAAACTTGGAATAAAAATCAGAATTTAGAAACAATTTTTTCCTGTTTCCAGAAATTTATTCTAAAAATTAGGCGATGTAACATAAATAATTTTTTTAGATAATTTTGTTTATGTTTCAATTTTCTAGGAAAAAAACAGATATTTGGGAACAGAACATAAACAAATTGGATCTAGTCTTTCTGTTCTCACATTTTTGTTCCTGAAAAATGAAGAATAAACTTATCAACTTTCTTTTTTTTTTTTTAGAAATAAGGACATTATACAATTCTGAAAACAATTTTACTGTGTTGTCAAAAAATTGTTTTAAAAATTAGGGAACGAAACAAAAATAGATTTTTTTGTTTCCATAATTTTGTTCATGTTCCCAATTTTGCGATTCTGTTAAATATTTAACTGTTGCACTTTAGACTTTAATATGAACTACATGGGGTAAGTGACGAAGAAAATATGACAAAGGGGTGTAAAACGAAATTTGATCAAATCATAGGGGATAAAGTGTAATTAAGCCTTTATTATAGTTACTGAAGTACCTCATCAATGGTATCAACGGTTTGATCATCATAGTACTTGACAACCTCGAGGCAGTAGATTATTCCCCCTTTGGTCAACAGAGAATATACACGTGTCTGGTCTTGCTTCGTGAAAAAGGAAGACCTCCAGTTATTCACTGGAGTCTGGTGCATCATAAGCGAACCTTCCAAATAATCTGGACCGTCGATTGAGATCAGATGTTCTTGGTCCCTTGTGAAGGCAGAGAAATCGTTGTACAACATTCTTATCCATTTCGCCTATAAAAAAAACAAAAAAAAAAACGGAATGTTTAATAATGAGGGTTAAGTGATAAATTACTCCTTGTATAAGGGGGATTAAGTGCAAATAAACCCTAATGTAAAAAAGAAGAGTAAATTGTTTTTTACCCCCTATATTTTGCCTAATTATCACTTTACTACCACTTCAAAAAGCTATATTTTTACTACTACTACTTTTGAATAAAGTGATAAATTAACTTTTTTCTATTTAAATTAACGGAATATGAGTAAAATCGATGGAATAAAAAAAATTATCCAATTTTTGGATGAAATCGATAAAATTGTTCCTTTATTTTAATTTTAATTTATTTTTTGAAAAAAATATTTAGGATAAAAAATTAAATCAAATTTAAAATAAAGGAACAATTTCATCTAAAAATTAGATGAAAAATTAAATTCATCCATTTTAAACATATTTTATTAATTTAAATAGAAAAAAAAAATAGTTTCTCACCTGTTCAAAAGTATTTCAAAAGTAGAAATATGTAAATTATAGCTTTTCGAAATAAATAGGATAAAGTAATAATTAGGCAAAGTAGAGGGGATAAAAAGCAATTCACTCAAAAATCTAGGGTTAATTGTCTTTTATTCCGATGTACTAAAAATCATTTTAGCCCCCTCAACTTTAAAAACCTACATATCACCCCCTAATATTATGGACTAAAAGGCAAACTCAAATTTTATTTAAAAGAACACATAAAATGACTTAAGTCATTTTTTAATTTAAAATAATTAATGATAATAAAAAAAATAACAATTTCTCTCTCTCTCTTTCTATTTTTTTTTTTATTAAATTTAAAATAAAATAAAAAATAATTTTGTTCATTTCATGTAAAATATAGATGGGATATTTAATTTCACAATTTTTTGAACATAAATTATCTTTTTAAAAAATATTTTTCTAATTTATTATCAAAATAGTATGAGGTAGAGTGTAGATTTTTAAAGTAGATGGTAAAATACAAAAAAATTAGAGTACTTTTGTTCGGTGACACAAATTATTTTCTGACCAAATTATTCTTTTTAAACATATACTATATTTTTGAGAATTTTTTTAAACAAAAATAAAATTACAAACCAAACGCACCCTTAAAAATGGAAGACCTGTTTTTTTTCTCTTTGAAATCTATATATACTTGTGTGTGTGATAGAGTATTATATATACACACGCACACTATATATACATATATGTATATTCGTATGTATATATATTAAATAAGGAAAAAAAGATTAATTACACTTTGCTCCTTGTGATTTGACTAAATATCACTTTATACTCCTGAATATTTTTGTTGTCATTTACTCCCCTCTGGTTTAAACTTAAGTGTAGTTGTTAAATAAATATTTAACCAAATCGATAAATTTACCCTATACCCGACCTAGGCCAATAAACGAGAGGAAAAAAATGGGACAAACGGATATTAATTGACCAGGCCCGACTCGGGGATATAAATATCAATTAATATTAAATAATTTATTATTTTTTGACTTTTTGAAATTTTACCGTTAACTTTAATGAAACATATAACCGTTGTACTTTAATTTGAACCACAAGGAGTAAGTAACGATGAAAACACCACAAGGTGCAAAGTGCAATTCGGTCAAATTATGGGGGGGACAAAATATAATTAACCCTAAAAATTAATTATTGAGATTGGGGGTAGTAGTTACCCTGGTCGGGGCCTTTTGTAGGACAATTCTTGCTCTTGTAATGATCCCAAACTGTCCTAGACCTCCAAGAACTGCATAAAACAGCTCACTGTTCATGTTCTTCGAGCATGTCACAGACTCGCCTTTTCCTACATTAATTATATTCCAAACAAAAAAACCATTTGAATGTGTATATATATGTGTATGTGTGTACGCATTTATATTTCACATCTGTATACCTAACACATGCAAATATATGTATTTATTTATATGTATCTAATACATGCATTTATGGGACTATATAAATATAGGTGATT
Source organism: Eucommia ulmoides (assembly GCA_016647705.1). NCBI lineage: Eukaryota > Viridiplantae > Streptophyta > Magnoliopsida > Garryales > Eucommiaceae > Eucommia > Eucommia ulmoides. Next base: position 3,831,850 of record CM028330.1, on the reverse strand, counting down.
CCCCCTACCTATAATATCTTCCGAAGTTGAAATACTACCATCCTGAGCAGATCATATTCTATGAAATCACACGTTATATTCCTCTGTATCAGCAATGAATATATATATATATATGCTTAAATCTTGGGATGGTAACGGTTCAGTTTTGGGCTAATTCCACTAGAAACCAAAACCATTATGGACATACCAAACCCAAAAAGTAAACCACCATTTTTTTAGAAAACGGTTTTAAAACCGAACTATTTAATTTTATGCAAAATAAAAACTAAAATCACAGAACTGTTAAGGTTTTTTAATTTTATATATATATATAATAAAAAGAAAAAAAAATCAAAAATACAAAACCGTCAACCGTTATTTTTTATAAAAAAAACAAAAGTGTAGTTTTGATTTTAGGTACGCTTTTGTTTTTTTTATAAAAAATAACGGTTGACGGTTTCGTAGTTTTGATTTTCTTTTTCTTTTTTTCTTTTTATTATATATATATATATATATATACACTAGAGGTCAAAATGTAAATAAATAAATAAAAATATATAATAAAAATATATCTAAAATACCAGTTACACGGTTTAGTTATGTAGTACGGTATCACGGTTATTATCCAAAAACTGCCAAAATCAAAAACCAAAACCACTTCGATTTTTCAATTCCGAAACCAAAACCGTAACCAAAACCATTTAATTGGTTTCAAAATCGAACCGTTCGATTTGGTTTGGTTCGATTACCCATCGGTTCGGGTTTATCTCTTTAAACACTAAACTATTACGACGCTATCATTTGGGAAATATTTTCTAAACATAAAGTTTGAAAACTGTTTTATAATCCTTTGAAAAAGAAAAAAAAAAAAAAAAAAAAAAATCGTACCAAGCATTAATAGTTAATTACTGATTCATAAAAAAATAAAAATTTAAACCATAAAACCACAGAGTAAAACAATTATGCCATATGGTTAAAATAAAAAGTGTTTTTATTTTAAATTTTCTAAAAAATCAAGAAATGGTTACCGGTAATAACATCCATCTCAAGAACATTGCTGATCTGAGGGCCATGCTTGAAAGTCTGTCCACTGATTCCGGCATTAGAGAGTGTACCTCCGACGGTAAGGTACAAGTAATCTGTCCACGAAACCGGCGACAACCCACTTTCCATGGTGGTCCTCAACACATCTATCCAAAGCTGTTCTCCCCCAACGTCGGCGTAAAACCCTAGCAAAGGGCTCCAAGAAACCCTAATTCCACTTTGACCCCTATATTTCGCCAAAAACTCCATATCAACCACAACCCCATTCGAAACCATGGCCTGACCTCGAACAGAATGGCCATGACCTCTGGCGACGATGCCAAATGGGTCGGAACGATTATATGAAAATCTTATGAGATCAATTATATCTTGGGTTGAAGAGGGATGAAGAACTGCAGATGGGGTGGTATGTGTGATATTTCCAAAGTCCGTGGAGGCTGTTTTGATGGACTGGGAATCGACATGAAACCTGGTGGAGATGTCTAGAGAGAGAATCTCATGGGGGAGTGAATTTGGCCATGATTTTAATTTTGCTAGAGTTGTTATCAAACGGGTTATGATGAGTACGATAATGAAGTATAATTGAATTACTATTTTCTTGGCCATTCTAGAGAGAGAGAGAGGAGAGAGAGAGAGAGATGATATTCTAGAGAGAGAAAATGATATATGGAGAGAGATGGGTTAGGGAAGGGATCAAGATAGGTATTTATAGAGAGAGAGTGAGGAGAGAGAAAGTTAGAGCGAGAGAGAATTTTGCATGAAAACGAAGGGAAATCTTGGGTATTATGGGGGCTTATTTTTTTTCAAAGATATGAAAAGACGAGACTGTCTTGCTTTTGCCTTTCTTATACGACGTCACGGCATTCTCACGTCATTTAAGCTAGATAACTTAAATTTCACTTTGCACTCCTTAAATTTACATTTTATTTCACTTTGCATCATAAACATGTAACTTAACCCTTTTTTTTTTTCCGGTATAACCCACAAATGTCCTCTACTCACACAGGGTGAAAAACTATCTCATTCAAAGTGCATGACTATCCCTCCCAATTAGTATTTTTTTTTTTATCCCCACGAGTATCCCCCTACCTACACAGGGTGAAAAACTTCTTGTTCGGGGTACATAGTTGTCCCTCTCAACAAATGTTTTTCCACAAGTTCGAATCTCTGACCTTGCAAAGACTCCTCAATTGCTTTCACTCAAATATACCTTTCCATTTGAACTATGGTATAAACATATATTTTATAGTCCCTTTAAAACTTGTAAATTATTTTTTTGGTTTTTTAACCACGACCCCAGAATTTGCAATTTTAAAATTTTGAAAAAAATAATGTGGCAAGTGGAAATGGGGTGTTCACCAAAAACTCCATTATTTTGTTTTCAAAAATATCATATTTGCGAAATCCATTCAAAACATAATGATAAAGTTTAAAATAGTACAGAAATATGAGATTATATCTGAGATACCCATGTTATTTAGACAAATATTAAAGATACCTCTATCATTTTTATAATATTTTAGACATCAATTATCAAAAAATTCTTTTGTAACATATTTTTTTTTTCTATCTATGCTCTCTCCCTGGCTCTTTATTTTTATTCATTATTCATTTTTTATTTTTTTTTATTTTTTCTCTATTTTTTTATTTTTTTTTATATATGGTGTTTATAAAAAATAAAAATAAATACAAAAATAAAAATTTAGAAACAAAATAAAAAATAAAAACAAAAAATAAAATAAAAATAGGAATCGAAGAAATGAATTAAAAAAAAAAAAGTAAAACAAAAACATTAAAATTTAAAATTTCTTCTTTTTTCTCTGTTTTATTTATGCTTTTTGCATTTTTTTATTTTATTTTTTATGAACACCACAAATAAATAAATAAATAAATAAATTAAAGCAAATGGTGATGTGTAATTGGAGGGGGTTTTGGCACTCTTTAGCTTAGGCCTTACCCCCCAACAGGACTTAAGGTTTGCTTGTATTTTATTTTGGTAATTATCATAATTTCCCAGGGCCTATCCAGGAGACTGGGTGAACTCTTCTTTTAATTATTAGTTAGGGGGGTCTGTTTTTTTATATTTGTACGATTGTAATACTTGTTTTTGGAGAAGTCTTGTGGCCTACATAGTAAGCCTCTTGCCATGTAGTAAAAAAAACTCTATTCTCTTATTCTAATGCAAATATTTTCTTATAAAAAAAAATATGTTGTGAATGTATTTTTATTTTTTTTTAATAAAATGTGGCAAAAGATGTCTTAGATGAATAATGTGAAAAGATAAGGAGTATATATATATATATTTATTTATTTATTTATTATTATTTTTTATTTTTATTTTTATTTTTTATTTTTTATTTTTTTCCTTACTAGATTCCAAGGACAACCACCAGATTTTCTCCATTGTTGTGGGCCATTTTTTGAGAGACCACAAAATATTTTCTCGTATCCTTCGATTGTGATACAACGTTGCAAGTGGACACCTTTTTCTTTATTGGGTTTTTTTTTTTTTTTCAAAAAATGGATTTTTATTTTTTTGTTTGTTTTCAATTTAAGGAAGGAAGGTAGTCAGAAATATGGGTAGTCATGGAAAGTATCTTTGAACTTTTACCATTTAGATTTGATGGAAATCTTTACACCACTAATGGGTGCTATTTTTTTCACTTTTACTTGGTCACGTTTGTTTAGTTTTCTTGTTGGGTGGGAGTTTAACTTTAGATTTTTCATAAGAAAACTGGAAGTTGTGGTAATATTTTAAAATTTATTTTGAGTTTATCCCATATCTCATGTGGAAAGGACGGTGATCAAATTATAAGTATGAAGAAAAACTTAATCTTATAAGTTAGGTTACAATAACTCTGGCATAATAATCACAAAAAGAGCGATTGATCGAGGGTTAGCTTGCCAATGACCTGACGTGTGAGGGGGAGATTGTTGAGTTTATTTTACATCGGATGTGAAAGGGACTGGTGGTCAAGTTATAAATATAAAAAAAAATCTCAACTCATGAACTAACTTTTGAGGTCGAGAGAGACTCAAGACCACTCTACAATTTATAAGAACGTGAGTAGAGAAATATACATATTTTTTATTCAACATTTTTTTCGTAAATGTATGACAATAAATATATTTATTTCTGTCCCGACAATTTTTTTTCCTTTTAAATGTATGACAATAAATATTAAATTACAATGAATTAAAAAATAAACTGAGTTAAAATATTAATTAAAAATAAATATCTAAAATTATGACATATTAAATAGAAATACCGTAGATATTTTACAATCGAAGTCTAATTTAAGGAACGAAGGTAGGTCAGAAATTTGGGTAGCCATTGAAAGTATCTTTGAACTTTTACCCCTTTTGGATTCGATGGGAAATCTTTACACCATTAATTGGTGCTGTGTCTTTCACTTTTACTTGCTCACGTATGTTTTGTGTTCATTATATGAGAATAAAATAGAATTATTTTGAGATTTCTAGGTGGTGTGTTTGGTTAGTGTTTTTACTTTTCTGTTTCTAAAAAAAAAAAAAAAAAATTATTTCGGTACAAACTTTTCTATTTCTATGTCTAATAAATTAGGATGGGATAGAATCAGAATTTTGTATTCTTCTTAAAATATAAACACGTTTAGTAATAACTATTATTTTAAAATTATTTCCTTTAATTTATGAAAACAGAAACAAAAAACACGTTTAATAATAATATAAAATGTTTCCTTTAATTTATGAAACCAGAAACAAAAAAATATACATATTTTCTACTCAATGTTTTTTCTTTAATTGTATGACAATAAATATACTTATTTCTTGCACAACAATTGTTTTTTTTTTAATTAAATATAAATAGTGTACATATTCTACAATATGTCCAATTTGAGTTTTTTTAAATTTAATACAATAACAAGTACAATAGAAAGAAATAGAAATAACGAAATAAAAAACAATATCGTATTACATCCACAGGAAAAACAGAATAAAATTCTTGTCTAATTCAACTGTTGAGAAATCACCTGAGGAAAATCTTTATTATTAGGATTCCAACTTAAAATCATATGGTGTTAAATATAGTAACTCTTCTAACTTATTTAATGGTTTGAGAATTCTCAAATGATCGATATGAGATATGAATCTAACACATCCTTCTATATAAAACAATTTTGATGTTATTAATTAGTTGAATACCTGAAAAGTATACCACCGTAGTTTTTTTTTTGTTTTCATGCATGCCGTTAATATTCTGCAAGCTTGATCCCAAGCTTGTTTGGTATCCTAAAATTGGAATTCAATTTGAAATTAAAACATTTCAAGAAATTTATTGAAGTATTCATTTCAAAATTTAAGCATGCATGTCAAAATTATAGCCATAGCATTTTGTGAGGATGATATGATAATAACTTTGGTATCTCCCATTTAAAAAATTTATAAGCCATGATATCCATTAAATTGCTTCACATTCATCATCAAATCAACATAAAATAGAAGTATCTTCATTAAATAAAACAAATCACTAATTAAATAAATAAAGAATTTAAATATAGTAAGAAATCCATAAGAAGTCGATTTTTTTTTCTTTTTAATCGGTTAGCATCAACAAATTAATACAAGACAATCAAATAGGAAAGTTGAAAACCAAATCAAATTTATTTTATCCAATTCTCGAGATAAATATAAGAGAAGGGCATTCATTAATTTATTAAAATCTAAACAGATAACGAAAAAACGAGAATAATATGCCAATGAATGGTGATAAAGAAATGCAAAAAAATCAGCGAGAAAAGAAAAAAAAAAAATCAACAAACAAATCAGCAGAAATTCCAAAAAAAAAAATATTGTAATTTCAATCAAAATTTTAGGTTGAAAAAAAATCAGGCTCAATCTCCTCAAGAAAAGAAAAACAAGACATGTCACTTTTTTAGATATGAACCCAAGAAAATAGGATCTACCAAATTTTGTCCCCAAATCAATAGAGTTCACGAGAAAAACTCATAGATATGGGACCAAACTTTGAAATTTTGAAAAGAAAAAAAATATAGGGCTTTAGACAACCAATTAAATTGGAGAGTGAAAGAAAGGGGCGGAGAGAGAGAGAGAGAGAGACTTTTTTTTTATAAGTATTGTTGTATAAGATAAACGGTCTCCCTTATTACACAACATAAGACTACCATGTAGCCCGCAAGACCCTCAACACCAGTCAAAATACATATATTATACAGCCCAACAACTCGGAGAAAAGACCCAATCTAGGGAGCCCACAATTACCTACCACCAAACATCTTCAGGAACCTGGGTTGAACATCCAAATAAACAAATACACACCCAAAAATAAACACCACAAGTAACAATTACAGAATACCAAACAAAATATAAACAAACTCCCATATGGCAGATGAATCAGATGAAGAATCCTAGCACACACCCCTGTTGTTGTTGGTTTTCTACTTCTCTAGGGCTTCTCCCTCTGTCTTCGATTAAAAAAAAATTATCTAGCTGATCTTTTCGCCTGTTGTACTTTCCTTTTGTCTCTATCGACCAACGCAGGTTACGACATTTTTCCTTAGCCGACGTCCACTTCTCAAAATCAAAGAGTGCTAACTACACCTCTTTACCTCTCCCAGTCCAAGCCTGGCAGAGAAAATCTGAATCCTATCTCTTTCTTAAACAGCCTTATCAAATTGAACAGCTCAAACATCATATCTCACTTCCCAAAACCATTTGGCCTAAAAATTCTCTAAAACACCACCTAAATCAAACCAAAAGTGACTACCTAAAAGCAGCCAAACTCCCAATACGCCGAAAAACAAAGTATGCCACAGTTGTTGCTTAGCAAGGAAAATCTCAACCATGCACTCTTCTTGAAACGACTGGAAAATAAGTACATCTCACTCTCCAAAAACTATTTAGCCTGAAGATTCTCCAAACCATATTACCCAAATCACACCAAAAGTAGATTGTATGAAAGCAACCAAACTCCAAAAATGCCAAAACGAAGAACACCAATAAATCCAACTTATAACAAAATACCCAGTTAAACATCACTCAAAATAATCAAACATAATTACAGTGCGATAAAATCAAGTGAGAACAAAATTACTTCATGGCTCCCTATTCCCTAAAGATCAATTCAGAGATTTTCTCTTCGAAGTCGCATTCTTTGAGTTTCACAGGAAGGTTTATACTTCTTTCTATCTCTATTACTTTAATTATTCTCAGAAAAACAATTTTGGAACATATACTCATTTTGTCATCAGAACGAGAAATTTTTCGAATGAGATCATTGTAATTCACAAAATCACTCAAATTTTTTTCCTTTCTCCTTAGCTTTTATGTTAAAATATCCACCATAAATATTCTTTAATTTAAATCCTTTAGACAAGCAATTCTTTTCTGATTCTCAAAAGATGTGCGATCACTCTCCTCATCGCCTATCACTTTCAGATGATTTAACTCAACGTCTTTATTGGACTCAACACTTGAAAGATCGCTAACTAAACACCCAAGTTCCTTTCTAAGCACCCCTTATATTACATCACATTTACACTCCTCCTCCCTAGTTAAAATTGAACTCTTTTTTTCTTTAATTCACCAAATACGATTAACTTTAGTTTTGGCAGCAATAGTTGAAATAGTTATCTAGGGCACTAAAACAGCTTGAGCTCTATATAGTTTTATTAGGCTCCCAATTCCTATTCTCCAAGCCAAAATAAGAAAATTACCCTAATTCCTCTTCCCCTGATTTTTGCCCCATTCAAATAGTTAATTGCAAGCGTAGCCTGACTGACTAAACGAAATATAACAAAGTCAAAGGAAAAATTCACACACACTCCATTTCTTAGAGACAATAACATCCAAAATTTCTCCAAAATCTATAAAAATTGAGTGAAGCTAGAGATTATTCATAGAAAATGGAAGATGATCCACGAGAAGAGTGTTTTAGTACCTGTACGAATTTCACCCACCTTGTCCTATCCCGAATTGGAAGTCAAGGCGTAGGAGTGTAGATTTGGGGACAAACCCTATGGTCTCTCTCTTTCAATCGCTTACAATTGATGAAACAGACCTTATTCGCTGCCTAAAATAGCAAAAAGGTTATACCTAAATCGCTTGAAATTCAGAACAGAGTACCTTTTCCCTTCTCCACGGTAGAACTCTCGTTCGAAACACCTTCTACAGCTCCAAAAACTCCTCAAATCCGATGCAAGAGTACTACATCATATCATTCGTTCCCAATGTAGTGAAAGTGATACAACATATCTCAATCTACTCCCTGGCGGAAAGGTTACAGATCTAGAGAATGGCGGTGGCTTGCGGATGACAAAGTTGGTTTACGATTCCTATGTCGTTCCATTGTAGACTTCCAAAAAAAAAAAGCATAGTGTCTTAGTCTTTCTTTGGCTAACAATGAAGCGACGAATATTTTCGGCCGTCGGGCGTTAAGTTCGTTAAATAAGGTTAAAATTAAGTGTGATTGCTACCTTCTTAATTCAGAGATTTGATTATGCTATAATCAAGGAGATGATTTCTACAATAGCTTGATTCTAGGTATGCCTAAGAATCAAGCTATATATACTACCCTTGTATACTATTCAAGAAATGAATGAGAAATTGAGATACTTTTCAATATGGCATCAGAGCCATGAATTAGATCCAATATCAGGGGGGGGGGGAACTTTTTTTATTCAAGAACCCTAATCACCATACCATATTTTACCTTACTGTCGCTGCCTAGATCCACCATAACTCTATCGATCAGTTTCGTCAATCATCGTTGTTGTTTGCAATCATTGTCCACTACATTCACCACGATACCACCGTCCAAATCTGACCAGATCTCTAAAAAGCGAACAACTTATCCCTGAGGTCGGCGACGAAGAGGCAACATCCGTAAAAAAAGAAAAAAATATTGTTAAACCAAACCGAAATCAAAATCACCATATCTGACTCCCGTCTAGATTTGAACCGTAACCACCAAAATCAAAAACTCTAATTGCCGCTCAACTTCGCCGTCACATCTGAACCGTAACCAGCAGATCCAGACGTCTTCATCGCCGCTGCATCACAACTCCGATTCGCCATTCTTTTTCGTTGTGTGAGCTTTTGGAATCATCGAATTTTCTCGATTCGGTTTCGGTAGGAAGCGATTGAATTATTACTCGCATGAAATTGGCCTACAACGAGCTCTCGGTAGAAATTGGTTTTGCAGAGAGGGCCATACTTGTGATAGAGGCGCTGGTTAATCTCTAGTAATCATCTTGATTAAAGGTCCTAAATAAGGTCTTCTTACTTCATTATTTGAGTTCCCATTTATTTTTAAAAAAAAAAATAAGTGAAAAAATTTCTAAGTCCGCTGGGATTAAATCATTTCCAGTTGTGGTTCAGTCAGAAGACATTTTTAACGCTGGAATCACCCTCACCAAATCAAATTACGATATATGGTCTCAACTGATAGAAATGCAAATTGCCAAAAGGGACAAGAACTCATACATTCGTGAAAAGACTAAGTCACCTACAGAATCTAATGAAGGTTATGAAAAATTATATGCTGAAAATCAAAAGGTCAGACGGTGGCTATTACTGTCTATGTCTCCAGATATTATAAGGCGTTATTTACACTTACCCACTGCCCACAACATCTGGACTGCCTTGTCTACTGTATTCTGTGATAGAAGTGATGAGTTGCAAATCTTTACTCTAAATCAAAAGGCCTTTTTACAAAACAAAATGGCCGAATCCTATCTATGCATTATAGAGAATTAACTGAAATCTTCCAAGAGTTGGACCATTGGAATAAGGTGATTATGAAAGATCCAGATGATGTCAAAGCCCACCACCAGTCGATTGAACGATTAAGAGTTCATATCCTTCTCGCTGGATTGGATAAGGTTTTTAATTCAATCCGACATGAGATTTTGTAAAGAGACCAAGTACCAAACTTGGAGGAATGTTACTCATTAGTTCGATGGGAGATGGTACATAGTATCACCTTGAAAGGTAATTCTGTAGCATCTAAACCTAGTGCCATGGTAGCTCGAAATCGATCTAATCAAGGTTAATAACCTCGAGCACAACACAACACTGATAGATCAACCAAAGGTGTTGACAAGTCTTCATATAAATGCACTCATTGCCATAAGACTAGTCATACGAAAAGTACTTGTTTTGAACTGGTGGACTATCTAGAATGATGGGATCTTAGTCCCGTAAAGAAAAAAAAATCACAAAAAGCCTTTCACTGCAGCAGTCGCTAAAATAAAAATAGAAGATAAAACCACTCATAGCGCCTCGACAATGGTAATAGCTACAAACAATGGTGGTAAGGTTTTAAACATTTCAACACTTGTTTTGAATAATGCATAGATGATTGATTTATGTTCAATAGATCACATAACATATAATTTTAAATAGGTCTCACCACTCAATCACTCTACCCAAAAATTTGCCTCTACTGCAAATGGAACTTCGACCCTAGTTATTGGGAAAGGATCTTTAACTCTCACCAATACATTAAATTTAGATTCACTTTTAGTTTTTCCATCTTTAGATTATAATCTTTTATCAGTTTCTCAAATAACCACTACCTTATCTTGTGTTGTAATTTTTTTGCCTCATTTTTGTGCGTTTAAAGACATCAAAATCAAGACGAAGATTGGTTGTGGTATTAGACAGGGGAAGCTGTATTACTTAGACTTGGAATCAAAGAGTACTAAAAGCCTACAACAAACTCTGGCAATGAGTGGTTCATAAGACAAAAAAAGAAAATAAATATGGCTAAGGCATCGACGGTTTGCGCATATTTCCTTTGAATATCTCAAAAGATTATTTTTCAATTTATTTACAGATGTTGATGTTTATAGTTTTTAGTGTGATACTTGTGAACTTGCAAAAAGCTGTCGTGCATCGTTTCCATTACGATTGAATAAAAGTCCACTTTCGTTTATGATTATTTATTCCAATGTCTGGGGTCCATCAAAAGTCACTACTTTGAGTGGGTCATGTTGGTTTGTAATGTTTATTGATGATTGTACCAAGATGACATGGCTTTGCGTTATGAAATCCAAAAGTGAAGTGAACTCGATATTCCAAAAGTTTCATAAAAGGATTGAAACTCAGTACAATAGAAATATTCAAATTCTTCGTAATGACAATGGCAGAGAATATCATAGTGCTGAATTTCAACATTATTTGGAAGCCCAAGGAATGATCTATCACACCACTTACACCACCACGACATGCCTTTATCTTATTGGGGAAAAACTTTAACTTCTAAAACTTATTTAATCAATCGGGTACCTTTCAGCACCTTCAATTCCAAAACATCGTTTCAAACTCTTACGCTACGTTTGGTACGCTAGAATGGAATGAAAAGGAATGGAATGACAATAGGATTGGAATTAATATGGTAATGGAATGAAATGGTTATTATCATTCCTATGTTTGGTGACGAAATGGATTACATGTAGTATTGGAATAACAACAAAGGGTAAAATAGTAATTTAATTGAATTTTCAAATAGTATAATAGTTCATTTAATTAAATTTCATTCGAATTAAAATATTTGTTTTGTATTTGATCTCATTTTTTGGCCAATTATTGATTAAAAGTTAATCTCATGTAATTGGGATTAATCAATACCAAGTTTAACTTGGTATTGGTTAATCCCATACTTTGTGGGATTAGGGATTCCTTAGTAATAGAAATAGAATTAAATACCATGTACCAAACATAGGAATGGAATGACCATTTCAATGGTCATTCCAATCCCATCTTGAATCCCGCGTACCAAATGCCACCTTAATAATAAGATTGTCACTCCAACTGTCTCAAGTTTAACTTCTTATGTCTTTAGATGTGTGGTGTTTGTACTTCTACACAAGTATCAACGCACCAAGTTAACTCCTCAAGTATTGAGATATGTTTTTGTTGGATATGCGACTCATCAAAAGGGATATTCGTGTTATCATCCTCTAACATGTCAACCATTTATCACAATTGATGTTGTTTTCCATGAAGATACAATGTACTTCTTCAAACCTAAATTTTAGGGGGGATACCAAAAGGAAGTTCAAAGCCTAGATTACGATAACTAAGATGTAGGAAACTTGGAAATAACTGATATGACATTAGATTCCAGTGGTAATAACTCACAAACTAGAGTAAATGAGAAAATGAGTGAATTAGATTTAGGTGGTATGATATTATATCAAAATAGTGATGAGCATCAAAAAACAGAAGAGATGGATCATTCTCCAACTCAGCCAGAAATCGAGGTTCTAGAAAATATAGCTCCATCCCCGATCGACATATCACACCAATTGTTTATTGAAGATGTTCCTAAGCCACACAGAAAACAGTTGACACAACGTCACATAAGAGGTATTCCTAAATCCACATATGAATCAGAACTCTCTAGTAAAATAAAATATCACATGAGTCATTATGTGTCTAACCATCGTTTTTCAAAATCAAACATGTCATTTATGAATCAATTATCTGTGGTATCTATTCCTAACAGTGTGCAAGAAGCCTTATCTGGTCTTAGTTGGAAATCAATTATGAACGAGAAGATGAAATCTCTGGAAAAAAAAATGAAACATAGGAACTAGTTGATCCTATACCAGGAAAAAAAAATCAGTTAGATATCGGTGGATTTACACCGTAAAGTACAAGGTTGATGGCACAATTGAACACTTTAAAGTGAGACTGGTAGCAAATGGATACACTCAAACTAACGGGATTGATTATACATAAACATTTGCATCTGTATCCAAAATCAACACAGTTCGTGTTTTGTTGTCTTTAGCTGCAAACTTGGATTGGCCCTTACAACAATTTGACGTGAAGAATGCATTTTTACATGGTGAATTATCTGAAGAAATCTACATAGATCTCCCACCGGGATGCATAATACCCAAAAGACACAGTCGGAAGGTTTGCAGACTAAATAAATCATTGTTTGGGCTAAAGCAGTCTCATAGAGCATGGTTTGGAAGGTTCACAAAATCTATGATAGCCTTTGGCTACCATCAAAGCAACTCAGATAACTGCACTCATTGTATATGTAGATGATATATACACTTTTTTCCTCAAAATGGGGCAAGGTAATATATCTACACTCATTGTATATGTGGATGATATAGTGGTTACAGGGAATAATCCTAGTGAAAGAAAGACCTTACAAAATTACTTGTCCAAAGAATTTGAAATAAAAGACCTGGGCCCTATGAAATATTTTCTTGGGATTAAAGTATCTCGATCTAATAAAGGGATAGTTATATCCCAAAGAAAATATACTCTAAATCTATTGCGAGAGACTTGTAGGTCAGCATGTCAATCAATTGATACACTAGTAAAAGAATGTCTAAATCTATGTGTTGAGCCCAACCAGGTACCAATTAACAAACTTGTAGGGAGATTGTTATACTTATCTCATAGCAAATCAGATCTAACTTATACCTTGAGTATTGTTAGTCAGTTTATGCATAATCCTGGAGAACAACATATAAATGTAGTTATTTGCATTTTGAGGTACCTAAAGTTTGCTCTAGGAAAATGAGTATTATTCACTAAAAACACAGACCATCAAAGTATAAAAAACTATACGGATGTTGATTGGGCTAGTGATGTGGGTGACAAACGATCTACTTCTGAATACTTTACCTTTCTAGAAAGTAACCTTGTGAAATGAAAAAGTAAGAAACAAAATGTTATAAGTCGCTCAAGTGCAGAAGTTGAATTCAGATGTTTGACAAATGTACTTTGTGAGACATTATAGATAATACTCATTTTACAATATTTGGGTTATCTATCTGAACAACCTATCCAACTGTTCTGTGACAATAAAGCAACATGTGACATAGCGCATAATCTAGTTCAACATAACTGTACAAAGCACATCAAGGTCGACAAAATTTTCATTAATGAAAAGTTTGATGGAAAGATTGTAAAATTGCTTAATATTCGATCAAAGGATCAACTAGCTAACATCTTCACCGAAGTAGTCTCAAATTGGGTATTCTTAAATTTTTAGACAAATTTGGCATGTGGGACATTTATGCACCAACTTGAGGGGGGACATCTATGCCAAACTTGAGGGGGAGTATTAAATAAGTCAAAATTAAGTATGATTGCTACTTTCCTAATTTAGAGATTTGATTATGTTGTAATTAAGGAAATGATTTCTGTAATAGTTTGATTTTAGGTATACCCTAGAATCAAGCTATATATACTCTTGTATACTATTCAAGAGATAAATGAGAAATTGAGATACTTTTCAATAAAGCTTTAGTTCTTGGAAGAAAGTACTCCTCAAATCTGGCGTGCTAGCTGCAAGACTATAGCTGCGGCTCGAAATAGATGATTGGATAATGCTAGAGATCGGTTGACGATGGCGTAATATCGGAATTTGATCGAAGCTTTCTGGATTTGAAAATATCGTGACTCCCAAGAGAGTATTTATATCTCTACGCCCAATCACACACACATACACACACCTAGGTGGCGTTTGGTAACCGTTTCTGTTTCCATTCCAGCAGTGGGATGGGAATTTTATTTTCTTTTTGGGAGTAGAATCGCTTTTGGTAACGATAATTTTTTTTTTGTTTTGGGAAGGGAATTGTGTTTGGTAACCATTTTATCCTAAAATCATTTTTTTTTTTTTTCTGTTTTGGCCTAACGGCGGTGGCGCCGTCGCCGGCGGCCGGCAGTGATCCGGCACCGTCGCCGGCGGTGCTCCGACGTCGGAGACGGCGGTGGCGCCGACGACGCCGGCCGGAAGATAATGGCGCCGTCGCCGGCGATGGCCAGAAGTGGCCGGGAAATTTCTGGACGGACGGTGGCGGCGGCCGTCGCCGGCAATGGTCTGCGGCGGCGGCCGGTAGATGAATAGTAACCATGTGTTTTGGGAATAGAATGGAAATAATGAGAAACAACTTTTTTTTGTTTCTCATTTCTTAAAAAAAAAGTGGGCACAATTCTTAAATGAAAACGAAAACAAAAATTACCAAACGCTATTCCTAAACAGAATTCTCAAAAATTTGAAAATGGAATGGGAATTTCTGGGATGGGATGGGTTACCAAACGGGCCTTAGTTTTAATCCTTCTTCACACTTATCGGTGGCCAAAAACTTCATCGGAGCAATTGTGTCGGCGGAGGTGGGTTAGAAAGAGAAGAAGCTGTTGATCGGAGAAGAAACCGATAAGGCTCATTGTACTCAAAATACCTAATTGGGCACAACTCCCAATAAAGAGTTTCTCTTTCTATACTCCCATTTAATTTGATTTGATAGGATTGAGAGAGAGAGTCATTACCTCGTCGTCGATGGAGAAATAGAACAGAACTTCACCAATGGAGAAGAGAGAAAGAAAGCAAAGCTTCGAGAATTAATTGGATGAAATGAGCAGACTTCAATCTCATTAAGTTCTGCAAAAATACCAAGCGTGTCCCAAATAGGGAATGGGTTGGTAAAAAAAAAAAAAAAAAAAAAAGAAAAAAAAAAGGTGAAAGGAATAAACAATTTTTTGTTTTACACATTATTAAGAAATTCAAGAATTAGTCCCATAATTTTGGGAATAATTGGGAACAAAAATGTGTTTATCAAACGCGTGTCTGTCCATCAATTCAAAATTCTGTGAGCAAGAACAAGAACCAGGGAGCGGAAATACTAACCAAACGAGGCCTTATTTTCCTCCTTGTTTAGGGTTTCTATTCCCTAAATTCTATTCCGGTTCCCCTTACAAAATTATAGCGTAAATAGCGATGGATCTATGTATTTGACTAAGGGAAAGTCTGGGGATGGCACTGAATCGCTTTTTGTCTTATTTCAATAAAAACCAAAATCGAAACTGTTAAGAAAACACTAAAACCAAATCGTAAACTACTATTTTTTTTTATTTGGTTTTTAAATTGAACCATTTAGTTTTACAAAAAATCAAAACCAAACTCTTTATTTATTTTCTCTACTTTTAATTACTACTTAGTAACAATGCGAGTTCAATTGTAAAAAGAAAAAAAAAACATAAATAAAATATAAAGCATAAATTATAAACAAAATCAAACTAAATTATTAAATTGCTAATTGTTACAATAGAAATCATATTTTTGTATTTCCTCTCGTTATTGGGGAACAAAAATAGGCACACCAAGGCCCCATTTGTTTCTGCTACCATATCTCATTTCCGTTCCTACAATTTTGAATTTTAAGAAAAGAAGCATGTTTGTTGACATGTTTCTATTCTAAAATTTTTAAAATTTTGAGAAACAGATCAAATCATCATTCCTTCCCAACTTATTCTCAACTAAAGGTACAAGATCAGTACTTCCAAAATTCTTAACAAGATCTCCCTTCAAACCTTGTTAGTCGCAAATAGTTACATTTTTTTTTTCTTGTTCTTGTTCTTCTTTTCTTTTCTTTTTTTTCCCCTTTTATTCACGAATTTAAACCAAGCGAAACATAATAAAATACTTTTTTGTACTTAATTTATTTAGTCATAATTAATCTTATCGATGCATTTTTACCTTTATATAATTTGTGAAAATTGATTGCCTAAAAAAATATGTAATCTATCGTTTACCAATAAAGTAAAACTAAAAAAAAAAAAGTGAGAATCATGCCGTAACAAAACGTGTTCATTTGGTTTTATTCTCATAAATTATGAAATAATTTCAAAACAATTGTCATTACCAAACTCATTTTTGTTCACAAACTTGAACGGAAACATAATTTTATCCCATTTTCCAGAAGTAGAAAAAGCAATATTAACCAAAGGGAAAATTACCGCATAGACCCATATTAACCACTAATATACTAATAAAATCCACTACTTAACAAGTGAACAGCGAAAAAAAAAACTAGTGAATAGCGTAGTCCTCTTTCACAGTTTTCATGCACAGCGCAGTCCCAAAATCGTCATTCGTACATTTCTTGTTGATAAATTTACTCTCACATTATATGCGGCAATAAAGATTCTATAATAGGGATTGAGAGTTTTCATATTCAACAAATCATTTTATTAAAATAAAAATAACTATTGTTGTACATTTTTTTTTTTACAATCTAATTATATATTTAAATTCGTCTAAATAAGATCTTCAAAATGATATCAAATTTAATATATTTTTTTTCATTAATTTCAGTTTTCACATTCATATTACATGTAACATGACATTTCCAAAAATTTTAGTTTCTACAAACTATAAAATGTTACTTGTAATATTTACATGAAATACAATTCAATACAGACAATGTTACATTGCACACACAAAGAACGAGAGATTATTATCAAATATGATGCAGACATTATAGTGTCATTTCAGATGGATTGAATGTCACAATGAACATGCTAATATAAATGAAAAATACAGTAACGTGACGTAACATTAATATTACATGAATATTACATGTAACATGTTGTAGTTACTAATCTTTTGATTTTGGTTTGGTTTGGTTTTAATGTTATGTGTAACATTGATGTTACATGTAACATGGTGTAGTTACTAACCTTTTTTAGTAGATTTTGATTTTGGGTTGATTTTAATGTTATATATAACATGGTGTAGTATTAAATGTTACATATAACATTCACAGTCATTACGATAAACAACACCAAAAAATGTGATTGATATCTCATTTTAAAGAGAATTAATCGAACATAATTGTTGTGTAAAAATTTTATTGTTTCACGTTCGGATTGAGATCAAAATAAGTATTTTGTTCTATCTAGAGTTGATTTTTTGTTACCTAATTTAGTTCCGCATAAAGGAGAGGTGATTACATGATTTTATAAACTGGTGCATTAAATAGAGGCATTTTAGTCACGGAAATGCCATAAGGACTGCTCGGTTCAAAGAAAAAGTAACGAGTTTGTTTAGTAGTTTTAACCATTTTTTGGGACTCCTTGGTAAGCGCCCCTTAACCAACTGCCACCTTAATTATAGTCCTAAATAACAAAAATTGAATCCAATTTTTTCGACCCAAAAAAACAGAAGAGGAAAGTTAATAGAGGGAGACATTTAGGCCTCGTTTGGTTATTATTTCCTTTTCGTGATTTCTATTCCCTCTCTCAAAATTTTGGGATTAATGTCCAAAAATGTGTTTGATTTTTGTTCTCAAAATTTTGAGAGTATTTTGGAAATATTTTCCAAATTCTTTAAGAATCTGAGACACGAAAAAAAGATGTTAATTCCTATTTAATCCTACAAAATTATTCCCACAACCACCCCCCAGTCACCATACATTTAAGGGAAAAAAATTACAGTTAAACATGTTTTTTATTTCTGTTCTCATGAATTAAAACAAACAATTTCAGGAGAATTGTTGTTACTGTTATTATTCTTGAGATATTAAAAATAAAAATTAGAAAAGCAAAATTAGTGGTGAAACACCACCTTAATGTATCAAGGTATTGTTTTTGTGTTAGATTCATGGAAACGTAGACATGCTGGCAAACAGGTGGGGAAGAAATCACCCGGATTCTCTTCCTTCTATCTTCAAGATTTTGTTTGTAGGTGTTTGAGGATACACGTTAATCTCAAAAGTCAAGTCTCACCATCATTATATATATATATATATATATAGATTGTTTTTTTTTTACATATCTATATTTAGATAATTTCGTCACTAGCCTTCTACAAAATGATAACGTACCCAATTTTAATCAACGACGGCGACACCTCTAGTCATTTTAAAAAATTTACTGGAATATCCTTTTTATTTTAAAAATATCGATGACACCTCTTGTTAATTTAAAAATCCAACAAAGACACTCCGAACATATGTCGAAACTCTGACAAACTGATAATTTTAAATTTTATTTGATCAATTTATTGTTCTATTATTTATGACCTTTTAAATTATAAAAATAGAGATAAAAATATTAATATTCACTATAAAATTTCATCCAACAATGAGAAATTCTCCGGTCATTTGATAAAAAAAATTAATTAAGATGAAAATTGAAAAATATATATTATGAAAGTTATTTTTAACATTAAAACTCAAACACTTATATTTGGTCAACAATTTTTTATTTTATTTTTAAAAAAAGGGACTTGAGAGAAAATAAAAGAAATAAAAAAATATTTTACAAACAATATTGGAGCATTATTTTATGCTCAATAAAGAAAATTCAAAATCAAAAAATTAAAAAAAAATAACATGAAAGTAAAATCGAGAAGTTTTGGGGTATAATTTTAAAAATGAGCATATTTGAAAATTTATTTTAAAAATACGTTAACTTAATTTGGTATTTTTTATTTTTTTTTCATAAATAAAATTCTTGTTAATTTTTTTCGAGATGTATCAAACAATTGAAAAAAAAAAATAGAACTTAGATTCTAAAATTAATTAACAAGTAAGAAAATAACATTGGAAAGCAAAAATATTAATTTATTGGATAAATTAAAGATGAAAAATTATTTTTATTTGATAATATAAATAAGAAGGTTAAGCCTGTAATCTTACTTTCACAACCTTCTAGAATGAGTATCTCACATATTGAGGAGGTGTCACTCAAATTATTTAATACTAATTTTAGGACCGCATTAAGCACGAGTTTTTGATTAATTTGCACATATAATTTATTTAATTATGTAATTTTAATTTTATATTTGTTATATTTAACAAAATATTTTGTATTAGTTTGAACATATTTAAAAAAAAATTGTAATATTTATTTTTAATTAATTAATATTATAAATATTTTAATTTAACATGTTTAAACTGAGGGTATTGTTTAATGTTTGATAAAATGATGAAATTTTAGTTGAACATAATTTTAATGTTAAAAAAAATGTGCGATTGCAAATTCATATTTCATATTTGTATAGTAACAAAAAGATCACATTGTAATAAAAATAAGTGTAATTAACTACTTATTTTGTAGTACAATAATTTTAATTGATTTTTTTACAGAATTTTTTTTTTTTAATTTGATTTGGTCCGTCATTTTTTAGTTTCTCTCTCTCTCTCTTCTTCCTCTCTATCTAAATAATCAACTTACCTTTACACACCCCTAATAAAAAATATAATTAAATAAACCTATGAAAAATATAATTAAATAAACCTTTATAAACCCTTAGTCATTTTTATTTTTATTTTTATTGTCTCTTTTTTTTTTCTTACTATCTCTCCAAATAATCAACTTACTTTATACCTTTACACACCCTCAACGAAAAATATAATTATATAAATATTTATATAATCGCAAATAAAAAATATAATTGCATGAGCTTTCATACCCCCACAATCCCAAAATATAATATATAAATCCTTATACACCCAAAAACAAATATATATAATTTTATTAATCATTATTAAAAAAATTATTAATGTTATCAATAAAAAAATCGCAATAAAAGAGGAAAAAAAGAAAATACAATTTTTTTTAACCAATTTTTTATGTCATATTTATTAAAAAAAAAAATAGGTATTTTGAATTGAAAGAAAATTAATAAACTATTTGGATAATTATTACAATTAGTACAATTAATATAAATGAGTGATTAATCTTGGGCCTTGATTTTGGTAGAAGCAAGGAGATGAGAGAAAACGAAAAATTTAATTGTAATTGTTTTGAAACTTTTGTTCTCTATTTTTAATATTATAATATAATAAGATACTTTTAATATTATAATAAGATATATACATACTTGTATATATTTATATACATTCTAGTTCAAATTGTAAAGAAGGAAAAATATAGGCAAATATATAAAATGAAAAAGATGAGTGGCGGCTACCAACAGCAGAGATGTTTGGTGCCTAGGGAAACTCAAGTCTCCCCTCATTTTTCAAAAAAAATCACCATCTTCCTTATACTTCTAGAGAAAAAATCAATTATTTTTTCTTAAAATTTTACATTTACTCCATTAAATTATAAAAATATCTAATAAATTATTAAAAAAAATTCACTCTCCCAACCAATTTTTTGAATCTACCGCCGGCAATTATACGGTTAAATTGCACTGTTACAATACAAAAAACAAAACTGCGCCAATTTTAAATTTTTCAACCCAAATCCAAATCAAAATTAAAACTACCTAACCATGATCAAATCTGAACCATTGAATTCGGTTTAGTTCGACTATCGGACATAATTGTCATCCCTAGGTGCTATTTATAAATGTTATGAGGTCCCAATTGTAGATTTTGGATGGAAGTACAAAATCATTTTAAGATTTTGGGTGGAAATACGCAATCAAAGTTAAAATGACATTCAACTTACAAATCTTTGACCTCAAGATCACAGAGGCAGGTAAGAATTAAGATCATAAGGACCTCTCTGTTTATTTATTTATTTATTTTTAAAAATAAGTTGCAATAAAAACTAAAAAATAAATTGTTCTATCAATATGATTTAACTACGAGACGCCGGTCATACACGATCTGATAGAGGTGAAAATAATTAATATTATTTAATAAAAACACTGATTCATGTAGCCGATCCAACATAAGTGAGACAAAGACTTAGTTGTTGTTGTTATATTTAATAAAAACACTCAAATGAAAATCAATCATTTACTTTGTATGGATTAATTGATCCCACTTATTGCTTTGTCTTACTTAATTAGTTGTTTTAAATACCTTTTTTTGGTAATTTTATTAATTATTTTTTAGTTAAATTAATATTGGACAACGTTGATTTTCAAAAACCATATCCAAAATTTAAAAACGGAACCTTGAATATTCAAATAATTTTTTTAGACGCTCATAATTTTTTTTATAGAATTAAAAAAAGGGGGGGAATAATTGGTCATTAGTCCCAAATAATAGATCTAATTTTAAAAAAGTCTCGCTTAATATATAAATTTTAATTTAATTCCTTAAATTAGATTTTATTTGAGTTTTAATCCCGCATGTTCAGGTATTGCAAAGATTGTAGAGAAAAAATTTGTTAGTAAATTCGTATTATAGTAAATACTAGTTACATGTAATTAATATTAGTTACAATTTAATAATTATTATATATTACATATATATGTATATTTTTTTGTTACATGTACTTATAAAAATTAGTTACGCGTTACAAATTACATGTATTTATGTAATATTTGTGACATTTAACAAATATTACACACAGAAATTAGTTTAATATTAGTTATATATATTTGTGTACATTTAGTTAAATATAACTAATTATATGTATTTTGTGTAATTTTTGTTATATTTAACAAATTTTATACACAAATTAGTTACATGTTACAAAATTCAGTAATATTTTTTACATCTAACAAAAATTCACAAACAAAATAGTTACATGTAACTGCACTTGTGCAGGCGTGTGTATTAAGCTTCCGCTTTCTTTAAATAGGCGGAACTAAAACACAAGTTACTTCTAGCTCTAGAATTTTTTTAAAATTAAAGATGAAATAAGGGACTTGTCATCGATTGCCCCATAATAAAATTGATAGGATTGGATTTTTTATTGGGATAATCGGCCAGAAGTCTCAAATAATAGACCTAATTTTTAAAAAGTCACGCTTACGATATAAGTTTTGATTTAGTTCCTTAAGTTGGATTTCATTTGAGTTTTAGTCCTGCGTTGCAGAGATTGTAGGGAGAACTTCATAACTAAATTCGTATTATAGTGAATATTAGTTATAATTTAATAATAATATCTGTGTATTTTTTTTGTTACATGTACTTATGTAATATTAGTTACATGTTACAATTACATATATCTATATAATATTTGTAACATTTAATAAATATTATGCACAGAAATTAGTTTAATATTAGTTATATGTATTTGTATAAATTTAGTTACATGTAATTAATTACATGTATTTTGTGTTATTTTTGTTACATCTAATAAATTTTTACACACAAATTAGTTATATGTTATAAAATACAGTAATATTTATTACATCTAACAAAAATTTACATCTAACGAATATTTGTGTAGTGGGCTTCCGCCTTTTTTAAATAGGCAAGACTAAAATACAAGTTGATCCCGCTCTGAGATTTTTTAAAAATTAAGGATGAAATAAGGGACTTGCCACCGAATGTCCTTAATTTTTTTAGATACTCATAATTTTTTATGGAATTAAAAAAATTGATAGGATTGGATTTTTTTATTTAATGTGATCTTAATAAAAAAAAAAATTAAAATTATATATATATATATATATATATATATTCCATAAAAGACATAATCAAAATGATTATATTGTTAGAAAAAAAATGATTCATTGAATGGATCATATAAAAGAGATGTCACACATTCTTTCACCAAAATAAATAAATAAAAATAATTTTAGATTAAGAAAATTCATGAATATAAGCAAACATGCCGTCTTGTCTCATGCAGATGTCCATAGCTGTTATGAGAGGCTTTAGACCTAACACTCCTATAGAAAGGAGAGGCAATTCCAAAAGTGGGTCAACATATATCACGTGGTCAGCAGGAGTCAGGAGCTGTATCCTGCTGGAATATTTGTGGAAGCTTCCTCCCTCTTTCTTCCTTCTTTTTCTTTCTTTTTTTCAATTTCAACCTCCTATGTTTGGTGTTTGGTTAGTATTTTCGCTTTTACACTTTCTATTCGCAATAAACTGAGATGAGAATTCTTTTCTGTTCTGAAATATTTTAAGAACAAAAACGCATTTGATAACGATCATTATTATTTTAATTTAGGAGAGTAAAACAAAAAACGCGTTTCGTTGCAACATTAATCTCTTTTTTCTTTAAATGTATGGTGACCGACCGGTGGTGGGGGTAGGGTGGTGGTGGCCGATGGGTGGATGATGGTGGCCGTTGAGGTGGTGGTGGCCAACGGGTGGTGCTGGCTGGTGTTGTGGTAGTCGATGTGGTGGTGGTGAGAATAATTTTGTGAGAGTGAATAGGAATCAATATTTTTTTTATTTCTTAAATTCTTAAGGAATTCAGGAATTCTTCTTAAATTACTTTTAAAATTTTGAGAACAAAAATATGTTTATCAAACGCGTTTTGTATATTAATCCAAAAATTTTAGGAACAAGAACGGAAACAGCAACCAAGCATGGCCTTAATTTTCACGAGGAAAATATGTTAACATATATTAATTAATTAGCCCTTTATTAACAAAGGAAAATACATTTTTTTTATTTTTTAGGGGTTTTGACACTTTGCACCATTGAAATTTGACCATTATTTCACTTTGATCACTATAGTTGCAATTTGAACACTTACTGCACTAAAGTACCGCAATCATGCCATTTCAGTCTAAATCAATAATAT
This sequence comes from Eucommia ulmoides, assembly GCA_016647705.1. Taxonomy (NCBI): domain Eukaryota; kingdom Viridiplantae; phylum Streptophyta; class Magnoliopsida; order Garryales; family Eucommiaceae; genus Eucommia; species Eucommia ulmoides. The sequence continues at coordinate 3,807,616 of CM028330.1, read as the reverse complement.
TTCATTCAAAAAATTTACCACAAGATGTAACTGTTGTGCATTCAACTCTTTTAACGGTTAGTTTATGGCTACCTCTAATATCTTTTTTTCTCCCATATAAATATTCTTAAAAAACACTATATATTCATATGTATATTTAGCAGTATTTGGATCGGGAGGAGGTTGGAATTATCCATAAAATCTCTTAAAAATTATAAAATTGTCAAGTGTATGTAGGTGATTGTTTTCCGTCCAAAATTATAACAGATGTAATGAATTGAATTGTAGTGACATGTGTGAAGATCGATGAATAACACGAAAAGTCTAGAGAGAAAAGAGAAACGACAGCTAGGATTTATTATCTCTGAATAAAGAATACAAAAATATAATAGAAAACCTAGGGAAAAAAAAACTTATATAAGCGTATAATGAAAAACCTAGAAAACAAGTAGAAAACAATTCTACCTTTACTAAATAATAATAATAATAAACCCTGTTAACTCTAATATCCCCTCTCAAACTCACGATGTGGCTGCAAATAGCATCAAGAGTTTGCAACCAAAAAATGAAAGCGCGAAATAGAATGTGACTTGGTGAACAAATCGGCAATTTGCATGAATGATGACACAAAAGGTAAAGTAATAGTCCCATGTTGAAGATGATGACGAGTGAGATGACAATCAATCTCGATGTGCTTGGTTTGTTCATGAAATACTGAATTGTGAGCAATCTGAATAGTACTCTTGTTATCACAATACATGGGAGTGGGATGAAAAAGAGAAACACTCATATCTGCAAGTAACCAACGCAACCAAACTATTTCAGTAGTAATGGATGCCATCGCACGATACTCAGCTTTTGTGGAAGATTTAGAAACAACAGTCTGCTTCTTGTTTTTCCATGAAATAAGATAATAACCCAAAAATACACAAAAACACGTGACAGACTTGCAATCTGTGAGATCACTAGTCCAATCAGCATCAGAATAGGCATGTAACTCCAAAGACAACATCGATGGAAGTAAGAGACTCTAAAAGAGGGTACCCCGAAGATACCGAAGGATACGAAGAACAACAGCCCAATGAACTGTAGTAGGAGAAGTGACACATTGACTAACGATATGAACAGTGTGAGCAATGTCCGCGTGAGTGATAGTTAGATAGACCAACTGTCAGCAATAGCACGATATAATATAGGATCTGACAAAGGGCCATCATCGGAAGGTGGGTAGCGAACATTCACCTCTGGAGGAGTATCAATAGTCCTAGTATCACTAAGATGAGCACACTCGAGAATGTCAGCTGCATATTTAGACTGAGAGAGAATATAGCCTTTCGGAGAAAAAACTACTTCAATACCCAAAAAGTAGCATAAACCCCCCAAGTCCTTCATTTCAAACTGACTAGATAATTCTAATTTCAAGATTGCAATGCCATTAACATCATCACCAGTAATAATTATGTCATCCATATATAAAAATAGTAGAATACGGCCTGCAATGGTACACTTTATAAATAGAACAGAATCATGCTTACTTGAGTGAAAGCTAAGCGAAGTAATTACCGTAGAGAACTTCTCAAACCAGGCTCGAGGAGCCTGTTTAAGGTTGTGTGGAGCCTTCTTGAGTTTTCAAACTTCTCCAGAATTATGAGCAACACCTAGAGGAGGAGTCATGTAAACTTCTTCTTGAAGATCATCATTCAAGAAGGCATTTTTAACATTCATCTGAGAAATATGCCACTGACGAACAGATGCAATGGCAATAAGAGTGCGAACAGTCGTCTTTTTGCAACTAGAGGAAAAGTCTCCTTATAATTCATACCATATTACTGAGAAAATCCCTTGGCAACCAAACAAGCTTTGTATCGCTCAACTGAACCAACAGACTTGATTTTAATTTTGTAGACCTAACGAGAACCAATTGAACTTTTACCCAAAGATAAAGGTACCAAATCCCATGTAAGACCCTAATCGTAGCATGTACGTCATTTTAGTTGCATTTAGAATAATTGGGAATTCGGGGTGAAATTGGGTCAATTAAAGTTCAAAATTTAAAAGTTTGGGGGTTAAATTAAAAAATTTAGAAAACATTCAATTGAAGAATTTTACATCTAACTTTTGAAATAAAAACTTTTGGGATGAAATTACAATTTTAGGAACTTCTAAAAGTGAAAAATTACTAAGATTAGAAAAGTAGGGGGGAGGAAAGAGCAATTTAACCCAAGATATTTTAAACATATATATATATATATATATATGCATGCTGGTGTGTATGCGTGTGCCGTGAGCTTAGCTGAAGACAGGAAGGCGTGGGAGAGAGGCGATGTAGTGTGAACAAAACCCATAAACCAATCCACTAAAACCTATGCAAATTAATGACCCATAAAAATCTTGATTCAAGCCTGAAAAGATAGGAGAAAATCAGAAAACTAGAGAAAAAGAGGGTCGTCGGAGGTTCATGATCGCCGGAGATGTGAGTTCATCAACGTGAGGACGTGTTTTGGTGTTGATTGTTAGTTGGTTCGGCGGGATATGGGTGTGTACCGTCTATTTGTCTCGTTCAAACGGTAAGGGTGTGTGAAAAGGGTGTGTGTGCTCTATTTTCTTCTATTTTGAGTATAGCAGGTGTGTGTGGGTGTAAAGGTGTTGATTTTGGTGTGTTGATCAAGCTTGAGGGGGGTGTTTGTTGGTAAAAGTGGTTGTTGTGTAGATGTGGTTGATCGTTGAAGTGGGTGGTGAAAGAGCTATTGGAGATAGTGGAGAGAGAGAGAGAGAGAGAGAGTTGTTCTGATCGCAAGTAGGAGCTGAACGAAGAAGACGACTGTTCGCCTAGGCGGAGGAGCAGCAGAACGCAAGTGGAAAAAAACTGAGGTATGTTCGTCGAGGCGGTGAAAACGACGGCCTAGGCGGAGAAGGGTCAGTAAGCAAAGCAGATAAAAGGTGTGTGTTCGCTGAGGCGGAGGAGCGTCAGTAAGCCAAACATAGGAAAGAGGAAGCGTGTGCGCCGCGGCGGTGGATCTCTCGCCAGGGCAGTGGGAGCAGGAGCGTAAACTAAGAATTTTAAAGGAAATCGACAATCGTTTCGGAGCGGGTAACATTTCTCATTAAATTTTATGATTGTTAAATTAAATAACCAGCCTTAAAATGTCAAAATGACAATAATAATTATTGAGACCGTTCACATGGATAAAGTTTATATAGTAAACTTTAACGGGGCAATACTAATCGAATAGAATTAAGGAAAAAATTTTCTGCAGTCCCAAAGTTGAAAAAAACAACTTTTGAAGGACTATGACTTTTTGGATCATCCCAAAAGCCCCACGAAAATTTTCTTGCCAATTTTGTCCCTCGGTAGATTTGTTATTTACAAATCCATGCCCCTCGGTGGGCCCCGCTGCCCCTCTCTCTCTCTCTCTGCAAGCAGTGGGCAGACGAGCCCCACGCCTGCTCTCTCTCTCTTTCCTCTCTTCTCTCACCGCTCTCTCTCTCTATCTCTCTCTCACTCACGGTTTGGATCCAAAAAGGGATCCACTCCCATTTCTCCCATTTTTATTTTACTCCATTTAATTAGCATTCTTTCAATTTCAAACCCCCATTTCTTTATTTTTCAATTTCACACCTTTTTCTTTATTCTTTTTTTTTTTTTTTTTTTGTATTTTTGTAACAAATAAAATGAAACAAAACAAATTCAGCTGTAAAATGAAGTATAATTATTTATTTTTATTTTTTTGTGGCACAGTCAAAATGTTGTATCTACAACCTCTTCAAAATTTTCTGGATTTTTATAAATATTGGCGATCCGAATTGCGGGACGGTCAAAATGTTGTGTCATGTTTATTGATGGTTTGGTTTTCTGATTGTTTCTATTATGTGGATATCTACTTAATTATATTTAGTAGATATCTACTTAATAAATATTTAAGTAGATATTCACTTAATGAATATTTAAATAAATATCCACTTAATTGATTTTTAAAATTATTTTAAATGAATTTTTAATTTACTTTTTTTTTTTATATATTTTAAAATGTTCATAGAATGTTTAAGTATGTTTACTGTTGAATTGAGTACTATTGTGTGAAGACATGATCTATATGGTTGAATGGATTAATATCATTAAGGAAATATGAATCAAACGGATTATTTTAAAAATTCAGTAGATATCTACTGATAAATAAACATCCTTAGTGGATATCTTCTGAATAGAACCAAAGTCGACAAAATGAAACAATGTAAATATACTTTAGTAGATATGTTCTGAACATGTTGGCAAATGAAAACAATGCGTGTTAAGTTGTTGGTTTTTTTGTTTTTTTTTTTTGGATCGTTTTGTGTTGAGTTATCCAAATTTCATGAAAAATGTGTTAATGGTTCAGTTTTTTATTTGGATATCTACTTGATTATATTTTAGTAAGTGAATATCCACTTGATATGTTTATAGATGGTTCGATTTTCTGATTGCTTCCATTTTGTAGATATCCACTTAATTGTATTCAATAGATATCCACTTAATGGATATCTAAATAGATATTCACTTAACTGAATTTTAAAATAATTTAAACATAATTTAATATTTATTTATTTTTATATTTTAAAATGATCATAGAATATTTTAAAAAATAAACTAAAATTAAAATTAAAATAAATGAAAAACAATATAAGTGGATATCTACTGAAAATAAATTTAGTAGATATCTACTAAACATTATAGAACTCATTGTATTTCTACAAGACTTATAGGTGAAATTAAGTAGATATCCACTAAATATTATAGAACTAACTGTGTTTCTATAAGACTTGTAGATATCTACTGAAAATAAATTAAGTAGATATCTACTGAACATTATAGGACTCATTATGTTTTTGCAAAACTTGTCGGTGAAATTAAATAGATATCCACTGAACTAAAAAATATCACAAAGTACCACTTACATTGTTTTTCAAGAAACAACTTTTTAAGGACTATCACTTTTTTACTCATCCCAAAAGTATCATCATATATATTCTCTCTAAAATACCCTTCAATAGTTACAAAATTTACATAAATGCCATTTTGGCAATTTTCTTTCAAAATTCCTAAAATTAATATATGTATATATAATATTTAGAATTTAACTTGTTTTCAAATTTTTCTCAAATTTTATTTTTTAATAAAAATTTCAATTGATTTTATTTTTCATAAAAAAAAATAATAATAAAATATCATAAATATCTAGATTATGTTTCATTTAATTTAATTTCAATTTTAATTTATTTTTTTAAATATTCGAAGAAGATTTTAAAATATAAAAAATTAAATATTAAATTTTATTTAAATTAAAAATTCTTTTAAAATAATTTTAAAAATCAATTAAGTGGATATTTACTTGGATATCAATTAAGTGGATATCCACTTTATTATATTTAGTAGATATCCACTTTATTGTTTTTCACTTATTTTAATTTTAGTTCTAGTTTATTTTTTAAAATATTCTATGAACATTTTAAAATATATAAAAAAAAATATTAAATTATGTTTAAATTAAAATATTCCTTTAAATTAATTTTAAAATTCAGTTAAGTGAATATCTATTTAGATATCCATTAAGTGGATATCTACTGAATACAATTAAGTGGATATTTATAAAATGGAAGCAATCAGAAAATCGAATCATCTATAAACATATCAAATAGATATTCACTTACTAAAATATAATCAAATGGATATCCAAATCAAAAACCGAACCATCAACTCATTTTTCATGAAATTTAGATAACTCAATACAAAACGATCCACAAAAAAAAAAAAAAAAAAAAAAAAAATACAACTTAACAAGCATTGTTTTCATTTACCAATTTTGGTTATGTTCAGAAGATATCTACTAAAGTATACTTACATTGTTTCATTTTGTCAACTTTAGTTCTATTCAGAAGATATCCACTAAGGATGTCTATTTATCAGTAGATATCTACTGAATTTTTAAAATAATCCGTTTGATTCACATTTCCTTAGTAGTATTAATTCATTCAACCATATAGACCTTATCTTCACATAGTAGCACTCAATTCAACAGTAAACATCCTTAAATATTCTATGAACATTTTAAAATATATAAAAAAAAAAAAAAAAAAGTAAATTAAAAATTCATTTAAAATAATTTTAAAAATCAATTAAATGGATATCTACTTAAATATTCATTAAGTGAATTTCTACTTAAATATTTATTGAGTAGATATCTACTAAATATCATTAAATAGATATCCACATAATGGAAGTAATCAGAAAACCAAACCATCAATAAACAAGACACGACATTTTGACCGTCCCGCAATTCGGATCGCCAATATTTATAAAAATCCAGAAAATTTTGAAAAGACTGTAGACACGACATTTTGACTGTCCCGCAAAAAAATTAAAAAAAAATAATTATACTTCATTTTACAACTGAACTTATTTTGTTTCATTTCATTTGTTCCAAAAAAAATGGAATAAAGAAAAAGGTGTGAAATTGAAAAATAAAGAAATGGGGGTTTGAAATTGAAAGAATGCTAAATAAATGGAGTAAAATGAAAATGAGAGAAAAGGGAGTAGACCCCTTTCTGGGTCCAAACCATGAGTGAGAGAGAGAGAGATATAGAGACGAGAAGAAAGAGAGAGAGAGAGTAGGCGTGGGGCCCACCTGCCCACTACCTGCAGAGAGAGAGAGGCGGCGGGGCCCACCCCTGTCGGTTGGTGTGTGTTATGAAGAGGGTAATTTTGTCATTACAAAATGTGAGTAGAACTCTCAACCAATTTTTTTTTTAAAAAAATAGGAATTAAAAAGTTATTTTTATTTGTATAGGAGTGAAAAAGTTGTTGGTTCTCCAAACAGGAGTTTTGGAGAAAAAAGCCTAGAATTAATTCATAATAAAATGTGGGAAATAGAAAATTACAGAAATTAGAGTTGCATGGCATGATTAGGTTGTTTTTACATAAAATATTAATTTAGACCTTGTCATTATTAGGTTCGCAGGCATCGAAATACCAGTAGAGAATAGTCAGTAGAAGTCTTCGGAACGGATCACTAGGTGAGTGTATTGTCTTCTAATAAATCTATATATATATATATATGATGGAAAAATGTGTTTATTTAAAGTTGGACAAATTTATAACTTATATGGATCAAGCGTATTTTAGGTGTTTCTGAAATGGTAGATTTCATTGTTTTTCTAAAAGGGTGGAAGTTGATTGTGGACAGAATTGTGGTTGTTGAGGTGGAAATGAGTTGTTGTTGTTGAGGTGAGGTGAAAATTGGTGTTAGATATTCACCTGCTTTGCATAGTCCAGCAGAGCGTTGTTATGTCCCACTAAGAAGGTATATTCTATGGGCGGTACGATACCGTTACAACTCTTGAGATCATGAGATTAAAACGATCACATAGCTAGCCAAGGTGTGATGTGATATGGCGTGGTGCGATGTGATGTGGTGTGGTGCGGTGTAATGTGGTGTGGTATGGTATGATGTGGTATAGTGTGGTGTTTGTCGTATGCGTTGAATGAGTTGAATAAATTTGGAATTAAATATACTTTATTTTATACTGGATTGGTGTATCCATTTACGTTGATATATCTATTATTTTAGTTGCGTTATAGTATATGGTTATTGTGACGTTTGGGTTAATTTTTACTGCTTAGTTGAGATGTTATAAACCTATATATGTTGTTTTCTGTGGTGACAGGAAAAAGTGGTTTTTTTTATGATATGTGATATTTATATGTTTTATGTTTGATCCCTCTAAAATATTTTTATTAAGAAGACAGTTACATTCGCAGGTGCGACAACTAGGAGTCGGTCCCCTACTGACACTAAATAGAGTCCGACAATGCGGTACTGAGAGAGTATTTTGGGAGGTACTGGTTGAGGTGAACCTATGAGAGATTCATGGTTGTTTTATCTTTGTTGTTATTATAATTTTGTAGGGACGGGTGTGTCCCCAAATAGATAGTGTATTGAAATAATATGGTCTGTTCTTAATGGTTGTGTATTTATGTATGCACTTTTCGTGTCCTAATTGGTTTGGCATGCAGGTGATGTCATGTTGACGTCATGCTGGCCCCAAAGTTATGGGTGTCCGGGGTGGGTTGTGACATCCCATGTATCCGTCTTGTATAAAGCAGAGAGTTCCTCAGCTATAGCCTGTTGCCAAAGATGATCACGTGCTGCCTCTTTATAAGATAAAGGCTTAAAGAGACAGTGAATAGAGGCTAAAAGTGAAGCAAAAAAATGTGAATAGCAAGAGTAAACAAAATATTATATATGAGTGGACTTACGAATGCGCTGAAGATAGCGAGGAGGGGGATCCATAATCTGAGAAGATTCTTGGTAGGCTGTGTGCTGCCTCTTTATAGGATAAAGGCTTAGAGAGACAGTGAATAGAGGCTAAAAGTGAAGCAAAAGAATGTGAATAGCAAGAGTAAACAAAATCTTATATATGAGTGGACTTACGAATGCGCTGAAGATAGCGAAGAGGGGGATCCATAATCTGAGAAGATTCTTGGTAGGCTATCGGAGGGGAGGGAACGCTAGAAGTATCAATACCTGCAGAGCTACTAGTGGCAACATGAGGTTGAGACGCATGAGATGGGTCAATATCTGTAATGCATGGGTTTTGAGAAGATAAACTATTTGTGTCATCAGAGAAATGATCAATGGAAATGAGATCCAATTTTGTCAAGTTGTGTGTACTAAAAGGAATAGAGAAAAAAGGTATATGCTCAAGAAACACAATATGACGGGACACGTATAGTTTTTATGCAACTGGATCAAAGCAACGATGTACATTTTGTCCCTCACCATAACCTTGGAAGACACAAATGGAAAAGCGAGAAGATAACTTACTACGCTTTACTCTCAGTCAAAAAACAAAATAAGTGCACCCAAATACTCTTAAAAAATAATAGTTGGGAGCATGACCATACAACTTTTCAAATGGAGACAAACATGAAGAATGAGAGGATGAGATCTTATTAATTAGGTTAACTTCAGTGAGTACTACTTCTCCCCAAAATACACTAGGAATACAGGCAAACAATAAGAGAGAACGAGCAGTTTCAATAATGTGCCTATATTTTCTTTCAGTAACACCATTTTGCTCAGGAGTGTCAATACACACGGTTTGGTGAATTGTTCCATCTGGAGCAAGCAAGTTAGTGAAAGGATTATAAATGTACTCCTCACCCAAATTACATGTAAAGCACTTGATAACAACAGAATGTTGGGTCTTAACAAGAGATCGAAACATTTGAAAAATATCAAAGAATTCATAACGACGTTTCATAAGATAAACCCAATAATATCGAGTGTAATCATTAATGAAGGAAACATAATATCTAAATCCTCCCTTTTGTAGCAATCAGAGAAGGTCCCCACACATCAGAGTGAACCAGATCAAAGGGTGTAAGGGAAGAAGAAATGTTTCGATTAAAATGTAAAGTAGAGAATTTTGCAAGTTTACAACCACTACAATCAAAAATATCACAAACTAACAAATTCACTAAGAATCCTTTAGATACTAAGCATTTTAAATAAGATGCTGAAACATGAACAAAACGAGAATGCCATAAATAAAAACTAAAAGATGAAGAAATCAAATGAAAAGACGACAAGTCAACACCGGAAGCTGCAACACCTGGTACTTGTAGCTCATCCAGTATATATAGTCCCCTCTGCCTAAGGCCTGTCCCAATCAGCTTCTGGGATTGCAGATCTTGTGCATGGCAAGAGATAGAAGAGAAATAAATTGAGGTGGCGTTTGGTAACCGTTTCTATTTTCATTCCAACAGTGGGATGGGAATGGGATGAGAATTTTGTCTCCTTCTTGGGAGTAGAATCGCGTTTAGTAACGATAATTTTTTTTTTTTTGGAAAGAGAATCGCGTTTGGTAACGATTTTATCCTAAAATTAATTTTTATTTTTATTTTTTTTGTTTTGGCCAGTGGCGGCGGCGGCGACGGACTGCCAGCGGCTGGTGGCGCCGGAAGTTTCCAGGTGGCCAGTGACGGTCGCCGGAGATGACCGGCTGAGGCGGCAGCAGACGGTGGCGGTGGCTGGCGGACGGCAGTGTACGATGGTCGGTCGGAAGATGAACAGTAGAATTGGTTTCGGGAATGGAATGAGAATTATGAGAAATAACTTTTTTTTGTTTCTCATTTATTAAGAAAAAAATTGGCACAATTCTCAAATGGAAATGGAATAAAAACAAGAACAAAAATTACCAAACACTATTTCCAAACAGAATTCCCAAAAATCTGGGAATGGAATAGGAAATTCTAGAATAGAAACGGTTACCAAACGGGGCCTGAGTAACCAGAATCACATAATTGGCCAACAGAAATAAGATTCAATGCAAGGTTGAGAATATGATAAACACTTGAAAGAAATAACCAAGGTTTGACAACAGAACCAATGCCTGCTAATGGCATCGGAGTACCATTAGCAATCATAACAAATACAGATGATGTAGGATTTAAAGAAACAGATAATGGCAAATCAGGTAACATTTGATGAGAGGCTCCAGAATCTAGAACCCATATGAATGAAGACATACCTAAACAACTAGAGGGCGATAAACATACTGAAGATGCAGCGAATATGGCATGTGGTTGTGCGGCAAGGAACTTCTGAAATTATTCAGTAAGGGCCTCCATTGTGAGATTAGAAGATGTTGGGTCTCCAAAACTAATCGAATTTGATGATGACAGTATAGTTGCTACAGTATTAGATTGTGGAGGCCTGCAAGGATGTTTTTGAAAACGATTGTCAGATTTTCACTGGGGAGGCAGATGTTGCTGTTGTTGTTGTGTTTTGCTCAGTTTAGGGCATTGAGTTTTCCAATGACCTTTATACTTACAGAAGCTACATTCATCAAAGGCAAGCCTCGAATAAGGCTTGTTTTGATGATTATGAGGTGGTTTAGAAGGGACTGTCAGAATAGATGGACTGGGTGATTGGAGAACCCTTGTGTCTAATTGAGACTTGAAGCGTATCTTCTCAGCCAATAATTCACTAACCACCGAGTCAACGGGAAGGAAGTGGATTACGGTGCAAAATTGTCCCACAAAATCCCTCAAAATCATCACGTAACGCCATAAAAAAAATTGAACCAAACGTTGTTATTCTCTACGGGCAATGTACGAAGTACATGCTCGTAATTCTGCAGATTCCGTGAGAGCTAATTGATCTCAAAAATCTGTCATAGCGGAGTAGAATTCCTGGATACTCATGTCATTCTACTTCAGTGCTCGAATATCAGATTCCAATTGATATTGTTTTGCAAAATTAGACTATTTGTACAGCCTTAATAGATGATCTCAAACCTATTTGGCCTACTCGTACTTTTCCAATTGCATGAATGTTCAACAGAATTGTTAATTCAGGTAATGATTTTCGAATTATTTGTCTCTCAAGTGTTTAACGAAATTATATAATCTTCAGCCCTTTTATCTTTTGGCTTAACCAACGTACCACTAATATAACCCCACATTTTTTTGCTTTTGAGAAAAAATTTCATCACATAACTCCAATATGAAGAAAAAAAAAATCCCCTTCAATCTCACAGCAATAGACTAAAGTGAATCATCCCTTTCAGAAGTCATTACAAATACAAACAAACGAAAGTACAAATCTAATGCAACGAAGAAATAAAATCAAATACTAGAAACAAATCGATGATTCGCTGTAGAGAAAACCAAATCAGAGTTGCGCAGAAGCCAAAACTGTACGAACATCAACAATCATAGTCATACGGATACTGGATCTGCACAAATCTGAAGATGCTGGATCCGCGGTCCTTGTGGATGGAATCAAATTTCCTTCCATGAGATTAGGTTCTTGATACCATGTGAAGATCAAAAAATAACATGAAAAATCTAGAGAGAAAAGAGAAACGACGATTAAGGTTTATTATCTCTGAAGAATACAAGAATACAATAGAAAACCTAGGAAAGAGAGATTTATATAAGTGTACAATAGAAAATCTAGAAAAACAAGTAAAAGACAATTCTACCCTTACTAAATAATAATAATAATAATAAACTCTGTTAACTCTAATAAGATGATTAAGAAATTTTTATGTGTGTGTGTGTGTGTGTGTGTGTGTGTGTGTATATATATATATATATTTTTTTTTTTTTTTTTTTTTTGAGTCAATGCAAGTTAGAAATCTCCTGGAACACTAGTTGTAACTCACCTCCTTCACATGTAAGGTGGCGTTTAGTATGCGGGATTCGAGATAGGATTGGAATGGCCATGAGAATGGTCATTCCATTCCCATGTTTGGTACATGAAATTTAATCACATTCTCATTATCAAGGATTCCCTAATCCCATAAAATATGAGATTAACCAATACCAAGATAAATTTGGTATTAGTTAATCCCTATTATATGAAATTAGATTTTAATCAATAATTGGTAAAAAAAAAAAAAAAAAAGACCAAATAATCAAATATTTTAATTGGAATAAAATTTAATTAAATTAACAATTATGCCGTTTAAAAATTCAATTAAATTACTATTTTATCATTTGATATCATTCCAATACCACATGTAATCTTTTTAATTACCAAACATAGAAATAGTAATAATCATTCTATTTCATTACCATATTAATTTCAATTATATTGTCATTTTATTCCATTCCAGCGTACCAAACGCAGCGTAAGAGACTTAATGTGAGTGGTATTATTTTGTTGGAGAAAAGGGAGGGTGGATTTTAAAATATATATATTATTTATTATTTATTTTATTATTATTTTTTAGTCAATGCAAGTTAGAAGTCTCCTCGAACACTAGTTGTAACTCACCGTCTTCACAGGTAAGAGATTTAACGTAAGTGGTATTATTTTGTTGGAGAAAAGGGAGGGTGGATTTTAAAATTTTGTACTACAAAAAAGATATGGAGATCTTTGTGGATAGGTGGTAGGGATTGACCATACGACAAGAATAGAGCATAGTATTTATGTAAGTACCTAGTACGTTCATTTGGACAAATTCTTTAGATCTGTTTGGAATATTTTCGGAATAAAAATATATTTGTCAACATTCATTTTTCAAAAATTGTTTCTTTTAATTTATAATAATAAAAATTAAAAAACACATTTGATCGCAACATTTATTTATTTTTATTTTTATTTTCAAATGTATGATGGCCGAAGTGGTGACGGTGACCGACGGGATTCTTAAGAAGTTTCAGAAATATTCTCAAAATTTTGAGAACAGAAATATGTTTACCAAACGTATTATTTTCTTTTTTTTTTTCAAATATATGATGGCTGAAGTGGTGACGGTAACCGACGGGATTCTTAAGAAGTTTCAGAAATACCCTCAAATTTTTGGGAACAGAAATATGTTTACCAAACGTATTATTGTATATTAATCTTAAAATTTTAAGAGTAAGAATAAAAATCAAGGAACGGAAATAGTAACCAAACAAGGCCTTAATAATTCATTCAAATATGTCTATTTGTATTTCTATTAAGAAAAATATTATTAGTTAATTTTAAATATTATTGTTACTATATGTATTTGTTACTATGTATGAGCGTTGTCCCGTCGCCGTTAGGCAACTTAGAATCTATACTCCAAATTTTAATTTTAATATAATTTTAGACAGACACCTTTGTACATTTCATTATTTTAGAGACTTCACACATATTAATATATTGTCTTATATTCTCTCCTAGACTTTTATTTCTCAATTATTTTAATATGGTATTTTTCGATTCTCAATTTTTAAATGACAAATTAAATAAAAAGTTTTAAAATAACAAAGGTCACCAAAATCCTCATCATCTCCTAGTTAAATTACAGTTTGAAAAGGGTGAAATTTTAGGATTTATGGCACTTTGTCTCTCTATGATTTGATCAAATTACACTTCATAATTCTGCGGTATTTTCATAATCAATTACCTCCCTGTAATTCATACTTAAGTGTAATGGTTAACTAACCATATTAGCAAAATTACATAAAATAATAAATTTATCCTTATACCCGATTTGACCTGACTCAGGGATATATATATAAGAGCAATGAATTTTTATCCTACCCGACTTGAGGGGTATAACTATCAAATAATATTAAACGATTATTAGTTTTGAATTTTTGAGGTTTGACTCTTAATTTTAGAGAAAAAAAAAATATAATTGTTTTAGTTAAACCTAAACTATAGGGGGTTAATATTTATAAAAATATTATAAGAATATAGAGTACAACTTGATGGAGGCAAAGTGCCATTTATCCAAAATATATGTATATGTGTGTATTATTATGAGGACGTGCAAATTGTGGGCACGTTGGGTTTCACGACATTGGGAACTTGGGGAAGGCTTTACATAGATTCCGGTCGGTACGATTGGAGACCGCTTTACAGGCAGACATCGATACAACACAAATTAAGATTTTAATATGATCTTCCTGATGTGGACCTCAGCCCACCTCCCCCACTCTCTCTTGCCGCGCTTGTGCCGCAACTTTCTTCCCATGTTCATGCAATCATAGTTATCATTAGGGACGAAAAAAAAAAAAATCGTTCAGAAATCGACTAAATAATTTGATTGTAATTTTATTTTTGAGATTAACAATCAAAACGATTTTAATTTTAATTTTGATTTTAGAATAATAACTGAAACCGATATTTTAAATATATGTTTACGAGATATACTCTTATTTGTATATAAATATTTACAGTTTAATCTTTATAATATATATTTATTATAACAATTATAGTTACAATCGTTTATTTTAATTGTTATTGTATTTTAATTATGATTATAAATGTTTATTGTAATAATTAATAGTTTTATGGTTTGGTTTGATTTTTTGGAATTAATGTTTTTATATTTTAGTAATGTTTTTATTTATATATAAAAAATAACGGTATGCGGTTTCGTGATTTTAATTTTTTTATAAAATTAAAAAATCTTAAATAGTTTCATGGTTTTGATTTTGTATAAATTTAAATTATTCGGTTTTAAACCGCTTAAAAAAATCGGTGATTTTATATTTTTATTTTTTAATTTATATTTTCTACTCCCTATCTCTATCTCTTGTTTTTTTTTCCCAAAAAAAATTATTTTGTATTTTTTATTTTTTTTATGTTTCATATGGTGTTAAAGAAAAAAAAATCACATGTGAAAATCTAGAAATTAAAATGCAAAGAAAAAAAAAACTTGAAAAAAATTAATTAAAAAAACAAAACACACAAAAAAACAAAAACTTTTTGTTTTAAATATAAAGTTTTCTTTTTTGTTTTGTTGTTATTTTATTTTACTCTTTCGTTTTAGTTTGTTATTTTTGATTTTTTTTTTATTAATCTTCTATAAGCACCATGTACTAAAAATAAAATAAAATAACAAAAGCAAAAAAAAAATAATAATAATAAAAAAGAAAAAACAATAGAGAAATGGGGAGAGTAGAAAATAGAAAAAATAAAAACATAAACAAAAATAAAAAAATATTATAGGGGTATTTTTTTTGTCAACAAAATAATAATTAAGGGATACTCACGTATTACGAAAATGATAGAGAAGATGACATAAGGTGTCTCTTGTATAAAGTCTTATAATACTTTTCTTCACTTCCTTTATATTTTTTTTCTCTCTCTCCTTATTTTTTCTTTTAAATTATCTAAATATTTATATAGGAGATGGGATTGGAGTTTTCCGATGAGGAGGGGGAAAGGGAGAGAGGATCTCTGAGTGATAAAATTATTTGCTAGTATCTAACTTGAGTCAATAGATATGAAGGAAAATTATATTTTTGATCTTTTAAGTTTATGATGAGCATTTAAACTGATCTCAAAAGTTTTAGAGATGATACATTTGGTCTCATGTTTTAATTTAGTTTCAATTTAATCCGATTAAAAATTTTATTAAAAAAGAAATTGGACAAAAAATCGATAATTTAAAGATATTTGGCATATTTGGCATCCTTGCCTAATGTCGTCTACCACATCTCTATATCATCCCCCTCTCTCGATGTTGTCTCTTTCTTCAAAATCTCTAGGTGTTAGCAGTGGTGGTGTTGATGAGGTAATGTTAGAGATGGACGGTGATGTTGGTGGTGGACGAGAGAAGACCTCGCGCGTAGAGGTAGAGGATCTTTTTTCCCCTTAAATTTAATTAAAAAAAATTATTTAAGATGGAATTGTATAATTTAAGAAGGGTAATTTTAGAATATCATGATATTATTGTGATGGTGTCATAAAAAAATTAACTATGTTAGTTATTCTGTTAAATTATGGAGAAATCTGATACAAAAATTCAAAACTCATAAGTAGTTATAGATATTACAAAAAAAAAAATGTGTCATTTTTTATATCACGTAATCTTCAAAAACCACAGAGAGATAAGTGATGATAAAAATATTACATATGATATCAAGTGTCATTCGGTCAAACCACAAAACAATGTTTTGTGTCACAGGCCGAGCCTTTGAGGCTGGAGAACGGACCGTGATACGCTAACTAGAAGATCATCTAATTGCTATTCTAGAGATCAAATGATCTAGAACAGTGGAAGTAAGTTTAATAGCAGTAAGCTTCACCATAACAATATATACAAACAATGTAATGAGAATACAATTACAAAAATAACAATAATAATATTGATATCAAAGACTATAGGTGTAAAAGGTTTATAGTGGTATGTCCTCCCACAGAGTACTAAAGCAAAAAAATATAAGTGACACAAATAGATATTATTATATTCGATGAGATGTAATAGAACCCTTTTACAAAAAATAATGAAAATAAACTAAACTAAATTAAAATAGTCAAAAAAATAAAAAATGGTCACGTGACCATATGTGAAAACGCGTGACCATATGCATGAACAAATATTGGATAAGTTTGTACCGTAACACTGTGGGTGCCATAAACTTCCAAACGAGTGTAAAAGAATAGTTAACTTCATTCATGTAGTGCCGAGAATTGAAGCCTTTGTTGTAAAAGCAAACACTAATCAAAACTCTATGCCCTAAAATCACTTAATTATTCCTCTAATCAATTATAAATTTCTAGGCCAAAATGGAAAGAAAGAAGGACAAAATAATTGTGTTTCCATCCCACTTTCCCTAGTTCACACGTGTGCACACGCATGCTTGCCTTCATGTTACTCATTAATATGCTTCAAAATTCTTTCCCCCCCAACCAACCAAAAGCCCACTACTACTAGAGATCATCATTTAACTAAGGGAAAATTATATTTTTACTACCTAAAATATGGTGTGAGTGTCAATATGGACCCTAAAGTTTATCAAATTGCACATTTAATTCCTCTAATTTTACATTTGTTTCAATCACGCAAAATTAAAGATGTTATTAATGATTTTTTATAAGAATGAGTTTTGTTCAGCACGTGATCTTCTCATAGGATATTTTTGTCATTTCATCATTCCATCAAAACTAATTTATTTATTTTTTTTTTAACTTTCCACTAACAATAATTCTTTTGAAGAACGACAGAGAGAAGATTGAATCACTGTGAGGCAAAAATGTCTTTAATTTAGTAGAGTGATAAAATAATAAAAATATCTTTATTAGAAATCCAGATGTTGAGCACAATCTATTTTTCGAACAAAATCATTAACAACGTCTTCAATTTTACAGAATTGAAACAAATACAAAACATGGAGATCAAATATACAATTTGACAAATTTAAAATTCAAATAGACAATCACCCTATATTGTAGAGATAAAAAAATGTTGTTTTCCCTTTATCTAAATCTTGAACATGATCCCATATGCACATGTAGTGCAACACACACCCATACAAACAAATATGAGCCATTAAGAATGTGATGATGTAGTGAGTGAATAAAAGGAAGCAAGAGAAGTATAATTTGGATTACTTTTACGGACTTTTTTGATTCAATTTTGTGGGTGAGATTTGATATTGTTCAACTTTTTGGGGACCAAATGGGCTTGAAAAATTGACTATTATTTTTGTGAATATTTAGAAGTCTAACATCTATTATTTCTATATCTTCACATGTTCCCTAATGTTAATTGTTTCACATCCTCATTTTAATAGTCGATTGATTTAAAGTTAAAAAAAAAAAAAAAAAACAACGTCTACATGCTTTTTGAAATAGGACAAATTATACTTTTGGTAGGCAACTATTTTCTTTAATCCTTCAATTTTAAGGCGAAACAATGTTCTTTTGTTAGTATATGTATACATCGGTCTTGACCTGTTAAATTATTTAGAGATCAATACTTCAAATCTTAATTCTTGTGTATGTGTAGGCACATTTGTTCATCTTAATATTATGTAAACTTCATACATACAGTACCATTATATTTTATTTTATTTCAGTGTTTTGCATCTCAATTATTTTAATATGGTATCAAGAATTAAAAAAATTCTTACTAAAACCTTGTAACACCTAAAACCATTTTTTTTTCCAATTCTTCCGTCTTACTGCTGCTAACAACACTTTGTTTCAATATTCAACAATCCAACAACAAATTTGTGACCACTACCAGATTCCTCTCTATACAAGGATTCCAATACCACTACAATGCAGCCTATAACCATCATGCTCTTGCACACACCCTGAGATGCCTCAACGTTGTTGTCACCTTCTTTGGTCTCTTGGTTTCACTTCTCTTTATACTCCTCTCTAATTTTACATGCCTACATAGACGTGGATTGGGTCGAAGATCCCACCGATAGATGCTCTACTGCATAATATTGTTTCTTTTTAGGAGGCTCTTATTTTGTGGCGTCATAGAAAGCAAACTATTTTCGCTCGTCTAGCACAGAAGCATTGTACCATGCCCTTGCTAATGACACTCAAGAATTAGTTTGGTTTAAATGGTTACTTGATGACATAGGAGCACCCACTTCCAATGTGACCACTATTTATTGCGATAATTAGAGTGTCATGCAAATTGTCCATCATGATGTTTTCCACGCGTGCACCAAACACATCGAGAGTTTATTATTTCTTCCGTCATTACATTCTTCAAAATATTTTTCGCTACCACTCAGTTAGCTCTGCCGATCAGACTACAAATATCTTTAATAAGACTCATCCACCCAGACACTTTCATACTTTACTTTCCAAACTCAAGTTGACATCAGTTTTACAACCTTGAATTTGAGGGGACATGTTAGCATACCTTAATTCTTGCCTATAGTAGACACATTTGTACATTTCAATATTTTATAGACTTCATACATGTCAATACAATTGTTTAATATTTTGTCTTAATATTTCATCTTTCGATTATTCTGACAATCTTGACAACCTTTAAACTTTATGCATATACTTTATTTGATTCTTCTGTTGAAAAAAAATAAATTAAAACAATTTCCACATGATTTTCATGTGGAACAGTGCTATAGTAATGTCTGAATTTATTTTTTTTGGTTCTACAAAAAAGTATTGCAAGAGCCATATTATGCCTTATTTATACTTGCATTCGAATGCCCAAGTTTGGGATCTCAAGACTCGTAACTAAGTGGATTAACTTACCTCTTTAGGTCAAGAGTTCAAACTCTTCCCCCCCCAAAAAAAGACACTAATTTTGGAGGGATAAAGAAAGCAAAAAATAAAAAAGTTATCTACCGAATTCAATTTCCACAATCATACTAGAAGTATTTTCAAAATAAATTTGGCATGAAATACAAAATTGAGGAATTAATTGTAAAAAACACATAATTTGATTGAGAATTGCTTGAGGTGTTGGGTTTATCCAAGATCGGATCTGAAAGGGGTTGGTGATCAGGGATAAGTGTGAATGAAAACCACACGCTATGAGCGAGTTTTGGGGTTGAGAGAGGTCCGAAACCATTCTATATTGGTATCAGATACCACCCTACACTAGTATCAGAACCCAAACTACCAAACTACAACAACTATGGCCCAATAGCCATAAAGGCAGAGACTAGTTGAGTGTTGGCTGGCTAAAGGTCCAACGTATAAGGAAGAGATTACTGGGTTTATCTCACATCAAATGTTGAAGAGGCCGGTGGTCAAATTATAAGTGTGAGGAAAAGTCTCATCTCATGAACTAACTCTTAGGATTGAGAGAGATCTAAGACCACCTTACCTGAGGTGACCAATACAGTGGTGGATTTTGACTATTTGAATATTTTAACAAAAAATGAGTCTTACTAACTTAATATATCTGCAGTCCCGTTAAAATTAACTTGTGCCATTTGGATTAATACAGACTAAATCTTAGGTTTCGAACCCAGTATACATCATCGAGATTCACATTTTGCACAATTATTTATGTTTGTGTAGAATTTATATTGTGATACAATATAAAAATCTTATATAAACATTTAATGTGTGTGTTGCACATGACACTACTTATTCGTTTTCTCACTTTTCCAATCAAGTTCACACTACAAATGAAATTAAAGTTAGGCACATGAAATCCTTGAAAAGAAAAGGTGAGCTACAAGGAAGATATCTAGGAAGGAGGAGGGGGACCCTTTTGCTCCTTAAAATTGACTAAGGTGTCGTTTATAATCATTGGGCAAATGTCATGATTTATCATCAAGTATGGATTTTTCATGGGCCAAGATGTTTATAATTATTTATAGAATCTCTCCTAATGTCTACAAATCTTACTCTATCTCAAAAACTCGATTTCAAAATTTCAATATATAATGAATGAAGATATATACAAATCTCTGTGTATCTCAAAAACTCGATTGCAATACATAATGAATGAAGATATATATTTTGACAGATGTAATGGATGGTTATGAGAAAAATAATCCGTAATGGAATGAAATGAATTAAGATAGAATGAAAGTAGGGTTAGAATTATCCTGGTAATGATATAAAATGATCATTGCCATTTCTACATTTGGTGATAAAAAAAATTAGATGTGGTGTTGGAATGACTTTTCTCATTCTAATAATTAGTTAGTGTTGAGAATAAATCACGAATGGAATTCATATATATAATAAAGTTTTTCACTTGAAAAGCATACAATTTTATTTTTTTTAAATAGAGAATATTTGAACATAAACCAAATGAAATTCGGGATAAGAGGTAAAATAAAAAAAAATTAAAAAAATGAGGAGGAGGAAGAAGAAAAAGAGGGAGGCGGTGGACGAAGGTGGTGTTACCGGCGGGGGGTGGAGGGTGGTGCCGGCGGGGGTTAGGGAGAGAGAGAGAGTGAGCACCGACAGTCGGCGTCGGCACCGACAGTCGGCGTCGGCACCGACACCGGTGAAGATGGTGTAAGGAGGGAGGGGAGGAAAGTGTAAAAAATAAAAAATAAAATTAAGGGATATATGTGTTAGAAATTCAAAGGTTAAAATAGAGATTTAATTGAATTTTGAAAGGATAAAATTGTAATTTATTTAAATTTAATTAAATTTCATTCCCGTTCTAATATTTGGTTAGCGTTTGGCAGTGTTTTTTTTTTGGCTAATGAAGGAATACAACCTAATCTTATGTAACTAGGATTAGGTTGTATTCCTAATCCTAGTCTTAGGAATACAACCTAATCTTATGTAACTAGGATTAGGTTGTATTCCTAAAAAATAAAAAATAAAATTAAGGGATATATGTGTTAGAAATTCAAAGGTTAAAATAGAGATTTAATTGAATTTTGAAAGGATAAAATTGTAATTTATTTAAATTTAATTAAATTTCATTCCCGTTCTAATATTTGGTTAGCGTTTGGCAGTGTTTTTTTTTTGGCTAATGAAGGAATACAACCTAATCTTATGTAACTAGGATTAATTAATAACAAGTTTATTTTAGAATTTGTTAATTCCATATTTTGTGAGATTAGGAAGTTCTCGGTAATGAGAATGAAATTTAATTCTATGTACCAAACATAAAAATGGAATAGTCATTCTCATGACCATTCTAATCCCTTGTCGAATCTTATGTACCAAACATGTCGTTAAGAAATTTTAGTCTTCTCACAATTAATCGAAATAATATTTTAACTAAATGATGGTATAAAAAATTCATAAAAATAATTGATCTACCAATAATTTAAAAAATGAACTCTTCAAAGAATTAAAGAGAATAATAATTAAAAAGAAATTAAAATATAAATATATATAAAAAAAAAAAATACCTAAATCGAGGTGTCCAAATAATATCTTAAGAAAATATACATTTCCTAGGTGTACATGACAAACTTTTCTCAAAATCTTCCTATGTGTACATGACAAACTTTTCTCAAAATCTAACGACACTTTAGGTGCAAATATGACAACCTTATAATGAACTGATCACGAACTCAAATTATCCATAAAATTATTTTTTATAAATATACTAAATCAATATCAATATCTTGGTGGCAAGCTGGCAATTTCTTGTTGTTGGTTGCTGAAAGAAGAAGAAAATGAGGGTTGTTTTGAGTATTTCCATTTTACACCCACCTAAATAAACGTTCATGTGCGATTTGTAAATTTTTTTTATTTCTAGGCCTAATTCTTTTCTCTAAATCACATTACGGACCTACGGCGAGTAGAGATCTAAGATTTATGTTTCAGTGTCATGGGATGGTACGAAATACATACATATATATATATATATATATATATATATATATACACTTTTAATTAGTTCTAACCCTTCTCCACTTTGGGATATATATATATATATCCCAAAGTGGAGAAGGGTTAGAACTAATTCAAAGTACGTATTTGTTCGATTTTCAACCAAGGTTGAAGCTTTGACTGCTACTAGATACTTAATTAATTGATTAATTAAAGTGGGACATTAATTAAACTAATCAGGTTAGTATTTCAATATGTTTCTCGTCATTTGGGGGATCGACTTGGTATTTTTATATGCCAAAAATGATTCATATTTGAACGAGATTTTAACTCTTAAAGTAATCTATTTGAGGTTGGTTGATGACTAGAATGGATGAGTAATCTCACATTGCTTGTGGAGGAAAAACTTGAGTACCATAGCATGTTATAAGTTGTAACCAATTCCACATTGTTTGTGGAAAAAAAACTTAAGTTTATATCAAGTTATAAGTTGAAAATAAAAGGCAAGCCACTAGACAACAAACATACAACCCGAATCGGGACTGGCTGGGTTGCAGTCTAGGTTGGGTTTGGGTCAAGTCAATTCAATCCAGATTTGGATAGTGTTTGGGTTGGGTCCAGTTCGGCTTTGGGTTGGATTTGGGTTGAGTTAGATCTTGACCTGCCAAGATAGTTTTAAATTTAAATAAGTGATAGTTAAGCAATTAACTAACTACTTAACAGTTAATTTTGAGAGAGTATCAATGAATAGACATAAAGGTTCATTGATGACTATTCGCGTGGGTGCCTTTCCAAATTGCATCAATTCAATAATATGTTTTAGTCTTCTATAAATAGAAGATTTCACATTCATTCATATTGGTCTGATTCACAACATTATCGCTTCATATCATCAGCAAAACACAAAACATATAGAATTTTGTAAGAGTTCAAGCACAAATTCAGTTCGCCGAAATTTATTATTTTGCACTAGAAACTTAAAGATCATTGTACCCTAGGAGACATACGTCCACTCAACCACTAGCACCAGTGTAGAGGAGCGAATATGTTTTAAGGGCATAGAATCAAACTCTAACCTCGATCTATTTCGTTATTATTTATTGATTAAATATCCAGATAAGTCTTTATTTATAATTTAATTCACTATTTTTGTTACGTAAACGTTCACGTCCCATCTCTGCTTGGTAATTGGTGGACCAATTTGGGAATTGCTGTTAAAAATGGTATAAGAACAGGAGTTATTACTGCAAATCTCGATGCTGCTAGCGAAGACGGTGATGCTGTAAAAGTTATTGGAAGATTTGAAAGTGCTATTACAAAAGAATTCTTAGGACAATTCTGGAATAGAAATGTTGAAGATGTTAAAAGAAAAAATAGAATAAATGCTATAAATCATTTAATAAATATGAGACTTTGCAATATGTACTATTTTGAAGTATACACAAATGAATTCGCGAGACATTATTATAAAGCTGATTTTAATACCTACGAACAACAAGTTTATTTGGATATGTATTTTACCAAATTACCTGCTCAATATGCTAGACGAGTGCTGATCCTGACATTTCTGTAGAAACTGATGAAAATAGGGGCGATTATAGAGCCAAAGCAGTTATTAATCGAAACTTGATGAAAAGTGTTGGAACTTTTGGAAATAATGAATTATTCCGAAAAAGTTTTTTGGACAAATTTAATAGGAAAAACATTTATTATTAAGGAGAATGTCAATTCGAAGCTGTTCTTAACACTGAAGAATCTAAGGAAAAAATTAATATCCCATTAATTAGTAGAAATATGATTAATAGACAGTTGAAAAAATTAGAAAAAAATAAAGACAAAATCGGGTATATACATGTTGGTGGAATATAAATTGTCTTTAAAGCCTGTTTTAGAGAAGGAATTAACTTCCCAATAAAAGCTGTTGTTCTGAACAATAGAATATTTAATAGAACAGATGCTTTATTAGGCCTTGTTCATGGAAATCTTAGTCAAAGAATACTAGGAATAAAGATCTATCTAAAATACGCTGTTAGCATACATGAACCAAGAATAAATGAAATATTTAGCATTGCCCATGAATGTGCTAGAAAGGATTTGAGGATTTTATGGAAGAAGGATGATTCCCTTATTCCATAACATACCATGTTGGTTACTTCCTAAGTAACAGTCATCATAGCGATAAGTTCATGAAACATGAGTTTATCGAGATTGACAAAGTATTCGAACCTTTTTCTAATATTTATAAACTTGATTTAGTACAAGAAATTGATACCACTACGGGGTCAGAGGAGCCGACAGTGGAATATCCAACAGAAGAAAACTCAACTACTAATTCTTTTTAGCACGAAATTCTCCATCAGGGCAATAATCGCTATAATTACTAGCAATTCAAATTTTCAAGTATTGGTGAATAGCATAAAGCAAATTGACTTTCTTTAAATTACTTGTTCTGATGTCAATCAAAGATTCATTTATAAAAGGGATTTCAGAATATGCATTGTTTAAATCCATCATTTTTTCCATTCCTTTTATAGCTGAACTTATTTGATCATAAAAATCATAAACATCATTTTTTGTTCCAATGATTAGTTCATCAAAGGCAAGCATAAACTTATTTAGAAAGATTTGGTCATTCATGATTATCTTTTTGTAGCATTATCACTTTCTATAATTTCGAGCAGGTATCTACGGATTCTATTTAAAATTTCTATCTTTCTATTGTCACTTCTTCTTTCATCATTGTCTCGTTGTATTTGAGTATAAGTTGTTTCAATATTATGAGAAAGCTCTATTATGGGTTTTTCAGCAACAAAGGTAAGATAAGCACGTTGTAAAGTTTCAATTTCTTCATGAAACTTGATAATATTTTCAGGCGTTCCTAATTCAATACTTTCAAAAGCAGGTACAAATTTTTTCACAAATTCTTTCTTGTTCATGGTGAGGGATTGGTAGAAAAGGGGTTCTTGTTAAAAAAAAAAAAAAAGACAGAGTACTCATTTACAAATATTATGATAAAAATATTTAGGTTTCGTGATATGTATAACATTTCCTTACCAAGCTTTACCTTATACCTGTAATAGGTCCACCGCGTCTTCTTTTAGAACTAATGACCGTAGCCTCCAAAGGCCACTTCAGTATTCCAGTGTCAATCCAAAGTGCCAAAAAATGCCTAACACAATCGAACGACAAACAGGGCTAAAGGACTCCAAACACAATACCAAGCCTAAATCGTTCCAGACTCCAATAGAAAATAGGATATGATTCTCACAGATGATGTGGGTAAATATGCTAAGGAGATCGTAACACATATTTTTGAAACACCAAACACTTTATTTCATAATTTATTGCAAACTTTCCTCTTGAGAGAGGTTTACATACATATTTCTTACAAGAGATTAGCAGATAGGTTTTCCTACTCTACTAAACTCAAAGGTTTGAGTCCGTTTTTATAGCCACGGATCTCAAATTACATTTCAAGATCACAAGGAAAGGGATAAGGTTAGTACAATCCTTATCACAATTTTTTCAAAAGGTAAATAGTGAAATACAATTTTTTTCAAAAAGTAAACAGTGTCAGCATAGTAGCAGCACAGTGTCGGAACAGTAGCGCCGACGCTTTTGGACAAGCATAGTAACATCACTTGTGGATGAACAGTTATCGACATGCGGGTCCTCCTTTGTCTGATCAGTATGTTTCAGCACATGATTCCAAACATTTTTCACGGGTGTCTACACTGAGATGTTTTACAGTACTAACACATCTTCATCACTTTCACCAGAAATATCTGCCCAAGAGATTTTTTTTTCTCAACAGTCTCTTTACAATAAACACAAGTCCCTTCTGGGTGTTTGAGCATCTGGCAAGTTAGTTTCTTAACCGTTGCACTGGCAGAGAATTTTACCAATTGTATTATTTCTAGCCATTTGATAGCAGAAGTCTTTGCAGCACTATAAAATTGGCTACACTCAGTAGTTAAAATTAGCAAGTTATCAGTACTCATAGGGTAAACGTACCATTTGTCCCATTCGATGAATTTCTTTAGTTTTTTCTCAAGAACATAAAAACCTAAAACTCTTCTTGTAGCAATAAAATGTTCAAGTTTATCATCTTCTAAGAGCTCTGGCGTTTTTTTAAACACTTTATTAGGGTTATACTCTGGGATCAGATTAGCACGATTTTTTGATAACTGGACAATATTATAGGCCTCATGTCCTTTCTTAAGGGCAGCACTAAAGCATTTTATCAACATGGTATGCTGGTTTCTTTGATCATGGAAGCTTTTGATAGTTTCTTGCACCCTCTTTAGCATTCCTCTCTCAGCACTGGTCCTTGGGTCGGAGATAATAAAATTGAAATATCCAAAATTGAATATTTTTTCTATTTGGTCAGCAGGGGTTTCGGGCAAGTAAGCCATTCTAGGGTATCTACCTTCATGAAAATGGTAGATAGCAGAGCTTTCATCTACTCGGATTTGATAAGCAAGCTTGAGATTGTTGATATATTTTTGATAAAAAAATTTCATTCAAACATTTGAGCATGCTGCTTTTGGCTTTAGAAGAAGAGAAGGCTATTTCAACAAAAAAAAAATTATGGAACAACAGGATTTTGTGGGGGTTTTACAGAAGGAACAAATTTTTTAACATGGGAGCTAGGAACCGTAAGGGTTTCTTTTGCTTTCATCATTTGATCAATATACTGATTGAGTGAGCGAATAAGAATAACACTTTGCAGATCATCAATGATCTAACTTATCTGAGTTTTGGAATTCTCAGTATCAGTTTTTAGAGAATCAATTTTTGGAGCACTAGATGAGCAATCATCCTTTTTAACACTGGAGGCTTGGCCTTCCGTTTCTTTTTTTCTTTTAGCGTTTTTGCTCTTGTACAAATGGATTAGTTCCTCAACAACACTTAAGAAATAATGTCCGTGCGAACAATATTTCTCAATTGATTCCATGGCACTTAAAGGGATCTCTATAGACATCTTATCTGCTTCCATGACCTTCCCTGGATAAGAAGTCAGCAAGAATATTTTGTTTGCCACTTCGATGAATAATATCAAAATTATAATGTTGAAAAAATGTTTTCCACCCATTCATTTTATTATATTCAGGATTAGTTGGTAATTTATTATATATAAATTCTTTAACTTGAGTATTATCTGTTACAACTGTAATTTTTTTGGGATAAGGAAATATCTAAATTTTTCTATTCCTTTTTTTATAGCAAGTAATTCTTTAAGATTGTTATGGTAACGTTGTTGTGTTTCAGTAAATGTTCCGCTGGTATATCTACAAATTTTTTCAGTAACAGTTTTTAGAATAGCACCCCAGTAGGTATTCGAAGCATTTGTTTTCATAATTAAATCATCTTCATCGGAGGGTACCTTGGAAAATAAGCAATAAGATTTTTAATTTCTTTTATCTTATTAGAAAGTTCTTATGTCCACTCAAATTTAACACCCTTTTTAAGTAGTCTTTGGAAGAGTTGCTTATGTTTAGCTAATCCTTCAATGAATGTTTTAGCATAGTTCAAAACTCTTAAAAATCTTTGAACTTATTTTTTATCTTCCAGATTATCAGGGAAAACTGTAATTTTTTCATAGATATGGGGTTGCATTTCAATTCCTGTAGCATCAATTATTAATCCCAAAAATTCTATTTTATACTTTCCTATTTCAACTTTCTTTTTGGATAACAGGATTCTTCGTTCTCTACATTGATCTACAAAAATATTAAGATGTTTTAAATGATCTTTTTCATTTTCTGAGAATATGAGTACATCATCAACATATACAATACTGAAATCAGACATCTTACCAAATACTTTGTCCATCCTTCATTGGAATATTTTAGGAGCATTTTTTAATCCAAACGGCATAACTAGCCATTCATAATGGCCATTGGGTGTACTAAAAGCAGTTAATGGAACAGATTCTTTTGTTAATTTAATATGCCAAAATCCACTTTTGCAGTCAAATTTTGAGAAAACTTTTTTACCCTTGATTCTATTAATTAAGCCTTTTTTATGAGGTAGAAAATATCCATCAAATTTAGATTTTTCATTAAGTTTTTTATAGTTAACCACCATTCTAGTTTTTTCACGTTTTATTTCTGAATGATTTCTAACCATAAAGTCAGGACTCGAGTAAGGGCTTTTACTTTCTTGTATTAGTTTTAGATCTAGCAATTCTTGGATTTGTGTGTCAAATTCCTTAATATCGTCTTCAGAATATCGCATGGGTCGCACTCATATTGTATCAGTAGGGTTGATCAATTTTATGGTAGCATATGTTTTATCAATATCCCATAGAGCAGTTGGATTTTCGCCAAAATTATTTGTGAGTTTTTCAAAAATACTATTTGCACAGAGATAAATATCACCACGTTTTTTCGTATAAACGATGTTTATGTTGGAGAGGCGTGGTAGTCGTATCCAGTGTGAACAGGGTGTTAAAAATTCAACAATTTTTTGAGTAAAGCAAGTTTTCTTGAAAAAGCTTAAGAAATTGTTTCCTAGTAACATTAATACTCCCATTGTATTTTGTTAATATATTATTGGGATTCGAATATATCGATCGTCAAATAGTATCACAATGTTTGTAACAATGATATTTAAGTCTAAGGGTTTGCCTTCAAATCCTTTAGCTTTTATCGTTAATTTCTTAGTCTTTTTCCACATCTTATAAAGTAATACGTTTTTATTCATTAAACAAATATCGACACCTGTGTCTAAGAGACATGGTATATAAATGATATTATTGTTAATAACAATTCCAATTTTAAAGAATATGGGATTTCTCATATGATTCTTGGAGCATGTACTTCTTCGTTTCCTATGGTAAGCATAATTGCATTATAAGTAATTTTATAAGGGTAGTAGTAATTCCATTTTTTCATCTTTATCCAAATGTATAGAGAATTGATAATGAGCTATAAGTTCATACCTAACTGGCAAATGAAGGACTCTTTAGGAACAAGAATGGAATATGCCCAAAAACAAATAGACATGTGGTGTGTTGCTACTAAAAATGTTGAATTATATATAAAAGACCATCAATTAGGACTTTGTTGCGACAATCAATTCGAAGCTCCTAAACAATTTGGATGTGCTGACGTATTTTCTAAACAAAATAAAAGGCTATTTAAAATAAATAAATATAAATTAAAAAAGACGTTCAAAAGGAACTTTAGGCAAAAGACTCCTTTTAAATCAAAAAGATTTTTTAAGAAAAGAATTAATAAAAACTCTAAATCTCGACCAAGAATAAAGACTGCTCAAGAAAAAGCAATAAAAAACTGTAAATGCTGAATGTCACGAGCCGAGCCTTTTGAGGCCAGAAAGTGGACCATGCGGCGCTAACTAAGGGATCACCTAGTAGCAAACCTGAAGATCAGAGGATCTTAAATAGCGAAAGCAGTTTCAATAGCAACAAGTTTCCCTACAACAACACAGGTCGGAAATGTAGAGAAGAATACAATTATGATAACAATAACAATTGTATTAATATCAAATGCTACAAGGTGTGAAAGGCTTGAATGACTTCAAGAGTATGTCCTCCCACATAGTACTTTAAGTAAAAAAAATACAAGTGACCACAATAGACATCATTATGCTCGAGGAGTCATAATGGTATCTTTCTACAAGAAATTAAAGAAATAAACTAAACTAAGCTAATCTAAGTTAAACTAATCTAGAAAACAAATGAAAAGGGTCACGGACAAGCGGCCATGTGTGAGAACAAGCACTGGACAAACTAAGACCGTGACATTCTTCCCCACTTGAGCTGTCGACGTCCTTGTAGACTTCTTCTGGTAATGCTTCTGATTTGGTCTGCGGTTGTAACGTCTTCTGCTGTCTTCCAGATATGTTGGCTTTGTAGAGCTTATCCACTGAATGAGGATACAGTGGCTAGTCTGCGATAATCTCACTAGATCCCAAGTTGACATCAAAGCACTTGTGTAGATTGAAGCATGAATCAATACCTCTCGGAACATTCCACAACTGAGTATCATGCTTGAGAACCTATGCGGCGGTGTCCTTGGAATATTGGAATTGAAGTGTTGGATATAAGGTTGTAGAACTCAATGTTTTATCCACCACTACAACTGGTGTACCTTTGTTCCCTAAATTTCTGACCCTCGGCACACAAAGTCGGTACTTTCGTCTTTCTGGATGTAATCCCACTGAAAGCAAGTGGGTCTTCGCACTATTGGCTAACATGAAAGCGGATTGGCCCAATGAGAACTTGATATCTGTAGATTTTTCCCCATCCGAATGAGGGGGAAACTCCTCTGGAATTTCTCTTGGAGAAGCAATTCGAACATAGTCAAACAACCATTTTGTTGGAATCAAAGGTGGCACTTGTGGGTTAGTTTCTCCCCCACTAAGCACTAGAAGGTCGTCTTGATATTCCTCTATCTCAAGCTGCAGAGCCAAAATGGATCTGTCTTCAATTGAATATTGCGTTGTAGGAATGACACACGATCGATCTCCCATCATACAAAGTGAATCTGCAAAAGGCATTGGGACCGCCTTAGTGTCCATAAAGAATTCCATCCCCAATATCACTTGAAAATCATCCATGGGAGCAATGGTGAAGTTGAGGAACCCATCCCACGGAGCAATCTTCGTGTGTATCGTGTTGGCAACTCCAATCACGGGACTCGCTTCAGAATTCACGGCCTTCAATCTCCCTGAGTGCTTTTCGACACGTAAACCCAATCGATTAGCTTCCTTATCGGACATAAAATTATGTGTAGCACCAATGTCAACTAAAGCGCAAGAATTCTGCCCATTAATTCGAAGGTCCACGAACATGAGGTTCTTCTTCATGACCTTCTTCTTTGCGACCGGTTGTCGCTTCATGACATTCAACAAACGAATTGTACTCATTTGATGAGCATTAGACTCGTCTGAAGTTTCCTCCTCGTGCTTTACAATATATTTTTCCCGATGTTCTTTTTCTTCCTGAATCGATACTTGTAACGTAGACAAAGCATGTTTATGTGGACAATCGGATACATCATGATTCTTGTTGCACAAAACGCAAGGAGTTGGATTTTATGGGCCTGTTTGCCCCAGTGAGGCTTCTAGTTTGCCGAACCCAGTGATGCCCCTGAGTTATTAAACGAATGACTAGATCTTGAGTGCTGATCTCGGCGCGGACTCCTTGGAGGACTCCTTGAATTAGAATTTGAGTTGGGGTTGCTCCAACGTCTTGGTGGGCTTCCCCAAGATGATTGACCTCCACTTCCATCATAATGGGTGACATTCTTGTCTTTCCTCTTGTTATGGTTAGTGGTAGGTTCAGGAGAGTAATCAGTTACTCTTTCTGCAACAGCAACGGTAGCAGATAAATCAGCAGGACGTTGGCTTTGTATTTCCTGATATACCCAATCTTTCAAACCATCTAGGAACCAAAACAACTTATCCTCTTGGGACATTGTACGAATGTCCAGCATGAGAGCCATAAACTTCTTGACATAGTCTCGGACGTATCCAGTCTGTTTCAGCTCTCTCAGTCGTCGTCGAGCCGTGTACTCGACATTTTCCGGAAAGAATTGTACCTTAAGTTCACCTTTAAGGTCTTCCCAAGTATTGATAGTGCAGCTTCCCTCCAGGATGTCTGCATATTTGGTTTGCCACCATAATTTAGCATCACCACAAATATACATGGAAGCTGTTGTCACGTTTTCTTCCTTGGAGATTACTCCGGTGCCCCAAAAGTATTGCTCCACATCAAAGAGAAAGTTTTTAAGCTCCTTGGCATCTCTTGAACAGCCATAGGATTGAGGTTCGGGAAGGCGAACCCTCAAAGTAGGTTACCTGGAGTCTCTAACAAGAGCTCGGTACACAATGTTCTTCAGGTCGTCCAACTCGCTTCGGAGATCAAAGACTGACTGTTCCATCTGAGCATGATGGTCAGCGGATGTCGCGGCAACTAGGCCCATCCGTTCGATCAGGTGATCGATTTGGGGGTTCTGAGATGTCCCCTCCCCATTAGCATTGGGGCTTCGCAAAAGAGCTAGAGCAGCATCAATACAGGAAACGCTTTGTTCAAGCGCGTCGAGACGATCTTTCGTTGACATCGTATTTCACCAACGTGGTCAGGCAACGGATCGGTCCGTTGCTCTAATTCCAACTGTCATGGGCCGAGCCTTTTGAGGCTAGAAAGTGGACCGTGCGGCGCTAACTAAGGGATCGTCTAGTAGTAAGCCTGAAGATCAGAGGATCTTAAATAGCGAAAGCGGTTTCAATAGCAACAAGTTTCCCTACAACAACACATGTCGAAAATGTAGAGAAGAATACAATTACGATAACAACAACAATTGTATTAATATCAAATGCTACAAGGTATGAAGGATTGAATGACTTCAAGAGCATGTCCTCCCACATAGTACTTTAAGTAAAAAAATACAAGTGACCACAATAAACATCATTATGCTCGAGGAGTTATAATGGTGTCTTTCTACAAGAAATGAAAGAAATAAACTAAACTAAGTTAATCTAAGCTAAACTAGTCTAGAAAACAAATGAAAAGGGTCACAGACAAGCGACCATCTGCGAGAACAAGCACTGGACAAGCTAAAACCGTGACACTGAGCATGCAAAGAAATAGGTCATTATACAAATGAATATCCTAACATAAAAAATAAACAAAATTCTAAAATACAAATGTTCTTAGAACAGGATGAGTCAGATATCAGTGAAACAAATAATATTTCAGATATTGAAACCGAAGAAGAATTTTTCTATCTCAAAGAAACCAGTGACGAATCAGGAAGCAAGTAAGAGTGCTAATCCTGACATTTCTGTAGAAACTGATGAAAATAGGGGCGATTATAGAGCCGAAGCAATTATTAATCGAAATTGCTGAAAAGTGTTGGAACCTTTGGAAATAATGAATTATTCGGAAAAAAAAAATTGGATAAATTTAATAGGAAAAACATTTATTATTACGGAGAATGTCAATTCGAAGTTGTTCTTAACACTAAAGAATCTAAGGGAAAAATTAATATCCCATTAATTAGTAGAAATATGATTAATAGACAGTTGAAAAAATTAGGAAAAGATAAAGATAAAATCGGGTATATACATGTTGGTGGAATACAAATTGTCTTTAAAGCCTGTTTTAGAGAATGAATTAACTTCCCAATAAAAGTTGTCGTTCTGAACAATAGAATATTTAATAGAACAGATGCCTTATTAGGCCTTGTTTATGGAAACCTTAGTCAAGAAATACTAGGAATAAAGATCTATCCAAAATACGCTGTTAGCATACATGAACCAAGAATAAATGAAATATTTAGCCTTGCCCATAAATGTGCTAGAAATGATTTTATGGAAGAAGGAAGATTCCCTTATTCCATAACATACCATCTTGGTTACTTCCTAATTAACAGTCATCATAGCGATAAGTTCATGAAACATGAGTTTATCGAGATTGACAAAGTATTCGAACCTTTTGCTAATATTTATAAACCTGATTTAGTACAAGAAATTGATATGCCTACTGAATGGAAATTAGACATTAATAAAAAACCTGATCTTGATGTTGCTAGATTATCTAATATTAATAACCTTGGAAAAACCAGAAGAATTTTACCCGATCTTGAAGCCACTAACAACTTTGGTAAAATTAAAAGGATTTCTTCGTTAAAAATAATTTGTGGAGAAATAAGAGAGTGTTCTATAGATAGACGAATGATAGAAAAGAAAGTTGATGTTCCAATCTATAAAATTAAAGTTAAGTATTTTAATGGAAATAGTCTAAAAGATGTTGAAGCTCTAATAGATACTGGTACATCTGTCAGCCATATATCTCCTTATAAGATATCTGACGAAATACCTAAAAATATGCTAAAAGAAATTTATGTTTATAAAGATCTAAATAGATTTAAACATATAGTAACACATACTGTTGATATTTCTTTAATAATTGGGAATAAAGATTTGTTATTCTCTATACATTTAGATAAAGATGAAAAATTTAATTGCTAGTAATTATGGCGATTATTGCCCTGATGGAGAACTTCGTGCTAAAAAATAATTAGTAGTTGAGTTTTCTTCTGTTGGATATTTCGCTGTCGGCTCCTCTGACCCCGTAGTGGTAGCAGAGCTTTGTCGAATACTTCGTCAATCTCGATAAACTCATGTTTCATGAACTTATCGCTATGATGATTGTTACTTAGGTAGTAACCAACATGGTATGTTATGGACTAAGGGAATCTTCCTTCTTCCATAAAATCCTTTCTAGCACATTCATGGGCAAGGCTAAATATTTCATTTATTCTTAGTTCATATATGCTAACAGCGTATTTTGGATAGCTCTTTATTCCTAGTATTCCTTGACTAAGGTTTCAATGAATAAGGCCTAATAAGGCATCTGTTCTATTAAATATTCTATTGTCCATAACAGCAGCTTTTATTGGGAAATTAATTCCTTCTCTAAAACAGATTTTAAAGACAATTTGTATTCCACCAACATGTAAATACTCGATTTTGTCTTTATCGTTTCCTAATTTTTCCAACTGTCTATTAATCATAACTTTTATTAGTTTCATTTTATGATAATGTAAGTATTTATTTTGAAATTTTAGTAATTATCACCAACATTTTCTTCTTACCTTTTAAGCCAACTCTTGCCATAATTGATTAAGTTATTGGTTCTTCAAACTTTGCATCCACTGGTTTGGTGAATTTTTCAATAGTTCGATCTTCACATGATCTTGATAATAGTGAGAACTCTACTACTAATAGGGATATAATAAATAGAATCAAAATAGTTTTGCATGGAGTATAAAATGTAACGGAATATGAAAAAAAATAAAAATAGGATTGACTATGACTGTGAATACATTGGAAAATAGAGATACAATTGTCTAATTGATTCTCGGGGAATGGGACGCAATGGGGACAAATTGCATTGAAGGTGTCTTGACCATAGATACATCTAATGATTTAGAACAAGTGGGTGCAATGAATCTTGTTTTAGACTCCGAATTGAATTCTAGAGTAGTGGCTAAAACTTCTCCTACTACTGATCTAAGAGAGAAATTGTCAAACCACGAAGATGTTTGTCACAATTATTAAGAGGCTGAACTAATTACAGAGTCTTTTTGTCAATGTGAATCAGATGCATCATTTGATAAAAGCTATGTTGATTTTTTTAGCCAATAATAGTGATTCACAAGTATTTCATAGGATAGCTTGACCAAAAAATAAAGAATGAAATTGATGAAATTTTCTCCAAAATTAGCATGTCAATTTCAATTAAAAAAATTAAAAAAAAAAAAATCTTAATATTTGACAAAAGACAGAGAATTAATTGGTCATCGTTTCAAATACATGGGGTATCCTGTGTAAATTTCCCTTACTATTTCTTACATTTTACTTAATTAAAGTTATTTTTTAATTTTAATTAGACAAAAAAATAATTATACTTTATGTCCTGTCCATTTTGTATTTTTATTTTTATTTTTTTATTTTTTTTGGGGGGTAGCTAGGTCACCCTTCAAATGACCAAGATACCCATGCATTTTGTCATATAAGACCCTAAATTGAAGGGTATAATTGTCCGAGAAATAAATTATCGATTTGCCAAACCCCTCCCCAACATTTCTTTGTACCTCATGATCGAATCAATCCTCTGTAATTTCAATTGCTGTCTAAACCTATTGATGAAATCATCGGCTTTCGCATCGACCCCTGCGTCCTCTTTATACGACGCCGTTTCATTCCGCCACCAGTTCCTCCGCCTCACCGCCGCCTCTTCCCGGCCATCCACTACCTCCTCCTCGATGTTAGCCGCAACCGCCGGCTTCCCAGTCGCCGGAGTATCACCGGACGTCATGTGATCCTCCATAGGCTTTTGAACGTCCTCGGGTGGGTCGGAGATTTGGGTCTGTTGAGGAAACGGGTCCGGCTGTTCGGATTGGTAGATGCGAAAAGTAAGGGATCGGACTCGATCGAAGAAAGACGGGAGTCGGACGAGTTGGGCCGAGTCGTCGGCGGCGGCTTGGCCGACTTGCTGTTTGCTCTGTGATTTGTGGCTCGAGGCGACGAAAATGGCGCCGATCACGACGTTGACGAAGCAGAATAGAAAAGTCGGCGTGAGCCAGCTAGAGAACAAAGCCACCGGAGAAATAACCGTCGGCTCAGCTCCGTTCATGGTGTTCCGACGACGATTTTTGCTTCTATGTTGCACAGAGAGACAGGGGGATAGGAACTTACGTATATAGTGTCGAAATTACACTTTTCACCCGTAAAGTTTTAAATTGATTCGGTTGTAATCCGTAATTTTATTTGTGTACATGATGCCCTCAGCTTTCTAAATTGCATATATTAAATCTAGGGGTTTTGGTGTACATCTCAAAAAATTAAAATTTTAACCCATATGATCCACACGTTATAATAGTTTTTTCATAAGTCCAAAATTACTATAATACATAAAAGTTATTATAATTTTTTTATGTAAAAAAATACAGATTTTTTATTGCGTATAGTGACTTTTAAATTTCTGAAAAATTATTGTAACACGTGGACTACATGAGCTAAAATTTTAAATTTTAGAGCATACAATAACGCAGGGCAAAAATGGAATTTCACAAAGAAAGTCCTCGGGTTTCATGCGTCTAACTAAGAATTACATGGACTGAAATGACACTCACCAAAAATTGAAGGATAAAGTTACAATTTCCTAACTTTTAGGCCCTAAATTAAGTTGTTAAGATGGGGAAGTAATTTAATTCAAGTTAGAGAGAGAGAAGAGAGAGAGTTATTGCAGTCGTTACTTCTAATTAGGAAAATAACTTCCGTTATTTGTATTTAATTTTAGCACATTTTATTTTCGTTTAATTTTGGTCCCTCAAATTTTATATTTTTTTCGATCCTGCAAATTTAAAATTTTGTTAATGATTTTTTTTTTATAAAAAATAGGTTGTCCTCAATAGGTGACTTTCTATTATCGATATTTTCATCATTTTAACATTCCATTAAATTTTAAACGTTTTCTCCTAATATTTTTCTAACAACGATCTGTCTGATAAATTAGAGAGATAAATCTAAATTGTTGTTACAGAAAAATCAAGAAAAAAAAAATTAATTTCAGTATGTAGATAAAATGACAAAAATATTCTCATTAGAAGTCCACGTACTGTGCACATTTCATTTTTCATCCAAATTTAGTAACAACGTTTTCAATTTTACAAGATTGAAACTAATGTGAAACTTAATGGATTCAATGTGGAATTTAGCAAATGTCAAGGTCTACATAGACATCCACTCCATACTTTAGGGAGGAAAAATGTAATTTTTCCTAATTTTAATGAATACCTGGCGGGAAGCGAAATGCAATTTAAATTTTTATTCTACTATTTTCGAATTACTCACATGGCTACCTGAGTAATAAGGATGGTCATGGGCCTGGACGCCCGCCCAGCCCGAATTGTCCGGCCCTATTTTTTTAGGGCTTGGGCATAGGGTTTGGGCTCATGGGCCGGGCCTGGGCTTAGGTATTAGGGTCCGATCAAAATTAAGGTCGGGCTTGGGCAAGACCCAAAAATTTTAGGCCCAGCCCGGCTCGAAGGATATTTAAATAAAATAAAATAACATATATATATATATAGACACACATACATTATAATACAACCCTAATATTTAGAATATTGATTTTCTTTAGAAATTGTAATTTTAATATTTCTTATTAGTTTGGTTTGTTTTGAATATTAGTTTCCCTTTAGAAATTATAATTTTAATATTTCTTGTTAGTTTGGTATTGAATTTTTTGTATTTATTTTTTAAATTTAAAAAAAAAAAAAAATAGGGCCGGGGGCCCGTGGGCCGGGTTTTGAGCTTAGATTTTTCTTATAGGGCCGGGCTTGGGCATAGAATTAAGGCCCGATCATCGGGTCTAGCCAGGTTAGGGCCCAACATTTTTTTATAATACACTATTCTAAGCCCGACCCAGCCCATGACCATCCCTACCAAGTTGAAATGATAATGGTTCAGTTTTGAATAAGTTTCAATAACAACCAAAACAAAAACCGTTAATACCAAAACCAAAACCGTTAATACCAACACCAAAACCAAAATTAAAACCGTTAATTTTTTAGAAAACGATTTTAAAACTGAACCATTCAATTTTATGCAAAACCAAAAACAAAATAGTAAAACCGTGAAACTGTTAAGATTTTTTAATTTTATATGAAACCAAAACTGAAATTGCAAACAATTATTTTTTATATATAAACAAATTAACTCAATTAACCCTATAACACACACACATATATATAAACCAAAATCACAGTTCAGCTACACGGTTCGGTTTTAGGATTCAATTACACGGTTACTATCTCAAAATCAAAACAAAAATAAAAACCAGTTCGATTTTCAATTTCAAAATAAAAATTGTAACCAAAACCATTTAATCAGCTTCAAAATTGAACCAAACCGTTTAGTTCGATTTGGTTCGGTTACTTGTCGCTTTGGATTGAATTGCCATCCCTATACCCGAGCTTTATGATTGGGTTAATTTAAGAATAAAGAAGAATATTAGGTTGCAATATATAAAAACAAATAAAAACTCGACAAACATTAGGGGTACAAAGTGTCATTTATCCAACCAAAATTTAGAGTACTCGTGGGTCATCTCCGGCCCATTGGATTTTCTCTATGCAGGGCTAGATTAATGGATCGGGCCAGTTAGCTTCAGCTTTCCATCAATGGACGGTAGCTTTTCTGGAAGAAATCCATCCATCAATCGAGGCATTTTTTTGGTTTTACTTGTTTCTGTACTGTTTTGCGAGTTCAGAATCTCGATAACAATCAGCGAAGCTGAAAGCTGAAGAGATACGATCTGATCTTTCTATCTCAGTTGAAATGGTACGAATTTCTCTGCGTTTCTTTACGATTTTTACTTTTTTCTCAATGAAATTGTACACTGTTTTGCTCGATTAATGATTTCAACTTTTCTTTTTGTGGAGGTTCAGTCGTCAGTGAAACCGATCGCGAGCCCCGTGCCGGTGCCGTGGTACCCAACCCTAGCTGTGGTCATGCTCGCCGTCGGTCTCGTCGTCACCGCTTCCTTTTTCATGTAAGCGATCTGATCTGATCCCCCACTCCGAACAATAGTATATTTCAATTTTGATTTATGTTTATTTGATGATTTCGCATGTTGATTTCGATTTCAAATTTTAATCTGGAGTTCATATGCACATTTTGATGGAGATTAATCCTTGATTTATGGCTGTTACTTTAGCCTTGTCTCACTTGTTTAAGGAATTTGGGGAACAACTTAGAACACTTCAATGGATTCAGAAACATGTTTTCCAATTAGGTATCTCTGCCAATGGAAAAAGCCATGGAGTTGAATTATCTTTCTATCTCATATATCAAATATGTTTAGGTCACAGGAGATGAGCCTCTGATTTCATTAATGATCAATGCATTCCAATTTCTCTTAGGTAGTGTTTGGTTTTATAGAAATTGGACCCTGATGATTGAAAATAGAAATGAATGTGGAAATTTTCAAACTTTTACATGCCTTCATTTCCACTTCTGATTCCAATTCCATCAAACCAAATGCTACCTTAGTCCTTTCAATCAAGTATTTTACTTGACCAAAAAAAAAATCAAGTATCTTATTGTGGAAAAACTCTTGGTGATTTGAATATATACATGCATATGTGTGCATGTATATATATGTACATCTGTGTGTGTGTGTATATATATATATATATATATATATATATATACATGTGTATGTATGCATTGCTATCTATAATGAACAACTAGCGGTATTAGCGCTCCCAAAATCAACTACCACACTTCTTCTCGAATTTTACTCAAAGTCAAATTGTCAAAAGATCCTTCAATTAGTATAAACTTTAGACATTTGCATATGTTCTCAATTTTTAAAAATATTACTTTACCAATTTAACTTTTAAAATATTAAAATTTAGATGGGTTTTCCTATAGATTCAAACTTTGGGTTTCTTCTTCAAGCAATTCTATTTTCCATCTAACTCTATACTCTAATTATTCACATTTTAGTTTTGTCAATTGTTTTATTTATGTTATTTAGTATATTAATCATAATTGATGTCCAAAAAAACATTTTTCTAAATAGGGATTCTTGCTGAACAATACAAACTTAATTTTTTTCTCATGCAGTTCACGTGCTATAATAATTTTTTCAAAAGTCCAAAATTAATGCAATACATAAAAGGCACTGCAAAAATTTTCATGAAAAAAATTGCTGCGACTTCCATCAGTTCATGTAGTAGAGTGACTCTGAACATGATAAAATTATTGATTTCTCAAAAAGTTCATGATGAACCAACAATATGTTCCAGCTACTTTTCCAGTTCTATGAAACAATTAATTTTAAAGTATCAAAAAAAACAGTTTTTGACTTACACTTTCTTAGAGAGAAGAATATTGCATTAGAAATAAGAATGTATTTTAGAAGTTTGAACTTAAATAAAGTGGAAGGCGTGTGATAGTTGATTCTGATAATTTGACATCAAATAATGTGTCTTTTAGTAATTTTAACTTTAAATAAAGTAGAATAACTAGTATATTAGTTGATTTTAGGAATACGCAAGAGGTGTTAGTCTGGATGGCAAGAGGAGGTGTCCCCTTTCCTTGTCAAGCAAGGTTCGACTCTCCAGATGAGTACTCCGAGAATTAAATCTTAAATGCACCAGTCCAATGTGGGGGAGTGTGCCCTTAAGATCACCTGAGGAGGTGATTGGTTAAGGTGTGCGTAAGCTGGCGCGGACACACCTTACCGTAAAACCGAAAAGAAAAAAAATGATTTTAGGAGCGCTAATAGTGTCAGCCTCCGCAAAATGCAATTTGTGAATCTAAGAACCATTTGGTTAGTGTTTCTGATTTTGTTCTTCAAAAATAAAAATAAAAAGAGGATAAAAATGTTGTTCTAATCCCGAATTTAATAGCAAATTAATGGTTCTAATCCCAATTATATCCCAAAAATGCATTTTTGAAATGTATAACTATTTAAATATTCATTCATTATTTTTTATTAATGGTAATAAGTTTGGGATGGTGCAGCTATGAAGCTACCTCTTCTAGGAAGACAAGAAGTCTTGCTAAGGAACTCACTACTGGGGCTGTAGCTTCTTTCTTCTTGGTAAGTAACCCATTCTTTTTTCTTTCTTTTTTAAGGTATCGTTGGAAGCACAGAATTGAGCCCAAGGAACCGGAATTGAAAATTATATTTTTTACATGCATGCATTTCTAATTCAAATTTTATAACCAAACACTACGATGGCGTTTGGTTAGTGTTTATGTTTTTCTGTTTCTCTGTTTCTACCTCTAATAAACTCGAATGGAATGGGATGAGAATCCTGTTCCCATTTTGGTGTATTCTGGAAATAGAAACGTGTGTGGTAATGATCATTGTCTTGAAATTGTTTCTTTTAATTTATGAGAACAGAAACAAAAAACATATTTGGTTGCAACATTTATTCATTTTTTTTTCCCTTTAAATGCATGTTGGCCGGCAGGGTTGCTGCGACTGACGTCGTGGTGGTGTCCAGCGGGATGGTAGTGAGAATAGTTTTGTGAAAATAAATAGGAATCAACATTTTTCAATTTTGCAAACTCTAGGAATTCAGTAAATAGTTCTAAATTACTCCCAAAATTTTGGGAACAAATACATGCATACCAAACGCGTTGTATATTAATACCAAAATTTTGGAAGCGGAAACAGGAATCTGGCGACCTTACTGATGTTGGTTTCTTTGGTGCAGGGTTTTGGTTTCTTATTCTTGCTCCTTGCTTCTGGTGTTTATGTTTGATTTCCCTATAAATCTACCTTATATATATATATAGAGAGAGAGAGAGAGAGAGGTAATTTGTACGAATATTTCTGACTTTGTGAGGGACGTAAAAATTTAGTAATTGTAGTGATAATATGGGTGCCCTTTGAAAATTTGTTATATTGAAATATATCGAGAATAAATAAGATTAATTATATTAATCTTATTTAAACTATATTAATTTTTAAATGCATGTAACATGAAATCGTAATAAATTTGAAATGTATTTTTGTGGAGTTTCTCAAGATGAACCTGATGAAAGATCAACTAAAGCCTCGTTTGGTAACCCATCCCATCCCAGAAATTTCCATTCCATTCCCAGATTTTTGGAAATTCTGTTTGGGAATAGCGTTTGGTAATTTTTGTTTCTGTTTCCATTTCATTCCCATTTGAGAATTGTGTCCACTTTTTTCTTAAGAAATGAGAAACAAAAAAAAGTTGTTTCTCATTATTTCTATTCCATTTCCAAAATCTATGGTTACTATTCACCTACCGTCCGCCGCCGCCGCCGGTCATCTCCGGCGACCGTCGTCGGTTACCGTCCGGTCGGAAATTTTCCGACCACTTCTAGCAGTCGCCGACGACGGCGCCATTGTCTTCCGTCCGGCGTCGCCGGCGCCACCGCCAGCGGGGGCACCGTCGTCTCCGACGCCGGCGAACCGCCACCGGCCGTCGCAGGAGTACCGCCGGCCGGCCGGTGACGGCGCCACCGCCGTCAAGCCAAAACAGAAAAGAAAAAAAAAAAGATTTTAGGATAAAATCGTTACCAAACACAATTCCCTTTCCAAAAAAAAAAAAAAAAATTATCGTTACCAAACGTGATTCTACTTCCAAAAAAAAATAAAAATTCTCATCCTATTACCATCCTACTGCTAGAATGGAAACAGAAACGGTTACCAAACGCCACCTAATTTAATTGAAAATAAGAAACTTACTTTTCCACGGAGAAAGGGCAAAGTTATAACATTAGGTATTTCTACTTTCGCACTAGAGGAAGTTTTTTGTTGTTGTTTTTTAATTAGCTCTTGAGGAAGTTATTATCGTGTAACTTAAAAGATATCTTATTTTTCTAGATATGTTAGCTATATCATTTGCTTCCCTCATATTTTGTAAATATTGTCACACCAAGTCTTCTCCCACGGGCAAAGATCTTGTTTTGCCCGGTGGGACCGACCAATAAACCAAGGCTTCTCCCACCAG
Source organism: Eucommia ulmoides (assembly GCA_016647705.1). Lineage (NCBI taxonomy): Eukaryota > Viridiplantae > Streptophyta > Magnoliopsida > Garryales > Eucommiaceae > Eucommia > Eucommia ulmoides. Next base: position 3,764,082 of record CM028330.1, on the reverse strand, counting down.
CAGAGAGCTTATTTTGCCTGGTGGAACTGAGCGACAAACCACGTCTTTTTCCACTATCGGAGAGTTATACATGTTCGGTGAGACCAATTTCCTGATTGAACATTGTCATTGCATTTTAAATATCAAAATCATGCATGGTCATGGCTTTTAATAAAATATACATTCATTTTTATTCACTTAAATCTAAACCCTAATATTTTATTATCATCTCTTGATGTCTTGGTATTCACATCGATAAATATATTTTTAAATTGTGAAAGTAAAAGTGAATAAAAAATATGATAATTATTAATTATTTTTTATAGTTATTATTATATATTGGTGTCAACCCAATTCAATTAATTTATAATGTTATGATTATTTTTTTGGGCGCTTACCGGGAGATCCCAAAAATGGTTAAAAACTACCAATTACACCCGTTCTTTTTTTCATGAACCGAGTGGTCCTTTTACCATTTTTGTGATGAGAATACTCCTAATTATTGTGCTTACATAATACATCCTTATCTTGCGGAGTTAATTTATGTAATAGATAATCATTTATTAAAATGAAAATAACTATTGTTGTACACATTTTTTTTTACAATAGAATTATATATTCAGATTCATCTAAATAAGATCTTCAAAACGATATCAAATTCACTATTTTTTTCATTAGTTTTCACTTTTCACATTCATGTTACATTCTACATAAAAATGTAACATCTATAATTCAGAGGATGTTACATGTAATATTAACCAAAATCAAACCAAAACTAAAATCAAAAGGTTAGTAATTACATCATATTACATTTAATATTTATGTAACATCAATGTTACATTTCATGGGATGTTACATGTAACATCTTATGATTCGTAGGAACTAAAAATTCAAAAAATATCATGTTACATGTAACATGAATGTGAAAACTGAAACTAATAAAAAAAAATAGTGAGTTGGATATCGTTTTGAAGATCTTGTTTAAACGAATCTGAATATATAATTAGATTGTAAAAAAAAAATGTGTACAATAATAGTTATTATCGTTTTAATAAAATGATTTTGTTGAATATGAAAACTCTCAATCCCTATTAAAGAAACTCGCATATAATTCAAGGGAAAATTTGTCAATGGAAAGCATATTGCATGTGGAAAAAAATGTGTACAATAATAGTTATTGTCGTTTTAATAAAATGATTTTGTTAAATATGGAAACTCTCAATCCCTATTAAAGAAACCCGCATATAATTCAAGGGCAAATTTGTCAATGAAAAGCATATTGCATGTGAAAAATAACATTGTCTATATTGAATCGAATATCGTAATGAGTGTGAATGTTACATGTAACATGGTGTAATAGTCATGTTACATGTAACATCCATATTGAATGTAATGCAAATCCGACATAAATAAAAAAAAAAAAAAATATTGAATGTGATATCATTTTGAATATCTTATTAACGTGAATTTAAATATATAATTATATCGTAAAAAAAATATGTACAATAAATGTTATTTTGATTTGAATAAAATGACTTTGTGTGAAACCTCCAAATAAGAAAATTATAAAAAGAAAAATCATACAGGGGTAATTTTGTCATATAATTTTCGCGTTTTTTAAAATTTGGGATGAGATAGTTCAAAAAATTTGTAGATTGAGATTATTTGGTTTATTTTCAAACATATGGGTTTGATTAGTAGTTTCACGCTAAAATTGGAATTGGCCGGTAATTTTCTCTTATTTTTTATCTAATTATCAAAAAGCAAGAGGAACCAAAAAAAGAACAACTTTGTGGTGTTGTTATGCATTTGTACAATTTTATTTTATTTTATTTTTGTTGGGAAAGATACCGTTCATTTAGGGAAATGTATTTATATGTTGGTAAATATAATGGTTGGTTAAAAATAAGGACTGTTTGGAAATTACTTATTAGAAATGGACTATAAGTAATGAGTAATATATTGGTTGCGAGACTAATGATGATAGTTATGTTCGATTTCATAGGTGTGTTAATGGATAATATGACATTGATAATTTGATTGATATCAATAATAAAAGTCAATAAAAGAAGTGTTAATGGTTCTACCTACAAGCTCTACACTCTCTACTACTTAATAACAAGATGTAGTTCATTTTTCACTATATTTGTCCTACTTTCACACTTCAGAACCGCATTATCGTGCAACTAAAAGTGTAAAATTTTTCCTGGTATGTTAGCCATATCATTCTCTTCTCTCATATTTTGTAAATATTGCCACACCTAGGAGGTCGCAAATAACCTCTAAACCAGTAGGAGAATGCACAATCGTGCATATTTGTCCCATTGTTAGAGAGTTTGTTTTGCCTGGTGGGACCAAGAAACTAAGGTAGGCTCCCATCGGAGGAGAGCTATACACGTTCAGTGAGACCAATTTTCTGATATTGGTATGGCTAACATACCTGAATTTATATATATATATATATATATATATATATATATATATATATATATATATATATATTGGTGTTAACAAAAAGTCATGTTGAAATCATGCAGGGTCCATTGCAATCAAATAGCCAATCCATACCTAGATAAAATGAAGGCAAAGATGATAGAAAAAGTGAAGCCGAGCACAAGTCAAATGACTCTTCACATTTTGCGATGGATGAACAAAAGCTTGATGGTATGAGTACCCATACATCGAATATGGCAGATAAAGGTCTACCGGTCTTAGATGACAATGAAAATGTCATTCCACAACTTTAAACCATTCGGAGTTAGACAATCGATTGGACACCCTATCTGAAATAGACAAATGTTCCAAGACTTTTGCAACATTGAACAACGCAGAAACATTTTACAATACGTTCCCCAAAGTAGTCGGTTTTATCTTACGCAAAGACATGTTGCAGCTTGAAAGTCACAACAATGGTAAAATGCATTGTTGGGTATGCTCAAGACAAGGTCACAGATCCAACAAATATTTGAAAGTAGAGGACAGGAAATGTGAACCAAGGTCCCTAACCTACGTCGGTTGTGGTGCACATTTACGTATCCGATACAATCTTCACACAAAGAATTATGTGGTGTCAACATTCGAGAGAAAACATAATAACGACCTTGCTAACTCAAGGCTTGTTTAGTTCTTACGTTCTCATCGGCACTTAACGAATGAGGACAAAGTGCAAGCACAATCCATGTATGACGCCGATGTTAGAACTAGAAATAACATAGATTTGATGGTACAACAAATTGGCTCATATGAGAATGTGGGTTTCACTCATAAGGACCTGTACAACCACTTGAGTAAAGTACGACGCAAATCTATCCCAGATGGTGACGTTGAGGCTACTTTGGCCTATTTGTATGTGAAAGGGAAGGTTGATCCTTCATTCTAATACTAGTACACTGTTGACCACGACAGTCAATAAACTCGATTATTTTGGAGTGATTCTACTAGTCGATCTGATTATGAATACTTTGGGGCATGTTTTTGCATTTGACACAACATATCAAACAAATGCATACAAGAAACTATTTGTCATATTAGCCAGGGTGAATCACCATTTTTTAGACAATAATATTTGTTTGTGCATTATTAGCGTACGAGACTGTTGAAACCTACACATAGGTTCTAGAGACGCTATTGATCGCTATGAATAAGAAGTATCCCGAAAGCGGTAGTGATTGATGGTAATACAGCTATGAGAAAGGCAAGAAAAACTTTGTTATCGAACTCGTGCCACCGACTGTGCAACTAGCATTTACAGTTGATAGGTGTGAAAAACCTATCTATTTCCAATCTGAATTGGTTAGTTTTCGAATATGTTTATAGTTATTTTTATTGTGTTTTAATTAGTATTTATATTTTTTGTATAACTCAGGTGTGTGGGTCAAAAAGATAGGAAACTGGAGCTAAAACGATGAGATCGAACCAAAGCGGTTCGAAGTTACGGTGGATAAACAAGCTCGGAGACTAAAAGACGAAACAGGCCCACCGCTTAAGCGGTGAAAATGCAGAGAAGAACAAAATGTTACTGACAGACGACCGCCTGAGCGAAAATTCTACCGCTTAGGCGGAAATCCAGCAGAGGACGTAGAAGGGCTACTGACAGCCGCTCGCCTAGGCGAAGTTTTCTTCGCTTGGGCAGAATTTCAACAGAATGTTCTCCAGTCCACCGCCTACTTCACTGCCCAGGCGATCAGACTTAACCGACCTAACTCCTCCTAAGAGGAATTTCCACCGCCTAGGCGAATTTGCCCTGCACAGCCTTTAGATATTTTTAGGATATTTTTGCTATAAATATCCCCTCTCCTCCCCCTTTGGCCGGACCTATCTTCTCTCTCTTGCATTTTTGAGCCCCTTAGGCTATAGTTAAGCCAAGGGTTAGGAATTTTAGGTGTGGAGCTCGCATCCCGAAATGAATAAGACGGCGAATCGATCGTGGAGTATTCTTAGCGGTTTATCTTCGGACGAGGCTAAGTTCTTCGATCGTTTTTCCTTATTTCTTTATCTTAGGAGCATGTGAGCATATTTAGCTCGTTATTTTCTTGTATATGCGGCTATGGCCGCGAGTTAAATATGGATTGTAATAGGGATTAACTTATAATTTATAAATACGTTGTTTGGATGATTTCGGTATTGCGTTTATGTCTGTTCTTCGTAATTTGATTGTATTTATCGTATTGTTTGTTTATTATTCTTGAATTGATAAATGGAGAATACGGGATTTTGACAAATCCCGGATTCGGAATAGGGTAAACAAACATCACGATTCTATAACCCGGTCGGAGTTTGAATCGTGGACAATCGATGACGTAGGGCAAGACAGACGTGACCTAGGGTCGTAAAGACGTTGAGGGGGACCTCTTCGTTGGCTCGAAGTTGCATTATATTCCTCGTCTTACACTCGGAAGAGGTGACGAGGGAGTTTTAGAACGGAGATTGTCAATAGGGTAAATACAACGCGACGATCCAATAACCCGGGAGGGAGTTGGATTGTGTGCAATCAATGACGCTGGGCGAGACTCACGTGACCTAGGGTCGTTAAGACGTTGAGGGGAACTTCTCCATTGACTCGAAGTCATGTATTCTCCCGTCTTACACTCGGAAGAGGTGGCGGCGGAGTTTACGTACCGAGGTTGTCAAATAGGTTGAACAACGTAAATGCGAGTAAATCGGAATCAAACACGTATTTGTAAACACGTTAATCACTATACAATTCTTCACCCTAAAACATATTAACATAATAGTGTAGTTAATTTAGGATATATTGGTATTAGTTTAATTAATTAAATACATTTGTTTTTCGCCTAGATAAACTTAGGTCACGACAAACGCGGTATTCGATAGTAACGACAACAATCCCTGTAGATACGATAACCCGATCTTAACGATCACACTATACTAAAACTTAGACCTCGTATACTTGCGAGAGTAAGTAGCGGCGTATTTTGCGCGCTACCAACAGTGTAATGCTTTGTCAAACGTCCATTCGACCAACTTTCTCTAGAATTTCAGGAGGTGCATGGCCCTGGATGGCACTCCAACACAATTTAAGGTTGAGTGGCTGAAGGTGGTAGAGAAATATGGTCTATACTCAAACAAATGGGTGCATGATACATACCGTAGACACCATCGATGGGCGAAAGCATATCTATGGGGTCATTTCTTCACCGGCATGAAGAGCACCCAATGGTGCGAGGGTATGAATTCTTTTTTCAATGCATTCCTCAAGAAGCGATTGCGATTTTATGAGTTTGTTCGCGATTATGATTGTGCAATAGCCTTGATTCACAATTACGAGGCAATGATGGATAGTGAAACAACGAATACAACACCTATTCTTGGCACTTCCTTATTGTCGATTGAGAAACATGCCTCTAAAATCTTCACGTGTACTATATTCGACATGGTCCATAACAAAATCAGTGTAGAGAACAGGTATTTTGTAGTGGATAGAATTGAACACGATGAATCAACAAGGTACTATCTATCCAAATATTCGAGCCCAGATAAGACATGATACATCTTAATACTACCCAAACAGGAAACACTTCATATGTATGTGCTTGAAATTGAGTCGTTTAGTATGCCATGCTCCCATATCATTTGAGTTATAAAGATCGAACATCGAAAAGAAATCCCAGAAATGGCTTACTTACATCGGTGGACAATGGATGCAAAATCAGGTTGTCTTCTAGCTATAAGCATTATTCAGAAAACAATTTCGCAGATGATATGACACGGTTTTTACGTGCGTTATGCTCGAATTTGTGTTACTATGTATCGCAAAGTTGCAAAGCATCAGAGGTAACTTATGTCGGGATTTTGGGGTTAATGAACGAAGCTAAATCGGCTTGAGACAAACAATGCCAACCCTCTACTTCTATGGAAGGTTCAGGCACCCACTTCAATGTGCGAGATTGTGGTGACGAAAGGTTCTCCACGTGCTAGAAAGAGATTGGCTAGAATATCACGATAGTGCGGATATTGTTGGTAATCATTGTAACTTATATATTTACTTATCCTATATTTCTTTATTGTTCGAATATCTATCATGATTTGATATTGAACGCTTTATAGGATGGAATGTCACATCAAGCCGAAATGTCCAAAGCTTTATCCAGGATCGCATCATGGAGTAAAGGGGTTGGATATATATCTTAACATATCTCTGCCAGATAAGGATGCGTACACAAATGTGATAAGTCCGGACCACGTAAATGATACTTTGGAAGGCGTACAAAGATATGATGAAACACGTTTTAAGTTCATAACATGTCAATGATAGTGGGGAGATTGAACCGCAAGAGGATGAGGTACACGTGAACATGGAGCATGTTCATGATAAGTTCAATGGTCATGCATTACATTTGTCTCGTGAGTTTATCATTGTGGACGATTCTCTATTCGATTACTTAATATATTTAGAACCCACAGTTTTTTGTATTAAACCAAGGGAAAATCCCTCTCTGCTGATATGATGTTTTGACATCAAAACTTTACGCTAAAAATTCTAAGTTATTTTCATCTCATAGTTGGTGCCACCCGGGGGGGAGAGATAAAATCCCTCTCTTCTGGTAGGACATTTTGACATCAAAATTTTACGTTAAAAATTCTAAGTTATTTTCATCTCTTGGTTGGTGCAACCGGAAAAAAAAACCTTCTCTGGGGCATTTTAACATCGACATTTTACATTAAAAATTGTAAGTTATATTCATCTCTTGGTTGGTGACACCGGGGGAAAATCCCTTTCTGCCTGTAGGAAATTTTGACAGAGAATTTTACGTTAAAAATTCTAAGTTATATTCATATCTTGGCTAGGGCCATTGGGGGAAAACCCCTCTCTGCGGTAGGACACACCCAAGTGAGATGGACAAAACAAACAATGGGAAATGAAAAAATTAACTTCAATTATAAACCATTAACCATGAACTATCAACCATCTATTTACACGCCACAACACACACCATAAATTATCAAAAAGAAATAGAGACCAAAGAAAAAGACCAATTTCGTGGTGGTGTTAAGTACAGACACAAACTACTACTTATTAGTAATTATGCCCAAAGCATCAATAAATTTATTGAGAACAAAAATAAAATTGTTGACTTGATCCTTGGGACCAACATTCTCCCATTCATTTCCGAGGTTTCAACCAGTTTCTACTCCATACTCTTCGTTTCATCCATCCCACCACCATTGCCACCTTCTACAACCCAACAAAAACTTATCTCAGGGAATCCATTTTCATCTGCTTTTTCTTTTCTTTATATATATATATATATATATATATATATATATATATATATATATTCACTATGGGTTTCCTCATTTAACTCTCATCTTAATTTAGCAACCAACCATAAAAATTACTTGACCAAAATGCCAAAACACATCGCGCAAATAACAACAAAGTTTCTAAACCCTGAACTACAATGGTTCTAACAACCAAACAACAAATTTCAGAGCTTAAACTTAAAAAAATTACAATATACTTGCTAAAAAAACAAGCAATATCAATTTTCAACAACTTCAGGCACACATCATAACGAAATTCAAAAGATTTAGAAGGCAACAAAAAAAAGATTTTTCAATTTTATTTTAGACCCTATAAGTATTGAAAAATTTCTATATAATCCAATAATTTTGTTGTATTTCAATTTAAACCCTCAGTTTGAAACCGATTCTAAAAATTCCTTTTGTTAAATTTTATGTCCAATTTAGAAAGAATTACGGGTAAAATCATAATTTTATATTTTTTTTTTCAATTTTTTTTCATTTTTATCCCTTTCTTTTCTTTTTTCTCTTCCTTTTGTATCTTCTTCTTCAAAAGTAGTTGGATGAGACATTAGTGGAGAAAATGGTACGATGTGGCACGTAATTGGACATGTATGACAAGGATTGCTTGAATTATTCTTTTTTGGTATTTGAATGTACATACACTCAAAACCACCTGAGTGCAATGTTTTAAAACCTAGACCGCGGACCGCCCAGTACCCGAGCATGTTTCTGGTCTGATTAACCGCTCAAAACCATTTTAACACAAAAACCACCAAACTGGCAAGTTCAAAATGGTTCAACCGTCAAACCTCTTAGCCAGGACAAGTCTTGGAGAATCGATTGGGTTTTTACCTTTTCCCATTTGTATAAATTGTTTCCCAAAAAAAATCCTAAATTCCTCAGCCCTACCCTGCCCCCTAGTTTTTTTCTCTCTCTCTCTCGTACAGTCATTCCACACACATGCAGTACTTTCGATCTCCCTCTCTCAGCCATTCCACTTCGGATCTCTTTGTTTTTCACTTTCAATCTATCTCTCTCACTCTCAGTTTGTCCAGCTTGTTTATCGTTGCCTCCAACGATGACAACGAGTTCCTTGCTTCCTCCAAGACTACAAACTCCTCTTCCTTGTGCATCATCCGATGATGTCTCTTCCCTATGCAATGCAGCCTCCAACGACGACAGCAGACGGGCAGAGTGACTAAGCAATTGTATTTTTATTTTATTTTTGTGAAATTTATGTGTGGTTTGTTTAATAATTATAAATTGTTAATGTGTTTATAATTCTTGTTCTTGAGTTCTTGTTTGTTATTTATTTATTTTGTTTAATTTAATGTAATTGTTATTTAATTTGCATAAATAATATATTAATGAACCAAATGCTACCAATGAAGACTTTTAATTTGTTATTTTCATGTTGTGCATTATGGATGTCTTGGACTCTTGAGTTGCTATTATGGTTCTTGGGCTCTTTATTTCAAACTTTTGAATTGTTCAACGTAATATTGTTTTATTGAAAAATATTTGTCTTTGTTTATGAATTATAAGTTAAGTTGATAAAGGATAATTTGAGTTCAAGTCTTTCAATTTAATAGAATTTGACCATTGTTATTAATATATACTAGTTTTAGACTCAGGTCTAAAAAAAATATTAGTATATATTTTTTTTTTATAATTTGAATATTTTGATATTATAATTTTAATTCTTGATCTACATATAATATGAACATATAGTATTTTTTAAAGGATAATTTTTTTTAAAAGTTCAATTGAAATTTATATAAATTAGAGGATGAGTATATGAAATTTTAAATATTCTAATTGATTTTTTTTAAACATTAAAGGGTGAAAATATATATTTTTAAAAGTGAAATAATATATGTTCAAATTATTTTTTAATAAAATACTATAAAATAACACACAAATAGGCATAACTTAGGATTAAATTTTTGTAAGTCTAGCAAATGCTAATTTAATTTATTTATATCGTATCGAAATTTTTTTTGGGTAAAAATAATTTTTTAATTACACTCTATTTTTAAATAATTTAAAATGTGGATCATAAAATTTAATCATATATTTTTGTATTAATAAAGAAAAAATAAATTAACTAAAATAAAAATGATTAAAAAATAAATAGGGTCACCCATTATTTGATATATTAAAAAACAAAAAAAAAAATGTAAGGAATATATTAAAAAAAAAAAAATAACGGACAATTAAAAAAAATGAAGACTTTTGAAATTTATGGTAGGAGATGAAGAATTTTAGAATTTATTGTAGGAGATGAAGCTGATGGTGAAGATCAACGGCAATAAATCAAGAATGAAGGAGATGAAAAAGATTAGACATACTTAAATATAAGAACATATCTTCTGCTTTTATATATAGTATAAGATTACCATTGATTAGTTAGGCCCCGTTTGGTTAGTGTTCTCAACCAAACCAAACCCAACCCAAAAAATTTGGGTTTGATTTTTGGGAATGCGTTTGGTAAACACAAAACTCAACCCAACCCAACCCAAAAAATAGGAATTGATTCTCAAAATCCTAAAAAAACCAGAAACAAAAAAAAAAAATTGTTTCTTTTTGTGCCTAAAAAACTCAATCCAAAGTTCTCAACTTTCGACTACATCTGCCAGCCGACCACCACCACCCGCCGCCGCTGGCCACCGTACGGCGACCGTCGCGGGCCACCTCCGCCCCCCTCCGGCCGTCCAGCACCACTGTCGGCACTGGCGTCCGGCGACAGTCTGACACAGCCGGCGCTGCCGCCAAACGGAAAAAAAAAAAAAATTTAAAAAAATTAGTTTTAGGATAAAATCATTACCAAACACATTATGTTCTCAGTACAAAATAAGCATTGTCGTTACCAAACGCAATTCTGTTCTCAAAATTCTCAATCCAACTCAATTCAACTCAACCCAACTCATTCCAGTTGGGTTCAAACACTAACCAAATGCAACCTTATTTTTCATGTTTACTTTGTCTTCATATGCATATATATATTTTTTTAATAATATTTTATATATATATTTATATTATATATAAATAAATATATATTTTTTTAATGATATTTTATATATATATATATATATTTATATCATTCTATACAAGTGTGATAAATATGACTGCCGACATGACTCTCTGAACTTCAATTTCTCAACCTTTTCCCTATACAATTTCCCGCCATTTCCGACACTTTATTATTTTATTCATTAATTACACAATCAACCCCCCAATCCGCCACGTCAATCCTCCACCTCTCTTCTTCCACGTGTCATCTAATATGCCATGCTGTCTGTAAGGTACAAAACTCTTCTTCTGTTTTTTTTTCTTTTTTTTTTTTTTTAACACCTCAACTAATCACCTCACCGGATGATCATAAAAACATATTCTTCATATTGACCTAGTGCATTCAGAATTAAATTTAAGATTTAATTTATGAAGTATTCCCCAAGTGTAAAAATTAATTCAGAAACATTAAAATGGAAACGTATATTTCGGATTCGGAAAATTCGTTTATAATCCATTCTTTGTTTCTTCTCTCCTCGATAAAAAAAATACTAAAAATATTATTAGAGCATTTTTCGATAATATGCACACACTCACTAACCAATACCATTCAATTTTTTTATAATATGATAAGGATTAAAAATCTTGGGCGTATTAATACATATCTATATAGAAAATCTCAAAGAGTGTGTCTGTTCTAATGGATGTCTATCGAATAGACGTGATTCTTAAAATCAAGTGATACATCCATTCATTTGATGATTATCTATAAAACTTGGAGTTTATGCGAGTGTTCTACGGGTTAACCCGACCTATTCTATAATTCAACACTAACAAAAAGTGAATCTCGATTGACCAAGAAAATGACGATCTTTTTTTTTTTTCAATCGGAATAACACCTGTTGGATAGGTACAACCCTGAGAAGCACTTCTTTTGATGATAAAATTGCAGGAGCCAGCCCCATATATTCTCTCTCTATAGCTCTGTACGGTGCGCTTTTTGTTGTCCTTAGTGCTCTCTCTCCTCTTCTCTATCTCTCTCTAGAACGGCCTCAGACGCCTAAAGCTTCATTTTCTCTCTCTATATATCTATATATTTATATTTTTTTTGAAAAAAAAAATGATGAAATGCATTCAGGATAGTGTAGAGGACGCGAGGTTCCAGAAGGGTCTCTATCTCTCTCTCTAGAAATGGAAGAAACCAGGAAGAGGCCGGGGTATGATCCGGCCGGAGACGTCGCCGGGAAACAAGCGAGGACCGAGCGTCAATGTGAAGATGTTGATCAGGACAACAACGAGGAGGAAGATCTGATATCCTGGTTTTCCATCGACGGCGACGAGACGGCGGCGGAGCTATCGAAGCTCCTGGACGCCGGCACGACGTCGCAGCCGTTCAGAGTGAAGTTCATCGACGATCCTTACTCTTCGACTCTGGTATTCCAGTCGTCGGCGCTTCACATCACCATCAACGGCAACGAGGAGTCCTGCGGATCGTCGTTCTCGGACATGGAGTCTTCCGTCATGGTGAGCGTGGACACCGGCGGCTTCAGGGGACTGACGGGAGCGTTCTCGGAGGCGGAAGGAAGTGCGTGGAGTTCGGACGCTGAAGAAGCGCGTGGATGGCTGAAGGAAGATTCGGAAGGTTGTTTGGCGGATCAAATGAACGGCCAAGATGGCTCGGATGAGTATGATGATGACATGTTGGCGAAGTTTCTGGGTGAGGACTTGTTCGGGTAAAAGGGTATTTTAGGGATTTAAAGATGTAGGATGAAAGGGTAAAAGGGTATTTTAGGGATTTAGGGTTTTTTTTAGGGGTTTAGGGTTTTGGTGGTGGTTATTAAAAATGGGTTGTTAGGGTAAAGTAGAAGTACATAACATTTCAAATATCAAAAAGAAAATGTTAATAAAAAAAAATGTAAAACAAATGAAATTTTGTCTATTTTGCCTCCCCTTTGTTATATTTTCCAAGAAATTGCATCACAAATTAATTACTATTGTAATTTTGAGATTTTTTTCTTTTACATGTAAGAAGGATTTTGAACTCTAGACCCGATAAATTAGATATTCATTATAATAAAAAAATTTGGATTTTGAGAAGTTTAAATCAGAATAAAAAGACATTTTTAACAATATATGTTTAAGTGTTTTTAAATGTTGAAGTTTAAATTAGGACAAAAATATATTTTAGCGATTTACATTTTAAATTTAAAAGATATATAGTTGATATTGAATTTGTAAAATTGTTTAATCAACTAATTTCAAATTTTTTTATACTATTAAGAATCTACCACCATGAGTTGGTCCAAACAGAAAGAGTTTGGACTCTTTAAACAATCATCTCAGGTTCAATCCATGAGAGTTGTGTATGGAAAATGTTCTTTTGAGAGAAATTCTTATTTTTGGAGCCTGACAGTATCTCGAGAGATTAATCTCCGTTGTCTATGGTGCAAAGATATCCTGGGAAACCAAAAAAAATAAATCCTGGGAAACCAAAAAAAATAAAAGACACGGAGAATCTCTAGTTAAATAAAAACATAATTTTAAACCTTATAAGCATTATTTTAATTTTATTTTTATTTTTTTTTATGTTACAAGAGGTTGGTGAACTAGAATTTCGTCACTATTTTTTTCCAGGTGATTTGATATGAGTCCTACATTCTCTATAGCACATGAAGACATTTGTACTTCAATTTTTGTTTCTAAAGTGAAAATCCCAATTTAAGAAATATACGATATTTTTTGACAAAATTATTTTTAATTATTTTTTGTCGTTGTTATCATCACTACCGTCCAACACAATCGGCCATCACACAAAAAGTCACCACAGCCACCATCTACCAGTACTGTAACCATTCATTACGTCAAGTATTCATTACTACCACAAATATTAATTACCTCCATAACTCATGTTGAACGCCACAACAAATATTCACTACCACATCATCAAACAACACCGTCACTATAATAGACAATCAAAATTATACAAGTAAAACTACGAAATAGTAAGAAAATTTATTTTAACAGAAACCAAGCAAAAGGATATTCACACGCAAGAGGGTCAGCCTAGTTGATAAGAGAAGGTAGCTCATTTCTTTGTCAACCACGGCCCGATCATCTTGGGGAATACTTCAAGAATAAAATCTTAAATGCACCAGGTTGATATAAGAAAGTGCGCCCTTAAGATTGCTCAAAAGATGATCAGTCGAGTTCTATACTTCTATGTAAAGTTGGGCCAGACACACCTTATCGTCCAACAAAAAAAAAATTATAACAACAAACAATTGAAAAACACAACATTAAAATTAAAATAAGAAAACAAACTCAATTCAATAAACCAACAACAAACATTTACTAAACGAATAACAAATATTTATTAGAAATCTAGATCCGAAAAATCGCAACAATTCAAATACAGTATCAAGTATTAAAAATAAAATAAAAAAATCTATAAATCGTAGATTTTCAGTGGTAAAAGTAGAGAAATCTACAGTAAAATTTAAATAAGCCAACAAAAATAAGTAACCCATTAAAAACATGTTTGAAGATCCTACGATGGTAAAGTTGAGAAAGAGAGATTTGGAACCAGATCGGGCCAACAAATTAGGGCCGGCAAAACAAGTATTTACACGATGACACGATACGAGACCGACATGAAATTATCAGGTTTAGGTTTTGTTTATCAGGTATCGGGTTGTTATCGTGTCAGATCCGATAACCCGATAAGAAATAGTGCAGATTATCAGGTTGACTTGATAACCCAATAGGTTACATGATAAGACACGATAAGAATTTCGCATATTTAGGTTACACGATAACGTGAGATCTAATAGGTTACCCGTTAATTTAATAAATTATTTTTACACCCCCAAATTATCAAATATTATAATTTAGTACCTAATATATATATATATATATATATATATATATATTCACATTTCCCTAACCCTATCAATTTACTCAACTTAACAGGTTAACATGTCATTAACGTGTAATTGGTTAACGTGTAATGGGTAGGTTAATGTGTAATGGAAACCTATCATATCTTATCGTGTCATATTTTCCTGATAGATTTCGTGTCATCGTGTGACACGAAAAATTATCAACATGAGTTGGTCCAAGCGAAAAGAGTTTGGACTCCTTAAGCAATCATCTTAGGTTCAAACTGTGAGGGTTGTGTATGGAAAGTGCTCTATTAGGAGAGATCTCTGCTTCTAGCGCTTGACAGTACCTCGAGGGATTAATCTCCATTGTCTGTGATGCAAAGATATCCTGGAAAACCAAAAAAAATAAAAGACACCAAAAATCTCTAGTAAAATAAAAACATAATTTTTAACCTTATAAGCATTATTTTAATTTTTTTAATTTTAAACCGTACAAGCATTATTTAAAAAAAAAAAATAATAATTTTTATGTTACAAGAGATTGATGAACTTGAATTTCGTCACTATTTTTTTCCAGGTGATTTGATATGAGTCCGACATTCTCTATAGCACATGAAGACATTTGTACTTCAATTTTTGTTTCTAAAGTGAAAATCCCAATTTAAGAAATATATGATATTTTCTGACAAAATTATTTTTAATTATTTTTTGTCATTGTTATCATCACTACCGTCCAACACAATTAGCCGTCACACAAAAAATCACCACAGTCACCACCTACCAGTACTGTAACCATTCATTACGTCAAGTATTCATTACCACCACAAATATTAATTACCTCCATAACTCATGTTGAACACCACAATAAATATTCACTACCACATCATCAAAAAACACCGTCACCATAACAAACAATCAAAATTATACAAGTAAAAATACGAAATAGTAAGAAAATTTATTTCAACAGAAACCAAGCAAAAGGATATTCACACCCAAGAGGGTCAGCCTAGTTGATAAGAGAAGGTAGCTCATTTCTTTGTCAACCACGGCCCGATCATCTTGGGAAGCACTTCATGAGTAAAATCTTAAATGCAACAGGTCGATATAGAGAAATGCGCCTTTAAGATTGCTCGAAAGATGATCAGTCGAATTCCATGTAAAGTTGGCCCAGACACACCTTATTGTCTAATAAAAAAAAATTATAACAACAAACAATTGAAAAACACAACATTAAAATTAAAATAAGAAAACAAACTCAATTCAATAAACCAACGGTAAACATTTACTAAACGAATAACAAATATTTACTCGAAATCTAGATCCGAAAAATCGCAACAATTCAAATACAGTATCAAGTATTAAAAATAAAATAAAAAAATCTGTAAATCCTAGATTTCCAGTGGTAAAAGTTGAGAAATCAACAATAAAATTTAAATAAGCCAACAAAAATTAGTAACCCATTAAAAACATATTTGAAGATCCTACGGTGGTGAGGTTGAGAAAGAGAAATTTGGAACCAGATCAGGCCAACAATGGTAGTGGCACGATTGTTACCCGTGGTGGTTATGGAGAAGACAGTAGAGAGAGAGAGAGAGAGGGAGAGAGAGAATTAGATCGGGCTAATAGTGGTAGTGGTGCAATTGTCGTCCTCTGGTAATGAGAGAGTGAAAGAGAGTTGTGGTGGTGTAGAACTATGGTGGTGGCGATATTCAATTTTGGTGGCGGGGAACTGCGGTGGTGGTGTCATGTGATGTTTAACAATGGTGGTCGTAGTAGCTATAGTAAAAGAGAGAGAAATTGAACGTGGGTACGGGGGAGGGGATTTTTTTTAAACATGGGTGTTTTTGGAATATCAAATATAGTTAATGGATTTTTCTTAAATTATTTTTTTTATAAAATGTGTTTTATTAATTTTTTTTGGGACTTGTGGTTGATTTGTATTATTTTTGTTTTTTTTAGTAAATTATTTGTTTTAATTATAAAAAGTACCTAAAATGCAGTGCTTGACATTATATAACAAAGTTTAATGTCCTCTTTGTTAAGAAGAAGAATAGAAGATTAAAAGAAAAGAAAAGCATAAATAGATACATTCTCCATGTTAAGTAATTGAAAAATAGTTTTCTTGTTTTTTCTCTTCTTTTTTATTTTTTTGTGTGTGTGTGTTTGTTATGACTGATAAAAAGTGGGAATAAAAAAATTATATTATTTAATAATTATAATTAGAAAAAAGTAAGATATTTATTGCATTAATTAATTTTTTTCTTTTACTATGAAAAATTAGAATAAAATATATAATATTAAATATGAATGTATTATGATAAATAATTGAGATTTTTATTATTTAATCCTCCAAAGTAACATAAATTATTAAAAAAATCTCAAACTAGTGTAATTAAGTTTTTATTCCTCTAACTCACTTTAGTAAATAATCATTCATTTACAGTAACCAATTAACCATGTTCGACCTTCAATTTACAAATTATGTTATTTTACAAAACTTGCAACTGTTGAAATAGAAATCGAAAGTCTATTAAATCACAGAATAAACCGTGTCTAAAGAAATTGATATTGTTAACCTTTCCTATATATATATATATATATATATATATATATATATATATATAAAGCGTATTTTAATGTACAATCCACACTCTTCATTTTCATATAAATATTGTATATTTAAAAAAAAAAAATAGAGATTTGTGGATGTTCACACCACTGTCAAATTTGAGAGTTTTGATAAGGATTATATTTTTCTAAAATATTTGAAACCCACGTTTCCTACTCATTATTCTCTTCCAAATTTAGACTTATTTAATTCTTTAGGTTTTTTATCAACTATCAGTTAGGTATGTGAATATGGAGTAGAACATTGTTAGTATTTTATTATATATATGAATTTCTTCTTTGTTTCCGGTTTTGGGTACCAAAATTGTCTATATACCACTATTCATATTTGTGGACTTTTTGTGAATGTTCGCACTGAAAATCAATTTGTTGTGTTGAGTATGTGAATATTCACATACGTGACTTTCCTTAACGAAAATAAATAAATAAATTGTTAATGTGAAACATGCAAATGTTATACTCCATTTTAACAATGTAAGCATTCACATTCTGTAGTTATAACTTGGTACAACATTAAATTTTAGATATACTGCCACTTTGGATTAATGTTTAGGTTTTGCATTTGCAAATAAATGTCTCCCTTAATTGTGAGCATTCACAATTTTTTGGTATTTGAATCATTTAATATAATGGTTACAATGATTGTTATGAACTATTTTGAATATTCATAACGCCTAATGTGAATATTCACATTTGTGACTTCTATTGCCGACAAATATCAAATTATTAATATGAAACATTCAAATAGTGCACTCCATTTTAACGACCATAATTATATTGTCAATATTCACATTTTCTTATTATAATTTGCTACAACACTAAATTTTAGATGTACTATCACATTGGGAAGTTGTCAGGTTTTGCATATATAAATGAATGCCCGCTTTATTTGTGAATACTCACACTGTTGTGTATTATTGTGAATGTTCACACTATTTTAGAATAATAACTTGTAAAATATCAGATTTAATAGGATTATCAGTGTGAACATTCACATTATTGTGAATGTTCACATTTTTTTGAAACAATAACTCATAAAGTAACAGAAATTGAAAAAAAAAAAAGATAAAGAATTGAAAATAGTAACTCTATAGTCTTTCTTCTATCTCTTCGCACTATCCGACAGTTTTAACCAGTAACCAAGTGTTTATGGTGGAGACGGGAGAGAAAAGCTAGCTTATATTCAAAAGCGCTTTCTTTTTCCAGAAATTTCTTGGCCTTTGGGCTGATGCCGAATTTGCTCTTTTGATCGCTACCTCCCGGCTATTCGTCCCTCTATAAACGAGGCCAAAGTTGTCGGCGCCAATTTTGTTCTTGGGGGAAAAGTTGTCAGTGGCTACAAAGAGGTCGGAGAAGGTGAATTCCTCTGCCCTGTTGGCGTGTTTTATAGAGAAGGTTCCACTTCTCTGTCGTCTCGTTAATCTCGATCCTTGTCGCCAGAGAGTAAAAGATTGCAACGGAGGACTACTACTCAATGGTGGATGAGGATGAAACCACGTTGAGGTAGAGCCTTTCAGGGTGAAGTCAGAGTTCCAGCAGACGAAGCTGAAGCCGCCGGACCTTACTCAGCAGAAAACGTTGCTTTAAAATCAATTAAGAGCAATATTGTCTGTTTTGATTTGTGAAACCTTAGACGTTGAGAGAGAGAGAGAGAGATTGATGGCGCAAAATGGACAGATTGGCAGAACTTTCCATTGCAGTTGTTCATGATTTACGTGATGGTAGCAATGCTAGTTCCAAGCATTTTATCAACCGTTGACAACTAATTTTTACAGTTTGTTTTTGAATGATTTTTTTATAAACAAAACTTGTTGTTTAGTTAATTTCCTAGTAACTCTTAATAGGTTAAAACAATTAAAAAAGATATTGAAATATTTTTATTTTTATTTAATTATTATTATTTTCCCATTTTTTTCCTTAATACTAAATAAATGAAAATTAATATCAATATTTAATTTCTAACAACTATTTTCCTTCCCCTTTCCATATCTCTGTCATACCAAACATGTTTTATTGTAGTCAACCTCATAATGACATGATTGATACCAAAATATACAAGACATGCATGTTTCATGTATCACATTTAACCTTTCTTTTTCTTTTTCTTTTTCTTTTCTTTTTTTAAAGGGGAAAAGACATTTTTGGTCCCTAAAAGATGGCGAAATTGTCCAATTGGTTCCTAAGATTTGAAACTCGACACATTTGATCTCAACATTTCAAAATCGTTCCAAATTGGCCCTTGGGTCGGGTTTGAGTCGGGTTCTGTTAGTAAAATTTGGGGGAATTGGATGGAAAAAGTCATGTGACAAGCACATAACATTTGGTCAAGGGTACATGCGTCATTTCATTTTTATTAATTTAGTGGGCTCTATTTGCATATATTGTTAAACTAAGGGGTCAAAATATTTTTTCCCAAACCATTTTCTTCTCTTTTTTTTCTCTCTCCTTTTTCTTTTTTTTTTTTTTTTTTTTTTTTTGTCTTGTTGGCTCTTTCATACCCGCCGTTTCTCCGCACCACCACGCCACCACACAACCGCCTCTACCATCGTCGCTTGCTTCTTCTTCGCCATCCTCCATCGTCGTCTGTTTCTTCTCCATCCTACATCGCCGTCGTCTGCTTCTTCTACATCCTCCATCGCCTTCATCTGCTTCTTCTTCGTCTCCGTCGTCGTCGCCGTCGCCGTCATCCTCTTCTTCTCCATCCTCCATCGCTTCAACTGTCATCATCTTCGTTGTCTGCTTAGCATCGAAATCGAAAACGATTTCGATTTCGAAATGGAAACTAGGTTTTCGATTTCGAAATCAAAATATTGATTTCGAAAACTTTCGATTTCGATTTCGTTTTTGAAATCGAAAGGTTTTCGATTGATTTCGATTTCGTTTTTGAAATCGAAATCCAACCGTAGGTTCGATTTCGAAAACGAAATGGAAATCGAAATCGAAAGTTTTCGAAATCTTTCGATTTCAATTTCGTTTTCGTTCGAGAAAGGGTTTCGAAACCTCAAGTTCGATTTCGAAAAGTCGAACCAGATGTGGCGGTTGATCGGGCAGCAATCGAAGAAGGTTAAGGCGTCGTTTAATATTGCGGCGGCTCCCATGTTTCTGTTTCTGCTTCTGTTTCCCATATTTCAGTTTCTATTTCTGTTTCTGTTTTTGCTTCTTTGGCGGAGGCAGAGGTGTTGGTTCGTGTGGTAGTCATTTGGCGGTGGTGTTGTGTTGTTTGATTTCGTGGTAGAATCGGCGATGGTGTTCGGCGATGGAGGGTGTTTGGCGATGGAGGGTGTTCGGCGTTTGGCAAGGGTACCAAATAAAATAAAACATTTTGACCCCTAGAAGTTTAGATGACTTCTCAAATTAACCCCTTTGAATAAAAAAACTAAAATACCCTTAATGAAACGTTAACCGTCAGTTGACTTAACGGAATCTGTTTCAGGGGCCAATTTGGAACGATTTTGAAATGTTGAGATCAAATGTATCGAGTTTCAAATCTTAGGGGCCAATTAGACACTCTCGCCATCTTTCAGGGACCAAAAAGGTCTTTTCCCCTTTTTTAAATATTTGATACCTTTCTTTTTTTTCTTTTTTCTTTTTCCTTTTTTTTAGAATTGAAATAAAAATAAGTCTTTATATTTTTTTTTGAATTTTTAAACACTATTTTTAGAAACACAACATACAATTGCACAATTCAAAAATAATTTTACAAATTAATTTTCACAATGCTCTCTCATCAACTATTTTTGATATTACATTTTTATTATTTCATAAATTTAATTTTAATATTTCTACAAATTCTCTAACAACATTATATCTCATTTTGACAATTGCATCCATACAAACGAACCAAATCAAATCGCATGGTTTAGGTTTGACCATGGTCAAATAATTTTGATTTCAATTGTGATTTTGAAATTTTAAACCGAAACGATTTTGATTTGTGCATTGTAACTATTAAACTGAACCACAACCAAAATGTATACATGTTATTTTAGATCTATTCTTTTATGTATTATCTATATATTTTTTTATTTAAAATTTTACTTATAGCATATATATCTATTAATAAATTAGAAAAAAATTTGCTGAATGGGACATCTCGACGGTCCGAAATGAATCTTGAAGGAATTAATAACTCAGATTTATCCTACTATTTAGGAATAACTGTTTACTTATAACTAGGTGAGATGGTTATAAGTCAAGATAATTTCATTTACGCCCTTTCAATTATAGTGATATTTCACATACAACCCCCTAATTTTTAAAATTACCACGGCGACCCCTTACTTGAGTTTTTTTTTAATGAATTGCCTATTTTGCCCTTATTAACCCTAACATAAAAAAACAGAAAAATTAAAAAATAACATGAGAAGTACAATTACCAATTACAATTATACCCATAAAGTTTCTAACTCATTATCCTCTAATTTTAATTTAACGATAATTTGATTTGAACTCTAGTTAAAGATGAGGAAATAAAAACACTAATTGCAATTATACCCTTAACGTTTTCTAATGTTTATTTTTAGACCATTAATTTTAACATAAGGATAATTTGGTTTAACTCTAACTAAATAGAAGAAAATTAATTTAAGTAAAATAATATATACATGTTATTATGTGTCTGTTAAATTTAAAATTAGACATCAACAGTTATCTTCGTGCCTTTAGGCATGGGATATCGCTAGTATATATATATATGTATTATCATTTGGATTTATCATTTTTTTTTAACACTTGAACATTATGTATTGTAACAATTATCGATTTGGTGATTTAATTTTGATTTTATTTGAAAACTATTTTTATATTTTGCTATTCTACGAGTTTGATTACAGTTTGGTTTCGGGCTCAATGTTTTCTCAACGGTTTTTCTTTCTACTGAAACCAAACCGAAACAGACATATTATCATCCCTAATTTTCATAAGCACATTTCAATTAATCACACTTTTTACTTTTTCAACACATTATTAATAGATATTTTTTTCATAATTTTTCAAAACTTAAAAAAATAACTTCTCACAATTTTCAAAACTGAAAAATTCAAAAACCATTTTTAAAAAATAAAATAAAACTATTTCCGAAAAAAAAAATGCACCAAACAGAGGTTGCCTAAAAAATCTCTCTAAATCTAGATGGTGCCATATGTTATTAATGGATGTTCCTCATGCACCAAGCAAAATGTTGAATACACCACAATCATAGCATGTAAACGTACGCATCTATATATGTGCGTGTATATATATATAATTTAAATTATTAAAAGAAATTTAATACCAATTCCGAGGCTCCAATTCCATGCAACCAAACACGACCCAAGTGCTAAAAAAATATGACATGAAAATTAATATTCAGTACATGAGACTCGCAAAAAAAAAGACGTTTGAAGATTTTTACGATTTTACCCTCCTAGGTTTGAAAGCATCGGTCTGTACTTAAAAAAAGTTATTAAATCACTATAATATAGTGTTTAATTTTCAATCTCTTCAAAAAATAATTAAAAGAAAATTTCAATTTGCACCTATAAATGCCGGTTTCACCTGAGCATTCTACTCGATACCAAGACGGCAAATTGGATTTCTCTTGATGAGACCTATGTCCACCTGGAAAAAAAAAAAAAAAAAAACCCAACAAAATCATGTTCTCATTGTTTCCAATAAGTACTTTAAAAAAGTGTTACCAAACGTCTTAGATTTTCAAAAAAAAAAAAAAATCATTAAACATTGCATTCTCATTTTTGGAAATTAAAAAAAAAAAAAAAAAATATTCAAAATTTGAAAATGTAGATTTTCTGTATTATAACCATCGTGTATCCCACCGGTTAACACTTGAATATATAGAAAGGAGACGACCATACCTTATGTCCGAAGAGATCTCTAATGTTATCGATCCCGTAAAGTATCATGGTTGGCCTGTTGCAAAAGATAAAAGTAAAATAAAATAAATAATGATAATAAAGAGTGAAATTATTAGGTTATCCTTCAAATGTGTACTTACATTTTTTTATCCTCGTTTTTTTTTTCTCCTTATTTTTTCTTGTTCAAATAAGTTTCTAATTTTTCAATTAATATCAACTACATTGAATTTATCGGAGTTACTCTATAATAGGATAAAAAAAGTTGAAACCCAAAAATAGAGAACTCCAGTACATAATGAGACCCCCAAATTAAAATATGAACATAAAGAAAAAATAAACAAAAAAAATTAAGAATGGTTCAACTGAGAGAGTCCTAGTGAAAGCAGAAGAACGGTGTAGAGGTAGGTTGGTGCCGACCGTGATCAGATTTGGTGGAGGGCAGGGCCGCAGGGAATTGGTTGGTGGTGACTAGATATGGTGGACGGCGGATGGAGAAGTGGATACCGGTGGTGAGATCTGATGCAGGGCCAGGGAGGGTAGAGGCAAAAATGAAGTTTAATTTTACATTTTCCACCCCAAAAGTTTGTGATTATTCCAATTCTAGAATTGAATCTAATAGTCGCACTATAAAGACAATTTTGTCCCTTGTTAAGCACGTGACTGTTTCCGTCCATTTTTTGACGGAGTTTACGATTTGGACTTAAGTGATACAATTAGAAAACTTTTAAGGCTTTATATGTCGAAATTGAAACCATAGGAACCAATGTGGGATTAAGGCTAAACTTCAAGGGTGCAAAGTATAAAAAGCCCTAAATTTTGAACTCTTACCTTTCCAAGGAAAGGCCCCAAGCAATAACCCGAACATCTTCGGGAAGCCCCATAGGTAGCAGCATTTCCGGTCTAAACATGCCGGAATTTCCCACTTCCACCCATTTCTGAAAGCCTTCATGATAACTGAAAAAGGGCAATATTGTCAAACTATTTGTTCAAAAGTTGCTATAGATACATACATATACAACACTATATAAAACATAAATCGACTGCCTACCTGAAAATTTCCATGCTCGGTTCGGTATAAGGATTGTAAGCCGGTTTAAAACGCAGCTTAGACATACCTGCGAACATGATATACAGAACAGGCACATGTGATTCTTTGATCATTCAGGCCCGTTTGGTTATCTAAATTATCCTATTTTTTGAATTGTAACATATAAGGAGGTGTTTGTTTATGTTTCTATTCCCAGATTTTTATTTTAAGTTTTGTGGAAGCAGAGACTGTAAACTGGAAAGTGGAAACAAAAAAGTTTTGTTTTGTTCTGTACCAAGATTTTTAGAATAAATTTCTTGGAACAAACAAATTCTTTTTTGTTCCCATAAAACATGGAACAGAAACACTTTAAACAAATGTCGCATTAGCATTTGCTTGCATTACACAAGGACTAACGTGTGTCAAGCCTTTACCTAGACGGGAAAAGAAGTCCTCCAAAACTCCAATCAGATCACCAAGGCCAAGTCCACGGTCACATACAAGACCTGGAACCAGAAACAGACACATAAAAAGCGGCATATTTTATGCTTACAACCATATTTCAAGTTAACTGATGACCCAAGCAGAAATCACGATCTTGTGTCGAATCAATCATACAAAGACCCATTAGCCATATAAAGGGTACAGGATTATTAGGGTTAGCCTTTCCAATAAGTTAATAGGCTTTATGCCAGAACAAATGGAGGATGAAAGAACAGGCAAAAGTAAACAGTTAGGTAGCATGTATACATCATTCCAAGAACAAATACCTTCTATCTGGTGGAACTCTGCAAGATGAGTTCGATCAACAGCTTCATTTCTGAAAACACGATCAATAGAGTAATATCTTTTGGGGGCAAAAGGTTTCTGCACACAATAATATTCAGAGGGTAAATCACACTTATATTCTAGTGCCTTCAACTCATTGAATTAGATCACACTTTCTAACCGGTGCTTTTGCAGGCCTTCTATCTACATGGCCAAATCATTTTAAGCATTCTACTTTTAACAAACTCTAAAAGAAAAGGTAGTCAAGTGCTTAAAGCCTCCTACCGTTGAAGGGTCTAGAGAGGATTAGATGTATACAGCCTTACCCCTGCATACAGAGTCTTAACATTGCGTATAGAGACTTGCCCCTAAGTACAAACAAATTGTTTGTTTCTAAGATTTGAACTCGAGACTTCCAGATCACAATGGAACAACCTTACCATTGTACTCAAGATTCTCCCTCATTTCTGAAAAATCCTGATAAGCTCGTTGATCATTCCTATTTTTATCAATTCTTGTCTTACAACTCATTCACCTTAAAATCCTAGTTCAATAGGAAAATTAGGGCACTACTTGAAAAATATGTATCACTCATAGTGGATATAAATTTATGTCATGGCCTCTTCCGTATCAATAAAATCATCAAATTACTATTACCACAACTACCACTAGACCATCACTACTACATATTCGAGAGAGAAAATTCTAATGAGAGAACTATAGAGAGAGAAAGTACTAAAGAGAAAATTTAGAGAATTGAAAAGAGAATGAGAAATTAGAGAAAGGTTGTAGAGATAATTTTTGTAGAGATAATTTTAGACAGAGAGTTGTAAAAGTGAAACTTCTTGGGAATAAAGTACTAAAAAATATTGTAATAAGATATTCATCACATAATAAATCCAACACTTAAAGTAAGTGATCCAGTTTCTAGAAATAGAACAGAAGTTCGCATAAAATAGTATGTTGGTATAAAATACTGTCAAATGAAACCTGTGCCAGCTGGTAGAGCATTCTTGAAGAAACAGCAGTCGTATGAGTCCGCAAAAGATTCTTGTTTGCTTCCTCTCTTTTCCAATCATAGATATACCTGCAAAAGAGAAATATATTGTCGTAAATTATGGGGAAAAAGAAGCAAAACAATTTATTAGGGCGTCCGTGAAGAAAATCACATACCCTCGGGAACCAAAACCACCGGATTCATGAACTTGCTTCACCCGCTCAACATAATCTTCAGGTAGCCACTTTGTGGTAGAAGGTTCTGATTAAATTATTAAAATGTGACCATTCAAATATCATAAAAGATGACAATTATAAAAATTACCAAAGTCAAGACAAACAAACCCCGCAAAAAGAAAGTATCATGTGAATCACGGGCTGGATGCTGCTGCGGCTGGAAAAGTGCATCGAAATTCCAGAAGCTGCAAACTTAAATTGGGATAGATGAGGATTTAAGACCAACAGCCAGAAAATGAACTCAGGCATTGGACACTACCAAAGACGATAATAACCTAGAGAATCTAGGCTTACTAGGAGAAATATCGAGGAAAACTAATCGGAACTTTTAAGTCATAGAAAGGACCCCAAATACTAGAAAAAGGAAAGAACGCAATAAGCCTTGACTTTCATATTTACTTTTTCCTTATGTAGTCTCAGTGTGCCAAGCGTGCAACATCAGTTTTATACTTGTACATAGTCCATGTCTTTCAGGCAATAGAACTGCAGTTTTCACTACTAGCATTTTCGAACAACTAGAAAATTTTACAAGGATGCTTTTACTACCTTTCTCCTCAACCAGAGATCATGCTTAAAATAAATGTATTCTAAAGATTTGTTCTGCCCCTTCTGCATATAAAGGTCTTGCCCAGTAATATTTAATGCTTTGGATTTACTGTCTTCATTTAAAAGCTTGTACCTCACCATGAAGTTCTTGACCATCATCAGAAGTTAAAATTTTTATTTAGAATATTTGTCTCATGGATGTGTAGTGGCCACAGGCCCACAGTATATTTTGTAATGCTGCAGATGCATAATCTTCATTTAGAATCATGTCCTCGCCCCCCACCATAAAAAACTTCCCATTATCGTAAGTTGGAAATTAGCAATTTAAACGTGATAGATGCTTATCTAATATAATGTTTTGCCGATCTAATGGCAGTCACATATGTAAAAAATACAGAAAGTACAGCAGAATCAATTACCTGCTTTCAACATAATTGTTTGTTGGCATCTCCTCAAACCTGCATCCAACAAGCACCAAATTTTCAACAATTAACAACCCATGGTACACAATTAGGACATAATAATAGTAGGATGAAGCTCACTTGGGTCAACTTCAAGAAAGAAAAAAAATTCAACCATAGGCTTGTTCCCTGGTTAAATTGTGACTTTACCCGTTGACCTTATCTAATCCGTATTAATTCATAAATACACCTCACCCGCACTAACCTTAATTTCCAATTTCCAATTTCCAATTACCTTTTCCTTTTATCTTTTCCCATCCCGTTTCATTATTTGCACCAATATCTCTCCATAGATCACCTATCTCTTTTACTCACTCACCGCAATGATCCTTTCATATGAAGTAAAGTGAATTGTTTAAAGAAAAAAGGAACGATTTTTTCACCTCAACTCTTGGCTAAGAATTTGTTGCATTATTTCGAATATTAAATCTTTCATTAGATAAGAAAGGTATGGATTTCAATAGACCTGCTTTGGGTATGATGATGTATGCGGCATATTGGGATTTGGAGTCTTATCAGAGATTTGATTCTGGCTATTCTAGAATACACTAGTTGTGACTAACGAGTTCTATTTGGAAATATATTGCTGCCAAACAAACTTAAAACTTATTTTAAGAGGTATTGGCTTCAGCCTTGACAACAGACCACAGTTAGTCCACTTAATGAAATCCTAGCTTCGCATGTGTGTATAAATGAAGGAAAGAAAAAGAAGTCACACCCCATTTGAAGAAAAATCATCTGAATTTGACGCCGTACCTGAAATAAGATAGCAAGAGTAATAATTAGTGCGCACAAGCAATTCAATCAAGTTGTAAATCATGCATAAAGCAATCATTGTTCTTTGATCAATTATCAAACAATAATAATTGCCCCTCATTGCCATCAACTTTTTTAGGTTTCTCAATGCCAGACAATTGATTTAATTTTAAGAACTGAATATCTGGAGTAGATGCATCAGCGTCTGATGCCATTATAAGAAAAAGCAATAGCCCGGGTAGCATTTGAATATCAAGTATCTCTGTTGGATCCAACGTTTCACCCAATTGTAGTTTGACAAAACTAATGAAATTCATCTCTCTAACTTTTCATTGCACATAAAAGAACAAATATATGAATATCCAATTCGAAAAATCAAATGCATGTAACCTGGCAAGACTTCATATTATTTAGTTCAATAACAATTAAACATTTCTTTCCCACAGCAATGCATCATTGTATACATAAATGTCAAATAGAAATATATTTATTCACCTGGCTTCAATATGCATAAATGGCTCTATTTGATTGCAATCTGAACTTCTTTCATAAAAATTGCATAAAATAATAGTTTGTGATTCACCAAAATTAGAAAGAATCATCAGAATGCCCAAAAAATGATTTTAGGAAAGAAGAAACCTTGCCTTGAGCAGAGGATGGAGCTGACCACCTTCAGGGGGCTGACCTTTAGCACTGAAGTTATACTCTTTGAATTCTAACTCCTTCCAATCACCCCTAAGAATTCAAAGACGTATGTATAAGGATATGCGACACCAGTATGCAACACAATGCAAGCATTCAGACCAAACTTCAACTTTTTATGGAGAACACGGAGAGAATGTTAGGAAAGGGATAACGGATGCAAGGAAACCTAGAAAGGACAGAAAAATAATCCCAAAGAAAGGAAATCCCCTTCAATAAACTTTGCCATTCGCATTTTTCCCATTCATAGTTCAAAATTTTAGGATAATGACTAAAAATGATTTCTCTGAGCCATTCCAAAATCGAGAAGAAAACACCATCACATCTGCTTTCGTCGTTACCGGCACAAATATTACAATAGCAATCCCCCATCTATAGCCAGAGTATGAAAGTATCCTAATACCACTTCTACCATTACAATCTGACTTCCTTTACCTACGTTATACTACTGCCGCCACCACCTCCCATCAGCCCCAACATCACCACAAACATAACACTACAATAACAACTAAGTCTTTGTCCCACTTAAGTAGGGTCAGCTACATGAATCCGTGTACATCATAGTGATTGATTAAGAGTCATCCCGTCAATTGGTAAATGTCATCAAATCAATTCTAATAGTCTTATACCAATCTTCTCAGGCCTACATCTCCCTCTTGTAGCCTCCGCACTTGAATTAAATTGCATTTTCTCACTGGCACTTCTACGATCTTTTATGCACATTTCAAAACCATCGTAAACGATTCTCTCATTTTTTTTTTCACTAATTTTCTAGTCTGAACATGCTTCGTATTTACCGCCTAACATTCTGAACCATACAGAACGTCAGTCTTATTACAATTTTGTAAAATTTTCCTTTGAACTTCGACGATATCCTACGATCATATATCACCCTAACTGCATTTTCTCCAATTTAACCATCCTACCTTGACTCTATGAGTTATATTCTCCTCGTTTTCACCTGTACACCTACCTATTTTTTATCATCCCTTGTCCAAATTCCCCAACCCCTTACCATAGTTCAATGCCGCTCCATTGACTCAAACCTAACTTCCCCCAACTGTCGGTTAAAACCCTTGTTTCACTCCAACCTTCATCATCCCATCATTACTACCATGACCTCCAACCCTCCACCAACACCAACCAACTGCTGCAAACCCTATTCTCCACCCCCTTCTTCGCTAACTTTTTTTTTGGCTAGGTGACCCCATCTCACTAACATTACTGTGACTATAACCATCCCACATTCACCATTACCTCTTCAAGCCACCTCCATCCAATTGAAGGTATAAGTTACGTAGTCATAAATCAAGACCACTTGTAGAGAACATATACTGTTTGCAAGACCATCTGGAGTGTCTTTACAACCATTTGTATGTATATCATGTTTTTATAAACAAAACTAAATTAAGCAACTACATTACCTTTGGAGGTTCTCACGGGTTAAGTCAGTGGCAGCCTTTTTCCTCTTGGGAGCATAATTAGGCCCTTTTCTTACTGAGAAGCCTTTCCATATCCTAGCAGAAGTCCACAAGCATGTCAAATTAGTAAAGGTGAACCAAAGGCATTGTCTTTATTACTCAAAGAAAACCCTAAATTATTCAGACAGGGTTTCACACTGATGGAAAAACTGAGAAGAACATGCAGGTTATTACTGTGGTGTAATCAGCTTCCTTCGTTTTAGCGCATCAATATCTTCCGAGTTGATGGCCTGAAATTATCATAAAGGGAAAGGTAAGATACGCATAACCACATTCAAAAGTTAAAAAATTGCTTCAAAATATAACACCTATACTCCAGCAGCTGGTGCATACAAGAAGGACAATTAAACGGAGCAAATGGGTGGTAGGAAGGGATCATGCTCCCAGTTCTAATATGCTTCAGATAATATGTACCGACATCTACGCTCGTATTTCAAATATTAACAGTCGATACAAGTACTTTAACCCATTTGGATTGAAATTAACCCATTAACTAAATTTACAGTAAACTTCTGATGGCCCTACAAAAAAATATAATTATATTCATGCAACTTCTTTGACAGCAACAACTTAACACTATAATCATGTCTTGCAAGCTCAAGGGATTATAGTCAGCAAATTAAAGAACAAACAATTAAAATGACTAAGGTTAGCACATTTAAGTTCCCTGAATTAGCTGCAAAGTTAAACATAAGGGGTAAAGCTCCATTAATATGTACACACCTCTCCATTTTGTATCTGTAGTAGCAGATCTTTAACCCTGTCATCTACATGTTGAACCTGCATTAATTGACCATTATAAGAGGAGCAGTACACAAAATCATCAAAAGGCATCAAACTCTGAGCACAAATACGCGCTTGATATACACAGAATATCATGAATTTACCAATTTGAAGCAGTCCATACTATCAATTTAAAGAGGCAGTCCATAATGTTTGGATTTTTACAAAAACATCAAATTTGGCCCAATTAGGTAGGGTACATGAATCCGCCTTTGTCACAGAATGTCATGTTTGATGCATAGAATAAAATAGTGCCCATGTTTGGTTTACCAACTAAGTTATTATCCATTTTCCATAGGATGTTCATTGATAAAATTATACCAAAAGGGAGGTGTTTATTTATTCTTGTTGTTTGTTGGAAAGTACACAATTTACCACCCTTTACCATCACCACACTCCAACAACAACCACAACCGCCAATGGCATCCAACCTTACCATTGCAACCAACACAATTATTGGCACATCTCATTATCCGCCCTAAGAACCACTAAGCTAATATATGAGAGTGAAAAGGGAAAAAGAGAGAGAAAATTATACTAGATTTGCTATTCAAACCAAGCATGATTAGGGAGAACCTTTTTTTCACTGTATTTTATATCTTATCCAACCCTTCCACATTCTATCTATTATGACCATTTTATCAGGACTGCCAAACGAGAAGAAGTGCAATTCTCAATTTTACCTCATTGGATGAAAACCAATATTTCAATAAAGATTTTACAATATTTAAACATGATTAACACAAACAAATGACTTTTCTCATTATCACGATTTCAAAGGAAAATCGTGGAGCATGTTTTAGCCAAATCAATTATCAGGAAATAGTTTTCATGAAAAAAAATTCTAACATCAAAATCAAATGTTTGGCATTATCTATAACAAAAACACCCAAACAATATGCAGTTCATTTCAGTTTAATCCTTTATAGTTCTCAGATCATCTCAAATGAGGAATAAACATTGCCTAAATGTTTGACTCTAACACCTGCATGTATAGGTTGCTCCTACACATACGGTGCACCACACACAGAGGGAGAGAATGAACATGTAAGTTTGTCAACTAATAGTTGTATGTCTGCCAAGGTTTAATTTCATTAATCTTAGATTCCCAATAAGCTTACCTTCTTGGACACTTGTGACTTCGTCATCTCCACCCACTTGTTCTTTATAGCCTGCTGGCAACCTATTTTGAAAGTCGAAGGTTCCACCTTTTTCTGCAGCAAGAAATATTACATCAGAACCTCTACCAACAAACCTATACCTCGTCATAGACAAACCTTATATGACAATGGATCATAATTCTTCCTAGTAATCGTTAGCGATCGTTTGACGGTACAAATCTACTACCAAGTACCAGCCAAAACTAAATTCTAGCATCTCAATGCTTATTGCTAGAAATTGAAGCCATATAATCATAATCATAATATATAGCCAAAAATCCTATAGCAAATTCAGATGACTTTCCTGGTTCATGAATTTAGAAAGGAAAAGTATTTCAACAGTTGCAAGTGAAAATTGCTCCTGGAGGAAATTTTGACTTGTATGACTCACTAATTTCTCCTTGTAAATGTCTTTGCCCCTCTATGAATATACAAATAGATTGATGCACCACACTAACACTTCGCTGAGATAATTTTCAACAGTTTCTCTTATATCATGAATAAAATTGTAGCCAGATACAAGTAGTAAATGGCACTTCTCAGCAGCTCGATAATCTATAATAACAGCATTGGTACCTGCAACTCTTCCCGCGTGATGCCATCAGGAGGAATGGCCAAGAAGAGTTGAACTTCCGGTGATCCCGCACTAGCATATGTTTTCCCTTCATCTGTTAGCACCCACTTCTCCCTCTTGATATCCTGCATATTTTTGCAAGAAGCAACTCAAATAGAAGACTGGGAACAATTTCATACCATATGTATCAAAGAAATAAGAACATATCTCTAATGCTATTTAAAATTAATCTAAAACAACTACTAAAAAAATGAATACTCTGTTTTAGCTAGGCATTCTGAAGTAGGGACTCCAGAAATGCTAGTTATTTTACCTTAAACTTGTTTTAAAAAAATTGAAAGAATGAGCATATGTTGGAGACAACTTTAGAAAAATACAGTTTGGGATAATCAGCATTTCCCACGACACCAAATCAAATGCATATCTTAAGAATGACCCAAACTTAAGTATTTGCTTTCCAATGCAAAACTCTGGAAAAGAAAATAAGTAAAGAAGAACAGGGAGAATAATGAAGAAGGGTACAAAGCGTCCTCAACTTAGAAAAGAAAAATGAGTAAACAAATTCTTTATTTTTTTCTCGATTTTCTAACATCCAGTACCCCCTTAACGCTAATGCTCTTTATATAACCAAAAAAAAAAATGGAAGCCGTTCTAGAACATTTACAAGCTTCTCCAGTCGGGAGTTGGGATCAATTCAGAGCTAAAGTTAAATTCTCATGGTACAAGACTGTCCTGTTCAAAGGATAGGGTGCCAAAACACGTTCATTTACCCACTAGCCATCTTAAGAAAATCTTAATACTTTGGAATTCAGATAGATTTCGAAACTATGTAGGTACTCTGGGTACTACTTACCATCGGGGCAATAATGCAGCAAAGAGTCAGTACCTTCTTCTGTGTGCACTTCACCGGTTTTAAATTGGGGATTTTTAGCAAGAAATGTGCATATGATGACAAAACTAGATCATCGATTGACGGGCCAGGTCACTGTATCTAGAACGAAAGAGACCCCAGAGACTTTAATATTTAACCTAATTTGCACAATAAGAAAATCATACATTTCAAGCTGATTGACCGACATTCTTGCTAGAAGGCTCAATTCTAGAGTTAATTTGGAAAAGCTGTTCAAGAGTGGAGTTAAAATGAGAATCAGACGTGATGTTAATTATTTGTACTAGTTGTTTTCTTTTTAGATGAGTAGTTTGTGATGGCTTGATTATTCACGCTTTGTTCTTCCCAGGAGTATCGCCATTCTTATCCGCTCACTGAAATTTCTTTATCCGAATCTGAAAAACTATTCTTCTAAGCTATAACCAGAAATTCATATCACCATATACATGTTTGTTTTACAATTAGATGAACTCATGTATAGTAAGCAAAACAGAATTAGAGGAAACCACAAAGAAATTGTTTAGGTCAATGTGAACCTGAGCATCGACGAGCTTGAACCCATTGAGGCTCTTGATCACGTTCACGATTTCGTCATGGCTAATCCCACTTGTGGCGGCGAATTCGCCTGAATCGGATATCTGTTCGTTATTCTCAAGGAAGCCTAGCACCGCCTCTTCCGCCATTTCTCTCTCTCTCCCCCACCCCCTGTCTCTCTCTCTAGGGTTTCGTTTTTTCCGGTTTTGTGTCCAATCAAGGTGATGCTGGTACTGCAGAGCTTAGCAAATGGCGACTGACGGTTTCGTCTTTTAGGTTTTGTGAGAACTGAGATGGAGGTGGTGGATTGGCCCAAATGAGTATCGGGTTATGTTGACTGATTAGCCCCAAATCTAACTAGAAATGTAACGGTCCGGTTTCGGTCCGGTTTCATATAATAAATATATGTCAAATTAAAACTGTCGATATTTTTTAAACTATTTTAAACCCGAATTATACAAAATCAAAATCGCAAAACCATTTAAAAAAATTTAATTTTATAAAAATTAAAATCAAAACTGTAAAATCGTAAACAGTTGTTTTTTATATATATAATTAAAATATAAAATATAAATTCTAAAAAATAAAATCAAATCACAAATAAAAAACATATACATATGTTAACGGTTAAATTGTAAATATAAAAAAATAAAAATATATATGTCACTATTTAAAAAATTAAGAGTAAAAAATATAATTTTAAAAATATAAAAATACTAATGAATATTTTAAAAAATAACCTAAAGACAATTTTGCTCAAACAGAGATAAGTGATATTTGAGAAAAAAACAGGAGATATCTCTGGTATTTGCAAAATGACACGAGAGGTATCTGGTATAGTACAAAATAACATGAGAAGTCAATGGCATATACCCATCTAAAATATCGACTACACAGGTCGATTTCGTAATTTGGTTTTGCGGTTACTATCTCAAAATTAAAATCGTTATCAAAACATTTAGTAGGTTACAAAATCGAACCATTAGATTCGATTTCGTTTGGTTATTCATCGGTTCGATTTTTATAGGCATCCCTAAATCTAACACACCCGACCGGCGACAGGTCCATCTGGTTTGTTTAGTTCATCTCGCACTTCCTCCCACCTCTTCGCCCAATCGGAATCAGAGATCAAATCGAATATGGAAACAACGCCGCCACCGTCGACACCGCAGCCTCCGAAGGAATCGGTCACCCGACGTTTCAAAGTCGCTTGGCGTGTTCTTCTTATATCTAACCTCGCTCTCGGCGGTAAGTACTCTCTTTCCTCCCACTCTCACTCTCTCTCTATATATGCAAACATATGTAGATGCATCATCAATGATCATAATGCGAATAATCTGGTGAAGAACTGATGAATCACTGGTAATTTACTTTTAAAATAATAATTAATTTTGAGGAAGAAATTTGTTAATACGTTTTGCCTGTTCAGTGTTTGTTTAAATGACGAGGAACACCAAATCGAAAGTAAATGCGTCTGTATCTGCAAAAATGCTTGATGCTTGAACTTGCTGCGAATCCTGAGCTGTGCATAGCGTAAATTGATGATGAGCATGAAGCCCAAGCTCAGGAATATGATGCTTAGCTTCAAATCTGAAGCGAATGGAATTACTTTTGCTCAAACTGAAATTTGAAATCACTGTTGCCTAAGCTCAAGCTTTACCCCTAGTGTTTCTATATGCATTGTTAATTTTGTTAGAACATTATACATCTTGCTTGTCAATCTGGGACACAGAACTTCGACATCTATGGTGAATGCTTTCAAGGAAATTAGTTAGGAACGTGATGGGCTGCTTAGGATGATGTTTCCCTTTCAGTTTCTGAAAAGTAGGGGGAGAAAAACAGAAAAGTAGAAAGAAAAAAAATTGTTCTCTTCCAATCAAATGTTTTCAATTATGGTTTGCACTGTCGACTTTCGGCGCCACCTGCCACCCCCCCAGCTGTCGGACCTCAGGTTTAGTCTGACAACCGGCAGCAGAATTTTTATTTTTTTTACTCATATAACTATTTTTATAGTGTATTTTTTAGTTACATGTAACTATTTTCTAGTGTAGTTTTTAGTTACATGTGACATTTTTTTAATATATCTTTTCGTTATATTTTGTAAGTGTATTTTTTAGTTACATTCTATTATATTTTTTAATTACATTTTAAGTATATTTTTTAGTTACATTGATGTAATTTCAGCGACTGACAGCTACAAAAAATTAGTTAAATGTAACTACAAAGTATAATAAAACAATATTCAAATTCTCAAATTGTTAGCCCCCCCCCCCCCACCACCACCACTCTCTCTCAATGTCCTCTATGGGTAAATGATAATTCCATGTCATTAATCAACTTCCTTTTTCATTTTTGCAGCTTACATGTTTGCCAGGGCAAGAAAGAAAGAAACAAGCAAGGAGGAAAGCAAAGCTGCAGCCATGGCTCCACCTCCACCTCCTCCTCCTGAAACTGCCACCACTCCACCTCCTGAAGAGCCAATCATCTTAGAACCTCCCAAGGCAAGAGAACCCATCCCCGAGGATCAGCAGCGTGAACTCTTCAAATGGATACTGGAAGAGAAAAGAAAGATCAAACCAAAAGATCGCGAAGAGAAAAAAAGACTCGACGAAGAGAAAGCCATTCTCAAACAATTCATCCGTGCAAAATCGATTCCCCGTATTTAATATCTCCAGGTTTGTTCTTCACTTACAATTTACAAATTTTGTTCCTCCCAGAAGTAGGATGCTGATGATTATTGATAGAAGTTATGATTTGCAGGTCACTAACTCGCATAGAGAGAGAGAGAGATTTCATTGGCGAAAGGGGGTGAAATTTTGACATTTATAGGCTTGTAATTCAGCAGAATTTGCTTTCTTTCAACATGGGTTTGCACTTGGCATGCAAATTTTGGAGTCAAATATCATGTTGATACTTATTTGTTGAATCCCACATCAATGTTGGGCCCCCCGATATCCGTTTGTTGTAGTTTGGCAAAGTCAACTCTGCACGTGAGGGGGCGTGTTGAATCCCACATCACTTGTGTTTCCTAATCTGAGCTTATCCCACATCACTTGTGTCACCTGATCTGAGCTATATATATAAAGTCTAGGGCAATCTTCCTCTTTCAAGGCGTCTTTTGAGAGCGAATTAGGCCCATTAAGTTTCTACATTGTTGAATCCAAAAAAAATAGATGTGCGAAGTTGTTTTACAGTTATCTGTTTTGTTTTGTTTTTTATCTCTAGGAAGGATCGTCTTAATGTTTATTCAATATATATTCTCCTTTTTGTGTGTGTGTTTCTGTTACTTATTAGCAAGGACGCGGAGTTTTTGTGTGTGTGTGCGTTGATTTAATGACCATGGAGTCTCCAACTGAAGATATGACAAAGCTCGTTTTGGGTGAAATGGATGCGGGGGTCTTTGACTAATGTCCGTAGTTTCTCTGTTTGTTTTTCTTGTTTGTTCCGTACTCTTTGTAAAAAAGGAAAAAAATTATGGAATGAAGACTGAGGTAGAGAGACAAAAAGGGAAAATTTTGGTCCCCAATCAGTGGGACCCTCTATCTTTGCCAAGTCCAAACCACATCCACACTCTTTCATCCAAAATCCCAAATTCTAAAGGGAAAATATTGGTCACAGAACCAAGTCATCCAAATTGGATTCAGCTGCCTCTCTCTCTCTCTCTCTCTCTCTCTCTCATGCCAGGAACTATCCAGGTTTCAGGTACTGTATACTAATGGCTTCCCTCCACTAAATAAATGTGATTAAAATAATTAAATCCTTTATGTTGATTGTCTTTGAAATTTGATATCCTTTAGTTCTGGATTTCAAGGGGATGTCTTCATCAACCCCTTCTTCAATGTCCATAAAGGGTAAGTTTTTAATCTGTGTGTGTGTGTGTGTGTGTGTGTGTGTGTGTTCAAATTAGTTCTCTATCCGCATTTGTTTGTATTTGCAGTTTCCATGGGGAAAAGAGAGTATCAAACATGGGACAAAGGAGACTTCTCTTTGTAATGATTTTGAATTTTGCTCTCTCTCTCTCCCCCCCCCCCACCCCTAACCCCTAAATTTTTATTTTTTCTTTATTCACCACAGCCCATTAACTACGCTTCGCAATAACCTGATTGTTACACTGCAAGATGCTGAGGGAAATGAGATATCGCATACAGGTGCATAGTCTCTTTTCTTTGGAAATTCTTTTATACAATGAATGTTGATTTTGCTTTGAAAAAGGGGGTTGTAATTGATGATGTTGTTTTTGTGAGAAGAGGTTAAGACCATTTCTATAGTTGAAAAGGGGTTTTGGGATGATTTATTCCCCCTTCATGGCGGCGGGCATGTGCATATGAAGCTGAAGTTTGTTCTGAATGAAGAAGAACGCAACAGAATTCGCTTTATGGTATGCTTTTTTTCTCCTTTAGGGTCCGTTTTGGTGAGGCATTTGAAGAAGGTATTTGATTTTGAGAAGCAATTTGTAAAATTTTCTTTAGCTATTTTTTTTTTAAAAAAATATTATAAATTGCTTATCGAAATACTTTCTTCAAATACTTACTTTAACTAATTTTCACCCAATTTGCAGATTTTTTTTTTGGGGGGGGGGGGGGGGGGAATTACACTTTGTATTTTTTTTGGTTGGGGGGGGATGGATTCTCATTCTCAATTATTACGCACATGTTTGTTTGAGTTTTCGAAAACAAATTCTCAAAAATATGAAAATAAATTCTAAAAATTGTAGAAAAAAATAAAAACTGTCTACGTTTGAAAAAGTTTCGGAAAAAAAGGAAATTATTAATAATGCGTCAAAATTTTTAAAAGTAAAAGTGATACGATTGACTGAATATGATATTGGATTTAATGTATGGTAAAGAAATTTTTTAGAGAAAAAACTAAAGATATAAAGAAAAAAGTTCAAATTTAAATTTATAAAATAATAAGAATATATTAAAAGTAGGTGCTATGATATATTGAGTATTGAGAAAATTATTTTGTAAAATATTTTTTGAGTTGCGTTATTAATAAATAAGTAAAGGTGCGTTTGGATAAGAAGTGATTTGTAAAATTTTCTTGATATAATTTCTTCAGAAAAAATTTACATTTACGAAGCTCTTCTTGAAATAAAATACCTTCAAATATCTCATCCCAACGCACCGTAGTAGTATTTTGAGTTTTTGAAAACTAAAAATACTATTTTGAATTCTCAACCAAACAGCCCCTAAGATCTTTATCATTAATGGTGATTTTGTTTGTTGTGGTGGTGTTATTTAATACTATGTTTTCATCTACTCATTGCAGAGGGAATCTGCATTGAAGAAGAAAACAGGTAAGATCCAAATACCAATCGTACATATTTAGGCCCCGTTTGTTTAGTGTTTTTGTTCCAAGTTTTCTGGGAACAGTAACAGAAATTTGGGAACAAAAACACTAAACGAACGCCACCAACAGAATTCATGGGTCTGTTTCCATTTCACCTGATGAAATTTCAGGTTTGTTATATAAGAAAAACAGTGAAATGTTTCTAGTTCTTTTTTTTTTTCTTTATATGATCTTAGATTGGACCCTCTTTGAAAGATTTTCTGTAGATGTTCCAAGTGCTAATAATAACGAAGTGGCACAAATTCAAGATGGAGCTGAGAAAGTGGATTCATTACTTAATCCCGATACTTTCACTCCTCAGAATCATAAACTCCCAGTTAAGGATTAGTCGTGTTCGTTTTTTTTTTTTTTTGTTCTTTTTTTTTTTTTTTTTTTTATTTTTTTATTTTTTATTGCCAACTAATTGATAAAAACTATTGTTTAGTGTTTTTTGGGTTTTTTTTTTTTTTTTTTTTTTTTCACTTTCTTTAACAGTTATTCTGTCTGTTCTAGAATGCTACAGATAGAATTGAAGAACGTTGTGAAGAATTAGCTGATGAGCAGATTGAGACTCAGTTCCCTCATAACAATGTTCCAAAATCCCTTATTTCTAAGCCCGGGAAGCGGAGTTCACTGGAGAAAATTCCTACCTCTGTAAAGAAAATGATAAGTGCCTTTGAGAGTAGTGTCCCTCAGGTATATACTGTTATTCTTGTTTTGTTTCCAGAGTTTTTGACACTTTGTACCCGTGAAGTTTGACCAAAATCTCAATTTGGTCCCCATAGTTTCAATTTGAACATGTAACACTTTAAAGAGTCATTATCCTAATTACAATTTTGGATGAAAAATAGTCACTTGTCAAACATGTGACTAGTTTTAAGGAGCATTATGGACGTTTTGAGCGTCCTCTTCTCCCTCCTCCCATTCTCCTTCTTGCTCAAATTCTCAAAAGTCAAAAATATAAATATAACATAATATACATATTTATATAGGCATTTTTATAGAAAATTTGAAAAAAGGGCAAAGGAGAGGATGAAAATGTCATTAAGGCCCTCTTAAAAATAATTGGGTGCACGACACAGGTGATGGTTTACCACCCAAAATTTTAATGGAACTATTGATTTGAACTGAAGGGGGATCGTTACGAAATTTCAAGGTATCATGTTTTAAATTGAAACTACAGGGACCAAAGTGAAATCATTGTCAAACTTCAGGCGCTCAAAGTGTCAAAACCCTTTTGTTTCGAAGGTTATAATACATTGTTCTTTCCATTTACTTGTTGAGATTCAAATTATGGATGTGAAACAGGGCACAAAGCCTCAAGCTAAACCAGCAGGAGTGAAATCCCAATCGAATTTAGCAGCATTGGAAGGTTGTGTTCAAGATCATGATACTAAATCAGCAGAGTCGAGCTCTGGAAGACTAAAGAGTTCTGTTCTTCTAGTGGAAAAACAAGAAATCGAAACAAAAATTAAGCCGAAAGAGGAGCATATCGGTTCTGACAAAGAACCGAATTCAATAGTTAATTTCAAAGCAACTCTTGAAGAAATGAATATGAACAAGCCGAGGAAACCATCTGCAGAACTAACGAGCATTGAAAGTGAAATTCGCACGAAAACTTCCCACGAGATGAATGTTGAAGAGGCTTCATCGAGTGAGATGGTTAAGGAATTGGTTTCATATTGTGGAGAGGAAAATTTTGGTCCATGGCTATTTGCAGACGACAGAAGAAGTTTATGCATAACAACCGGCAGTAAAAAATTAATTGATATGCTGGGAAATCATCACGTTGAAGCCAAATCAAATCAACAGAAGAAGGTTAGCCGTTCTATGTTGAATTTTTTTTATTTTAATTTTTTAGGGGAACCTTGGTGGTGCGAGGAGAGCTTTATTGATAAATCCAAATAATACAAAACTCAGGGGGCGATGTCTGACCTCCGAAAAGAATTGAAACAACAAATAATCTAACGAAAAATTAAAAAAAATCCAATAAAAAAATATTACTTAAAAATTCTTTTAACCTTCCGAATGTTAGGGAAACAAAGTCTGTCCAAACTTGAGCATTCACAAACAGTCACCGGAAATTCTGTTTCAGACCAGAAGGTCCGATTATCTCCACCACTTCTTAGCTTCACTAAGAAGTCAACAGCCGGTTTATGTTGAATTAGTTGGTTGATGTAAAAACACATTGAATGAAGAACCCTATGAGATTAGAACCAAAATTCAGTTTGAACTTTTTGTTCTCATTTGATTTTGGATTTGTTTCAGAAACAGGGGAATCCATGGCCGGATAGCTCATCAGACAATGCTTCTTCTCCTGGACCGTTTGCACAGGTAAATCGGATTCTTTCTACACAGTAAAACCCTAATTGTCGAAGGGAGTATGAAGAAGAAGAAGAAAAACGAGTGCTGATAATAAATTTTATTTCTATTTCAGGCAATAAAAATTGTGGTGGTTGTCAGTTTTGGCATACTTGTTCTATTCACTAGACAACGAGAACCGCCGAGGTTTGTGTATAAATTCCATTTTTGTAATGGAGTAAATACCCCCTTTCTGCCCTTTTCTTGACCTAAAGCTTTTTCTCGACAGAAAAAACAGTGCAAAAGCCGGTTATCCCTTTCTTTCAGTCCCAGACTACATGGATCTCGACTGTAACAACGGTGAGACGGTTTAAATACCAAAACCGGAAACTTAGATTGATAACGATGTTGCAGAGTTTTTCGCACATGTAATTGAAAATTGTGCATAAAATTGCTCGATGTCTTCGTGACTGTAAAAAAAATGAAAATCTGGTCCGTTTCTGTTAATTTTTTGGCATATGATATAATAATTTTGTTCTTAAGATTTCTGTTTCTGTTCTGTTCCTGCCCACATTTTTTAGAACCAAATTACAATAGGCATTTTTATGTTCCCAGATTTCTATTTCTGTTCAAGTTTTTTGGGAACAGAAGCAAAAACACTAGGCCCCATTTGTTCTTAAGATTTCTGTTTCTGTTCTGTTCCTGCCCACATTTTTTAGAACCAAATTACAATAGGCATTTTTATGTTCCCAGATTTCTATTTCTGTTCAAGTTTTTTGGGAACAGAAGCAAAAACACTAGGCCCCATTTGTTTTAGTGTTTCTGCTCCCTGATTTCTGTTCTTGCTCCTAGAATTTTGAGATTAACGTACAAAAACGTATTTGGTAAACATGTTTTTGTCCTCAAATATTCTCAAAATTTTGAATTACAATTCCTTAAGAATTTGAGAAACAAAAAAAAAACTCTCCCACTAACTCCCACAAAACTATTTCCAACCATTTCTCAAGGGTAAATGTTGACAACCACCACCACAACCCACACCGGCCATCCACCACCACACCGGCAAACACCACCCCAGAAACCCCCCCCACCCCCACCGACACCCCCCCCCCCCCCCCTCCCCCTCTTCTCCCTCACACACACATCTAAACGACCCCAACTTAGTTGCAACCACACATTTTTTAGTTTTGTT
This sequence comes from Eucommia ulmoides, assembly GCA_016647705.1. Taxonomy (NCBI): domain Eukaryota; kingdom Viridiplantae; phylum Streptophyta; class Magnoliopsida; order Garryales; family Eucommiaceae; genus Eucommia; species Eucommia ulmoides. The sequence goes on along the minus strand of CM028330.1, from coordinate 3,721,225 downwards.
CTAAGAAGTTACAAAAAACATTTTTTCAGAATAATTATCGTCACCAAACGTGATATTTTTCTCAGAATACTCCAGAATGGAAACATAATTTTCATCCCATTTTATTCGGAGTAGAAACAAAAAAAGCAAAAACGCTAATCTGAACAAACGACACCAGTTTGGTTGACAATTTGCTTATCAAAAGCGAACAAAAATCTTACCTCACATAAATTTCATTACAAGAAATTTGTCCCTTCATCGGGGATCATGATTTCATACAACTGTGGAATAATTTCATCAATTTTAACTATGATCAATCTCTTCTTTTATACATAAGCTAATGAAGTAAGAACAAGAGATTCAGACAATCATACCTAGTACTGAAGCCGATGTTCATGAACTCCGTCGATCTCTATGAGTTGACTGGTTTACCGTTTAATTTGGGGAACGGGTCTTGCTTGCTCAGAACAACTACTTTGCTCTTGTGAGCAAAGTACCCTTTCATGAGATTCTTGTATATTAGAATCGACATTATGCACTCTACCTGTAAAAATGATGCAGTAGCAGTTGAACATGTTGGTCGCTGTTTGGCTAACCGTTTAGAGCATTTAAAACGTGGATTAAAAACTCCAAATTCTATTTCTTTTTTATTTCTTTTTTTTCTTTTTTTTTTGAGCATCAAAGGGTGAGGAAATTTATGAAGGTGGTCGTTTGTTTAGTGTTTCTGTTCCCAGGAAACAGAAATTTGGGAACGATTCTGCATAGGAATCATTTATTTGTATTAAAAAAATCTGAGAACAGAATAGAAACTAAAACAAACAGGGCCTAAAGAAAAGACATGAAACCGTGAGAAACACGATTTTTTTACCTCATCAACATCCATATCCATCTCGAACCATTTCAAAGCTTTAACAATTACGTCCAATTTCACTTGATGAGCTTTACTCGGATCCTTCTGCTTCTGGATAATGTATCTGTGAGAGGAGCACAATGAAAAAAAATAAAATCATTTTCCCCAAAAAAAAAAAAACATGAAAGAAAGAGAGTAACATGGTAATTTCACATAGATACATACATTTTCTTCACTAATCTTTGATAAACTTGGAGCTCCAGCTTCTCTAGGACAAGATAGACCCCTGATCTCAAAAACCTAGCCATACAAAATGGTGGCTCAGTGAACAAAAAAGGGAGGGAAAAAAAAAGATCCGGTTCGTGTTTTGGATGAGGTAATTTAAATAAAGAAATTTCAAGTCAAAATTCCTCAAGGGTGCGTTTGGGCGAGCTCAGTCAAATGCACCATAATGAAACTTAGGCCTCGTTTGGCTACTGTTTTATTCCCTGATTCTTGTTCCTGCTCCCAATATTTGGGATTAATGTACAAAAACGCATTTGGTAAACAAGTTTCCATTTCCAAAATTTTGGGAGTAATTTAGGACTATTTCATGAATTTCTTAAGAATCTGAGAAACAAAAAAAAATGTTAATTCCTATTCACTTCCACAAAACTATTCCCACTACCATTCCACCGGCCACCAACACCACGCCGGCCACCATGCAGTTAAAGAAAAAAAAAATGTTACAACCATACGTGTTTCTCATTTATGGTCTCATAAATTAAAAGAAACAATTTCAAGAAAATGGTTGTAACTAAACATGTCTCTGTTTCTGGAATACTCCAGAACAGATATAGAATTCTCATCTCATCCCAGTTTATTTGAAATAGAAACAAAAAAACTAACCAAACGCCACCTTAATAAACCTCTTTTCTAAATAAAATTCTTACTTAGAATACCTCATCCAAACGCAATCTTAGAATCATGTAAATTAGAATGAATGAGCAAAAGGAGACAAACATACAGGTCTTCATGCTCCTGCAGAGCATGTCGAAGAAGTCGAAGGTCACCTCTTCTCAAAGCAAGCACAACATCACGATACTGTTGAAGAACCAAAAGGACGATCAAATAAATCTTCCATGAGTAATTGCAAGCAAAAATGTAAATAATTTGTATATAAACAATGGCGTAGCTAGTTCAGGAGCAACTTCTGAGAATAAACATTTTTATCCCTGTATTTTCAAGAAAAAATAATAACTAAAACCCTTAACAAAATTTAATTCAAGCCCTCATGATTTATTTATATATAACTTATCGCAGCTCTCAATCTGTACCAACAATCAAACGGTCAAAAAATCAGAAATTTCAGTCCTGTTTATTTAGTATTTGTGTTCCCTGGTTTCTATTTCTTTCTGTTCTTCTCCAAGAATGTTAGAACAAATTTTGGGGACAAATCTGTTTTTCAGGAGCAGAACAGATTTATTCCCAGATTTTTGTTTCTGGCCCTAGTATTTTGGGAATAGAAATGTGGGAACGGAAACACTAAACAAACACCAACCTAAGTATATGGGACATACCTCAACTAAGTTATATTTCTGCAGCAGTGAATCTTGAGGTAGGATGCCAATCGATAACTTCACAGGTATCAGGTATTTCAAAATCATCCTAATGCAACAGAAACAGGAACAATTTTAATTTTGTAATTTGTAAAGAAAATGTCACCCAAAACTCAATCATAAGGCCGGCCAAGTGAACAAGGACACTCAGGTGGCGTTTGCTAACTCTTATTGTTTCTGTTTTTATTATATTTTTTCCTGTTCCCAAAAAACTACGAAAAACAAAAACAAAAGAAAAAATGATTTGCCCTAATCAGGGGATTAGAACAAAAAGAGTTAAAAACATGTCAAAAACGAGCAAGCACACCTGAACCGAACCTTATATTTGCCTCACTGTGAGGGTTACAATATGTTAAGGCGTATGATAATTTATGATCAGCCTGCAAAAATAGAAAAACAGCACTTCGAATTTAAGTATGCCTGTGGTTTCAACAAGGTGAATTCGACAATATTTCTTTCGGATTGAGAGAAAATCGGACAACTCACAGCTGGAAAATCTTCATTGAATACTGCCAAACGGCCAGTATAATACATGTAAGTCACCTATGGAAGAACACACCTCCAAATAGTCAAATTTCTCTTAAATGAAACTCCAAAAACTAGTATCAACAATAAGAGGTGGAAAAAAAATTGAAAAAAAAATAAAAATCAGTTTATGTTCAAATAACAAAAATCAACTTTTACCTTATCGCTGACGGGAAACTCTTCGAAATCAAAAATGCGAGCAGTTTCAATGCTTCTTATCACACTCCGACAAAGGTGAACTGTTCCAAGCTGCAAAGTTTCAATTATAACACGTTGCTTAGGTTAGTGCACTTCCCCAGCACCGTTGTGGGATTTAAGGAGATGGGTTCTTGGTTTTTGCAGATTTTAAATATATATGATGTATTATTCTATGGCGTAAACGGATTCATGTAGCAAAACCCTACTTAAGTGGAAAAGTGATACCGTTTTTGACTTAGAAAAGAAAGTGGATAGTTATTTGGGACATCCTAAAAAACAACGGAAGACAATTACTTTAGGATGGAAGGAGTGTCCACTAATGTAACAAAAAATAAAATGGGAAAAAAATGTATTCCAAAAAAAAAAAATCGATGAATCCCATGAATACAATTTTTCCTTTTAGCAAAAAAATCTCTATTTTTTTAGCCGAATCTGTGTCAGGTGATAGTTCAACTCTATTCAGCATCTTTCACTAACACTATATAGCTCTTCTAATTTTCGCAATCATTTTACTACGAAAAATATTTAAAAATATTTAGCGGCAAAGACGACAGCATCTTAAAGAAACAATAAACTAGACAAATACATCTACAATATATCTATATACATGTTGAGAGAGGGAGGGGGGGGGGGGGGGGGGGGGGAGGAGAACATGGAAATCCACACCTTGAAGTAAGTTTTAAACAATTGGCAAGTTACATACAACGCTCCAACACGTTTGGGGCCTTTTCCCTGGAAAAATCAAAGAAAAATATACAAAAATCATAATTTCTTTGAAAAGAGAAAAGCAATTACTTTGATACACTAATCAATTAAGGAATAGAGAGATAAAACTTACAGCTAGAACCCCAAATACTTTCATGAGGAATGAACCGGCCCCCTTAAGTTTCTCCGGTGTTCTTCCACTTGAAGCCAATTCTCTATCAGCCTAGTTTTACAGCAATAACCTTCATTTTAAGAGCCAATATATACACACATAAAGGATTCTCTGTGCTGAAGGCACTGCATCGATTTTCTAATTTACAAGTATAAAAAGATAGTAAATAATAAAAAATTGGCCAATTAAACACAAATGTGAAACTTTAAGGGTAAAAAATATAATTCAACTGAGGGTGTGAAATATTTGGACGGAAATTTTTTCTCAAAAAAAAATCATAAAGCAATCTTATCTGTTTATTTTTATCGAACTCAATTGCAACCATTAATTAGAAGATTTTTTCAAATACGATCCTGATTTATAATACAGACATATGGTAAATAGTGTTGTATTTTTATCATACTGTTAGAAACTCTTACCCGTTCTGCAAGAACCCTAATTTCGTAAGCAACAGCGCACAATGCCTCTAAAGCCCATGAAGATTCCCAATTTCGAAACTCCTGAATAAAGGCACTGAAATTTCTACCATCACGATTCAATATTCCAAAAACTAAGACAACGTTTGATACTGCTTTTTATTTTTTTTAAATTTTTAAAAAAAATACTTCTACTAAAAAGAAAAGGCAAAAAATAAAAACCTTATTTGATATTGTAGTGATAATATCTAACTATTATCCCTACGAATGATTTCTTAATCCCAAAAACGTTCATTGGAAAAAAATGAATGAAGAGGTCCTTACTCCATTGATCGTCATCTATCTATTTTAAAGGGCAACCCAGTGCACGAAGTCTCCCATATGGATGTATCTATCTATCATACTACAAAAATTTTGAAAAAAAAAAAATTTGCTTTTCAAAAGACGCACACAGAATCATATTGTTACTTTTTTTATATTTAAAACTAGTTCTTTTAAGTGCAAAACAAAGCTAATTTTAAAATGAAGTACTTATTTATCTAGCGCACCCTCAATAACAAAGAGGGGAAAACAGAAATTAGGGTTAAAAAGTGTACTTGGCAGCCTTTTCAAAGGCCTGGTACGAATCAATCAAGTTTCCAACACGATAATTCTGCAAAGATCGGAATAGAGGAACAAGAATTTCCACAAACTGAATGTACTTATCCGATTGGCTAATCAATCTATTAGCATCCTGCAATTAGTCAAACCCTAATGTCATAGGTACTATACCAACAAAATTATCGAACTGAAAAAGCAAAGGAAAAGGGGGAAAATTTGGTTACCTGGAAAACGTTGAGAGCGTCGGCGACGGAGAGGAGGAATGGAGAGTTTGAGGAGATGGAAAGGAGGTGCTTGAGGGAGGTGCCGTTTTGGGACGAAACGGCGCCGGAGTAGCGGTTTAGGTACTCTGTGATTCTTCTGTGTGCTTCTCCCATGGATATGTACGCCATTGATTCTGCTTGAACCCTTGGTATAGAGAGAGATATCACTGCGTGCTGCTGCTTGAACTCTGAGAGAGGCGACAATTGAAGGCGAGGCGGGGGGCGGGCGGGCGGGAGCAATGCTGGAGAACTCCCTGGTCTTTCCGGAGAAGGAGAGATGAGGTCAGTCTATGGTCCCGATTAGTGTCCAAGTAAAAATCACTTTTTTTTTTTTTGGGGTGGGGGGGGGGGGGGGGATGAGCACCAAACGGTTACCAAATGCTACCTTATATATTTTAGGTCTTTTTTCTACTTTTTTTTTAAATTAAAAATGTTATAAATAATTTTTTATCAAAATTAGGTCAAGCTTAGCACAAAACAATCTAATATATATATTTTCGTTGTTTTATCACTCTACTAAAATTAAGACGTTTTTTCTTAACATAATGCAAAACTATTTAGTTCTATCATTTTTTAAACGAATCGTTGTTAGGAAAATATTACAGAAGAACGTCTTTGGTTTAATGGAGTGTTAAATAAATATATATATTTCCAGTAGAAAACCACATGTTGAGCACAACCCATCCAAAATCATTAACAACGTTTTAAATTTTACATAATTGAAATATATATGAAGCTTAAGAGACTAAATATGCAATTTGTATATACTAAAAATAAAAGTCAAAACTAAGAATAAACTACAACTCAAAATAAGATATTTCTCTAATCTTTTTTATTCTTATTAAATCAATGTTAAATATCTTATTTTTCACTATTAATATTATAACCCTAAATTTTTTATGAACTAATCATCCCGAATTTTTTAAAAATATACATTTTGACCCCTTTATTTTAAAAAAAAATAAATTACAATCTTTAAAATTTCATATACTCCTAATCTAATTTATATAAATTTTAAGTGAATCCTTAAAAAAAAATTATCCTTTAAAAATGCTCTATATTTTCTGTTATATGTAAATCAATTATCAAAATTATAACATTAAAGTATTCAAATTTAAAATATATATTAATTCTTTTTAGACCCGCACATTATGCGGGTCTAAAACTAATTTATATTAAAACTTAAAGAGCATAATAGAAGTATTTTTTGTTCATCTTTATTTATTTATTTATTCAATTTTTTATTCAATAAAAATATTAAAAATAAAAAATAATAATAATAATAATAATAAAACATAAAGACTAGTGTACCATTTTGATAATATTGCTTTTAAAAAATTATAATAAAAAATACTCAATCAAACAATTACTTTTTAGTTTATAATAAGAATTCAAAAAAATATATGAAAAAATAGTCTATCAAAGTATGGCCATCTTGAGAGGTCCTCCACATTTGTTAATCTATTGAGTTTTATGATCTTATATGGGGTTGAGATATAGAGTTCGGACGACGGAAGGATTAGGGTTGGGGTTGCCGAGGACTAAGACTACGATGAGGCTTCCGAAAGGATGAAGCTATCAAGGACTGAGCCTACTAGGAGCTGAGTCTCCCAAGGCTCGGGGCTGTCAAACATCTGAGGCTCCCAGGAGGCCAAGATTAGGGTTGTGAGCTACCAAATGTGTAAGGCTCCCAAAGGTCTCGGACTATGAGGATGTGAGAAAGAAACAAATGTTATTAGGAGCCACACATGAAATGGATTGAAATCCCTAATTGATCTTAACGTGGACATTCTAATGGAATCAAGCTTCCAGACGTTCAAGCACGTCTTGAGACTCACTCACGAAAGAGTCCCAACATATATAAGGGGTAGCCTTTTTGGTGTGAAGCAGCATAAGACATTCGAAAAAATAGAGAATTTTATACAGATTTTTATTATCATGTTATAACTAAAAATTTACAAAAAAATATATGCAATCTACTTTAATTGTTTCAACCATTAAATTTTACCTACAATTCATTTGACTAATTTAGAGTTTTATTCAAGAAAATAAAAAAAAATAAAAATCATAATTTATTTTCCAAATTTGCAAGTATGAGGGACCAAAATACCAACATGAGCTGTTTCTAGCGAAAGGGGTTTGGACTCCTTAAGCAATCATCTCGGGTTCGATTCTTGGGGATTGTGTATGAAAAGTGCTCTGTTGGGAGAAGTTCCTATTTTTGACAGCTGACAGTAACTCAAGAGATTAGTCAAAAAAAAAAAAAAAAAAAAAAAAAAAAAGACCAAAATGTAATTTTCCCAAAATGCAAGTCCATACAAAGAGGAACTACCCAAAAGTCAAAAAGAAAAATCGTGAATGTGTAAAAGCTTTGTGGTACACGATCTGACGATCAGGTTCACATAAATATTCACTACAAGGAGAGAGCGAGAGAGAGAATCACAAGGAATCCCAATCCTTCAATGGCGTTCGCTTCCTCTACCTTTCGATTGATGTTAACGTGAACCCACCCCCCACCCTCTCTCTCTTGCGCGCGCGCGCACAGAGTATTGAACTCCAAGCACAAGACTCTCTCTCTCTCTTTCACCCCCGTTCAATGGCAGATGTGGTTCGATTATCTCTGAATTCTTTGCGATTCTCTACTTCGCTACTGACGTCCTTCTCGTCCTCATTGAATTCTACCCAACCGGGTCTTCTTCCAACTCGAATTGCATCTGCCAGCTCGGAGTATCAGAGACTACGCAAGAGGGTTGTTGTCTCCGCCGCCGATTATTCTATAGTTTCTACTACTGATGATTTTGTTCCAAGCGTTTCGTTCAGAACACGGAAGCAATTACCATGTTTTAAGGTAAAATTTCGATATCTCTTCGCATTTTATTCCTTGAATGATGGCTGATAAATTGAGATGAATAACTTAAACGAGTATTATTGTTTGATTTTCCAATTTTTTGTGGTTGCTGTTGATTTGAAGTTTGAAATTGAAATTCAAATCAGTCCTATCTTTGTTCTCAGTTTTAAATTCTTATCATGAAATTGGGGATTTGGGGTTTTTCTCTATGTTCTGAGTGAAATTTTTTAGAACATTTTTCTTGGAATTGCTTAATTTAGTGAAACATAATCCACAAAAATAGATTGATGCAGCGCCTGATATTTCAATTACTTGTTTATTGTTCTAAGGTTTTTCTGTTCTTGAGGGGGGCTGGAAAGCATTTTTATTTATTTTTGCGTAATTTTACTGATAAAATTGCTCAATTGTGAACAATCTAGAACAATGTAGGCTCTGTTGGGTTGTTCTTTAATTTGCAAAATTGTCAATTTATGAAGAGATAATTGGTCAATAGTCCTAAATAGAGAATCTAATCCATAATTTATCTTATTTTAATTTTAACTTGAGTATCAATCTCTTAATTATATTTTGACTTGTGTTTTAGTCCGCTCTGTTGTATCTCCAATCAAACATTTTCATTCAAGGTTTGCATCGCCTGTCGCCAGTGCCACCCTCTATTGTCAAAGTCTGGTGGCTGTCGGTGATGGGGCGGCCGTTGGTGACGCAATTCTAATTGGAACATGAATGTTTCTATTAACTCTAATAGATGTGAGTAAAACTGAAGTAGTTATTTGGTTTGAATTTTTTTTAATTAATTTGGTGTCATTATTAGGACCTCCCACCCACTATTCCATTTATGAAATGTTATAGTTTAGTGGTTTGTTGTAAGAAATAAAACATTTATTTTAGATAGCTAACCATTTTAGTTCTTATATAAATGTTATTTTTCCAAGTAATTAGAGTAAAATATGCCTTAAACTTTTATTAAATTAAAACAATTGTACATTTCTTTGTTCAAACAAACAATATATAAAATTGATTAAATCACGGGTAAATGGAGAAATATAAAAATCAATTCATCAAAAAATAAGATAAGTAATGAAATGGGATAAGATAATTAATATAAACAACTTCTATTTAACGTTAACCGGGCGTCTCAACATAGGCTTTTTCGGATTGTTTTAGGCAATTAGGTGCTTTTGAAGATGTGGTAGGTTTTGATAAATTTTCTTACTTTTAGAACATTCTAAATTCAAAATTTTTACGCATGCATACTCGCATCGTGTTTTGCGAATATCTTATAAGTAATTTAAAAATAATTCATGAAACATGTTTGTTCTTTTACTTTATATAGTCTAGTATAAGAACAAACAAAGAAAGAGAGAGCTAGAGAGAAAATGTTAGGATTTCCCTTTATTATCATTAAACTTAAATTAAAAACTAAAAGGCGTTTAAGTCCATAGTAGAAGGGGGTGATGTGTAGGTTTTTAAAGTAGAGGGGTTAAAATGAAACAAGACTAAAGTACAAGGGGGTAAATGACAATTAACCCTAATTAATCAAATGTGGATAGATAGATATGCAAATCAATTCATCCAAAATAGAATACTTCCGAAAATTAGATCATTAGACAACCAAACGAGACATTGGTTTGGGTGTTGTTGAATCCTTTACAATATCGGACGACGCTAAGAAGGCTAAAGTGTTGGCACTATCAATTATTTGGTATTGGATATGTATAAGCTCATTAGGAAAGATCTGAAGTGTGTTGCTCTAGAAACGTTTATGAAAAAACGAAGGCGCCGTTTGGAAATGCTTTTTTAATGTTCTTTATAAAATAACAAACGTTATATTTTCACTTAAAAGGTAGAAAAAAAATTAAAATTGTGTTTGAAAATGTAGAGAGGATATCTTAGTGTGATCGTTATGAATGATCTCTTAATACAAAAAAAATAAAAAAATAATGGTATATGGCTGAGAAAATTTGACTGGATAGGTCTTAGTTTATCGATTTTCATCGATCTCTTAAAATATAAAAAATAAACAAAAAGATTTTATTTTTTATTTTTCAATATATACTTAAAATCATGTTTTTACTTTTAAATTTTTTATAAAGTGCAAAATGACGATACTTTTAAAATTAAGTACTTTTTTTGGTGTAAAATTACCAAGTGTCCGCAGTCACATCAACCCCACACGTTTTTTTTAAAAATTCACTCAACCACGTCACATTACTTTTGGGCCAGCTTACGCACATCTCGACTAATTACCTCCCCGGGCAATCCTAAGGGCACACTCCCCCACATCGGCCTAGTGCATTTAGGATTAAATTCAAGATTTAAATCCTAAAGTGTTTCTTAGGAGAGTCAAACCCTAGTTGACAAGGAAAGGGGCCACCCCCCTTGCCAACCGGACTAACACCTCTTGGGTGCAATTTTCGGACTCTAATTTCAAAGAAAACTGTGTTTGAATTCTAAATTAAACATGCCCTAAACTTTTTTCCAATGGAACTGGGCTACTTTACACGAAATAACCACAAAAACCAGTGATTTCTTAGCTGCGTATTCATGAATTGGGTGGGGAAAGAAACCCACAAATCCGGTGTTTTTAATTCTCTTTAATATAAATAATCACTATTATGAGAGCATGCCTGATGATATCTTTGCTTCACTTCAGGTGCATGCAACTGTGGCTGAAACTGAACAACCAAAATGGTGGGAAAGGAATGCAGGAGCGAATATGATTGATATCCATTCAACGGAAGAATTTTTGAGTGAATTGAGTCGGGCTGGAGAAAGACTAGTTATCGTTGAATTTTATGGAACATGGTGTGCTTCCTGCCGAGCATTGTTTCCCAAGGTAAGTTTTTTCTTGTTTGTCTTAGGTATATTTTAATGTTAATACATTAGTAGCTTTCTCATCTTGTTACCCGAAATTTGTTCTAAAAATCTTGGAACAGAAGAAAAACATTTTTTTTTTTTGTTTCCCGTATCTTTTGTGTTTCTTATAAATTTAATGCGAGTTAAAACAAAACTCAGACATGTTTGGTTACTGTTTTTGTTCCCCGATTTCTGTTCCCACTCCCAAAATTTTGGGATTAATATACAAAAATGTGTTTTGTAAACACGTTTCTGTTCCTAAAATTTTGGGTGTAATTTGGGATTATTTCCTGAATTTCTTAAAAATCTGAGAAATAAAAAATTGTTGATTCATATTCACTTCCACAAAACTATTCTCACTACCATCCTGCCGGCCACCCCTGGGCCACCACCATCACGCCGGTCACCATACATGTAAAGAAAATAAAAAAGAATCAATGTTGCAACCAAACAAGTTTCTTGTTTATATTCGCATAAATTAAAAGAAACAATTTCTGGAAAATGGTCATTACCAAACATGTATCTATTTTCGGAATACTACAGAATGGAAATAGAATTCCCGTCCCGTCCCATCCCAGTTTATTGGAAGTAAAAACAAAAAAGTAGAATCTCTAACCAAACGCCATCAACGGGCCACCTAACTAACTCAATGACATTCTATTTGACAACTTGGACCGTACTTTTTAAATTTAAAGTGCATTTGGATCTAGAATTTAATATATAATTGGATTTAGAAAAAATGGGATTTTTAAATTAAAAAATTTAAAATCCAATCATTTGCAAATTCGTTATTTTTTTTTTTTTGAAATTCATTTTGTATTGATGTAATTTTACCTCGAGATGGAGTGGTATTACGAAAACCATCTATTTTTGGAGATTTCTTCACTTTGGCGGTCTATTTCAAAATCGTATGGACTTATACCATCATATATTGGATTTGTCAGCTTTGCAGGACGGCGGTGGAGCATCCTGAAATTTTATTCTTGAAAGTCAATTTCGATGAGAATAAGCCGATGTGCAAAAATTTGAATGTGAAGGTTCTTCCGTATTTTCACTTCTATCGTGGAGCCGATGGGCAACTAGAATCCTTTTCTTGTTCACTTGCCAAAGTAAGTACTATTCTCTAAAATCCTTTCATTTTTGTGCGCTCTCTCTCTCTCTCACACACACATACAGGGCCGTTGCCCCGTTTGGTTATTGTTTTCGTTCCCTAATTCATGTTCCAACTCCCAAATTTTTTAAATTAATGTACAGAAACGCATTTGGTAATGATATTTCTTTTCCCAAAATGTTGAAAGTAATTTGGGACTATTTCCTGAATTTCTTAAGAATATGAGAAACAAAAAAATATTGATTCTTATTCACTTCCACAATACGATTTCCACCACCATCCCGCCGGCCATCATACATATAAAGTAAAAAAAAGAACAAATGTTTCAACCAACGTGCTACAAATGTTGCAACCAACCAATGTATTTCTTGTTTTTGTTCTCATATATTAAAATAAACAATTTCAAGACAATGGTTTTTACCAAACATGTTTCTATTCCCAAAATACTCTAGAACGGAAACATAATTCGCATCCCAGTTTGTTGGAAGTAGAAACAGAAAAACAGAAACACTAACCAAACACCACCGGTTTACAACTTGACAACGGTTCTGAAATTTTGAAAACAACTTTTGTGAATAGTTTCCAAAAATTGTGGAAAACATGTTTGGATTGGTTAAATATTTTTTTCTTAAATAAATTTTATTAAATAATGTGAACAAAAAAATAGAGGTAGAAGTGATGTGATATATGCGTTTTAATTCTTACAACCAAACTTTAAGCTATAAAAATTCATAAATTGACCGTTTAAATAAATGAAAAAAATATTGTTATGTTCCCTGATTTTTAGAGCGAATTTGTGAGAACGAAACTGAATTGTTCCGAAACCAATTTGGCAGTTTCAGAAGATAAAGGACGCCATCCAACAACACAACACGGCTAGATGCAGCATCGGTCCTCCTAAAGGCGTCGGGGATGTTGTGCTCCAAACCGTCTCCCCACCAAAGGGCAAACAGGAAGAACCTTCTTCTTCTTCTTTGGCTTGATCTTCATCAAAGCATTTGTTTATATTGTGCAGCAGCCACTTCATTTGCCTCGCCATGGAAAAGTGAGTACTACTATATATATATTTTTTTGTATATTTGCATTTTTTTTAATCTTGTTCTTGAAAGAATTTGTAAAGCAGGGTTTAATTTTTACCACTGCTCGATTATTCGTCTGTCTGTCGTTTAATCTGATTGAGATAGCTGTAGCACTCTACGATGAATTTAAACTTTGATCCCAGGTCGTATATTTATGATTTTTAAATTATGATACAATGAATTTATGGCCGAGGTCGCGATTGCGAACGTGCCTGTCGTGACCGCGATATCTCTCAAGAGGGATAAGAACACTACAAGAGTCAAAGAATTTTCTAAAATAGCATGAGCAGTTAGGCACCTCAATCGGCTTCGGACTGTACCATGGACTAGATTTTCTGCGTGGATTCTATGTTCGAACTTGTCTTAGTCCGTGTGTAATGGTTGTATGACAAGGATTGATGATTCAAAAGATTTTTATTTAATAAATTTGTGTTTTTAATTATCTTGTAGAAATTAGATTCAATTTTATTTATATTTTGACGGTAGATCTAAGTACCTATAGTCAGGTTTAGATCTAACAGTTACACAATTTGATTTTTTGGAATTAGTATGATTTAATAGGATGAACTATTATTCAACGAGGTTGATTCATTTAGATTATTTAATATGGAATTTGAAATTCAAAGATAGGGTCAAGCCATAATGGATTGACGTGGCGTAGCGGTGACTGAAATCGTTTTGAATGAAACTTCAAGCTAGTAACTTTATCTTGGATTTATTTAAGAGATAATTGGTCTTTAGTCCCAAGTAGAGAGTTTAATTCATGGTCAATGTTTTCTTATATCTCCAATCAAATATTGTTAATTAAGGTTTGTATAAATTGCCGCTGTCGTCACACTCTATTGCCATCAGCTGCCTCGTGCTGTCGATAGCCAAAGTTCGGCCATCGGGCCGGATTTTTTTAGGTACATGTAATTATTTTTTATTTTTTAGTATATTTTTAGTTGCATGTAACTATTTTTAAGTATGTTTTTTAGTTATATTTTCAATTACGTTCACACAATTTTTTAATTGTATTTTTAGTTACATTTATCCTAACTTTTAGTGATTGACAAATGGAAAAATTAATTGAATGAATTAAAAATTGTAATTAAAATGCGTATTAAAAAAAAATACTAAAAACTTGTTGAATGTAACTAAAAATAATTCCAGTAATAGATAACCAGAGTTTCTGTGACCGACGATGGTCGGAATCTGACAGTCAGAGTTTGGTGCCCGATGACAGTGGGATAGCAATTGGGGATGCAACTTTAACTGAAATATTAATGTTTTCATAAAATCTAATAGATGAGATTAAAATTGAAGTAGATATTTGATTTGAGATTTTTTATTTAGTTAGTGTCGATCTTCCACCAACTATCTATTTCTGTAATTATATATAAAATTAAATTAGGAAAAAGTAAAAATTATTGAAATAATCGAAGAATAGTAGATGAACCTTGAAATTTTTTTATTTTTTTTTTAATCTAGTTTTAAGAATTAAAAAAAAAAAAATCAATTAAATTTTCTCTGTCTGAAAAATAGGATAAAATTAATAATTACAAACCAATTGTTGTGGTTCAACATACTAAAAATTAACGAAATAGATATTAGAAGGGGGTTACATAGAAAATTTTGCTAAAAGTTGAAGGACCAATTTGTTAAGGAGCTTAAATTAAAGGGCTACTACGTAAGTAGAAGATTACAAGTTGGTGGGAAGAAACTGTAATTTACCCTTAAGATGGATAAGGGGCCAAGTCAAGTCTCAAACGACGGTAGCTCTGATAAAATCGCACGACCGCGGCGGTGGCGCGGTGGTCTGAACTCAAACCCTGAAATTGCGATCGGACGGCGACGGCTCACGGTGAACATCGTCGCACCTCCAGCCTTCCGACTCTGGCGGTGACGATTGACGAGGACTAACACACTCATCAGGTATGCAACCCGGTTTTCTGCCTCCTCTCCATCTCTCTCGATTTTTCTGGGGATGGAATGGTTTTTAATTTAGATCGATAGTTCTCCGCGATGTGAATACGATTCTCTTGTCGCCGGAACGTGTTTTTTAGTGGCGAATCTTCGCCAGATTCGCTGATTCGCGAATCCAACCCCCGATTCGCTGCCCATCAATGGCGGATCCTGCAACTAAGAAGTCTTGCAACATTCCTGTTTTGTTTGTCAAAAAATTGTTGTAAAAATCTGGGAGCAGATCAGAAACATATTTGTTCTTCCAGTATATCTCTGTTTCTGTTCTGCATTTCTGAAAACAGAAACACTGAGGCCCCGTTTGTTTTGTGTTTCTGCTCCCAAACTCTTGTTGCAGTTTCCATAATTTTGAAAGTTAAGAACATAAGCATGTTTTTATTCCCAAATATTATCAAAATTTTGAAACTGATCTCAAAATTCTTGGGATTTTGAGAAACAAAAGAAGAAAAATTGTTTCCACTCGGTCCCTCCTCAAACCTTGTTATGAAATTGCTATGAAATTGATTGCCTGAAAGAATATACAAGTCTATGATTTATTTATTTTTTAAAAATATGAGAAATAATGTTATAATCGAAAGCGGTTCTTTGGTTTTGTTCTCATGAATTATGAAACAATTTAAGAACAATTGTAGTTACTGAACGCATATCTCTTTCTAGAACATAGTTCTCATCCCATTTTTTGAGAGTAAAAACAAAAAAAGGGAAACGCTAACCAAACACGTTTATTTTAGTGTTTCTGTTACTAGATTTCTGTTTTTGTTCAAGTAAATTATGTACAGAAACAGAAATATGGTCTGAAAATCAGGGAACAGAACAAAAACAGATTTTTCTGTTCCAAGTTTACAAGTTCCTTTGTTTTTTTTTTCGGGGTCATTTGAATTGCAATTTGTCTTTGTGCAGCAGCCCTAATAACAGGAAAGCCAAAACCAAACTAGGGTTTTTTGTTCTTAAAAAATGGCAACCTATTTATGGAGGAAATATGCGGATTATGTTTACTCAAAATGGGAAAGAACGATGCTTTGGGACATGATTGAGCCGTACAGACGACCTAAATCCTTCACTCCTCTTGTTACAATCTACGTTGCTGCCTTTTATACTGGCGTGATCGGAGCGGCCTTAACCGAACAACTCTACAAGGTAAGCAATATCAGAACTGCACAATGAAGAATGTACAGTTCCTTGCTTAGCACGTCACTTATTCTGCCAAAGTATTAGAACTATACATAACTGAAATGAAGCACGTAGCCCTGGCTATAAGGCTCACGTGCTTAGCATGCGACTTATTCCGTCCAATTTGGACTACCACTGTTACCAATTGGACCAAATTGAAACCAATTTCATTAATTAGAGACCAAATGTGTCAAATTCGAAATATCGAGGGCCAATTGAACATCCACCCCAAGTATGACGGGCCAAAAAAGTTATTTTTCCCTACATTTTGCCCCCCTGGAGTCGGGTGCGATCGCAATTTGCCCCACCCGTGTTTTAAATTTTTAGATATTGATCCTTGGAAGTTTGTTTTTTTGGGATTAATCCTGATTTCCAGTCAATTTATTGGTGGAGTTAGTAATGTGACTTGCACATGAGAGAAAAGTAGCGGAGAAAAGAAAAAAATTATATTGTACTCTGCTCCCTTGAAGTATGGTTTGAGCGCACTTCGCCCACTCGTGTTTTAATTTTCTGATATTGCTCATTGAAGTTTGTTTTTCGTATCATATTGGTACAATTGATTGATTTTATTGTCGGACTTAGTAATATGACTTGCTCATAGAGAGAAAAGTATTGAAAAAAGAAACAAAAAATTTATATTACACTTTGCACCCCGGAAGTCTGGTTGCAATCACATTTTGCCCACTCATGTTTTGATTTTCATTGAAGTTTGTTTTTTGTCTAATTGGCTGGTCGATTTTATCGTGGGAGTGTCTTGCCCATAGAGAGAAAAGTAGTGAAAAAAGAAAAAGAAAATGTTATATTACACAGTTTAAATTTTACACCCTGGAAGTCTGGTTGCAATCGCGTTTTGCCCACTCGTGTTTTAGTGTTTGGATATTGCTCATTGAAGTTTGTTTTCCATTTGAATTTGGTCTAATTGATTGATTTCTCGTCAATTTTATTGTCAAACTTAGTAATGTTACCGAGAAAAATAGAGAAAAAAAGATATAGTACACTTTGCACCCTTGAAGTCTGGGTGCAATCGCACTTTGCCCACTCATGTTTTGATGGTTCGTTATTGCTCATTGAAGTTTGTATTGCATGTCGAGTTCGTCTACTCGGTTGATTTTCAGTCAATTTTATCGTCGGAGTTAATAATGTAACTTGCACAATAGAGAGAAAAATAGTTGAATAAAGAAAAGGTTATTCTATACTTTGCACCCTTGAAATTTGATTGTGGTTGCGCTTTGCCCTTGCTCCAGCGAAAAATTCGACGAAATTAATCAATTGGAACAAATTGGTACAAAAACCATAGCTATTGCACCCAAACATTCAGCATGCAATCCAAGTGTTACCTTCACGAAATTAAAATTTTAGCCTATGCAATCCAAGCGTTACATAATTTTTCTGAAAGTTTAAAATTACCGTAATACATAAAAGTTTTGCAGTAATTTTTATGACATACAATGACTTATGGACTTTTGATAGTAACTTTAGACTTCAGAAAAAATTATTGTATCGCGTGGACTACATGGACTAAAATTTTAATTCAATTACTAGCCGTAAATATATTTTTATTGATTGATTTTTTTTTGGGGGTTAATATTTGAGCAGGAGAAATACTGGGAAGAACATCCAGGGGAAGAAGTGCCTTTGATGAAACCAAAGTTCTATATTGGTCCTTGGAGGGTTATCAGAGGTGATGCTGTCAAGTAGTCTTCAATATTACACATGCAACCCCACTTGGCACTTGCTGCAAACCATTTTTTTCAAGGCTAGACCTAAGTGGTCCGACTCTTTCCCAGACTCTGCGCATAGCGAGAGCTTTGTAGCACCGGGATGCCCTTTTAGATGTTTATGCTTGTGTCTTCTTCAAGGGTAAACCAGAGAATATGTGTCTGAACTTTCAATGTACCATGAAATAAGGACATTTGACATAACAATCTTGGATTCACACTTCATTTATATTTGCAGCAGTAGTGCAATAGTTGATATTAACTAAAATCTTACAAAACAATCATTTTAGTTACGAAGAAGATGGTGGTAACGAACAATGGTGGCAGACAACGTTGTTATTGGGTTTTTTTTTTTTTTTTGTTTTGGTGAGGTGTGTCTAGGTTAACTTACACGCACCTCGACTAATCACCTTACCGAGAGATTTTAAGGGCACACTCCCCCATATCGGCATGGTGCATTCAAAATTAAATTCTTGGAGTGCTGTCCAGAAAAATCGAAACTTGATTGACAAGAAAATGGGTTACCTCTCTTTGTCAATCTAACTAAATTCTCTTGGGCAAACAACGGTAATGATCGACAAAATTGTGGTGGTGGTCTGGCATTGTTGAGGCAGTGATCTATTTCATAATGCTAGTAATATATTTTTGGGATTTTTAATATGGCCCCAACGCCCACCAATATATTAGAGATGTCCCCATCCATTTTTTGTCATTTAATCAAAACTCCATCAACAAAACGTGTAGAATACTCTCCTCTTGAGCGCGTGAAGGTGTGTATACATGGTAAGTATCCCTTGTCTCAATTACCCAAATCAGAACCTTCCATATTCTGAATCTTGCTATAGAAAAGGTTGTTGTCCCACTTCCTTCCGCCAAAATCGCAACCCACTTTGCCTTCTCCAAAAAGATTGTCTGTTCGCCGCCGTTGGATGGAACGATTTCAGCCCGTTTGCCACCGTTTGTATTGAGGCTTTCAGTCCGTTTGCCGCCGTGTGTATTGAGCATCCGTTTGTAGCTCATTGTCCTTTCCTACCCACTGGACAACCCCTCCCGGCACCACCGTCAGCTCCATTGCCTGCGTCATTCACCATCAGTTGAATAAAGGTAATAACAAAACCCTAGCAACCCTAGTGGAATGAGTTTTTTCAATTTTCATCCACTTTCTTGGCATTGTTCATGATTGGGTCCTTCATTGAGTTGTTTCTAATTTTCTTATTGTTCCGTTGCATTGTTGATATTTGAGTATTTAAAATAATTAATGTACAGTAAAAATTCACATTCGAAATCTGATTTTGAATTTCCCTTTTTTTCCTGTGCATTGTTGATGTTGAGTTGTTTGAGATAACTCATGTGCATTTTATGGGTTGTTTGGAAATGTTAATGTGTATCAAAAATCCATCTCCCTCTTGCATTGTTGATATTTTGGGTGTTTAGATTGTTAATGTGCAATAAAAATTACTATTGTTGTTGTGTTATTGCATTTTGTTTGTTTGGAATGTTAATGTGTAGAAAAATCCATCTCCCTCTTGCATTGTTGATATTTTGGGTGTTGAGATTGTTAATGTGCAGTATAAATTAACTATTGTTGTTGTGTTCTTGCATTTTGTTTTATTTATTGAGATTTTTAATGTATATCAATAATCGTTACTTTTCGTTTTGAAAAAATCTGTCTTGGATTTATATCTGTTTTCGATTCACATATTGTCACATCCTGTTATTTTATAGTAAATATTAAAAATATTATAAGTGTATAGTAAATATTCAATTTTTCCTTCTTATTTTCAATATTCGTCTTATTTTCTTATTGATGTTATATTTATTGAGATTTTTTATGTGTATCAAAAATCAAAAATCAACAATCAAAATCTTGTTTTGGATTAACTTGCTCTTAGTTTTCATTATTAATGTTGGGTTGTTGATCAAATCATTACCGTGATGCAAGAATTGATGGTTAGTTAATGTGTAGTAAAAATCGATGTTGAATCCATAGTTTGAATTTACAGATTCTTGTTGAGAATCACTACTTTTCGTTACTTTTCATTACTTTTCGTTATTGAAAATCAACTTGTAATCACGCTTGTAGTGAAAAAAAACGAACATGTTGTTACTTTCCATTATTGATGTGGGGTTGATGATCAAATTCGTTACGGTGATGCAAAAATCAGTGTTTAGTTGATGTGTGGTAAAAATCGATAATTGATGTATTAGAGTTTTACTATGTAGCAATAATGGTTACTTTTCATTACATTTCGGTTTGAAAATTTGTCTTGAATTCCACAGCAATAATCACGGTGCATTGTTCTTGTCATACCCATAAATTAAAGAATAAACAACAGTACTAGTATGGATTCAAAAAAAAAAAACTGCCTTGACATGTTAAAACTACAGATGTTCACACTTGCGGCTTTTCACTTCTCCAATATTTGCTGGATATACACGACTTTAAATTCTATTTTTCCATGCTGAATTATGTTTTTTTTTTTTTTGATCTGCACATTCTGTTGGGTCATTTCCACATGTTCTTTTATATCTGTTTTGTATTACTTGGTGGCAGCCAGTTGTTATTTTGACTGATATGAAACAACTTCCATGTAAACTTTGTTGCTGATATATGGCAAATCAAATGGTCAAAATCATATGTTTAATAGATTTTTGCAATTGTTACTATATAAAAAATGATGTAAAATTCATGCTGGTGTGGAAGCTTGAAAAAACAGGTAAACCCATCTCTCTTTTTTCGCATCAAATGTGCTTGATTCCATGAATTGATTCATGGGCTTTGCTGGGAACCAAGATCTGCTGACCAACGCCGATGTTGTCGCCACCGATACAGTCGCCGTCAATTTGTCGCCGGTTTGCTGACCATCGCTATCGAGGGAACTGCCAGTGTGTGTGTCCGATTTTGTGTCTCAATGGCCTTGAATATCTTCTTAGAATTTAGGGCATGATAAATGTGAACGGTAATTTCTTCTATTTTTGTAGTTTCTTGAATGAATTTCTTTGATTCTTTTGGTTGAATAATTTTGGATTTTTGAAAAAAAATATTATAGTGTTTGGACTGCATTAGTTAAATTTTTTATTTTGATTGCGTTGACAAAAAAAAAAATCATATTTTTTTTAGTTAAAACTAAGTTGAACTACAAATTAAGAGTATGTAAAATTGGGTATCCAAAAGTTTGTTGTTTTTTTTTTTTATAATTTAAAAAGTCATCCAAGTTTTTAATTTTTTTAAATTTTGAATATTTTTTTTTTCATTTTTTTATTTTTTAAAAAAGCTGCTAAAAATACTTTCAAACCATGACTTTGTAATCAAAAACTACTTTTTTGGTCTCACTTGGGGAGAGAATTTTTTATTTAGAGTAATTGATAAAGATATGCATTTGAAAGAATTAATAATATATATTTAAATTAAAAATGTTGTTAGTGATGTTTGATGGAATTTTGGTTCTGCTTAACACGTAGTCTTCTAATGATAATACATATATATATATATATATTATATCACTCCATAAAATGCAACTTATTTTTCTTTAACATTTTTTTATGAACAATTTTTTTGAAAAATGAGTGAGAGAAGAGTGAATCGTTGTTATGAAAAAACGTCATAGGGTTTAGTAAAGTGACAAAATAATAAAAATATCTCTATCAGAAGGTCACTGCTGAGTATAATCTATTTTTTGTCCACAATCAAAATTGAAACAAATGTGAAACTTAAGAGATAAAATGTGTAATTTAAAAAATCTCAGAGTTCATATAGACACTCACACATAGGAGCAATTTTTATTTTTTTTTCCTTTATTGTAATTTACTGGATTGTAAAAATTTAGAATATACCAAATGTTCAGATTGAAACCATACGGACCAAAATGGGATACTACTAAAATATAGGGGTGTTAAGTGTACAAGCCCCTAAAGCTAAATGCATTTTTCCCTTCCGGCACCTCAATGAGCGTACACTGTACATATCAGAGAAGAGAGCGAGCTCGCGAGCTCGCGCGCCACAACAATGGAGTCCTGGCTTCCCCTATTCGACATATTTATGAACTCTCTATGTCCTGAAACCGAGGCATCTCTGTGGCTACAAAAGTCGTTCAACCCCTCATCTACCCCCACCATTTCCACAAGCTCTTTCCTCTCACTCCTGACTAAATCCACCGACGCCGTTGTTGAAGACTCTTCTTCTCCTTCTCCGACTCCCCAAACAAAAAGGTAACCGTATGAATATACTACTCCTGTATTCTTAATAGGAGATAATATAGCTTTCGCTTTAATTGAACAACCCAGAAACGAGAAAGAGGGTTCAGTAATTCAACCGGTCCAACAGATTGGGATAAATCATTCTCCAATCACAATGTACTGTCGTGTCCGTTTGTGGATATCAAATTCATAATTGTTTTTTTCTGAAAGTTTTGTTTGTTTGTTCTTGATGGGCAGGGTTATGTGGATGCAAACACTGCCCGATATGGTTCAGGCTAGGATTTTATCGTTTCTCGCTTTCGATAACCGGAGATTTAGCCCTCGAAAGTTGTCTGAACTTGCCCGGAATGTGTTGACTGACACTGATGAACTTGATTTTTGGGTGAAAAGGGCTGCACACCAACTGCTCGACGTATTGCCTGGCTCAAGCTATGGGTGGGTTTCATGCATGAATTTAGATTCTGAAGAAGAAAAGGTGGACAACGAGTTTTGTTCATTGCCTGATTGGCTTAAGGATGCTGCTGCAAGCAGTAGTGATTTGGTCCTTCCATGGCTTCCAATACCACCGGAGGAATTAAGTTCAAGAACATTGTTCGATACTTGCGAGAATGATGATGAAGATTCATTGATTGAAGACGATGACAAAGAAGATAAACTCGAGAATTTAGATGAAATCGTTACTGATATTAGCCTTGATCATCCCAAAAACAATGACATAGAGCCCGAAATTCAAAACAAGGCTAATGAATTAAGGGAAAAGATCTTACTCTATGAATCCACCTCTAAAACAGTGGCGTTAGCCCATGAAATTCGACAAATTTGCATCGAAAAAGGAGTAGACGCATTTAAAATTCTGGGTTTGATCGAACCATGGAAAGCAGACGACGAAACTTCTTCAATTCTGATATCTCATCTCACAAATGGCAATGAAGATGAACTCGGTTGGCCAAGCTATGTCCTTTCCTCGGTTATTCTCCCCAAGTTATTGCTCCTTAAAGAACCCGTTTCTCGTGTATTAATGGCTTCCACATTAGAATATTGCAGCCTTCATCAAAGGGCTGCTGAATATTCACTTTTATTTCCTCTGATTTTCCGAACGGAAGGAATTAACAATCCCATTAACGATGTCATAACGAAGATCATGAGGGAATGTTTGCACACAGCTCATGTTTCTGCCTTCTTTCAAAAACTGCTATGTGGAGAAGAAAAAGAAGAAGGAAGGAAATTCATTTTCCTTCCCTGCCACAAGTCTCTCATATCCACTGAACTGGTATGGACCGAATCACTCTTTAATCTTTTTCAGTACATGTTGAATCATAATGTTAATTTGACACACGATAGCGTAGATCAACTTGTTTACCGGCTTGTGGATTCAGCTGAGAGGTTTTCGAAATCGTTAAAATTTGGGAATTTTTTGCTGGGTTTAGTGAATAAATGTGCACCATTGTTGAAGGTTCATAAGCTTTTGTTGATTCAAGCTGTTGAGAGTACTAATACTATTGTGACCAAATCCATACTATCCAAATTGGCTAGCTTGTGACTGTAAATTTTTGCTTTTTTTTTTTCTAAGCATCTGTTATTGAAGAAATTTTTGGCTGTTGTTTGAAATGCAATTTTTTTATTTTTTATTTAGAACTAATCAGGGGATTAGGTACCGTTTGCTAGCGCTTTCTTTAAGCATTTTTTTTTTTTAAAAAAAAAGTTACTCCGACAAAAAAGTTCTTTTACTTAAAAGCAAAAGTTAAGAATCAAAAGTGTGTTTGATATGTAGAGATATTACGTTAGTATTATCCTTATAAATGACCTCTTAATTCCCCAGAAATTTCATTGGAGGTCGAAAAAATCTAAAAATCAAAGTGCATTTGATAGTTTAGTTATAATATTTCAATATTATCCTTATAAACGACGTCTTAATCCCCCCCAAAATTCATGGGTGATAGAAAAAAGCTAAAAATCAAAAGTGCGTTTGATAGTTTAGAGATAATATCTCAGTATTATCCATATAAATGACCTCTTAATCCCCAAAAAAAATCATCGGTAATTGAAAAAAGCTAAAAATCAGAAGTGCGTTTGATAATGTAGAGATAATATCTTAGTATTGTTCCTGTAAATGATCTTTAATCCCCACCAAAAAATTATTGGTGATTGAAAAAAGTGCACGGAGAGATCTAAGTCCATAAATCTCCATCGATCTCTTATAATATAAAAATTGAAGAAGCAAAAAGCAATTGTTCTTACTTTTCTGAAAATACCTAAATTCATTTTTTTATTTTTAAAAATCCTTTTTTAAAGTGTGAAAATAACGCAACTTTTAAAATTAAGTTTTTTTTTTTTTTCTCTTTTCTTTTAAGCAAAAAAGTACTTAAAAAGAAATGATTAGTGAATGGGACCTTAGTTGCATACATGAAATTGACTCAATTTTTGTTACTTTCCGACGAATTATGGATTAAAA
This sequence comes from Eucommia ulmoides, assembly GCA_016647705.1. Classification (NCBI taxonomy): domain Eukaryota; kingdom Viridiplantae; phylum Streptophyta; class Magnoliopsida; order Garryales; family Eucommiaceae; genus Eucommia; species Eucommia ulmoides. The sequence goes on along the minus strand of CM028330.1, from coordinate 3,696,526 downwards.
GGCTTGCAAGTTTACTACAGCATTGGGTTTATTTATTTTTTCGATACAAGTATTAGTTTATGGTTATAATGAAATTGACAGGAAAATCATAAATAAATCTAGAAAGTAAATTAATTCAAGCCATGTATATTATAATTCCAACTGAAATTTAACTGTAAAAATCCAATAGATTATAACTGATTAGTAAGGCCAATCCTTGTACTGCAGCATTCGTAATTAGTTCGGTCAGGTGAAAGGACCGAGATGCCCTTAGGCCATTTTCTTCATGGATTCGAATCTCTGACCCTTGTCCTGAAACTTGGTTTTCCCATAAAGCTTCAAATAGTCTTGAAAACGGTACTGATGAGGGTACAACAGCTTTGATGCTGGAGAGATAAGAGCATCGCCCGCAGGATTATAGAAAGTCGCAATGGAGAGCCTGCTTCCGTTAGACTCGGCCATGACTCGATGCAATGCGCTCTTGTACATTCCATTGGTCAGTATTTCTAATTGGTCGCCAGTGTTCACAAACATAGTGTTGTTCTTGGAAGGCGGGATTTTGATCCATTTTTCGTCTTTCAAAAATTGAAGGCCCGGGACTTGGTCATCTTGGAGCAAGAGAATGATCCCGCCGGCGTCCGTGTGCTCGCGGAGTCCTCTGACAAGCTCGGACCGTGGACAATTTGGGTAAATTGCCACTTTTGTCCCTATAGAAGGACCTTTTTCACCCGAGAACGTTTCCGTTATGTAGTTCTTCTCCAGACCGAGATTCTCGCTGATGAGCTCCGCGAGGTTTTCTGCAAGCTTGATCAGTTGATTGATGTATTCGTCCATTGTCTTTCTGCATGGATTCTTCGTTTAATTAGTAAGGGTCTGTTTGGTTGTACAAAAATGGATTCTTTTTCAAACGAACGATATTTAAATTTGATTAAATCATTAGTAAATGGAGAAATATAAAAATTAATTCATAAAAAATAAGATAAGTCATAAAATAGGATAATTTGGACAACCAAACAAGCACTTAAGTTTTTTCATGTATGATTATTTTATTCAAAATAAAATAGTTTTTAAATAGGATTATTTAGATTTGTCGGTCTTTCGATTTCTTGGGTAGAATTGCATAGTTGAATTCAACTAAAACAGGTGATTTTCTGAGCGGTGGATTTGGCTCACCGAAGATCCTCTGAGAGGTTTGCGATTTCGTTGATGTTGGAATTCGGACGATGCCAAACGAAGAAGGTGGTTTCCCAGTCAAGGTTAGCGGTACCGTTTCCTTTCTCCAAACTCTTGGCTATCACTGATTCATAAAAGTTGTTCTTCATGTTGTCTTCATAGTGTTGATTCGTTAATTTCTTAACTTTCTCCATCAACTCTTTGTCGATTCCATGGTTCTCAATCTGCATATGTTTTAGAAGAGTTTTTAGGTCCTGTTTGTTTAGTGTTTCTGTTCCCAGATGTCTGTTTTTGTTCCACGAATATGTGGAACAAAAACAGATATCTAGGAACAAACAAAACAAAAAAGAGAGATAAAATTATAGTATTGTTCTTGAAATAACTCCCTTATAATTCTTTTTTTTTTTATAAAATTATTATTTTGTTTTTCGAATAAATTGTCAATCTTTTGGTTAATATCAATGAGATTGAATCCATCTAGTTGATATTAACTAGATCTTACATTTTTATTTTGATGTCACAGTTAAAATCAGGTAGATGGTAAATAAGAGCTTTCCGTTTGTTTAGTATTTTTGCTCCCAAATGTCTGTTTTTTGTTTTCCGAATATTGGGAACAAAAACAGAGATCTAGGAAAAAAAAACAGGAAAATTATTATTGTCCTTGAAATAACTTGCTCAACAATTTTTATCTCTATTTTTTTTCGCTTTGCTCGAATAATTTTTTTGGAATAAATTTTTAGTATTCCAGTTAATATTAACTAGGAGAGTATATAGTTGATAACAACTAGATGTTGAATTTGTTTTTGATATTATAGTTAAAGTCAACTAAAATACAAATAAGGACTAAAAAACAAATTACTCTAAAAGAAGGTAAAAAATAAATAAAAATACGAGAATAGAATAGGATTCTCCCCATATTTCATTTTCTATTACTATATCTCTGAGAACAGAAACACCGGTGTGGCGCTTGTTTAGTGTTTCTGTTCCCAAATTTATGTTTCCATTTCCAATCAAACTAGGAACAGGAACTGAAATCTTATAAGAGTTCTGTTTTTGTTCCCAAAAAAATGTTCTAAAAAACTCGAAACAGAAAAAAAAAATTGAAAATTTTCGTACGCATTTTTTTCGTTTCTGTTTACAGCCTTCTGGGAACAAAAACACTGAACAAACAGGTCATTTAGCATTTCATTTTCACAAACATTACCTGAAAGAAGCCCCATTTTTCACAGGCATGATGGAGAAGAGCCATTGTTTCTCCTCTCTCCTTTCCATCTAACTTGTTGAAATCTATCACAGGGATCTCCATTTTTCTTTTCTTCTCTATATCTTTTCAATGAGAAGTGGGGTTTATATAGGCAAGAACATGCTTACTTGATTGGTGGTGAACTATTACTTTAAATATATTATAATCCTCTTTTTTCCTTGTCAATCAGAGTTTGACTCTTTTAGAGAGTACTCCAGAAATTAAATCTTAAATTTAATCTTGAATACACCAGGCCGATGTAGGGTAGTTCTCCCTTAAGATCGTTCGGAAAGATGATTAGTCGAGATGCGCGTAAACTGGTCCGGACAATACTTACTGTAAAACAAAAATAAAAAATAAATTAACATTATTAATGGGGCACTACATTGAGATCACCCACCATGTGATTCTGTTCATTTGTTTAATCTCAACTCTCTCTTATACGTCAATTTTATTTTTCTTGATTTCTTCAGGAATAATTTCCCTAGATAGGATGCTTCTCTCTCTCTCTCTTCAACTATTCATTGTTTTATGGATTTTTTTTGGGGGTGGGATTAAAATTTTGACCCCGGAAATATGGAGTGAGTCTCTATGTCTACCTTGAGGTTTACAAAGTTGCATATTTAATCCCTCAAATTTCATGTTTATTTTATACTTGCAAAATTAAGAACGTTGTTGATGATTTTTGGATGGTAAATTGACTGTGCTTACTTTGTAGGCGGTCTTCTAATGAAGATATTTTTGTCATTTCGTTACTCCGCTAAAGGTAAGACTTTTCTCCCTAACAAAGATTCTGGTTTCTTTCGTTGAGAAATCGGAATGGAAAATGGACTGTGCTTACTTAACACGTGGTCTTCTAATGAGGATATTTTTGTCATTTCGTTACTCCATTAAACCTAAGAAAGAATCCAGTTTCTCTCTCCCATTCTTCAGACAAATCGCTTTTAGGGTTTAAGAAAAGATTAAGAGATTATGCTTAGCACGTGGCTATCTAACAAAGATATTTCGTCATTTCTTTACTTCACTAAACATAAGACATTTTCTTTTAATCATTCTCTAACAACGATTTGTTTGAACAATGAAAGAGAAAAACCAGAATCGTTGTTAGAAAAAAAAATTCATCAGGTATAGTGGAGTAATAAAATAACAAAAATATTTCCATTATAAGGCCACGTGCTTAGCATAATCCAGTTTTCATCCGAAATTACTAACAGACGTTTACAATTTTGCGGGAATGAAACAGATCTGGAATTGAAAGATCAAATGTGCAATTTGACAAACCTAAGGGTTTACATAGACGCTCACCCCATACTTCAAAGGCCAAAAATGTAATTCCACCCCCGCACCCCCCACCCCCTCCTTTTTTCAGACGTGGAAACTTCACTCAAGTTGATTGTTTCTTGAATCGTGGTCAAGCAGTTTGAAAGTGAAACTATGGGCTGTTTAGAACTGCCTAATTTATAAGAAAAGGAGTGAGGAAGGAACCACTTTTTGATCTTTTTTCCTATGGGCGCCTTCGGCTGTAGTGATTATCTATATGTTGATATTAACGTACAAGTTTCCATCTATCATATAATATTCTCAGTGTTTTTTTTTTTAGGTTTTAGTTGCACTCTTAAAAGACCCCACTTTTTGTTCTGCGCACAGTTTAGAGATCTCAAATTGCAGTTACGAAACTTTGTTTGTTTGGTGTTTTTGTTCCCAAAAAAAAAAAAAAAAAAAATTCTTTCTGTTTTGCTCTTGGATTTTTAGATTGTTTTTTTTTTTTTGTGATTATGCTCACAATGTTATTTCTATTCCAAGTTTCTTTGGGAATAGAAACAGATATCTGAAAACATGAACATTAAGGTGGCTTTTGGTTAGTGTTTCTGTGTTTTCTGTTTCTACTTCCAATAAATTGAGATGAAAATTATGTTTCCTTTCTGGACTATTTCAGGAATAGAAAAATGTTTGGTAACAATCATTGTCCTGAAATTGATTATTTTAATTTATGAGAATAGAAATAAGAAACAAATTGTTTGCAATATTTGTTTTTTATTTTTTTTTAAATATATGGTGGCCAGTGTAGTGGTGGTGACCAGAGTAGTGGTGATGATAATAGTTTTCTGGAAGTGAATAAGAATCAACGTTTTTTTTTTATTTCTCAAATTCTGAAAGAATTTAGGAAATACTCTCAAAATTTTCGGAACAGAAACATGCTTATTTGGGGGTGGGAGCGAAAATCAGGGAACTGAAACAGTAACCAAATGGGGCCTAAGGGTCTGTTCGGTTGAGGATTCTAGTAGCATTTCCAGTTTTCAAAAATTCAAAACAATTTTTATAATACTTAGTATTTTATTATTTTGTAAATTTAATTTTATCATCTGTTTTTATATCTTTGTCTTTTATTTCTCTACAATTTTATTTTGCGACACGCTCACCTAAAAAATACTATATTTCAATCAAATATGACACATTAATTTTTCAAAATTTTAATACATTATTAAAAAAACATTCGTTTTATCAAAAAAAAAAAATCGTAAACCAAATGATTTTCAAAATTTTTAAAATCTGTTTTCAAAATTTTCAAAAATTAAACCAAACATGCCCTAAACAAACACTACCACCTTGGGTGGTTTCTTTTAGAATGTAGAAATCACATTTTCAAGGTAAATTTTGCATAAACAATGGTGATCCCCAATAATAGAAGCAATTTTATAGTGAAGGATGACACTAACATATAGGAGGCATGGTGCAGAAGATATCTTAAAATAATATGTCAGAAAAATTAATTTACATTGATTATTTTTAAAATAAAATTAAGAGTCATAGAAGTTATAAGAAGTAATATTTTTTTTTTTGGATTTTACAATATGCCATTTTATGCGCATCTGAATTAATCATCTTTCCGAATAATTTTAAGGACGCATTTCCCTACACTAGTTGGGTACATTTACAATTTATTTTTCAGAATATTTTTCAGAAGAGTCGAATCCTGGTTGACAATAAAAACGATATTTCTTTTTGTCAACTGAGTGAAGTTATATTAAGTAAAAGAAGATTTGTGAAAGGCAACATAAAATATTTATTCCACAAATTAGAGGTGCATTGATATAAGGGAAAATGGTTGAGAAGGTGAATAATGTAATCATTAAATTATCTTTATTATTATTATTATTATTTTTTATTTTTTTATTTTTCACGTTGAGAATTGTTGTTGTTCAAAGGATAATTTTGTACCCAAGATGTGTTAGTCTGGTTGGCAAAGGGAGGTGTTCATTTTATTTGTCAACCAGGGTTTGACTCTCTTGGAGAGCACTCCGAGAATTAAATCTTGAATTTAATCCTGAATGTACCACACTGATATGGGGAGTGCCCTTAAGATGGATTGATGAGGTGATTAATCTAGGTGCACGTTAACTCGTCCGGACGCATCTTACATTTAAAAAAAAAAAAAAAAAAAAAAAAAAAAAAGAAGGATAATTTTGTTAAAAAAAAAATGGAAAGTTAATTTTGGGACCAATTTGTTAAAATATTATGCTTTCCTACAAAACAATAAAAAATAAAACACAATGTCTTGTCTAGATAATTTTGTGTGTGGGTTCCTATCAAAATAGTCTTCAAACATACTTTTGCCTTATTTTTATTCTTCATTCCCACTAAAAATAGTGTTGGAGTAAAGTGAATCAATTTAATAATTGCAAAATTTAATCGAGTTTTTCGCACTTTCAACTCTTGAAATTTTAGAGAAATTTTACTTTACCCCCTATTCGCGCAGACAGCTGACTCATTTTCCATAGAAAAGACCTATGCTTTTAGTAGACTCAGACTCAGACGTTTTAATATATTAGCACTACAGTGATTTTAAGGTTCATCAAGTGCTTCGTTGACATAAGTGGATGGAGGCCGAAGAACTCTCATCCGATCCGCTTAATTTTAAAACAATAAATTTTGAAATATCCAAATCGTGTCAAATCAATTTTTTTTGTCATTTTTTTTTTATAGAATTTACTTACATAGGTGAATCGGTGTTTGATTTTCGTTAAAAAAAATTAACAAAGTTACTGATTTGGACTGACTTAATACGATTTGGATATTTTAAAGTTTAATGTGTTTAAATTAAAAATACATAGACTAAAGTAGATTTTTTCCAAAACTTTAGAGGTACAAAGTGCAAAAAACTCAATTTAATTCCTCCAAATTATAATCATGGGCAAAAAAGTGAGTCAAAAACCATTTTTTTTCCTTAGTTTCCTAGGCTATCCCCATATCTCGATCGGTAGAGACTAAATCCTCGAGTTACTGTTGGACGCCAGAAACGGGGACGTCTCCCAACAGAATACTTTCCATACACAATCCCCCTAAAGTTCGATCCCAGAAGGTGTTACTTAAGGAGTCCAAAATCCTCCCGCTTGAACTGGTAGTCAAAAATCAAATTTTAGGTGTTAAGTCAAATGTAAAAAACTATTGAATTTAAAAAGAGGAGATTCAACAAAAAGCGTGATTTGAGATAGCACATTTCCACTCTTTTTGTTGGAGTGAAAACATCAATCTCTTTCAAGTCAATTCTCATGATTTTTGTATAGAAATTTTTTCCATTATGTTAAATCCTTGACAACCATTGATTTTTATTCAAAACCGACTCTCCAAAAATATAAAATAATTAAAAAAAATAAAAGAACTTTCAAAAAATCTAAATTTATTTAATTACTAAACTTGGTAACGTGAAATCTGTAACTCGAGTGAGGGCACAGTGTAAGGTTAGTTTCACGTAACAACGAATCACTGTAATGAATTTTAATTTTTGATAGAATTAATTCAATGGATTTATAGTGAACGGTTCACAAATTTATAATTTCCGCCTGTAAAATCCACATGCTACAATAAACTTAAAATTTCCACTCATGCAATTCACGCGCTATAATATTTTTTCTGGAAGTTTAAAGTCAACACAGTTGCAAATGATTCTACGATGATTTCCCTATAATGTATCCAATTGTGTATGTACGAGTTCTAACATATATATCATAAGTTAATTAAAAATATTTTACTGTCAGTACAATAAAGAGAAATATCATTTTTCTTGTCAATCAGTGTTTGAACATCTTGGAAAATATTTTAAGAATTTAATTTTGAATGTATCAGGTCTACGTGGGAGGGTGTGTTTTTAAGGTTGTCTGGGGGGTAATTAGTCAAGATGCGCTTAGAATCTTTTAAGCATCGAATCGGGGACTTTTTCGTACTTTCACTCAAGCTCCATTTCTAAGCAAACTAAATGCTCCTTTTCCCTCCGTTCCCGTAAAGTGGCCGTCGACGACGGTTGATTAACTTCAACCGGATGTCCCTCTCCTCCTCCGCTCCTCTCCGCTCCACCTTCATTGTCTCGCTCTAGAACTCCGATTCTCTCTCTAAAATCCACAATGCGTACACTCTTAACGTTTCTCATTCTCTTTGGTATTCTCTGCAACTCACGCTCTATCTCCGTCGTCGCCGCCGATTCGACGCTTCTCGATGACACCATTGGCATTGAATCGAACGTTTCTCGTCCGACATTTAAGGAAGATAGTATCGCTGAGAAGTTTAATCGGGCGATCGAGATTGAGTTTGGCCGGAACGATGAACAATCCGAAGGTTAACTAGGCCTTAACTCTCTAGATTTCCAGTTTGGAGTTCGTCTAGTGAGATGTTTTTTGTTTATATTTTAAGTAAATTTAGCCCTAACTTTTTTAACTTCCATTTCTAAAATGCTGAAATTCGAAATTGTCGCCTTTTTCTGTGTTATGCAACCTACTCAATTTGAATGTCCTAGGCATTTTTTTTTTCTTTCTTGCATGTAAAGGTTCCCTCATTTCTTTGTTTTACGTTATAATTGCAAATGGAGATGGATTTGGCTAACTTTTTCTTTCGTCCAGTGATTGATCATCGGAGCTTCAACAATAGTGTGGCGGAAAAGCAGGTGATAACTTGTTTTCTTTACAATCATCAAATGTAGGTTACCCTGTTGAAATGGTACTAACTTTTAGGCCTCTAGACCAGCTAGCATTGCAATTTAATTATGCATTCCTGTTCAGTGAACCTCTAGCATTGCAATTTATTTGTAACAGCTAATATGCATGGTTGGATTAGTTTTTGAAAGATTTAGAGGTGTTCTTGCCATATAAGTTGCTTGTTGCATATCTATTTACTGGGGGGTGGGGGGGTTGGCCTCCACTACATATAAAAGCCAAGTTTCTCACCATTCAGTTTGTTGTTTGAGACTCCTGATATCTATTTTTAGGTGGTTCGGTGGGTTGAAATTGGTTAACATATTTATGGATTCATATTGTTTTATTGGGTATTTGGGTTTGATTAGTCATTTTTGTTTGATAGGTTGTTGAGGTGTTTTTGCGAGTTAGCATTTCTTAGAGCTAAAATACTAGGGGGGTAGACTGACTTCCTTACTGTTATCCTTTTTCTTCCGTAGCTCATGAGAATCTCGCAAAAAATAAAGACAAAAAAAATAAAATTGTTTCAAGTTTAGAATGCATTGGAGGGAAAAGAAAAAGAGAAAAAGAAGAATTCTGCAGGAATAGCAATCCATGTTGATTTTTCGTCCTTTTCATCTATAAGTATCGTTATATTACACATGGAAGGCAAAGCTTTTCTTCTTAAATCTTAATGCTTTCCGATGATTGTTGTACTATGAGAGTTGGCAAATGTTTGTGCAAATTTAGATTTGTGTATATGAATTTAAAATTTTCCTTGTACATTCCAATCTTAACTGGTCGGGGCATTGTTAGGTAATCACCGTATTTTTATGTACTAGATATGTTGTCCAAAAATTTTAAAAACACGGAGGACACTTAAATTGATTTTGGGCATCAGGTAGTCATTATTTACATCATTGCATGTTAAACAATTTATGTCTATGGCTATTGGCTTAGGATTTTGAGCAGTTCACCTATTATAATGGGCTCGGTTGAGGCGAATATGAATGGCCTATTTTGACATGAAGCCACACCTATGAGAAAGCCAAGTCTACAAACAATCTAGTGGATATTACAGCCCTCTGGTTGATGTAGTAGTGGAACTCCTGTTATATGTTGATTTTTAAAGAACTTGGTTTTCATATTTGATTCCTATAGACAGAAATCTTTACATTGCATGCATCGGTGCATCATTTGTAATGTATTGGTGTTCTTCAAACTTTCAGAAAATTTATTCTTGGGTTCTTCTGCTGCAATAACTTTCCTCTTTTATCTGTTTCTTCCCTTCCAATATTTTTTTTTCTGAAGTTCGCGCCTATTGTATTTGCTGGATATGCTTTTACTGAAACTGTTGATCTTGTCAGGCTGTTCTGGAAACTGTTGCTAGAGTTAAGTCCAAGAAAAATGAGACCAAGGAGGAAAAGTATGTTTTTTCATCCTATCAGTGGAATACCATGTTAAATTCATGTTATAATTGTGGCCTGTACTAGATGTGATGGTCGAGCTTTTTTTTTTCCTTTCATTTTTTTTTTTGCATTTATTTTTAAAATCTTGTTGGTAGTGCAATGAAGTTCTTATTGGGCTACAATATGAAATATCCCCGAATAATCCGAGTATTGTTGATCTTTGTGAGTCATATGTTAGGACATTTCAGTTTCCTGATGTTTTCAACTTAGATAAAGAGAATGGAGCCGAAGATATGCCAAAATTGATAGATCAGCAGGTATTTCTGTCTTACCGGGGTCATTACTTGTTAGTGAAGTCTCTTGGTCCTATTTTTTTGGTCTTGTTCTAGGCTGGAAATGTGTTGTGATTGCTATCATAATCTTGTAATTGTATTAGCCATGCTCGAAAAATGTTTAAATTTATATCCTACTTGTTGCCTTTTTTCAGGATAACGTCTTTGTTATCTCCAATGCCAAGTCAAAATATCCTGTACTACAGTTAGATTTAAGGTTTAATCTCTCTCTCTCTCTCTCAAGATAATAGCAAAAAAAGGTGAGTACATGTTTTCGATATGATCTGAAAATCCAAAATCAGTTGGTGTTAGATTTTCAAACCCTGGTTGGGGATCGCCAAATGGCAAGCCAGACAGGTTCTAAATAAGGCCACTGATAATGGAACACAACTACGGGCAATTATCGGCTGATAGAATGTTTGTACTTCTTGCAGATTGATTTCAGATCTGGTGGTTGTCATTGTTTCTGCAACTTGTGGTGGGATAGCCTTTGCTTGTGCTGGACAACCGGTCTGAATAATGTTACTGCTCTTTGCGTTGTTCTTGTGACTTATATTTTGTAACAGTACCTCCCCCCCCCCCCGCGGCTGTTTTTACTTTCTGGCATGTCAATAATCCAAAATTCAAGCATTTCAAGTATTTAATCATTCACTTTATTTTGTCATCAACATGACCCTAAATGGAGTGGCTTCTATACATTTACAATTGTTCAGGTTATGACTGGATATTTGCTAGCAGGATCTATTATTGGACCAGGGGGCTTCAGTTTTGTGAGCGAAATGGTGCAAGTACGTGCTTTTATCTTTTCTATAGGTAACAACTTGTATTTCTAATAGCAGTTATAAATTTTAAGTACTTCGTATCTTTGGGAAGACCACTTATCCCATGTACTTCAAGGGGAGTGGTTTACACTCCTCAACTTCAGAATTAAGCACATAAGCCCCAGTTCAAGAGAAAAGATGAAGAAGAGATATAGGAGTTCTTTACACATCAATTATACTTTAAATAAATAAACGCAACTTGGTGTTGTATTTCCCGTTTGAGATCAAATCCATATTTACCCATCCATCCCTAACCGGTTTTTTGCAATTATTCCTCTACCCCAACTGCTCACATCTTCATAATTCTTCCACCTTTTTTTCTTTCCCATTTAAGGACAAGTCATTTTCTTCATCTTCTCCTTCCTCCCCTCTCTCTCTCTCTCACTCAATTTAGTCCATGTTGTTTCAATTTGATCCCTAATATACCTTACAAATGCTAATCAAAATTAGTCCCAAATGTGACTTATATATATATATATATATATGAATTTTTTTTAGTGGGTTCAATAGAATTTGATTGAAATAATAGGGGGCCAAATTGACATTAATCTCAAACATTGGGGCTCATACTGGACTTAACCCCTCATTAAGACGTGATGATTACTAGGATGCAATTATTCATTCATGCAAGTGAATTCAAAATCTTCTCCTATAAAAGGCTCTCACTTTTCGAAGGAGAAAATAAGAACAATCAAACTTAGGTGTTTAGCCATGCCAAGATCGACTGAGGGTCGCCAAAAGGTTGCAATGGAGAAGATGCAAAGCCGGAGTAACTTACGGGTCACCTTCTCGCAGCGCTGCTCCGGCCTCTTCAAGAAGGTGAGTGAACTGTGCACGTTGTGCGGCACTGAAATGGTGCTAATCGTCTTCTCTCTTGGCGATAAGGTCTTATCCTTCGGCCACCCCTGCGTGTAGACCGTCATCAACCGTTTCCTCTCCAACAGCAACGCTCCCCCGGCGGATAGTACCGGCACGGAAGCATTCATCGAGGCTCGTGTTCCCGCACTTAACAAAATCTGTTGAAATGAATAGAATCTGCGATTTTGTAACTTTAGTCTTACGTTGGAGGGGTTAGGTGCTTAGTTCCGAAGTAGAGTGGGGAAAATTGTTCTCGCCTCAAAGTACAACAGGACGAAGTGTAGCCTTACCTGTCTTTTCCATTGTGTATTTTGTCTCATTGTTAGCTCAGAACAATTCCCAAGATTTTTTCATTTACGATGCTTGTCTCAAAGTGCAAATGATTTCTTGGTCCTTTTGCAGCTTTGATCAGAGAAATGTTCATATGAAAAAGCTAGTGACATCTACCAAATGACTGTGGGTCTTTTGTTGCAAAAACTAGTAACTTATATCAAATGGTGTTTGGTGCAATGTTTTTGTTTGCCAGAAAGAGTGCCCAAGATTTTGTCATATACCTCGTGACTTATTTGGCAAAGCAAGACTCTCTTTATTTATTGAAGGATGAAAGGATTTTTACATTTATATATTTTCTTTTGGATAAGATGGTGAATTGCCGGGTCATTCTTTTTCTTCTATAGATTATCTGGAGGACTTTACCTCGGTAGTTTTAACTTTTCTCTAGGTCCTACCCTTCGGCGATATTTATTATATATTCAATTCATCAAGGAATTTTAGCAATTCATAAAGGAATTTTTGTTTTCAGTGAACTGTCTTGGATATGAAGAGGAATACAAACCCAAAAAGGAGATGCTGAGAATTTAAAAATATTTGAAACTTTTGCTATTTGTTTTTTTTTCATACGTTGATGATTTGATAGTATAATTTTAGATTTTTTGTTTCAATAGAATATGCTTGAACTCTTCTATTTTTATTTTTGCAATCTTCCATAATTATTGTAGCACTTCAAAATGTGAATACAGGTTGAAACAGTGGCTCAATTTGGTGTCATTTTTCTTCTTTTTGCATTGGGCCTGGAATTCTCAGCCACGAAGGTTGGATTGGTTTTTTTTTTTCTTTCCGAATACTGAAGCTTGTCATTTCATGTCATACACCGTGATTGAATATTTTAGATAATTATTGCAGCTCCGTGTTGTCCGAGCAGTTTCAGTGTTAGGAGGTCTGCTCCAGATATTTTTATTTATGTGTCTGTGTGGGATGACAGTCTCGGTATGTGCAAATTTATTGTCTTTGGTGTGTGCTCAGTGTGTATTATCTTCATTGCTATTTTCATTTTGGTGTAAATATATGGTGCAGAACTATACTGCATCTCCAATTCATGACCTTCTATTATGCTTGGAATATCCGCAAATATCATAGTATCATACAAGATCTTATTAAATGTTTGATCATGAAGGATTTTAATTGATTGCCACAGACTCCTGATATGACGGGCTACATTTTTTTTTTTCAGTTATGCGGTGGTGCAGCATCTGAAGGGGTATTTGTTGGTGCATTCCTGTCAATGTCGTCCACAGCAGTGGTAACCCTTGGTGCATGAACTTATATATATTTGTTGGTTTCTGTCACGTTTGGCATTGATTTTGGTGTCACTAAGGGTGCGTTTGGGTTAGGTATTTGAAGAAAGTATTTCATTTCGAGAAGAAATTTAATTTTTTTTTTTGGGAGACAAATTTTCTTATAAAAAGATTAGAGGTTTTTGCACTTTGCGCCCCTGATGTTTCGGAGAAACCCCGCTTTAGTCCTTGTAATTTCAATTTAAACATTTTAAACCCTGAAGTATCCAAATCGTGTCAAGTTAGTCCAAATCGGTAACTCCGTCATTTTTTATGACAGAAATCAGCCACGTGTCAAACACGAAATCACTCATGTGGGTGAATTCCGTCATAAAAAAAGACGGGAGGATTAACTTGACACAATTTGGATATTTTTGAGTTTAATGTGTTCAAATTGAAAGAACACAAGCTAAAGTGGAATTTCTCTGAAACTTCAAGGGTGCAAGGTGAAAAAAGCTCAAAAGATTACAAATCCCTTCTCGAAATCAAATACCTTCTTCAAGTACCTCATCCAAATGCACCTTAAGAACTTATGCTAATCCTCGCATTAGTTTTCATTTATGTGGAGGAATTGGGAAAATGAGTGCTATAGAAAACAGAATGGATTGGTCAGTTTGACCGCTGACTGGTCCAACCTCATTAACTGGTCAGGTTCTTTAGTCGTATTGTTTCAGCAACAGAACCGGATTGAACCGGTGTGGCCCAGGGGCATGTCATTAGAACTGAAATAAAACATTGCTTCATCTTTGGTAATGTAGAAAGTATTAAAAATTGATGTATGAGCCTAAAAGGTGATATGGAAGGCTCAAATGCGTGTCCTACAATCATTATTTACACTTCTAGTTAGGCTTACCAATAGCTGTGATATGTGTAGGGAAGCACAAGAGTCAGTTAGTCTTGGTGGCTAAGGATATTTGGTTCATGATTTTTATCGTTTGCAGGGATTTTTTGGTATATGCCTTCACTGGGCATTGAGGTTTGATTCCGCTGACTATTTTTAAGTGTCTATGGAGGGAGCAGAATCGGCATATTTTTTTTATGGGGGATATTTTGTCTTTACCTATTTTAAAACAATCCTTCTTATATAGGCTCTTCTTTTGGTGGAAGGGTGTTATCCTTCAGGGACCATGAGTTTCTTGATTTGTTTAGGAGAGCTTAAGGTTTCACAATTATACAGGGTTAACTCTCCTTAGGTCTTTTTATATTATTTCCTTGCTTACTTAGCTAAAAAAATGACAATGAAAATAGGGGCACAAAAAAAGTTTATTTTATATGTTTTATTTTTTTAAAATTTCTAGAATGCGCACTTTTGGGAAAAACAAGAAAGAAAGATTTTTTCTTGGTAACTGTCTTCTTTTTCAGTTAGGGCGTGCTTAGGTGAGGAAAAACACAGATTTTAGTCTGAATATGATGTGTTGACTGATCAAGGATTTTGAATCAACTGAAGGATCTCATGAGATTTGTTTTCTTTTGGTGGTGGTTGGGGGAGCTTAAGCAGCAACATGCAGTCCTTTTAAGTGCGTCTTATTTTAAATACTCAAGACTAGGATTTTTGGACTTTAGAGCTCCGTCACAGGGTGGAGGATGCGGGAGCACATCTGAATCCTGATGATTTGACGCAAATCTCTCTCTCTTTGGCTTACCAGCAACATACTGCTTCTCTGTCCTTTTGTTTTCTATTTAATTGATTAAAGTCACAGCATTTCCTGAAGGTTTAATAAGTTTTTCTGGATATTTTATTTTTCGAGGGGATGAAACTAGAAGAGCTCCAAGTTAGAACATTGGAGGGAAGTTTTAGAGTCCAAGGGATTAAAGTTAGAACATTGGAGGGAAGTTTTAGAGTCCAAGGGATTAAAGATCAGTAGAACTAAGACCGAAAACATGCATTGCAATTTCGAAAGTACTCAAAGAGATGATGACATGATAAAATTTGGAGATCAGGAGGTCCCTAAGGTTGATAATTTGAGATACTTAAGTTTTGTACTCCAGGGGAATAGAGAAAACGAGGAGCACATTACACGTAGAGTTAAGACAGGATGGTAAAAGTGGAGAAGTGCAGTTGAGAATAGAGAAATCGAGGAGCACATTACACGTAGAGTCAAGACAGGATGGTAAAAGTGGAGAAATGCAGTTGAGGTGATTTGTGATAGTAGGATGCCATTGAAATTGAAAAAAAAGTTCTGCAAAATTGCAATAAGAGCGGCGATTCTCTATGGTTCATAATGTTACGCAATAAATAAGAGGCGCGTTCAAAAAGTAAAGGTAGCAGAGATGAGAATGTTAAAGTAGATGAGTGGTATGACAAGGATGGATAAAGTTAGGAATGCAATTTTTAGGAAGAAATTAGGAATACACCCATTGAAGATAAGTTGAGAGAAAATCGTTTACGATGGTTTGAACATGTGTATAGAAGACTTGAGGACACACTCGTGTGACACTGTGATTTAATTCAAGTAGAAGGTGCTCCAAGGGGGAAAAATAGACCTAAAAAATTGTGGGATGAGACAATTAGAAACAATCTGATTGGTTTGAAGTTGACTGAAGGAATGATCCTTGAACGATTTGTATGGTGGAAAAGGATTCATGTAGCCGACCCTACTTAGGTGGAGCAGAGACCTTGTTGTTGTTATTTTTTCTGATAGTGTTTATATATATATATATAGGTTAAACATGTATTTCACTTAGATTTTTTATCAAAATCTTAGACACTTTAAATCCTTGGTTGAAATAAAATAGTTTACAATAGCTATTCTCTTGCTTGCAATGATTAAAGACAATTTTATCTGTATATGGTCACAGGTTTTGAAATTTTTGGTGGAGAGAAATTGCATCAATACACTTCATGGGCAGGTGACCGTTGGTACCCTTATCCTTCAGGTAAGTGTCTGGTGTCGGGACTAGATAGTTTTTTATTTTTTTTGGAAAAAAAATAAATAAAAAATTACTGCTGCTTTCTGTTATCTACTCTCCTTACAAATACACGGTGAGACATGAAATATCCACCTACTCGGGTGGGATGTTTATCTTGATTGATACAGAATTTCGTTCCTTGGTCTTGATCTACATTACCTACCAGGACTGTGCAGTTGGTTTGCTGTTTGCACTGCTTCCAATTCTGGGCGGCACTTCTGGTGTTCTTGAAGGAGCATTATCCCTGGGAAAATCGTAAGTAGAAGGGCATGAAGAACCAAATTTTAAGACATGACCTCTTTGCATTTCGTATATAACCCCCATTGTACCTATGAGAAAGGCATGCCTATAACTTTGTTAATTGAGTTTTGGCATAATATTAGCAATATATTGCGGATTTATTATGTTTCATATTTTGCATCTCAAATTGGTGAAAAGCTTGTCTGCTGCCATTAGAGTACGTGGAAGTGAACAATGATTGACTTGCATTGCATCTTCTTGACTTGAGCCATGTCGGGGTAGTCAAGAGATTCAACACATATAGCAAATCTGTGTGCACTAATATGCTTCAGTTGAGGTTCTTATCTTGTCTACCGAAGTAGTTGGAATTGGTTTTAACTTTAACCTGATTTAACCATCTTCACCATGAATCCTATGTATAAAGAATTATTGTATTAGCGATGAAGAATTTTTCTTAATTATCTGAAGGACGAATATAGATTTTAGAAATGTAAAATTTATGCTACTTGGTCATAAAAGCAGTCATATATGTGGAAGCTTTATAACACCATCAGATGTTTTTTTTAGAATCGGATTTACTGTTAAAAAGAATTTCCACCTCCTTTTTGTTAGCTCAGTTAGAGTAGTTGCACTCAAGTATGTGAAATATCTCTAACATATTGACATTCATACGAGAACATCTACGGCATTGAAATGGAAAATTATTAGATTGTCCTTGAAATTTTTTATCCTCAGTTTTTGGTTCATTGAATAAGTTTTTAATATTTCGACTATATTGAATCTATTGAGTTGATATCAACTAGATGTTGAATTTTGTATTTGATACCATTAAAGTTAACTGAAGTCTTGGTAAGGACTAAAAAATAAATTACTCTGCAAATAAGGAAAAAAAAATTGAAAACGAAAAACAAAGAACTATAAGATAAGAATACCTGAAATCTATCCAAACAAGACAGATGTTGGGTGGGAAAAGTGCCTTAGATTAGTTTTATTTTAGTATTCTGACGCATATAATCATAAATATTGGCAGTAATCCAATTTTTAAGTAATCATCAATCTACCAGTCAATCTATTGTTAATCAATCATTGCTTCTTCATTTTCTTGGTTTTTTTTCATAAGCAGCTACACCGTCCATAAACTAGGTATACTATTTATGCTCTTAGGATGCTTCAGTGAAACAGCTTCCTTTCTGCTTTACCTGAGTAATGGCGCACTTTGCACTTTGTTCGCTTCCATATTTACAGTTTCTATTTGACATTTCGTTTCTAATTTCTTTTCTAGGTTGGTGATTTTGATTATGTTCTTGGCCATTTTATTTATACTGTCCCATACGTGTGTTCCCAGGCTTCTTAAGTTGATGATAAGCCTATCATCACAGGTAAATCTGTATTGCTGCATATATCACCGTATATGTGTGTGTGTGTGTATATAAACTACATTATAATTTGCTATATTTTTTTTCCACGCCTTCAATATTTATTCACGTTTTTTGCTGAAATCCTTGCAGACTAATGAACTTTATCAGTTGGCATCTGTGGCTTTCTGCTTGCTAGTTGCATGGGTTTGCCTCATTTCCTGATTCCTGAGTACCATTCTAGCATCGTAATTAGCATATTCTTCTGGTTTTCTATTTCTTTTGCTCTTTTTTTAAGTCTTTCCCAAATGCTTTTATGAAGTCTTATCAGACCGAACTGGATGGTGACCCGGTTAAGGTGGGGTGTTCATGAGTCATTTGTTGGACCATAGGTTGAACCACTTGAATAAACATATATGTACGCACACACATATATATGCACCATTTATTTCGAGACATTATATCAAAAGATAGTGGTGCCTAGTGGACATAAGGCCTTAGCAAAAGGTTTTGCTTTCACATGGCTTAGCTTTGAACCTTGGGATTGCTTGTTTCAGTTTTTTTTTTTAACGATTCCATGTGCCAAAAATTGGACCACCGGTTCGAACTGGTTATACTGGAAAAATGCCGGTTTACTCCAAGTTTATGCAGAAGTTATCCAATTTAAGAATTGTGCAATCCTAGGGTCTGGTTTACTAGTCAAACCAGCTGTTCCAATCGGGGTTTACTAACTATGCTTTTATGCGGTCTATTAAGAAAAAGTAAATGGATAAAGAGAATACATAAGACTCGTCTTGATAAGATTCTTATTAGTTACTACTCAGTCCTCACCCACCAGCTTTTCGGGCATACATATTTTCACAGGCTGTCGTTTGTAGTGGATGTGTATAATGTACTCTCATTTCAGTGTAGTGACAAGCTCGGTTTAAGTTTTGAGTTGGGCTCCTTCGCTGCTGGGGTCATGATATCAACGACTGATCTTGCTCAACATACCCTCGAACAAGTAAGAATCTGTCTTTTTTTCTAAGCCTGAAAAAGAAAAGAAAAGAAAAATGTCCTGTATTTTTCTCTACAAATCAAGTTTCCCCGATTGTTTTTGCATGTTTTTCATCTCACCATGTAAAGTGTTTGGGCAGAAACTGTATTGAGCTTCCTTACTTCAATGTCGAGGATAGCTTTTCCACTGAGGTTTCAATGTTTGTGGTTATTGAAAATTTAGGTACTTAGATGTTTCAATACGAATATTCACACACACAAACCCCCCTTCTCTTGTGGCCAAATAATGACACCCCCACAAAAAGAAGGTGGATGAAGTATCTCGTCCCTGTTAAGCAGTTGGAGAAGGATATTATGATGTAATGGAATGGTTTCAGAAGTTAAGAAAATATGAAGCCAAAGCATGGCCTTGGCATCTGGAATAGCGTGGCTTCTACTGGTGCTAGTTCAAGCCTCATGGGTTATTGGTTGGTAGTTGGGGAAAGGGAAAAAAACTGAAGCCAAAATGAAGATAATAGATAGAGAAGGGAATGTATCTGCATGTGCGCGCGTGCACATACACATATTTCTATATTACAAAATAGCTTAAGTTTTTCAATTGAGAGACAATTTAAGATTTAGATTGAATTTGGGGGAATGGATGAAAACGTAAAGGAAAGATAGCCCGAAGTCCAATTTTGGTTTCTTCCCATTTTCGGCATGAGCTAACTATAGCTCAAATGGTAAACGATAAGGGTATGTTGCCATTTGTCCAAGCAGTTAGGGGTTCAAATCTTGCCCTCACATTTATAATATTTTCCACTCCTTCTCTCCTAAAACTTGATTTTTCTTTTCCTGTAACACTCTTCTCTCACTCTCTTATTTCCACGTGAACATTGAGTACTTTTTTTGCTCTTTTTGATTTTATCTTCTCCTTGTGTTTTTAAAATCGTATTTTTCCTGTAAAATTAATATATTAAATTATAATTGTTCTCATTATGTTATTATCAAGATAATTTTTTAATATAAATTAGTGTTTTTAGGCATGGGATATACATTAGTCTGAGTATATATATATATATATATATAAACTCTAACCCACGCTATGCTTTGTAAGAAGCATGCTTACTGGTTAGTTTGTCCTAAAGATTCAATGACAATGTAAGTCTTTATTTTTAAGGTGCAAAGTGTAAATAAAATTTCTTCTGGGTTGGAACCTGTAATAAAGAAGAGAGATGATGAGAAAAAATAAGAATGGTAGAGAAAGGGGGAATTTAGCTAGACATTATATTTGTTTTTTTTCAAAATTAAAATACGATCCAATGAGAAGTTATCACATTATGGAAACTATTTGCAAACTCAAAACTCTATTAAAAAAAAAAGAAAAAAGAAAAGAGAGATTACAAAACTTGAAACTCTAAAAAAAATGAGATTCGTGATGGGAAGACTTCTCAGGCCTCCTTTAAAACATTTATGCTGTCTTGTTAATATTTATGGTTGTTATCTCATATGCACAATTGTTTTACACTTGAATCTAAGTTTTACTATGAACTTCAACTGTTATACTATAAACCAACTGCTGGGCTACATTTGAAAATTCTGTTCACCTACTAACTAGTACACAACTCTTTCGCTCAGTTTGTGACCTCTCTTGAACTCGATCATCGCAATTGATTTATACTAGCTGACCAAAGTTTTGCCTTGTTTATCATGTAGTGTCTCCTTTTGTTTCAAATGACAGCTACACATCTTAGAAGTAGATGATGTGTTCCTATGACTTCCCAGTAGTGGCAACTAGACATTGTATACAGTAAACATCGAGCAAAGATGAATTTCGTTGCTGTATTGACCTATATGAATTCAGAATGTACTTGTAGAAAACTCAATGGGCCTCACTCACTCTCAAAAGACGCCTTGAAAGAGAAGGATTGCCCTAGGATTTATATTTAGCTCAGGATTAAGTAACAAAGTGATGTGAGATTCAACACGCCCCCTCACTCGTAGAGTGGACTTTGCCAAACTATTGCGAACGGATATCGGGGGGACTAACATCGATGTGGGATTTAACATGCTCCCTCACACTCACAGTGGACTTTGCCAAACTACTACGAACGGATATCGAGGAGGGGGGGGGGGGGGCAAGATCAATGTGGAATTCAACAAGCCCACTCACGTGCAGGGTGGACTTTGCCAAACCACTGCGAATGGATATCAGGGGGCCCAACATTGACGTTGGATTCAACACGTACAACATCAAACTAAAGGATTGACTCTGATACCATGTAGAAAACCCAATGGACCTAGGGGGCAAGATCAATGTGGAATTCAACAAGCCCGCTCACGTGCAGGGTGGACTTTGCCAAACCACTGCGAATGGATATCAGGGGGCCCAACATTGACGTTGGATTCAACACGTACAACATCAAACTAAAGGATTGACTCTGATACCATGTAGAAAACCCAATGGACCTAACTTACTCTCAAAAGACGCCTTGAAATAGGAGGATTGCCCCACTCCTTATAGATAGCTCAAGATTAGGTAACACAAGTGATGTGGGATTCAACACGCCCCTTCACGTGCAGAGTGGACTTTGTCAAACTATTGCGAACAGATATCGGAGGGACGAACATCAATGTGGGATCAATGTGGGATTCAACAGGAATATTATCAATAGTGATACATAATTGGTTAATTTTCCTTTTTTGTAGAACTCATATAACTGATGGAGTTGATGCTTTGACATTGTTTGTTCTCGCTTAGACCCTGATATTTTTCTTAAATCTTGGGTTTTGATACATGTATTCACTGTCGTTTAGGTTGAGCCCATTCGCAACCTTTTTGCAGCCCTTTTCCTTGCCAGCATTGGGATGCTCATTCATGTTCAGTTTTTGTGGAATCACATTGATGTTTTAGTTGCATCCGTTATCTTGGTTATCATTGTAAAAACTGCTGTGGTTGCCACAGTTGTCAAGGGATTTGGATACAGTAATAAAACGTCATTTCTTGTAAGTTTTTCTTTAAAATTCGTATAGTTCTATAAATTCTGTGTTCTTGTTTCTGTTTCGGTAGTGTTTGGTTTCATGGAATTGGAGCTTAGAAATTGGAATTACAAATAAATAAAAATGAAAACGCACGTAAAAATCTAAAAAATTGCATGTGTTTGTTTCTACTTCCAATTCCAAGGCTTCAATTCCATGTTACCAAACGCGACCTTAGAGTTTTGTTGACATAGAACTTCGTTTTGGGATATGTAGGTTGCTATATCTCTCGCACAGATTGGAGAATTTGCTTTTGTTCTTCTGAGTCGGGCTTCTAATCTTCATCTAGTCGAGGTAGTTTTCATATTAAAAAGCCCGTTTGGTTGTCCTTCAATTTGAAAATTTTAGTATGTTTTCAAGTAGTCATTTATGAATTGTTATACTATAATGTTTAATCGTAAGAATTAAAAACACCTACCTTGGCTAGCTAATTGTTTTAGTTCTGGTTTAGTTGCTAAGAGTAAAATATAATTTAAACATTTCACTAAACTAAAAATATTTAGAAGGATATAGGCAAGCAAAAAAATTCCTATTTTGGGTATATACAATAGAGATCTACTCTCAATTATATAGGTGAAAGGACAGACTGAAAAGGAAAATAATGCCCTAATTAATAGGCATGGAATACAAAAAAGAAAAAAAGATTAGACTCCCATTCAAGCTGAGGTGAAGATATTGTTTAGCCCTACCTTGACAATAACTGACTGAAGATGTGATGGTCCAATCGATTTGGTGAACATGTCAGCTGCCTGCTCGGACGATGAAATGAAGGTAGGAGTAACGACTCCAGACCGAACTTTCTCTCGTATAAAGTGGATATTAACTTCAATGTGTTTAGTTTCCACATAAAGGACTGAATCAGAAGATAACATTCCGGCAAGTTTTTTATCACAGAATAGCATAGACGAGTTTGTCCCAAGAAACCCTAATTCAGTCAAAAGAGAATGTAGCCAAAGAAGTTCCCACGTTCCTTGAGCCATAGCATGGTACTTAGATTTGACGGAAGATCGAGAGACAACTGCTTGTTTTTTGCTTTTCCATGAGATAAGGTGTAGTTGCCTCGAAAGGTGCACTGGCCAGAAGTCGTTCGTCTGTCATCGATAGGCCTTGCATAATCAACATTTGTATAGCAGGAGAGTCTTTTTTGGGACCCAACAACATAGAAGAGACCAAGACCAGGACAAATGTTAAGATACGTGAGGATGTGATTGACTGCATTCAAGTGGGATGTATATGGTGTATGCATAACTGGCTCACAACGCTCACAATATAGGTAAGATCTGGTCTTGTATTAGTTGAGTAGATGAGGCATTCCACAAGTCCCTGATATACCGATGGCTCCGATAGAAGTTCTCCCGATTCTGTTGACAACTTAAGGTTTGGGTCCATAGAAGTAGAGGTAGGTTTGCGTCGAATTATCGAAAGCGGCCCAAATCCTTGATGTCGAAGGACTTCCCAAGTTCATTTTTTAAACAGTCAATGCCTTGCGTGTAATCTCCTATAATGATGTTATCATCCACATTGACAAAAAGGATAATGTACTGACCCTGAAAACCGCGAATGATGCATGTGTGATCGGAAAGGCACCGGGTAAATGCCATAGTAAGGATGATATCACTGAACCGACTAAACCTTGTGTGTGGGGAGTCTGGGGACTGCTTAAGTCCATATAATGATTTTCGAAGGCAACAAGCTTTCCTTGAATACTCTCCTTGATCCCAAAAACCTTGTGGTGAATCCATGTGGATAGTTTCCAACCGATCGTTGTTGAGGAACGCATTCTTAACATCCCTGATGAAGAGGCCACGAGTGAGAGGCAACTAAGGAGATGAGAAGGTGAACCATTGTCAACTTAGCAACAAGGACAAATGTAGCACCAGTCTTTGCCTGGTATTTGCGTGGATCCTTTGACAACGAGGCGTGCCTTATACCAATTAATGGAACCCCATCCAATGAATACTTTGAACTTTTGGAAAAATTACTATAGCTCGTAAACTATATGGGTTAAAATTTTAATTTGGTGGACTATTCACCAAAAACCCCTTTAATTAAGTGACGTGTAATACAAATCATTTTATCCAAAATAAGATAATTTAGACAATCAAATATGCCCGAGTGTTCCCGGCTTATTCTAATTGAAAGTTTTGTTATTTATATCTATGTATCTAACTTCCCCTTTGCGTTTACATTGTAATTCAGCATCTAGTAGTAGTATGATGAAGTAATAGCATTTTATTGGTTTTGCAGGATAAACTATATCTACTGCTGCTTGGCACAACAGCTCTTAGCCTGGTATGTAGCCCAAATTTGATTTAGTGTTTTACAGAGTAAAACTTAGAGATAACACATCCTTTTTTTTTTAATTATTTTTTATAATGAAAAAAGGTTAATTGAACAAAAAGTAGAAAAAATTGGTAGATTACATGAAGGTGATATTTTAGGCACCGTTTTAAAACGTTTTTTAAAAATAGCGCTTATTTTGCACTTAAATAAGTTTTTTAAAAACTCGAAAAAGTAAAACATGATTTTATTTGTTTTTTTCCGGAAAACAAAAACTGGTTGCTTTTTGTTTTTTTGATTTTTATATTATAGGATATTTATGCTTAGCCTGCAATGTCCGATAATAACGCTGGAGTTGTGGATATGGTTGTACGAACATTGGATGTTGGATATCTCACGTACATCCATTTTTCTTTTTCTTTTTTGGTAGAGGGAGCATCCCCACTTTGAAATCGCTCTGTTGGGATGCTTGTTTAACTTTTGTATTCATCTCGTTCCTTATTTAAATGGAGATCGATGGATTAGAACTTCTCCACCTATATTTTTTCAAACATTTAAGAATTTTTTTTTGTATTAAGAGGTCACTTGTAGGAATAATTCTAAGATATAATATCTACACTATCAAACACGCTTTCAATTTTTCGCTTTTTCTTTTAAGTATTTTTTTTTTGGCTTTTAAAATTACTAAAAAAAAGGGCGTTGTCAAATGGTGTCTATGAAAATTTCGGTAGAGATGTTGTAGTCCATAAATCTCTTAAAATAAATATATAAATATTGAAGAAATGAAAAGCAACTATTTTTTATTAAAAGAGGAAAAAGTTACTACTTTATTTTTAAAAGTATTTTTTTAAAACGCAAAACAAATATTATTTATATTTTTACATATTATTTTACTTTAAAGCGAAAAAGTAGTTAAAAAAGCGTTATCAGGCATAGAACCCTTGATTTTTATGCAGGTGACTACACCGTTGCTCTTCAAGCTGATTCCTGCTGTTCTTCATATCGGAATTCTGTTAAGATGGTTCTCCCCCGATATCCCAAACAAGGTAATCCCCTGCCTTCTATGTTATTTCCATTCCTTGAGGTGGCGTTTCGTTAGTGTTTCTGTTCCCACAGAAACTCAGAACAAGAAACATAAATATGGGAACATAAAAATTTTGTTTTTACAGATTTTTATCATAAATTTCTGGGAACAGAATAGAATATCATATATTTTTTTCCCCTTTTTCAGATTTCTGTTTTTGTTCCAAATTTCTGTTCCTGTTCCTAGAAAACTAGGAAGGAGACAAGGAAAACTGTTTCTATTCTACTACCGGATTTCAAGAAAAAAAAAATCTGGGAACAAGTACAATTTGTTCCCAAATCTTCATTTTTATTCAAAGTTTTCTATGAACACAAACCAAAATTTGGGAACAAAAACAATAAACAAATGGCACCCTATTTTTTTTTTTTTTTCACGAAACCTCTTGGGTTCAATAAATACACCATATATATATATATATATGTGTGTGTATATGTCTGTATGTATGTATGTTTTTTTTTCTTTTTTCCAGATTGGATTTGTTTCGCGGGTAGACAAACAACGTATTAGTCTGACGATGGCAAGGGTATAAAAAAAGAATGCATTACATGATAAGTTTGGGCGGTTTGCCTACTGGTGCGGGTGTTGTTGTTTGGGCGGGTTGACCCGGCCCGTTGCATACCCCTAAGGCCCTAATGATAACTCTATATTTTACATCTCCTCTCTTTGTTCTTCTAAGTTGTAATTTCTTCTTAAAATTTTTGTTCATTCTCGATTTTCTCTCTTTCTATTTGTCTCTTGCATGTATTTTCAATATATATAATGCTAAAAATAAACTAGAAAAAATTATTGGAGCAAATTATTTTATAATTCCCCATTTGATTAATTTTATTTTCTATTATAATAATAATAATAATAATAATAATAATAATAATATAGACTGTTGTTATAGATGCCCTTACACTGTTTAAATTTTGATGTTCAAAACGATATTGCTGACAACATCAATTTCATTTTTTTTGGGGAAAAAATTTATTAATTTTTGAAGTTTTTTTTTCTAGAGAATTTATTTTTTAATTTTTATTAATATTTTAGATGTTAACAAGTATATTAAAAATAAATGGGCATTTATTGGAGGATCTTCCTTTGGACTCAAATCTATCAAATCAAATGACCACCCAGTTATTTTTCATGAACCGAGTAACATTTTTGGAATATATGGACAAACATGTCCCTCTTAACATTAATTTTATTTCATATTTACAGTCTTAATAATTTTTGCAAATATATATTTTAAAATTTGGGGACAATTACCATAATCAACCAATTTAAAACTTTTATTGTAAAATCACTCATTAGTTATTTTATAATTTTTCTTTTTATTAACAAATTATATTGAAATAATTGCCTATTTTTTATATTTAAAATGATATTCTGATCGTGTGTTTTGGATAAAAAAAATTGTTCATGTTCAATTCAACAAATTATATTTGTTTAAGTTGTTGAATCCAGTTGTGTTGAATTCAACACATTAATTCACATTTATATAAGATTTTGTGTTTGTTTGGAATGTGACTAACGTTCCGGATACTATTATGTTAAATATAACACTGAAACACAATGAACATTTAAGAGGAAACATAGTATTATCATGTGGAATATAACATCATATCTTCTATCTGTCATTTGTTTTGTATCTAACAAGATAAGATGAGAATTCAACACAAACCATGAATCCCAATAATCAAACTTTTTCGATTAATTGATAATGTGAATTCTACACATATTATTGAATTCAACACAATCGTGAATGACTAATTTCAAATTTCATAAATAACTTAACGTGTTGAATTCAACTTGTATTATATTTCTTCAACGCAAAATATATGATTGATATCATTTTGAAGTTTTAAAATAGACGATCATTCAATGCGTATTACATTCTTTTATGCAAAAAATATAATAGACATATCATTTTAAAACTAAAACAGACAATCATGGTTGAGTAATTTAATAATGTAAATAACAAAATAAAATTAATTTGTTGTGTGATTATTTAAAGAGTTTTTAGTATAATTAATTACGGTAAATAGTTTTTTTTTGGATTAGATATTTCGAGAATATCTCCACTATTTTTATTTATGATAACTGTTTTATTTGAATTTAATTTATCAGTTGTGAGCGTTTTTGTCAGGCAAAATGAAAAAAAAATTTAAAATGAGATTATTTTGTTCAGAAAGTCAAGTCATCTAGATTATTTGTTTCATTTGTAATGAATATGTATTGATTGGTATTTTGTGTTACAAAATAGGTCCTGGTGGTTATTTTCTAAAATATAAATTCAACACTATTTAACGTCAACTCGATAAATTTAATTTAATTGATGTTAATTAAAAAACTAAAAACTAAAAAAATAAAATAAAAATTGAACAAAGTATTGTAAGTGATTTATTTAGACAATGATTTAATACTTTTCTTATTTGTAAATTTCTCTTTCATTATATTTGTATGGTTTTATATCAAAGATACTCTTGTCATCTTAACAAATTCTAAACTTAACTCTTATAATTTTTAGGGAAATTTGTCTAAAAATTTCATCCCATAAAAATACCATTTTATGTAAGCCTGTAATAGTGATTTTTTTAGATATAAGATGGTCCTTGAAAAAATATTTTTAGAATCTTGGTACCTCTAAAGAAGTTTTCTTAATTTTTATAATATCTGTGACATTACTTATTATATTTTATTGATAAAAATATTTTATTTTGAATATTTTGATAATTAAATTTTAAATTAAATTTTAAATATACTAGATCATTATGGGAGATTTGTGCATATTGTCTGGTGATAAGTTAAACAAGCCTCATTCAACCTTGTAAAAAATCACTGGTTTGGTTGCCGTACATACAAAGCCCCATCTCTGAAACCATCACTGAAGTGTCGGGTCTAGTATGGCTATGCCCCCTTCACTTCCCTCGTTCAACCTTCTCTCTCCTTCCTCCACTTCTCCTCCTTCAACCTCCACCACCTTCTTTCTCATTCCCTACCCATACCCCAATCCTTCAACCACTCTCAGAACTCTCAAATTCAAACTCTCTTGTTCCAATCACACCATCCAAATCGATACCCACCAGCAATTCAATCCCCCGACGACGACGAAGAAGAAGAGAAAACCCAGACCGAGTTTTCTCGATCAAATTCGCGATAAATGGTCTCTGAAAACCGTTTCTACGAGGCAAAAATTTCCATGGGAAGAGAAAGAAGAAGTGAACGAAAGAGATTTTGGTGAAGAAGACGAAGAAGACGAAGAAGACGAAGAACTAGGGCTGCCGCTTTCTCGGGCGGTTGTTACTGAGCCTGAGACTGAGAATGCGTTGAAATTGAACTCGTCGCCATGCGATTCGGTGAGCTTCGGTTCTGGAAATCGTGTGATTTTGGCTCCTTGGGTTCATGGAAAAGGATCCAGGGAAACCCAATTTGGCTCGGAAGGTAGAATTCCACAGCACAATGCTAACGACGGCAAAGAATTTGATGGATTCGGTTTTAGTAATGGAGAAGTATCCAGTAGTTTGGTTGAAGAATCGAAGAAATTGGAGAAAAAACCCAGGAATTCGGAAAGTAGAAATCCACAAAACAATGCTGAAGAATGCGAAAATTCTTACGGATCCGGTTATAATAATGAAGAAGAATCGGGTAATTTGGTTGAAGAATGGAAGAAATCGGAGAAGAAACCCAGTTTTAATTTCAAATTTGGAGAAAGTATTGTTCGAAACGATCCAATCCCAATCCCAATCCCTACTGGGTTACCACAGAAAATGGAGATTTTGCCGGTTGGGTCCAATGAAGAACTTGATGAAATTGCTTCTCAGGGATCACCATGGGGAGGACACAGCAGAGAGGAATCCATGGAAGGCGATAGGTTGAAGAAGAACAACACAGAATTGGCAGAGAAATCGATTCCAGAACCTGAATTGAAGAGGCTGAGGAATGTGGCGTTGAGGATGGTGGAGAGAATCAAAGTTGGAGCTGCCGGTGTTAATCGGGCATTGGTGGATTCCATTCATGAGAAGTGGAAGGAAAATGAGGTGGTGAAGTTGAAATTTGAAGGACCTCCTACCATGAACATGAAAAGAACTCATGAGATCTTAGAGGTTAGTAATGGCTTCCGCGCATTAACTACACTAGCTTATGGTTGTGTATACTTGTTTTGGTTAACAATTTACAGGCATCTTATCAATGGAAGCTAGGCGGCGTTTGTTTAGTGTTAATGTTCTCAAAATTTTGGCTGTTCCCAAAAAACTTGGGAAAAAAAGAGATTTGGGAGCAATGTTCTTTAGTTCCCGGATATGTGTTCTACAAATTTGGGAACAGAAATAGAAATATGTGAATAGAAGCACTAAACAAACGAGGAATGTTTTTCCCTCTTCTATTCCCATAAATCGTGGAACATAAACAGAAAACTGGAAACAGAAAGAATTTGTTGTAGTTTTTATATATAATAATTTACACTCTTTTATGTGGTCACTTTGCATTTTATCCGTGGAAACCAGGTGATGTCTGTTTAGTGTTTCTGCTTCCGTCTTTTGTTTCTGTTCCCAGAAAACTTGGAACAAAAAACAAACTGTTTCTGTGTTGATCACATAAAGTTTTTCGGGAAAAAAATAGTTTTTCTTTAAATTTCTATTTCTGTTCCTGCCTTCTTGACAAATGATCAAAACCACTAAAATCAACGGGCTGCCAGTGGCGGAGTCGCTTAGCTCGGGTGGGGGGGGGAATAGTTTTTTTTAGATTTCTATTTCTGTTCCCGCTTTTTCTCGAGACATAATCAAAACCACTAAAATCAATGGGCTGACAGTGGCGGAACCACTTAGCTCGGGGGTGGGGGGAGGCTCAAGGCCCCTCAAGCCTCAACTTTTGAAAATTTTCATTTTTATCCTCATATTTTTATAAAACTTCAATTAAAATCCTTAAAATTAAAAATCTTAAAAAAGAAAAATAGCCCCCCCCCCCCCCCAATCAATTTTCTAGATCCACTGTTGTTGGCTCTTCTTATATAAAACTTGCATTTCATCAGAGCAGGACAGGAGGCTTGATAATATGGAGATCAGGGAGTTCAGTAGTGTTATTCAGGGGATTTTCCTACAAATTTCCGTGCGTACGATCATTTGTTAAAGAACATCAAGAACGATCTTCAAGTGATCATCAAGTGAATGGTAACAATAATCAAACACCAATAGCATCAAATGAAGAAGTGATGGATTTGAGTGAGGTTGAGCTTATGTTGGATGAGCTCGGTCCACGTTTTGAAGATTGGTCAGGCCGTGAACCACTCCCTGTTGATGCAGATTTGCTTCCCGATGTAGTCCCTGGTTATAGGCCTCCTTATAGACTCCTCCCTTACGGTGTGAGACGATGTCTTACAGACAAGGCCATGACTTTTTACCGCAATACTGCAAGAATCATGCCTCCTCATTTTGCCCTAGGTATGCATGAAATTGAAATCAATGATTTTTTTTTTTTTTAAATATTTATATTTATTATTGTTGGGTTTATCCCACTTTGGATGTGGAAGGGGCTGGGTGGTCAGGTTATAGGTGTGAGGAAAAATCTCACCTTATGAGTTAGTTTTTGGGGCTGAGAGAGTCCCAAAACAACCCTACATTGGTATCAGAATTCAAATTACAACAACTCTGACCTAATAGCCATAAAGGGAGAGACTGGTTGAGAGTTAGCCGACTAAAAGCCCAATGTGTGAGGGAGAGATTGTTGGGTTTATTTCACATCAGATATGGAGGGGCTGGTGGTCAGGTTATGAGTGTGAGGGAAAATCTCACTTCATCAGCTAGCTTTTGGGGTTGAGAGAGGCCCAAGCTACCCTAGAATTACTAATGTGTTTTTTTTTTGAATTTCAAAAGGAAGAAACAGAGATTTGCAAGGTTTGGCTGCGGCTATGGTGAAGCTCTGGGAAAGAAGTGCTATTGCAAAGATAGCTATTAAACGTGGAGTATATAATACTCGCAACGAGAGGATGGCCGAGGAACTCAAGGTTGAAATTTAGGTTTTTTTTTTTTTTTTTTTTTTTTTTTTTTCAATTATGTTTTTCGAGATAAGATCATGAAAATGAACTTGAGGGATATTAATACTAGATGATCTTATTAATGCAGTTTTTAACAGGAGGAACGTTGCTCTCTAGAAACAAGGAATACATCGTTTTCTACAGGGGTAACGATTTCTTGCCTCAAAATGTTTCCGAGAAATTAGTAGAAGCCAAAAAACTATCAATTGCTCGACAAGACGAGGAAGAACAAGCACGGAATGAAGCCTCCCCTTTAATCGCTGATCCAAATGTCAAAGTTCCATTAGTTGCAGGAACTCTTGCAGAAACCATGGCAGCCACCTCTAGGTGGACAAACCAACAAAGCAATGAAGACATACAGAAGATGATGAGGGAGGAGGCTTTGGCTAGACATGCATCGCTCGTCAAATATCTTGAGAGGAAGCTTGCTCTTGTAAGTCATAAACGTGGGATTGGCGTTTGTTTAGGCACTGTTTGGAACGTTTTATTTAAAAAAAGAAGAAAATTTGATAAGAATAAAAAGTGCTTTTTACTTGAAGCAAAAGTGAAAAATCAACATTATGTTTGATAGTGTGGAAATGATACCTTAGGTCCCGTTTGGTTTCCGTTCTTGCTCTCAAAATTTTGGAATTAATGTAATAGAAATGCGTTTGGTAAACATGTTTCTGTTCCCAAAATTTTGGGAGTATTTCCTGAATTCCTTAAGAATTTGAGAAACAAAAAAGCATTGATTCCTATTCACTCTTACAAACTTATTCCCACTACCACCCTATCAGCCACCACCACCTGCTGGCTAAAACAACCACCACCAAGCTGGCCACCAGGCAATACATTTAAAGAGAAAAAAAAGAAGAAGAAATGTTTCAACCAAACATGTTTCTTGTTTCTGTGCTCATAAATTAAAAGACATAATTTCAAGACAATATTCGTTATCAAACATGTTTCTATTCTCGGAAACTCCAGAACAGAAACAAAATTTTCATTCCAATTTATTAGAAGTACAAACCTAAAAGCAGAAACACTAACCAAACGCCACCTTAGTGTTAATACTGATAATACGTCAATTAATCCAACAGAATTTATAGATGGTTGAGAAAAATTGGGTGGGGAGGTTCTATGTGATTGATCTTCGTTGATTTTCTAAAATATATAAATCAAATAAATGAAAAGAAACCATTTCGCTTTCCCAAAAAACAAAAAAATTAAAAATGATGTTTTTACTTTTTTTTTTTTATATATATATTTAAAATTATCTTTTAAGTGCAAAATAAATACTACTTCCAAATTATTATTTTTTTCCGCTTAAAAGAGCGTATTATCAAATGGTGTCTTTGTGTTATGTTTATGTATTTCTCTTTATGTTCCCCCAAAACTTGTAACAAATGCAAAAATATAACAAAAAATTCTTGTTATGTTCTGTTCCTAGATTTTGGAAACATTTTTTAAGAAAAGAACAGATAGAGAATTTTTTGTTCCCAGATTTTGAAAACAGAAACAGAAATTTGGCACCTTTGATTTTTATGCAATTGGATTTTTGATCCAATATGGTTAAGCAGGCGAAGGGGAAGGTTAAGAAGGCTGAGAGGGCTTTACACAAACTACATGAGTCTCTGGAACCAGCCGAACAACCAACTGATTTGGAAACGATTGTTGACGAGGAGAGATTTCTATTCCGTAAAATGGGTCATAGCATGAAACCGTTTTTGGTTCTAGGTACGGAATTCCCTCTATATTCTTGGATGCCGTTCTGTTTCTCTTCCTAGAAAAGAATTAGAGTTATCTGCTTCTGTTCCAAGTTTTATGAGAACATAGGTCAAAAAAGAAAAAAAAAATGACGAAAAAAAAATAATAACCCAAAAAAAAAAGAACACTAAGATGCTGTTTGGTTCAGTTTTTGAAAAATTTGAAAAGAATTTTTGAAAATTGTGAGAAGTTGTTTGGTTTAGATTTTGAAAATGATTTTTGAAAAATATGAGCAGTTATGTGATGAATTGAGAATTTTGAAAATTGTTCAGTAAAAGTGTTTTCGAGTTTTGTTGTTAATGGTCTGTTTGGGTTGAGGGAAAGGGTGATGGAGGGGACGGGAGCGCCCAACTTTCCGAAATTTTACTATTTTAACCCTATTTAATTATTTTAGTACGAATCACCTTTTATTAATCTCTTACATATATATACATATATAAGGGTATAATAGTCATATTACATAATGAAAAATGAAACTCTCCTCTTTTTATCCAAACACAACAAAGGAAAGGCAATCTCCCTCTATTTCGTTCCCTCCAGTGGAGGAGCGAATTAAGGCCCGAGGGCGCTCAAGACCCCCCTCCCGAAAAAAATAAAAAATAAAAAATTATACCTTATAAGCCCCTCTGATTTATTTAAATATCGTGTAAACCTCTAAAAACAAATTTCCCCCCTCCCCCAATCAATTTTCCAGGATCTGCCGCTGCTTCCCTCCCCTCTACTCTCCTTCCCCTCCGTCCAAACAGATTGTAAAAGAGAAACAATCGTATTTTGAGTTTTTGAAAATTGAGAACAATATCTAAAGAGCAAAACAAACGATCCCTTATTTTTCTAGCAGCTTTTGGGAAATTGTAAAGAACCTTTTTTTTTTTTGCATAGGGAGGCGTGGAGTTTTTGCTGGAACGATCGAAAATATCCACTTGCATTGGAAGTACCGGGAGCTTGTAAAGATACTTGTGGAACGAAAAAGCTTTGCTCAAGCAAAACACATTGCGATCTCTCTCGAGTCCGAGAGCGGCGGTGTGCTTGTTTCTTTAGACAGAACAACCAAAGGCCATGCAATTGTACTCTACCGCGGGAAAAATTATCAAAAACCCCTTGAGTACAGGCCCAAAAACCTTTTGACGAGAAGGCAGGCTTTGGCTCGATCCATTGAACTTCAGAGACGCGAGGTAGTGTCTAAATCTATAAGCCTCGATCCCCCTTATTTATCTTTCTATGTTAGCTAATGATTGACTGACAATTAGGTAGGGTTGTTAAACGAACTAAGCTAATTGAGGCCAGCTTGAGCTCGGCTTAAAAAACAAAAAAGAAAAAAAGGTCGTTCATTTATTAAACGAGACGAGCACGAGCTCGAGTTCAAACTTTTGTCCGTTTAATATTTCAAATGAGACGAGCTTTGTTCACGAAACAGCTCGAATATGTTTGCAAACAAATTAACTACAAATTGCACCTTCAAGTCTGTTAAATTTTCAACCGTTGCACTTAAGTCTTAAGTACAGGGGTCTAAGTGGTGATAAAAATAACATAGGAGTGCAAATTGCAATTCTGTCTAACTATAGGGCTGCAAAGTGTAATTAACCCTTAAAAATATATGATTATGTTTCCGAGCTCGAGCTTGAGCTCGTTTATGTTTTGAGCCAAGCTCGAGCTCAGACATATTTACACGAGCGGAGCTCGCACATTTTATGTTGAGCTCGGCTCATTTAAAAATAAAAATAAATAAACAAGCATGCAAATCTAATACTTGGCTCGTTTACATCCCTAATAATAGGTCATGTTCGGAAGACGGTAATTGAATATCAATCTGATGACCCTTTTTTTTTTAGGCACTAAAGCATCATATATTGGAGTTGCAAGGAAAGATCGAGAAGCTTAAGTCTGAGCTGGTATATATTTATTATTCTCTCTCAAATATTATGTGAGGCAAGGGAAATTTAGGTGGCGTTTGGTAACCGTTTCTGTTCCCATCCCAGCAGTGGGATATGAATGGAATGGGATGGAATGAGATGAGAATTCTGTTTTCTTCTTGAGAGTAGAATCACGTTTGGTAGCAATAATTTTTTTGTTGGTTTTGGGAACAGAATCGCGTTTGGTAACGATTTTATCCTAAAATCATTTATTTATTTTTTTTGAGATTTTTTTTTTTGTTTTGGCCGGATGGCGGCGGCGGGTGGGTGATGGTGGCCGGCGCCTGGAAAGTTGCCGGCGGCGGTGGTGGGCGGCCGGCGATGTCGGAGGTGACTGGCAATGGTCGCCGGAGATTGCCGGCGGCGGACTGTGGTCGGCCGGCAGATGAACAGTAACAAGTGGTTTTGGGAATGGAATGGGAATTATGAGAAACAATTTTTTTTTGTTTATCATTTTTTAAGAAAAAAGTGATCACAATTCTCAAATAAGAATAGAATGAGAACGGGAACAAAAATTACCAAACACTATTCTCTAACAGAATTCCCAAAAATCTAGGAATGGGATGGAAATTTCTGGAATGGAAACGGTTACCAAATGGCGCCTTAGTTACACAGTGGAGATCTTTTTATTTTTATTTTTCGGTCCAATTTGCAGGAAGATATGAAGACCGTAGAGGAGATCGACGAGGCGACTTTGTACTCAAGGTTAGATGATGCTTCTGATGATGACAGCGATGACACAGAGGTAATAAACTTAGAAAATATTGTGTGTATGTATATATACACACACATAATTTATTGTTTTTTGGGTTAAATTGCATTTCAACCCCACCGTAATTGGCCCGTTTTTCACTTTAGCCCATGTAATTTGAAAACGTGCATTTTACGATCGTATGTATTTAAATGCCCCCTCTATTAATCATTCCATATGTGACCAATTTGAATAAACAAATTTCTTATGGATGATCTATATATACATGGATTTCTCTCATCAAATGTTTTGTTGCTCAAACAGGAAGAAGGTGAAGCGGCATACCATGAATGAAGACGACAATACTTCAAACGGGCTAAGGTATGCACGATTTTTTTCTAAATATCAATTTTTTCATTACGATCATAGATGTTATGTATATGTATATGTCGAAAATTAATAAAGGTTGTATTTTATTTTTAAATGAAACTATTTTTGAGTAATAAATATTTTTTTTAAAAATACTTTAAAAAAGTGTACCATGCAAAACTTTTTTTTTTTTTTTTTAATTAAAGTACAATTATAGTTGAGTCTTCAGTGAAGCTAATTGACCCAAAAAAAAACAGACGAAAAAAAAGACAAAAATGGATTCAAAGAGTGATGAAATGTCACATATTATTAGATCTCACAATAAAATCTAGTAATAGGGCAGGGCCAGCTACAGCCAGCTTGAATGGACCAAAGGGGCATGGTTGGTTGAAAGTGAAACACATATGGAAGAAGGGGATTTGTCCATTTCCCTTTTGGTCAAAACCCACTAATTAATCAACCTTTGTTGCCCAAGTATTCCCTACCAATCTCCAACTTTTTTTGTCCCGAACCAGCTTACCCACATTTTGACTAATCATCTCACCGAGCGATATAAAAAGTACACTTTTCCACATCGCTGTGGTGCATTCAGGATTAAATGTAAGATTTACTTTTCGAAATGCTTCTCAGGAGAGTCGAACACTGATTAACAGGGAATAGGAGTACCTTCTATTGCTAACCAGACTAAGACCTCTGGTGTAATCTCCGCTAATTAATATTACGTTTTATTGTGATACTTAAAGTTTAGTGGAATTCCACTACTCATGTATAAAGTACCATAGTTTCAGTTAATAATATTTTTGTACCAAATTCATGTCGATTTATGGCTGATTATATTGCCACTTACCTCCTATGTCATTTAAAAAATGACCATAAAATTCTCGTCATTTGAAAGATATCAGTCCGTCCCAGGACCGAGTATTTCGTGATTAATGATACAAATATCCTTACTCCTATTTTTTTTTTTTTTTAAATAAAATAAAATCATTTTCACCCTACATAAAATTCACCGACATCTCTATCAAATATCTCCAACAACCCCTTAAATTTCCCCCTGGGTTTGTTGTCCAACCCCTTGCGGTCAACCCCCGCTCCTTTTTCTCCTTTTTCCTCCTCACATCTGTCTCTCTCTCTATATATATACACACACACATAGATAGAAATAGGCGCCACCGCGGTGACTACTCGCCGAAGAAGAAGGATGAGGAAAATGAGGGCGGAGAATGTGAAAAAAAAAAGAACTTAGAGGGATATCAAGTGTTTAATTATCTTTTAATTTTAAGGGCAAAATTATAAATAAAAAATTAATTATTAGTAACTTTTGACATAGAAAGTAACGAAATAGTATTTCGTAAACATGATAAAATGTTAATTGATATTTCTCAAATGACTTGGGAACTTCGTGATCATTTGTCAAATAACAAAAAAGGTAAATGAACAATGTCTCACTCAATTGATGTGGGATTCCAATCCCATCGAGGGTGGTGGGTGAGTAGAAAGACTGGAAAAAAAATAAAAAATCAAGTCAACCGAAGAACATTTCATGTTTTTAAAAACTATTTTCAAAAATTATTTTTAAAATATATATGTTTTTTTTTTTTTTGAAAAAATTTGAAAATTGTTTTCGAAAACCCGACTAAACAGACCCGAAATTCTTATTCAAAAAGTAAGAAATTGAGTTCAAAATACCTCAATGCAACAATTAGTATATATAGTATTATGACATTGAGAGTTAGTGAAAATCCTATTTAATTTAATTGTCCACATTAGAGGGGGAAAACAACATGGTTATGTTTGGGCACTTTGGCTTTGAACCTAACAATTTTTATATATTTATTTTGTTTATATATATATATATATATATATATAACACTATATTTTATTTTAAAAGTTTCGACCCGGAGGCTATTTTTGTTAGAGATGATGTTCCATCCTAGTTTGGCAAGAAAAGCTTCATTTGTTTTCCTAGCCTTTCTGATCCCTAGAACCCCTTGAGTGTCGTAGTTTCAACTAATGAGTGGTAATAACATTTTTGTACCAAATTTATGTCCCCCTCTTGTAGATTTATGGCTGATTATATTGTATGTATTGATGAAAGGGATAATAGTCAAAACTCCTAGAGGCGTTAAAAACTTTGATTTAGCCCCATATATTTTAAAAAGATAGAAGCCTCGCACATATAATAGTCACGCGCCAGTTACATGTAACTATTTTGTATGTAATATTACTATATTAGTTGTAAGTAATTTTTTTTTTTTTTTTTTACATGTAACAATTTTGTGTGTAAAAAATTTGTTTGATGTCACAAAATATATATAATTAGTTAAAAGTAACTAATTATATATAATTTTTTAATTACATGTCTCTGATATGTAATTAAAAAGTTTGATATTTTTCAGTTACATGTACCAATAATGTGTAATTTTTTAGTTACATGTCTCTAATATGTAACTAAAAAGTTTGATTTTTTTCAGTTACATGTTCCAATAATATGTAACTTTTTTAGTTACATGTTTCTGATATGTAAATAAAAAGTTTGATATTTTTTCAATTACGTCACAAAATATTACACATATATATATAATTGTAACATGTAACTAAAATATATATAACCAAAAATACCTAAATTTATGTGAAAAATAACAATTATGAAATTGTAATTAACATTAGTTACATGTAACAAAATTCACTATAAATATCCAATATATTCATTAAGGGTTCCCTATAATTTCTATAATTTTTCTTCAATTCCTGCAATACGGGACTAAAACACAAGTGAAATCTAATTTAAAGGATTAAATCAAAACCTAATAATACAAAAAGACTTTTCACCAATTAGACTTAAAAAATGGGACTTTTCAATAATTTTCCCTTGATGAAATTCCGCAAAATTTGTAGCATTACACTAAAAATTGAAAGTTCAAATTCAAGTGTAAGTAATAACATTACTGGAAATCTAAAGCGATATAACTGAAGATAAGATTTTTTATCACTTACCTCCCGTGTTATTTGGCAAATGACCATAAGATTCTCATGTCATTTGAAAGATATCAGTCAGCCCTTTGGACCGAATATTTCGTGATTAAAGATACAAAAATCTGTATCCCTATTTTTTTTTAAATATTTATATTTTCATCCTTCCAGTTTTTTTAAAAAATTCACTAATATTCCTATTAAAAAAAAGTATTTCAGTGACACTCCTTTAGTCTACCCTTAATTTTAAAAAAGATCCATACTCAATTGTAATTTGTGTTTTAGTCCCATATATTAAAAAAGGCGAAAACGCATTTACACGTGCTTGCAAGGTCCAATAGATGCGCCTGCACTCCGTAGCCGTATTGAACAGAAACATCATTTGGACGTGAACAAATCCATTACATGTATACTACCCGATTCACTCAAATTTGCGTGTGATATTTGTTACATGTATCTAATATTAAACGATTCAACCAAACTTGTACGTAAGTATTTGTTAGATGTAACAATATTAAACGATTTTATCCTAAAAACGCGATATATACATTATTTTCTCAGTTCTCTGTGGATAATCATATTTACATGTAACTACTATTTACGATTCGGTTTTAAATCCTAGAAATACAAGTGGTTGTAGTTTTTCTGCGTAAAAATAGTTTCGCGAAACTAATATTACACAGGTACCATGTAGTTATGCACATGCTTTGTATCCTTGAAAATGTGGGTAATAGATTTGAATTAATTTTAGTTATATGTAATTAATATTCACTTTAATACGAGATCACTCCTTAAGCTCTCTTTACGCTCCATATACAATGCGTGAGCATGCGCAAGAGTAATACGGAACAAAAAAATCAGTTTAAGGGATTAATTTTAAACTTATGTTTTAAATAGGACAAATAACATATCACACCTACTAGCTTATTGAAAAAAAATAAAACGTATTACACCCACTATTTATGACTAATTACGGATTATCCCTAAAAAATTATTTTTTAACCTTTTATTTTTCAATAAACCACCAACACCCCCTAAAACTCCCCCTCAAGGTTCCCCATCTGCAACCCCCAAGGGTCAACCCCGACACCTTTTTTTTCCTCCTCCTTCCTCCTCACATCTCTCTCTCTCTCTCTCTCTCTCTCTCTCTCTATGTGTTTGTATATATATATATAGAGAGAGAGAGGGGCGCCACCACCGGTGACTACTCACTGAAGAGAAGGATAAAGAGAGGGGTGAGGAAAATGAGGGAGGAGGATGTGCAAAAAAAAAGGTAAGAGATATTAAGTGTCTAATTATCTTTTAATTTTAGGGCTTCTTTTTTAGAGGTCTCGAAAGTGAGGACCACCACTTTTTAAAGACCATCCAAAGGCAAAAAAAATCCACTTGGATGTTTCTCTACAAAGTGGTGTTTTTCACTTTTGAGACATTTGAAAAAATTTGCCTTAATTTTTTAAGGGTTAAAATATCAATAAAAATTTAACTATCAGTAATTTTTGACATAGATTGAAACTAAATAGTATTTGGTGAACATGATAAGATGTTGACAGATATTTCTCAAATAACGGAGGAGTTTTGTGATCATTTGCCAAATGATAAAGGAGATAAGTGACATATATCCCACTCAATTGGTGTGGGATTCAATTGCATTCAGGGTGCGTGTTAGCGTGTGTCAGTACAAAAGCGTATTGTCTTTTATTTTATTTTTTAAAAAAAGAGCAAAAGTCAAAAACTCAACGGAACAGATCTAAAATTCTTTTTTTTTTTTATTTTAAGTGAGTTTTGTCCGGGTCAGTTTACGAGCATCTCGACTAATCATCTCATAGGGCTATCTTAAGAACGTATCCTGATCGGCTTGGTAAATTCAGGATTAAATTCAAGATTTAATTCTTGAAGTACTCATTAGGAGAGTCGAACCCTAATTAACAAGAAATTGACATTTTTTCTTGTCAACTAAACGAACACCTATCTCTTGGTGTGAAATTCTTTGAGTAAGAAAAAGTAAGAATTTGAGTTCAAAATACCTCAAGACACCAATTCATCTCTAGTATTATGACATTGAGAGTTGGTGACAATCCCATTTAATTAAATTGTTCACATTAGAATAAAAAGTCAAAATGAAAGAATTGTAAAATGTTGCTCTTAAATCCGATGACAACATGGTTATGTTTGGGCATTTTAGCTTTGAACCAAACAATTTTTTTGTTTTTTTTAATTTTGTCCACACACACACATATATATATTCAAAGTGGACCATGTGAACACACACATATATATATATATATAAATGACCTCTAGAAGGGTAACAAACGTCACAATTCTTCATAGCCGTTAACTGTCTTCTTCAAGCCATAAGTTATAATAGTTGGCTTTCCATGGCATTTGACTATAGAAAATATTACACATATAGTTCATGTGCAAAAAACATAGAAGAGTCATTGCAAAAATCTAGTGGCGGCCGTCCCAAATCTGACCATTTATGATTAAATCCAGATCTTTTATATGTTACGGCTTGCCAGTATTGTCTTTTAACCCTGTTGATCACTCTGAAAAAATTATAGATTTGATTTTTGTTGCCTATTGTTCATATAACGGCAACAAATATATTGCAGAAGATTTTTGTTATTGATTGTTTGAATGATGACACTAAATTTGTTGATTTTGATTTTTTTTTTTTTTTCCTGTTGTTGTTTGAAATAATGATAACAAATTTATTGAATTATTAAGTTTTAAACATTTAAGATCTGAAAATTGTAAATGTTGACTTTTATTTGTTGAAATTTAATTCCCTATAACCCAACAACTATTGAAAATTTTAAATAATGACAATTTTACCTATAACTACTAAAAAAAACACAAATATTCCTCTTCTTCTTCTTTCTTTCTTTCATTTTTTTTTTTTTTTTTTTTTTTTTTTTTTTTTTTTTTTAACGTTTTCCTCCTCCCCCTTTTGCACCAATACCCCTATTTTAATAAATAAAATAATTTTTACTCCTAAAACTTTTTATAATTATTTTTTATCCCCCCACCAACCCCACCCACCCCCATTCTTCTTCCTCCTCTTCATTCTTGTTCTTTCTCCTTCTCTTTCTTTCTCCCTACAGATTTGGCGCACGACGTTAGATCTGTGTCCGGCAATTGTAATAGTAAAATTGTAGAAGACATAATCTCGGTAAAAATATATTATGTGATGATAATTATCTTTTATCTTATATTATATGATGATAAATAACTAGTTTGTTTTTTTTTTAATTATAGAAAATAAATTGCAAAAAATAAATTTAAAACAACAACAAAAAAATTAAAAAATAAGATTTGATAGATAAAAAAAAAAAGTTAAAAGTTTCCTTTTTCTTTTATTTTATGTTTTTTGTTTTCTAATTTTATACTTTTATTTTTCTATAAACACCATATAAAAAATTAAAAAAAAAATTAAAAAAATAAAAAACAAAAGAGAATGATAGAGGGTAAAAAATAGAAAATAAAATAAAAAATAAAAAATAAAAAATAAAAGAATAAGAAGAAAACTCTTGCAAAGAGATTTTTATCAAAAAAAAAAATATGATAAAGGATATCTTAGAGATTATGGAAACCATAGAGAAAGACCTTGATATTTGTTAAAATGTCAGGAGTCTTACGTATAAACTCTTAAAAATATATGTTGTTAATATATTTATATGGGTCTTCACCCACTAAGTTAAACCATAATCCCACTAGCAAAAACAAACTCTGTCCTACCAGGAAAAACATAGTCACTATCTATATATAGATCATTTGTATATCTTTGTAATATTGTATCTTTCACATATATCAATACAATCTCTCATATTCTCTCTCAATATTCTGTTTCTCAATTATTTTAACATGGTATCAAGAGCCAACTTTTTTTTGGCTCCCTTTTTACTAAAATTCCACAATTTTTTTTTCCCGAATCACCGCCTGTGGCCTCCAATACGTTTTATCAATGTTTCAACAGCTCAATACCGACTCTACCACCACCACCCTCCGACTTGTTTTTAAACAGAGAGTCCATCACCATTGGAGAGCATCCCAACCAAGCTTCCACACGCCCCTGTGCACTGCCAGAGTACTCTGAACCGTCACTTTTTTTGACATCATCTACAACAATTGTGGCTCCTACAACAACACTGAACATACCATATTCATCGTCTCTCCAAGATGAAGCCAACACCACCAACCTCACCACCAAAGGAACTCACTCGTGCCCCTCTGCGCTGTTCGAAGTTTTTGCTCTCCGACATGTGTCGCTCACGCACCTACCTTCTGCCAAATTAGCCAGACACGTCAACACGACCTAGAAGCCACATGAGCGCCAGCTACCTAACACGCCAGCTTTTGAACCACATCGTCCATCCACATCAACTTCCACATTATTGTCCATGCTAGTTGCCGCATTAGTTGCCACATCATCAACCATATTAATGTCATATCATTTTCCACACACGCTGATCCTTACACCCTTGTGATACGACAAGTGCCACATCAGTAAACATGTTAGCAGAAATATCATCACCACCCGTGTTATCTGCCACATTGGTGCCACCACAGCTACCCCGTTAGCACCACTGGTTGCCACGTCACTATACCTTCTGTTACATTAGCCCTAGTCAACGCTTCATGTTTATCGGTTTAGTATTGGACATTTTTTGACTGGTTTACCAATTTTCGTACTGATTCTTGGGGAAAATAAAATCGGTTCTTCGCTCATTTCACATTATACAATATATTTTTTGTATATTGTTGATCCAATTCAACGACGATATTTAAGGGTTATCTTTCCTCGGTTGTTCTTGCTACCAATGAGGGTTCTGATTTTGCCTTCACTGTTGTTTCCATTTCTCTTGGGGATGTAGTTTCAACCTTCAAATGCTTTCTCTCCAATTCTAGTACAAACTTTTTCCTTGACCTTTCACTTACTATAGATAATTCTTCTTGGTTCTTTGATTTTTCCTATTGTAATCACTTGACTTCTGATCTCAACATCTTCTTATCAGATCTATCTGTTAGAATGCTCCTACCATTCATACTCTTGATGATTCTGGTACATGTGCTAGTCATACATGTCAAATTTCTACTTCACATTTTCTATTTCTGCCATGAATTTAATTCCAAAAACTCACTTTAAATCTTTTATTTGTTGGGCAACTCTGTGAATTGGGACTTAAAGTAATACTTTTAAATAGTGGTTGTCGTGTGCAAGATTCTCAAACAGGAAAAATTCTTGGGATTAGTCGTAAAATTGGACGTCTATTTGAGCTTAGTGGTTCGCATCTACCACCTCAATCCCCACCACTACCACCTAATATCCC
Source organism: Eucommia ulmoides (assembly GCA_016647705.1). NCBI lineage: Eukaryota > Viridiplantae > Streptophyta > Magnoliopsida > Garryales > Eucommiaceae > Eucommia > Eucommia ulmoides. The sequence goes on along the minus strand of CM028330.1, from coordinate 3,652,244 downwards.
TTCATTAATTTGTGCAATCCAACCACCACCATCATTATCACTATTATCATCCTTATTAGTGCCACCACCACCACCATCCTCATCATCATCACTCGTATCTTATTCACCACCATCATCATCATCATCCTCATCAATATTACTATCACACCCATCATCCTCATTTCTACTACCATCATCATCATGATATGATTCATCTTTCCCTGTCTTTGGCATTTCAAGTTATGTCATGTATCCATTGAACGTATCCACACTTTAGTCTCCAGTGGAAAATTAGGTCATCTCTCTATCGAGCATCTCGATTGTCTTATTTGTCAATAATTAAGCTAAATAGCATGCCTTACATTTTCCCACCAGTGACTCAATCTCTCACGCACCCTTTAATGACCTAGTCCACTTTGATGTTTGGGGACCCTCACATTCTACCACAATAGGGGGATCCAAATACTTTGTCATATTTGTCGATAATTACTCTGTATACTGGATTGTACCTCATGCATAAGAATTCCGAGTTACCTCAAATCTATACAGAATTTCTTACCATGATTCAAATTAATTTTCTTGCAATATCAACAATTTCAAATCTAACAATACTATAGAATACATGGACCAGTCTTTCAATGCCACCCTTGTAAAACATGTCACACTTTCCCATAGATATTGCCCTGACATTTTTGCCCAAAATGGTCGAGTTGAACATAAATGTCAACATATCCTAGATACCGCTCGTGCTCTACTCATTTGATCACGTTGTCGGAGCAATTCTGGGGAAAAGCTGTCCTCATTGTCATATATACCATCAATCGAGTTCCATCACATACCATTAGCAATCTTTTCCCTTATGAGAAGTTGCATGGATTTTCTCCTAATTACAACCTCTTAAAAGTCTTTAGTTGTGCATGCTTTATTCCCTTACAACCTTATGAACATACCAAACTTGAACCTCAGGCTCGAGTATGTTATTTTCTCGAATATGGAATTGAACACAAAGGATATCGATTTTGGGATCTCATCTAATCGTCTCCATATTTCTCGTCATGTCACTTGTAGGGAGCACAAGATGTTTTCCACCATATCCAAGTATTATTCGATATCTATCACTAACCATCTATATTTCGCCAATCGATCCATAAAATTTAACTAAATTAACTCAATGGCAATCTCCATGAAGAAGTTTATATGGATGCCCCACCTGGCCTAACTGTTCCTCAACACAAAATTTGTCATCTTCGTCGTGCCTTATATGGTCTTAAACAAGTTCAACGTGCTTAGTTTGTAAAATTGAATACCCCCATCCACTTGTTCAGGTTCACATCCAACGCTCATGATTTTGCCTTGTTTATTTGTCGACCTAACCAGATTATTCTCCTTCTACTGTATGTGAACGACACAATTATTACAGGAGATGATCTACGAGGAACTCTGAACTCAAAAAGTTTCTTAATGGTCAATTCGGAATGAAAGATCTTGGCATGATCACTTTATTTTTTTGGTCTTGAAGTTTCAACTGGTTCCGATGAATACTTCATCTCTCAAGCCAAATATGCCTCTAATATTCTTTTCAAGACTGGAATCACTGACTCTTTCACTGCCAATACGCTTCTAGAGACAAATATTAGACTTAATTCACTAGATGACTCCCCTCACCTGAACGTCACTTTCTATCACCAATCTCATAGTTACTCGCCTAGACGTTGCTTATGTTGTCTATCTAATCAGGGAGTTTTTGTCTGCTCCTCGGACCACTTATTACTTGGTTGTTCTTCGCATTCTTCGGTATGTCAAAGGTACCTTATTTTATGATCTTCATTTATCTGCCCAGTCCGCTCCTACCTTACAGACTTATTCTGATGTCGATTGGGTTAGAGATCCCACCGACAGACGTTCAACAACTGATTATTGTTTCTTTTTTGGCAATTCTCTCATTTTCTGGTGCAGTAAGAAACAAACCATTGTTGTTTTCGCTCTAGTACTGAAGCTGAATATTGTAATATCACTGATGCAACACAAATACTACTTTGACTTTGTTGGCTCCTCGCTGACATGAGACTTCCTCTACTACTACCACTATTCTAAATTTTGACAATAAGGGTGCTATTCAAATCTCCTATAATTAATGATATTTTTCACGAGCTTACAAAACACATCGTGATTGATTGTCGCTTCATTTGTCACCACATTCTCCATAATACTGTTTGTCTTCATTCCGTCAATTCAGCCAATTAGATATCAAATATTTTCACCAAGGTCCATCTACCCAGACGCTTTCAAACTTTGATTTTGAAATTCAAGTTCACGATTGATTTATCACTTTGAGTTTGAGGGGAGATGTTAATATATATATATATATATATATGGGCCTTAACCCACTTGAAAAATCAAACCCTAGTCTCACTATGAAAATTAAATCCTAATCTCACTAAGAAAACCCTAGTCATTGTCTCTTGGTGATGAACTATTACGTTGCTACTTTCACCGCAAGTGTATGTGTAAAATTTCAGTATAATGGAAAGAGTAGAGGTTATTGTATCCACAAGGATTGGTAGATATTATTATCGAGTACCGCAATTATCATAACCTAACTTTATTTAGGCGATAAAAATTGGTTTATAATTAATTAATACTAAATTAAAATATTAATTTATCTAATTATACTATATTACTATATTGAGATATTTTAGGGGGATGGATTATCTAGGGATTAACTTCATTTACTTCAATATATTTAAATCGTTTAACTTACGTTAATGGTGTTCAACTTATCTGTTTTTATATCATAAACTCACTCACCACCTCTTCTGAGTGTAAGATGAGTGAATATGCGATTTCACGTCAACAAAGAAGTCCCCCTCAACGTCTTAATGACACTAGGTCACATGAGTCTTGCCCAACGTCATGGATTGCACACTTTCTAACTCCTTCCCGGGTTATTAGATCGTCGCGTTGTGTTTGCTCTAGTCCGAATCCTGGGTTACTTCTCCCGAGTGTCAAATCTCGTATTCTCAGTATATCTAAACAAGTATATAAATATAGAATAACGGTAAACACAATCAAATAACAAATAACAGCCATTAACGAAACACCGATATCAAATAAACCACATTTTCAAAAATATTTTTAATCCCTAGACAAAATCCGTTTAGCTAACGGCCATAACCGTATATAAAATAATAAATAAGCTAAACATGCTCAAACAATAAATCAAAGTTAACAAATAAAGAAAGAAACGAAGAGAACTAGCCGTTATCCAAAGATTTGATGCTAAAACCGTTCCGAGATCGCTTCTCCTTTTCGCAACGTGTTCTTCTCCTTCGGATTTGGTTGAACGCTCCCCAAAACACTCTCAAACTATTCTAAACCCTATGGGACCTCCAAATGGACGAAATGGAGAGGAGGGAGGAAGATATAGGGCACAAAATATCTAAATAAATATCTAAAATCTATGCAGAGTGACCGCTACGACGGTGGGCATGTCGGCAGTGTCACTGTTGCGGCGGTGGATGCAGCGGTGGGAGCAGAGACATTCTGTTACTTCACCATCGTGGCGGTGGATTTGCAGAAAGTTTAGGCTCTTTTCTCTTTATTTTGATCGCCGCAGCTGTGGGTTGCAGGTTTCGAATTTTGCCCTTTTGCTTGTTTTCCCACCGTTCTTGATCCGATTTGATCGTTTATAATCCATTTTCATCCATTTTCACTCCACAGACCTGATTTATAACAAAAATAATAAAAACGTATTAAATGTAATAAAACATAATAAAAATGCTCGAAAATTAACAGATTCGGTTTGGAAATAGATAGGTAAATTACACTTATCATCTATATATATAAACCCTTTGTATATTTATGTAATATTATATCTTTCATACATATTTATGCAATATCTCATATTCTCTCTTATTATTTCATCTCTAGATTATTCTAACATATATCATACCCTAGCACATATTTTTTTTTATATCAAATTTAACATTGAATGTTAACAAAAAGAAAAAAGAAAAACTTAATAGATACACGGTTTGGAAACTTATGGGTTTCATGTGTCTTTTGACTTTTAATTTAAGCTCAAATATTTTGAATTTATTTTGAGCTGAAAATTTCAAGATTATTTTATTGCCCTACTGGATTACGTCTTAGACTCTTCTCAAAAACTTAAGAAGTGGGGATTGTTATACGTACATATATATATATATATATATAATATGTGTATGTGTTCATACAAGGGAAAGAGATAGCTTAGGTGAGTTCATTTAGTGAAAAATAATAAAAAAAATGGAAGGACGAGACTGCCTTCCTCCCTTGACTCAATTCAAACCCTTCACATCCCCATGGTAGACTTTTGACCACTACTTTTCCAAACTCTCGTGGCTGGCTGCTTGGCATATGGCTCTCTCTCTCTCTCTCTCTATACTTTTCAAGTCCCATTCTATACATTTTCTTTCAACCTTTACTACTTTTCAAGCCCCCATATTTCCCAACCAAACACCATTTCCCCTCTCTATAGTTGGGGGCCACATCTTGGTCTCTCTCTCTCTCTCTCTCTCTCTCCCAAGAGAGATGGGGTCTTCTTTCATGTGATCACATTTGTGGGTTTCTCTCTCTTCTGCTACTTTTCAAAATGCTCTCTCTCTCTAATTTTAACCGATCGAGTTCCATATACCAATTCTCAATCTATAGACTTGTCAGTTTCCCATGATATATATAATTCATTATTGATCATCCTAGTGCGATCTGTTTCTCTCTCTCTATAAATATTGTCTCTCTCCCTCTCTATATATACTATTGTTGATCCAATAGTAGTGCTATATAAAGATGTAGAAATGAGGAAGAAGAAGCAGAAATCTCTCTCGCAAGCTGCAAAAAATAGCTAGGGTTGATATATATGGACACCATTTTCCGTCTGACTGAAGGAGATCGCTCCAGTTTTCTTCACGGCATGCTCGACTCCTTTGGCTGCACTTACATTTGCCTCTGGACTTTCCTGTCCCAAGTGCCCAAGTAACTCTCTCTCTCTCTCTCTCACACACACACACACACACACACACACATAAATATATACATATATATTCTTCAAATTAGAAGAAAACCCATCTGAAAAATCTTTAAATATGTTTCGAAATGAATGAATCAGCTGTTTAATCTTCCATGACGGAGCCTACCGTGAAGAAAGCAATCGGCCTAGCTCATCTTCTGGAACTACGCTAGCTCGGAGGCTCTTTGATGGGTATCGAAGATCAATCATACCTCTCGATAGTTGGTAAATATATATATATACGTACATGAATATGTGTGTGTGTGTGTGTGAATTGGTTAATTATATGAACATATAGTATATTTATGTAATATTGTTGATGTATCAGGCATGTTCCTGGGCTGGCTTTCGGTAATAACCTTCCTTACTTGGAGCTCAAGGATTTCGACCTTCTCAGGCGGGCATCAAATGAACCTCAATTGCAGTTCTATCAGGTATATATACATATATAACCATCATATATGTGTGTGTGTGTGTGTATACACACACATATAACGAAAAACATCTATTTTGTATTTTTGGGGGTAAATTGTAAATTAATTTTTTGCTGTAATAGTCTATCAGCTGATTAACCTTAATGTATTCATCATTTGTTTTATTTCAGGAAGCCAGAATCAAGGTATGTACGGAAACTCCGATGCATTTAATATATCCCACCTCATATATATATCTTATAAAAAGCATTAAAGGATGTGGGTTTATTACAGACTGCAATTTTCATGTGTTGCAACACTGGAGAGATTGAGATAGGAATGTCCCATGACACCCAGGTTAGAAATTGATTCTTCTTCTTCTTCTTCTTCTTCTTCTTCTTAATTTTTTCATAGAGATTGAACCCTGTCTTATTAGATATAATTTTTTTTTCCAAATTATCTCGTTGTTTGGGATTTTTTTTTTTTTCAAAAAATTAAAACTCAGTGTTTATAATTTTCACAGGCAAGCTTCGAATCAGAAATTAAGAATTGGTTACTTAATGTATATCTTGAACAAGCACTGCCGCCGCCGCCTCCTCCTGATCAGAGCAGGGCGGGACCCTCTTCCTCCTCATCCTCATTGCGATCACTCTCCATGGAAAGCCCCTCCGAGCTTTCGCCACTTTTCTTCAACATCCCAGCCACCAATCCTTACAATATCGAACCTCCAATAATAACAACAACAACAACAACAACAACAACAACAACAACAATAATAGAGCCTAGTCCGCTCCACCAGGCAATTCAAACCCTAAGCCAGATCCGAAACGTTCAATTCCCCACCATAGAGAGCGAAGAAGCCGCTATGACTAAAGCATTTGTTGCAGTTATATCATCATCTCCTTCTGCTTCTTCCTCTTCTCCCTCTCATCATCGACCCCCAAAAGCCAGTGCTTTCAGGAGGTATAGGTCAAGCAATTTAGCGCCAAGGGTTCAAAGAGAGAACCAATTGAAGAGATCCATCGCGTTCTTGAGGAGTTTACGTAATTCAATACGAATGCAACGAAGAAGTGTGCCAACGAGCAATCAATTGAACCACATGATCTCGGAGCGAAGAAGGAGGGAGAAGCTCAATGAGAGCTTCCAAGTACTAAAGTCACTACTTCCCTCCGGAACCAAGGTACGTATATATACATTCTCCACGCAATTTTTTCTCCTCGTGCTGTCTGATGAACGATCGATCCATAATGTGTTTGATTAAATCTCTCTCTCTCTAAACCACATGTAGAGAGACAAAGCATCGGTTCTGAGTGCCACGACGGAGTATTTGAAATCTTTAAAAGATCAAGTTGAGGAGTTGAACCGCTTGAATCAGATCATGGAGGCTCGGTTGCCAAGAAAAGAAGCCAGGGAAGGAGAGAATCGTGCCCCGCCAAACGATCAAAGAGTTGACGTTGGGATCACACGTTTGGCCGAATCAACATCTCAAGGACAAGTTTTGGACTTGCATGTGAATGTGAGGGGAGAATGTAGCATGGATGATGTTGTGATTCGCCTGCTCGAGTTCTTGAAGCAAACTGGGAATACGAAATTGATGTCGGTTGAAGCCACCACGGAGATCGTGGGAACGGATTCCAGGATTCGCATAATCTTGAGATTGAAAGTTGAGGTATGTTTTAATAATTACAAACACAAAATCTAAAGATATGATGGATCATCACATAAAATTAAATGTTGCTTTTGATTTTTGTTTCTCAAGTCATGTGTTTGGTTAAACCCATTACTAATATAGACATAAATACATGATAAATGTATATCTTGTATATACCCCGTGCCTGAAGGAACACATAAAGAGAGATAGAAATCGGCACCAAAAATGGTAGAGTTCAAGGGGGAGAGAGAGAGGAGAGAAATGGGTAGGGTGCATGAAGTTGGGGGTGTAAGGTTTATGTTTGATCTAAAATTTTTATCCAAGAATCAACAATATAGTTTATTATAGAGATATATAAATAGATTTTCAATTTCATTTTTGCTTTCTTTAATGAATATAATATTACATAGTAGAATCAGAAGAATATGTAATCAATTAGGGTTTTACATCCTAGTCAAATAATAGAAATTATTTCAATAAACAGGAATGAATTCTATTTTCATTCTAGAGTATTTGGGGAATAGAAACATGTTTGGTGAAACCCATTGTCCTGAAATTATTTCTTTTAATTTATAAAAACAGAAACAAGAAACAAGTTTTGCTTACAATTTTTTTTTTCTTTAAATGTATGGTGGTTGGCGGGGTGGTGGTGTCCAGCAAGGTGGTAGTGGAAATAGTTTTGTGGGAGTGAATAAGAATCAACATTTTTTTTTATTTTTCACGTTCTTAAGAAATTCATGAATTACTCCCAAAACTTTTAAAAACAGAAACGTATTTACTAAACACGTTTCTATGCATTAATCTCAAATTTTTAGGAGCAGTAACATAAATTAGGAAACGGAAACAATAACCAAATGGGCCTAAGAATATTTTTTAAAAAAAGTGTTCAATTAGGGTTTCAAACATATATATATATATTGAGAAAGAGAGTTTTAAACAGTAAGAAAATAAATAATACTTTACAGTTTAAAATCAAACCAAACCGATAGTGAAGGTTTGTGGAAATTTCATCTGTCTATTTCACTTTTTGGACTATTATATTCACCTTCCGTTGTTGAAAGAACGAACAAGGAAATGAAGGGGAAGAGAGAGAGAACGAGGAATAAAAGGGAGAGAGTGATAGGATAAGTGACATAATAGGGTTGATTGTTAGGGAGAGAACAAGGAAATAAAGGGATATATATATATATTTTATACCACTTACGTACCTGTCATTTTACAAATATCGGTTAACCTCTTATCAGTTTTGATCAAATGCACTTAGTTCCTCTATAGATAAAAAGTTACTAAAATTTTTAATGATAATTTTATCCTTAGTCATGTAAAAATAATTAAATAACTAGAAACTAAAATACAAGGTAAATATAATTATTTAAAAATTAAAGGTAAAAAATATATTTTTAAAATAGAAAGGGTGTTGGTGATTTTTTATTGAATTAAAAGAATATATATTTTTTTTAAATAAGACAAAGATATTTATAAAAAAGTATTTGGTTAATAGCAAAAAGACAGGAGGGGATAGTGACATGATTAGGGTTTTGTTTGTTTTTTTTTTTCTGTTGTTTATAGGGAGATGAATGGGATGAGTCTGCCTTCCAGGAAGCAGTGAGAAGAGTCGTTGCTGACCTGGCACAGTGATTACTGGGGCCCATTTTTCAACTGACACGTGGCAGTCACTGTTTTTTAAAACCATTGTGGTGGTCCTCATCAAAGCCAATGACGGTCCACAAAAATTTTGTTCATGAAAAATTATTTAGTATTCCATTGTGTAACACAAAATTCCAATTTTATTTTTAATTTTTATCGGTAGGCGAAATCTTATGTGCGAGAGATTCGATAAATTTTTAAATGATAAGAAATTTTAAAATTTTGAATTTTGAAATCTCATCGTTTACAAAAATTTTGTTTGGGTAACTAGATGAAGAATTTAATCATGTAATTTAATGATTTTCTTGTTTGAATAGATAAATATTTGATAGTGTAATTTTATATAGTTAATAATATAATTTTATTTTAGTAATTTTACTAAATAATATTAAAAGTAAATATATAAATTTATTTATTTTATTTGTTTTTTGTTTACTTTCTTCTTCTTCTTCAAACTCTCGATCTTCTCTCCCCGTCTTTCACCCTTGGTCGTTCCCCTCCACAATCGGTTGCTCACAATCACAATCAACACTGGTGAAAATCAATTCAAGTAGATTCATAGAGTTCGAGAGTTCTGAGACGGGGGACAACACAACGTTGTTGGTGGTCCTTTGAATAGCTTTGGCGACCTCGGCAATGCGGTAAGTAGTGATGGTGACAACAAAGACTTGCGCAGGTGTTGCAGCGAGTAGCAACAACAAGCAAAGGCGAGAAACACCGATGATGGCAAATTCGTGCATCCTCTGAACAGCTTTGGCAAGCGTGGAGCAAGGTGACGGCTTTGGCTTCGAGAAAGGGCTTCGGCGACGACAACATATTTTATTAACAAAAATATCTTGCAATGTATTTTTTCTTATTCTTTCTATTTTTCAATTTTAGTTTTTTTCTATTTGTACTCTCTTGTCTTTTATTTTTTTTTCTTTCGTGTTGTATGTTTTATTCTATTTGTTTTATTTTTATTTCTTAATTTTTTGTATATGGTATTTATAGGGAAAAAAAATAAAAAGTAAAAAATTAGAATTTAAAATCATAAAAGAAAAAAAATTAATTCATTTTTCTTATTTTTCAAATCATATTTTCATATTTTTTGTTGCTTTTAATTTTTTGCAGTTGTTTTTCTATTTTTTTACTTTTAATTTTTTTTCTATAAATACCATATAAAAAATAAAAACACTGAATAAAAATAAAAATTTTAAAAATAAAAATTAAAAAACAGAAGAGAGAACACAAAATAGAAAATATGAAATAAACAATAAAAGATATATGTTGTGAGAGTATTTTTGTCAACAAAATGTAATGGAGGGTGTCTTAGGTGGCGTTTGGTTAGTGTTCCCACTTTTCTTAATCCAACTGAGATGGGTTGAGTTGAGAATATTGTTTCCCTCTGATAACAGAATTGCGTTTGGTAACAAATAATTTTATTTTTTTCTGCTGGGAACAGAATTGCGTTTGGTAACCACATTATTCTGGAATTGTTTTCTTATCCAAACAAAAATCATAAAAAAATAAAAATAAAAGTAAAAAATCATTCAAATAAAATTCAGTAACGAAATCGAAATCAAAACCGAATCCCAAACTAAATTAAAAAACCAAACCCTAAATCGATTCGAGCAAAATCGAAATTGAACCCCAAACCACTAACAATCGAAATCGAAACCCCAAACCACTAACATTCGAAATCGATTTCAAGAATCAAACCCTAAATCGATTTCAGTAATGAAATCGAAATCGATTTCGAGTTCGAAACCCTAAATCAATTTCAAGAGCAGTGACGATTTGCGATTAAAAAACGAAGAGCTGAAGAACAGTGACGATTTGCGTTGATTTGCGAATGGTGACGATTGACGATTGATTTGCAAATGGCAACGATTGACGAAGAGCTGAAGATTTGCGAAAGGAGACGATTTCCGATTTGCGATTTGCGATTTGCGATTTGCAATTGACGACAATGATGGAGAGACGACGGGGATGGCAGTGACAACGACAAAGGCGATGATGGCAATGAGAAGACGAAGACGACGGGAGTAGCGTAAGATGAAGACGATGGGAGAGGGAAGGGAAGAGATGAAGATGAAGAGACGATCGACAGTGAGCTTGACGAATCAAATAAAGATGAACGGAGAAAAAAAAAAATGAACTCAATAGAAGTTGAATATGGGTTCTCATTAACATTTCACAAAATCCTTAGCGTGTCCCTAAATTTTGGGTTCAGTTTTTTGGCAAAAAAAAAAAAAACAAGTTTTTTTTGTTTCTTATTTCCTTATCATTTTGAGAATCAATTCTCATTTTTCGGGTTAGATTGGGTTGAGTTTTGTGTTGCCAAACGCGTTCCCAAAAATCAATCCCAGAATTTTTGGGTTGGGTTGTAATGGAAACACTAACCAAACGGGGCCTTAAATAACTAAACTGAAAAGATAAGAAATGTCGTAGGTATTATGAAAATGACAAGGTGTATCATTGGTACTTGACGAAATGACAAGCAGTATGTCAAGTTTAAACTCATGGTTTTGATCTCATCACATTTTTATAGTCACATCAAAATTTGAGGTTAAACTCGAGACGCTCCATGTCGTCTTGACAAATACCAAAAGCATCCACTGTTATTTTAATAATACTTGAGACATCTCTTATTATATTTTTCTTGACAAAAATACTCTTATAACATAATATTTTATTTTATTTTTTGTATTTTCTAGTTTCTACTCCTCTCTCTGTCATGTTTTCTATTTTTTATTTTTGTATTTTTTACGTATTAATTATTTCATATGATTTATTGTCACTTTTATTTTCTAGATTTTTACTTTTATCTTTTCCTTTTTTTTTTCCCTATACCATAAATAAATAAATAAACAATAGAGAAGATGAGAGAGAATAGAAAATTAAAATTAAAAAATATGAAATTAAAAATATTATGTTGCAAGACATATTTGACAGGGGATATCTTAGGTAATCGGACTGAAAAAATAAGAAAAATATTCTCGGTATTATTCAAGTCACAAGACATGTACTTGTTAGGGGTCGACATGACATGGATATATGATGTTTAACAATTAACCTCTTATTTAAAATATTGAATTATTAAATTTATTTTTTAAATCAATATGATAAACGAGGCAAACATAAAATTTAAAGTATAATTAAAAAAGGTAAAAAAATATATAATTTTAAGTAAAGACCTAGTTGGACTTGGCTACAATAGTTATTCTTTTAGTTGTATTGGATACAATCTAGTTGTATTGGATACAATCGGCAAAGTTATAAGATCAACCCATATAAATTGTAGGTTATTCCACTGAAATTACAAGTTCGTCTGAAAATTTGTAACTTCACAGGTTACAAGTTTTCTCCTAAAAGTTACAAGTTCGCTTAAAAATTTGTAACTTTTTTAGACCGACCTTGTAAGATTCGCGGGTTGTACCGGGTTGGAGCGGTATAGAAGTGAAGAACTAATTTTAAATATTATCCAACTGCCTAAGAAAGTAGGTGGTGGCCTGGTGGGCGGAAAAGTCTCCCAAAAAAATATATGAATTAATCTCAACCATTTGTTTTTATAATATTTAAATTATTGATTTAAATTTAGACTTGCATTAAAAAAGTGGGGATATTTCATTTTAATCAGCTCAACATAAAATAATAATTTTTTTTTTAATAATTTCATAAACAGTATCTTTAAAAACATAGTTATTTTTTTTATTTTTTTTTAAAAAAAACAATATCTATCTTTTAATATATTTTTTTAGAAATAATTGAATTATTTAAAAGTATTTTATTTATTTATTTAGATTATTTTAGCAATTTTTTTTCCAAGGGAGCATAATGATTGCGATTTTACCGTTTTATGGGACAATCCGAAAGAGCAGGGAGAAAAAGTCTTGACTGACATACACACACACATATATATATATATATGTGTGTGTGTGTGTATGTATATATGTGTATATGTTTGTTTGATTAGAAGGCTGGAAATTTGGGTTACTAATGGAGTAAAGGCAGGGCAAATGGGCGATGACGTGTTGGGTGATTTAACATGTGTGTTAATTTGTTGGGTTTGATGTGTAAGACCATCCGATTCTGATATCAGAATTTAGGTTATAATAACTCTAACTTAATGGTTACAAAGAGAGAGATTGATCAAGAGTTAACTAACTAAAAATACAATATGTGAGGAAGAGATTGTTAGGTTATCCCACATCGAATTTGAAAAAAATTGATGGTCAAGGTTATAAGTGTGAAGAAAAATCTCACATCATGAGTTAACTTTTGAAATTGAAAGAAGCCTAAGACCATCCTACATCATCTAGGTTACTATACTAACAATGCTTATTTATATTTTTTAAATAAATTAAATTCATCATCTTCTATAACAAATTAGTTTTAGACTAGCACAACAGGTAAGTTTTTTTTTTTTTTTTTTTTTTAAATATATTAATAAATTTTCAATGTTGAAACATGAAACACTTGGGTATTATTTTATTACTTCGGTAGCAGTAGCGTATATTTCAAGATTTGAAATTAAAAATTAGTTTAATACGGACAATTTTTTTTCAATTTTTTTATGTATTTATTTCCAGTTCTTACTTTTTATTTCAATGGACAAATTTATGTTCTAAAAGGTTTTCAAACTACTTATATTTTTTATTGAATATGTGAGTTCGTTAATCCGAAAGATTGCTCTTTTCAAGTATGTTAATTGAATGTATATAGGGTAAAAATATTTTTTTTAAAAAAAAAATAGGTCAAAAGCATTTGTGTTAATTGGTTTTCCGAAAAATAAAAGCATAAAAAGTATTTTAAAAAAATGAGCATTTATATTTTTTGGAATAAGAAATAGGTCAAAAGGATTGACTAAGAGTTTGTGAAATAAACGAGAATTAATGGTATAAAGCGAAAGTGGGGATTTTTAATCGGTATGATATTGTTCAGTTTGGACCTAAGCTCTCATGACTTTACTTTTTACTCTACCCAAAAGACCTCATAACAATAAAAATATTATTTATACTTATAAACTCATGATCCTCTCCATTTCTAACACGTGTAGGACTTTGGTCGCGCACCCAACACACAATCACAACCAAAACCCACAATCATACTTTACTACGCAATGGTGGCACCGCCACCGCCACCTCCACCTCCATGTTTCCAATTTGGAAACCAAAACTCTCTCTCTCTCTCTCAATAACAAGGACACACGGGAAACGCCATCGCTTAGCCTCTACCACCATGACAATCACCGACTCCACCACCATTTGCATTGTTGAGGACGAGGGCACATAGCGATTCCCTACATAGATTTTGGGACCCATACCGAATCGTCTTTTTGTTCATTAGGTTTGATCCATCCGGTGAGGCCCGTTGTCAATGCATAAATTGAAGGTGGAATTCAACATTTTAAAATATTCAAAATTCTTTCAAAGAAAATGGAGTTGGACCCACATCTAGAACTTGATATTTCATTATCAGGTAGATCCCTCTCTCTCTCCTCTCTCTAAAAAGTCCTGCCGAAAGTGACCAAATTAAGGTGAGCAGCAGCTACTGATGATAATCTAATTCCATTATCCCAATCCCACTCATTGCTCAACTCCATGAAAATTAAGAAAAGTAAGCAACTCAAGAATTGATATAGGAAACATATAGGAAACAAGTTAAATTCAACATTTTCTTCTGAAAAAGAAACTTCTGCAGAAAATTAAGCAAGCAAAGCACCTCAAGAATTGATAAACGAAACATACAGGAAAGGAAGCAAGTTAAATTCAACTTTTTCTTCTAAAAAAAAAAAAAACCTTTTTTAAAAAAAAAAAACCCTCCTAACCCATTAGCCGCTGCCCGCCCCTTCTGGAGACATGTGCTTAAAATCTGGAGTTTAAACCTAAGACACCCCCTTATCATTTTCACAAATAGTAAATATATCCTCTTTTATTTTAATAATACTAGAAACACCTCTTCTCTTTTTAGTCTGATTACTTGAGACACCCGTAACTAAATTTTATTGACAAAAATACCCTTATAATAAAATATTTTTTATTTATAAATGTATAAAAATTAAAAAATATTATATTGAAAGAATTTTTTTGTCAAGAAAATGATATCTAGGTATTATTAAAATGATATTGATAGATGATGTCCTTGATATTTTTGTTGAAATGACATAGATTTGGTTATGTTTTCGAAAAAATGTTAAAAAAATTTATTTATGACTACTTGAAATATGTTGTTGAAAAAATGAGATGATAATATATATATATATATAATATTTTTTATATTTTAAAAAAGTTTGGGCCGGGTCTAAACAAAATTGATCAAACTCTTGCCCGGCCCTAAAAATAAATGAGCCTTAGTCTTTAGGCCCTAGCCCGGCCCATGGGCTCAAACACCAAATCTAAGCCCTAAAAAAATAGAGCCGAGTTGGGCGGGCCGATCGGGCCTCCAAGCCTATGACCATCCCTAGCTAGAGGTATCAACAAGACTAAAAATATGTCGTAATAAAAGTCAAAAATGGCAATGAAAAACAAAAAAAAAAAACTCAAATTGTCTTATTAGAGGGTGCCCAAAGTGTAACTTTCCTCTCTCTCTCATTCTTTTTAGGAAAAAGAAAAGGTTAATACAATAATTAATAGTTAATTATTGTAGAAAATTTTATTATATAATTGTTAAGAGACATATAAATCGAAAAATCGACTCCCAATTACTATATTAAATTTTTAATTCTCAGATATTTTTAGAAAATAGTCCTCAGTTTTTTTACCATTTTTTTCAATTATTTATATACAATGTCATTCTCTTAAGAAATCAAATCGTGAACATTTATATTTTCATTGCTATTTTTAAATATTTTAATATATTTTAATTCTGATTCTGCTGTTGTGAATGGTCATTGTTCTTTAAGTGAACAAATCAACAAAATACAATCCCTCTCCCTCTCCCTCTCCCTCTCCTCTCTCTTTCCCTCTCCTCTCTCTAAAAAGTCCTGCCGAAAGTGACCAAATTAATCTATCTATTCAACAATGATGGTGGAAAAATACCAAGGAGGGCACCAAGAAGGTGAGCAGCAGCTATTGATGATAATCTAATTCATTATCCCAGTCCCACTCATTGCTCAACTCCATGAAAATTAAGTAAAGTAAGCAACTCAAGAATTGATGTAGGAAACATATAGGAAACAAGTTAAATTCAACATTTTCTTCTGAAAAAGAAATATCTGTAGAAAATTAAGTAAGCAAAGCACCTCAAGAATTGATAAACGAAACATACAGGAAAGGAAGCAAGTTAAATTCAACTTTTTCTTCTAAAAATGGAAAAGTTTTTTTTTAAAAAAAAAAAAACTCCTTACGCATTAGCCGCCGCCCGCCCCTTCCGGGAACATGTGCCTAAAATCAAGAGTTTAAAACCTAAGACACTCCTTATCATTTTCACAAATAGTAAAAATATCATCTTTTATTTTAATAATACTAGAAACACCTCTTCTCTTTTTAGTCTGATTACTTGAGACACCCGTTACTAAATTTTATTGACAAAAACACCCTTATAATATAATATTTTTTATTTATTAATTTATAAAAAATTAAAAAAATATTATATTGAAAGAATTTTTTTTGTCAAGAAAATGATATCTAGATATTATTAAAATGATATTGATAAAAGGTGTCCTTGATATTTTTGTCGAAATGACATAGATTTGGTTATGTTTTCGAAAAAAGATTAAAAAAAAATTATTTATGATTACTTGAAATATGTCGTTGAAAAAATGAGATGATAATAATGTTTCTGTAAATGAATGTCTTTGTAGTAGAAAAATGTTAAAAATAAATTAAATTAAATTTCTAAAATAATAAAAGTTAATATTAAAAGATTGCTTGATTTTTGCCAACAAAAAGTTAAAGAATAGAACAACATGGATTTTAAGCACATGCCATAAATTTGAAAAGGACCAAACCCCATTACTAGGGAAGCTTCAAAGCTAGAGGTACCAACAAGACTAAAAATATGTTGTAATAAAAGTCAAAAATGGCAATGAAAAACAAAAAACAAAACTCAAATTGTCTTATTAGAGGGTGCCCAAAGTGTAATTTTCCTCTCTCTCTCTTTCTCTCTCATTCTTTTTAGGAAAAAGAAAAGGTTAATACAATAATTAATAGTTAATTACTGTAGAAAATTTTATTATATAATTGTTAAGAGATATATAAATCGAAAAATGAACCCCCAATTACTATAATAAAATTTTTAGTCCTCAAAGATTTTTAAAAAGTAGTACTCAGTTTTTTTACCATTTTTTTCAATTATTTATGTAAAATGTCATTCTCTTAAGAAATCAAAACGTGAACATTTATATTTTCATTGCTATTTTTAAATATTCTAATACATTTTAACTCTGATTCTGCTGTTGTGAATGATCATTTTTCTTTAAGTGAACAAATCAACAAAATACAATCCCTGTATGAACATTCACCAAAAATCACCCGAAATTTAAAAAAAAAATGAAAAAAGCAAAGATCAACAAAAACAAAAAATAAATCGGTGTGAACATTTCATCAAACCACATGAACCCCGTTCCAACATTGACAAAAAACAAATAAAGTATTGTTAAAGAAACCTAAGATAAATGAAACAAACATTCACCTGAATAAACAAAAAATTTCACAAAAATCAACAAAATCAAAACAGATCTGACAAAATCGACATTGACATTCATCCAATCACAAATGAATTTTAATCATGATCGCTCAAATTAAACACCCAATTTAAGCGCAAAATATCATAGTATAGCGACTTAAGTAAGAGTGTCGAACCATAAGAATTACATTGTAATTATTATTTTTTTTCTTATTTTTCGGTTGAATTTAATATAATTGATTTTGGGGTTTTTAATTATAAAATATAAAAAATATTTAATTAAAATACTAAAATGATAAATGACCGAGTTGGGGGGCATGTATTTATTTTTCGATTATCCTAATTTGATGTGGGTAAAATCGGACTCCCTTCACGTATCAGCCACCTGGACCAGATCTGTCATGTCACCAATTCCATGTCACGGCAACCTAGGATAGTACGGTGCATAGACGGCCCAAACACCTTCCCGGGTCAGTGGATACGAAGCACTCAGGATTTCCAAGCAGCAGTCTTCCCGAAGCATCATCCCATGAGGATAAGTCGGCGCACTCGGACTGACCTGCGCCCAGTTGCCCGGGCCGACCTGCCGCCCTTGGCAGGTCAGGCCCATGGGCTCCAGCATCTATAGTAAAGGGCCCAAGACCTAGGTCCATAACTCTAATCCGCTATGTCACCCACGCACCTGACTGCTTAGCGCTAATTCGGGCTTAAGGCCCTAATTTTGGGGACGCTAATCACATTTATGCCTATAAATAGAAGGCTTCATCAACACTTTCAGGGGAGTATTTTAGAGGGAGAAACTCTACCACAAATCGCTCAGACAGGTCGAGGTAATAGTAACCTTCTGATCTGATTTTCTAACCCCAAACTCTTACTCTCACACCGGAGGGGACACGCCGGGAGAAACCCAGCCCGTCCTATATGTAGGTGACAGATCAAAACTCGGCCTGGACAACAGCCAGGAGCACAAGACCTTAATGTATTCATCATTTGTTTTATTTCAGGAAGCCAGAAGCAAGGTTTGTACGGAAACTCCGATGCATTTAATATATCCCCTCATATATATATCTTATAAAAAGCATTAAAGGATGTGGGTTTATTACAGACTGCAATTTTCATGTGTTGCAACACTGGAGAGATTGAGATAGGAATGTCCAATGACACCCAGGTTAGAAATTGATTCTTCTTCTTCTTACTTTTTTCATAGAGATTGAACCGTCTTATTAGATATAAAAAAAAATTCCAAATTATCTCGTTGTCTGGAAAAAAGTGTTTTTTTTTTTAAAAAAAAAAAAATTAAAACTCAGTGTTTATAATTTTCACAGGCAAGCTTCGAATCAGAAATTAAGAATTGGTTAGTTAATGTATATCTTGAACAAGCACCGCCGCCGCCGCCGCCTCCTCCTGATCAGAGCAGGGTGGGACCCTTTTCCTCCTCATTCTCATTGAGATCACTCTCCATGGAAAGCCCCTCTGAGCTTTCGCCACTTTTCTTCAACATCCCGACCACCACTCCTTACAATATCGAACCTCCAATAACAACAACAATAATAGAGCCTAGTCCGCTCCACCAGGCAATTCAGACCCTAAGTCAGATCCGAAACGTTCAATTCCCCACCATAGAGAGCGAAGAAGCCGCTATGACTAAAGCTTTTTTTGCAGTTATATCATCATCATCTCCTTCTGCTTCTTCCTCTTCTCCCTCTCATCATCGACCCCCAAAAGCCAGTGCTTTCAGGAGGTATAGGTCAAGCAATTTAGCGCCAAGGGTTCAAAGAGAGAACCTATTGAAGAGATCCATCGCGTTCTTGAGGAGTTTACGTAATTCAATACGAATCCAACGAAGAAGTGTGCCAACGAGCAATCAATTGAACCACATGATCTCGGAGCGAAGAAGGAGGGAGAAGCTCAATGAGAGCTTCCAAGTACTAAAGTCACTACTTCCCCCCGGAACCAAGGTACGTATATATACATTCTCCACGCAATTTTTTCTCCTCGTGTTGTCTGATGAATGATCGATCCATAATGTGTTTGATTAAATCTCTCTCTGTGTCTGTTCGTCTCTCTCTCTCTAAACCACATGTAGAGAGACAAAACATCGGTTCTGAGTGCCACGACGGAGTATTTGAAATCTTTAAAAGATCAAGTTGAGGAGTTGAACCGCTTGAATCAGATCATGGAGGCTCGGTTGCCAAGAAAAGAAGCCAGTGAAGGAGAGAATCGCGCCCTGGCAAACGATCAAAGAGTTGATGTTGGGATCACACGTTTGGCCGAATCAACATCTCAAGGACAAGTTTTGGACTTGCATGTGAATGTGAGGGGAGAATGTAGCATGGATGATGTAGTGATTCGCCTGCTCGAGTTCTTGAAACAAACCGGGAATATGAAATTGATGTCGGTTGAAGCCACCACGGAGATCGTAGGAACGGATTCCAGGATTCGCATAATCTCGAGATTGAAAGTTGAGGTATGTTTCAATAATTACAAACACAAAATCTAAAGATATGATGGAACATCACATAAAATTAAATGTTGCTTTTGATTTTTGTTTCTCAAGTCATATGTGTTTGGTTAAACCCATTACTAATATAGACATAAATACACTTGTATATACCCCGTGCCTGAAGGAACACATAAAAAGATATAGAAATCGGCACCAAAAATGGTAGAGTTCAAGGGGGAGAGAGAGAGGAGAGAAATGGGTAGGGTGCTTGAAGTTGGGGGTGTAAGGTTTATGTTTGATCTAAAAAATTTATCCAAGAATCAACAATATAGTTTATTATAGAGATATATAAATAGATTTTCAATTTCATTTTTGCTTTCTTTAATGAATATAATATTACATAGTAGAATCAGAAGAATATGTAATCAATTAGGGTTTTACATCCTAGTCAAATAATAGAAATTACACACACACACACACACACACACACACACACATATATATATATATATATATATATATATATATATATATATATATATATATAAACTGGAATGAATTCTATTTTCGTTCTAGAGTATTTGGGGAATAGAAACATATTTGGTGAAACCCATTGTCCTGAAACTGTTTCTTTTAATTTATAAAAATAGAAACAAGGAACAAGTTTTGTTTGCAATTTTTTTTTTTATTTGAATGTATGGTGGTCGGCGGGGTGGTGGTGTCCAGCAAGGTGGTAGTAGAAATAGTTTTGTGGGAGTGAATAGGAATGAACATTTTATTTTATTTCTCACGTTCTTAAGGAATTCATGAATTCTCCCAAATATTTTGAAAACAGAAACGTATTTGCTAAACACGTTTCTATGCATTAATCCCAAAATTTTAGGAGCAGTAGGGGCTTATCCATTTATGAATCAAAAAAGAACAAAAAAGGAAAATGGAGTTTTCTATGGAGTTTTCTTAAGAACAAAAGGTTTCGAATAATTACAACGAAAATAATAACCAAATGGGCCTAAGAATATTTTTTTTTAAAAAGTGTTAAATTTGGGTTTCAAACACACACACACACATATATTTATATATATATATATATGTATGTATATATATATATATATATATGTATGTATATATATATTAATATTGAGAAAGAGAGTTTCAAACCAAACCGATAGTGAAGGTTTGTGGAAATTTCATCTGTCTATTTCACTTTTTGGACTATTATATTCACCTTCCATTGTTGAAAGAAAGATCAAGGAAATAAAGGGGAAGAGAGAGAGAGAACAAGGAATAAAAGGGAGAGAGTGATAGGATAAGTGACATAATAGGGTTGATTGTTAGGGAGAGAACAAGGAAATAAAGGGATATATATATATATATATATATATATATATATATTATACCACTTACGTACCTCCCATGTCATTTTACAAATATCGGTTAACCTCTTATCAGTTTTGATCAAATGCACTTAGTTCCTCTATAGATAAAAAGTTACTAAAATTTTTATTATAAATACAAGGGTAAACATAATTATTTAAAAATTAAAGGTCAAAAATATATTTTTAAAATAGAACGGTGTTTGTGATTTTTTATAGAACTAAAAGAATATTTTTTAAAAAATAAGACAAGGGTATTTATGTCATTTTCAAAGAAAAAAATGGTCAAAATAGATGATCGATATTTATAAAATGATAGAGAAAGTATTTGGTTAACGGAAAAAAAATAAAGGCAAGGAAGGTAAGTGATATAAACGCTTATATATATATATATAGAGAGAGAGAGAGAGAGAGAGAGAGAGAGAGAGGAGATAGTGACATAATTAGGGTTTTGATTGTTTTTCTCTCGTGGTTTATAGGGAGATGAATGGGATGAGTCTGCCTTCCAGGAAGCAGCGAGAAGAGTCGTTGCTGACTTGGCACAGTGATTACTGGGGCCCAATTTTCAACTGACACGTGGCAGTCACTGTTTTTTAAAACCATTGTGGTGGTCCTCATCAAAACCAATGATGGTCCACAAAAATGTGTAACACAAAATTTCAATTTCTTTTCTTTTTACATTTTCTTTTTAATTTTTATCGGTAGGCGAAATCTCATGGGTGAGAGATTCGATAAATTCTTAAATGATAGAAAATTTTAAAATCTCATCGTTTACAAATTTTTTGTTTGGATAATTATTTTAGATGAAGAATTTAATCGTGTAATTTAATAATTTTTTTATTTGAATAGACAAATACTTGATAGTGTAATTTCATATAGTTAAAAATATAATTTCATTTTAGTAATTTTACTAAATAATATTAAAATTAAATATATAAATTTAATTTTTTTTATTTGTTTTTGTTTGCTTTCTTTTTCTTCAAACTCTCGATCTTCTCTCCCCCTCTTTTACCCCTGGTCGTTCCCCTCCACAATCGGTTGCTCACAATCACAATCAACACTGGTGAAAATAAATCCAAGTAGATTCATAGAGATGGAGAGTTTGGAGACGGGGGACAACACAACGTTGTTGGTGGTCCTTTGAATAGTTCGGCGACCTCGGTGATGCGACAAGTAGCAATGGTGACAATAGAGACTTGCGCGGGGGTTGCAGCGAGTAGCAACAGCAAGCAGAGGCGAGCAACGTCGATGATGGCAGATTCGTGCATCCTCTTAAAGGCTTTGGCAAGCATGGAGCAAGGTGACGGCTTCGACTTCGAGAAAAGGGTTTCGGCGACGGCAGCATATTTTTATTAACAAAAATATCTTGCAACATATTTTTTCTTATTCTTTCTATTTTTCAATTTTAGTTTTTTTCTATTTGTACTCTCTTGTCTTTTATTTATTTTTTCTTTTGTGTTGTATGTTTTATTCTATTTGTTTTATTTTTATTTCTTAATTTTTTGTATTTGGTATTTATAGAAAAAAAAAAAAAGTAAAAAATTAGAAAAAAAAAATATAACACTTTTAATTTAAAATCATAAAAGAAAAAAAATTATTTCATTTTTCTTATTTTTCAAATCATATTTTCAGATTTTTTGTTGCTTTTCATTTTTTGCAGTTGCTTTTTTATTTTTTTTACTTTTAATTTTTTTTCTATAAATACCATATAAAAAATAAAAACACTGAATAAAAACAAAAAAAAAATTTTAAAAAAAAAAGAGAGAGAACACAAAATAGAAAATATGAAATAAACAACAAAAAATATATGTTGTGAGAGTATTTTTGTTAACAAAATGTAATGGAGGGTGTCTTAGATAACCAAACTGAAAAAATAAGGAATGTCTTATGTATTATGAAAATGACAAGCGGCATGTCAAGTTTAAACTCGTGGTTTTGATCTCATCACATTTTTATAGTCAAATCAAAATTTGAGGTTAAACTCGAGACACTCCCTGTGGTCTTGACAACTCCAAAAACATTCATTGTTATTTTAATAATACTTGAGATATCTCTTATTATATTTTTCTTGACAAAAATACTCTTATAACATAATATTTTATTTTATTTTATGTATTTTCTAGTTTCTACTACTCTCTCTGTCATGTTTCCTATTTTTTATTTTTGTATTTTTTCCGTATTAATTATTTCATATGATTTATTGTCACTTTTATTTTCTAGATTTTTACTTTTATCTTTTCCTTTTTTTTCCTATACCATAAATAAATAAACAAACAAAAAAAACAAACAGAGAAGATGAGAGAGAATAGAAAATTAAAATTAAAAAATATGAAATTAAAAATATTATGTTGCAAGACATATTTGATAGGAGATGTCTTAGGGAATCAGACTGAAAAAATAATTAAAATATTCTCGGTATTATTTAAGTCACAAGACATGTACTTGTTAGGGGTCGACATGACATGGATATATGATGTTTAACAATTAACCTCTTATTTAAAATATTGAATTATTAAATTTAATTTTTAAATCAATATGATAAACGAGACAAACATAAAATTTAAAATATAATTAAAAAAGGTAAAAAAATATATAATTTTAAGTAAAGACCTAGTTGGACTTGGCTACAATATAGTTATTCTTTTAGCTGTATTGAATACAATCAGCAAATTATAAGATCAACCCATATAAATAGCGGGTTATTCCACTGAAGTTACAAGTTTGTCTGAAAATTTGTAATTTCACAAGTTACAAGTTTTTTCTTAAAAGTTACAAGTTCGCCTAAAAACTTATAATTTTTTTAGATCGACCTTGTAAGATTCGCGGGTTGTACCGGGTTGGAGCGGTATAGAAGTGAAGACCTAATTTTAAATATTATCCAACTGCCTAAGAAAGTAGGTGGTGGCCTGGTGGGCGGAAAAGTCTCCCCAAAAAAATATATGAATTAATCTCAACCATTTGTTTTTATAATATTTAAATTATTGATTTAAATTTAGACATGCATTAAAATAGTGGTGATATTTCATTTTAATCAGCTCAAAATAAAATAATAATTTTTTTTTTTATAATTTCATAAACAGTATCTTTAAAAACATAGTTATTGTTTGGATTATTTTTTTTAAAAAAAAAAAAACAATATCTATCTTTTAATATTTTTTTTTAGAAATAATTGAATTATTTAAAA
This sequence comes from Eucommia ulmoides, assembly GCA_016647705.1. NCBI lineage: Eukaryota > Viridiplantae > Streptophyta > Magnoliopsida > Garryales > Eucommiaceae > Eucommia > Eucommia ulmoides. The sequence goes on along the minus strand of CM028330.1, from coordinate 3,627,900 downwards.
TTATTTTCGGAAATTATTTTAGCAATTTTTTTTTTTCCAAGGGAGCATAATGACTGCGATCTTGCCATTTTATCGGACAATCCGAAAGAGCAGGGAGAAAAAGTCTTGACCGACATACACACATATATATATGTATGTATATGTATATATGTGTATATGTTTGTTTGATTTGAAGGCTGGAAATTTGGGTTACTAATGGAGTAAAGGCAGGGCAAATGGGCAATGACGTGTTGGGTGATTTAACATGTGTGTTAATTGTTGGGTTTTATGGGTAAGACCACCCAATACCGATACCAGAATCTAGGTTATAATAACTCTAACTTAATAGTCACAAAGAGAGATTAATCGAGGGTTAACCGACCAAAAACCGTGTGAGAAGAAGATTGTTGAGTTTATCTCACATCGGATATGAAAGAAGTTGATAGTCAGGTTATAAGTGTGAGGAAAAGTCGCACATCATAAGCTACCTTTTAAAATTAAGAGAAGTCCAAGACCATCTTGCACCATATAGGTTACTATACTGACAATGTTTATATTTTTTTTTTTAACAAATTAGTTTTAGACTAGCACAACAGATATGTTTGTTTGTTTTTTTTTCTTAAATATATTAGTAAATTTTCAATATTGTAACATGAAACGCTTAGGTATTATTTTATTACTTTGATAGCAGTAGCATATATTTCAAGATTTGAAATTAAAAAGCAGTTGAATACATACAATTTTTTTTCGATTTTTTTTTAATGTATTTATTTTCAGTCCTTACTCTTTATTTCAATGAACAAATTTATGTTCTAAAAGGTTTTCAAACTACTTATATTTCTTATTGAATATGTGAGTTCGTTAATCCGAAAGATTGCTCTTTTCAAGTATGTTAATTGAATGTATATATAGGGTAAAAATATTTTTTTAAAAAAAAAAATTGGTTAAAAACATTTGTGTTAATCGGTTTTCCGAAAAATAAAAGCATAAAAAGTATTTTTTTAAAATGAGCATTTATATCTTTTGGAATAAAAAAAAATGGGTCAAAAGGATTGACTGAGAGTTTGTGACATAGACGGAAATTAATGGTATAAAGCGAAAGTGGAGATTTTCGTCAAACAAATTTTATAAAATGTATTTTTTTAGGATAACACATATCAAACAATCTTTTAAAATAGTTTTGATTCAAATTAGTGTTTACTAAATCGATAAAAGTAGGATTTGAGTGTTAGCTAATATTAAAATTGAGTAGTATATTTAGGAAAGATAGATGTGGCTGAATTCCTTGCCTAGGGTTGGACAACCTAGGGCTTTGTGTCCTACTTTCTTTTTCTATTTATACTTTGACCCCCTAACTTTTAAAATATTTATCATTCCTACACAACTTTGTTAGAAGACAATCGGGATTTATATTTTTCATCTGTGTGTGATCCATTATGTTCATAATAAAAGTTGGATAGTAAAAATGAATAAATAACTAAAATTAAAACAATTTTAAATTTGTTCTTATAAAGAAATTATTTTTTTAAGTACAACATCTCTACTAAATATGGTTAACGTCTAATAAGCCATAGATATTTTATTATCTGTTGTTGCAGAAAATAAGTAAAGAACGAGTTTACCAAAATTTCTTGGGATGAGTCGCGGACTAGGTCGCTCTCTTTAAGACGTTTCGCGGCTCTGCCCAAGAACGTGCAAGCAGTGTATCAGCCCCGTCGTATCCAGGATAAAACAGCCAAGAATTCTCCTCTGTCTAGGACGTTCTTTGCACTGTAGAAGTCCCGAATACCAAACACCCCCACACACTGTTCGCAAAACGAACAAACTGCTCGGAAACCAAAATAGGACTGACAAAACAGTACCGGAACAAATCGGAACAATTCCAGAAGATCAAAAAAAATTGTTTCGGAACAGAAACAGAAACAGAAGCTTAAACAGAAAAAAAAATTCCGGAACAGAAACAGAAACAGAACTGGGAGCAGAAACAGAAACGGAACTGGGAGCAGAAACAGAAAACACTGTTTTTTTGTTCTATATTTGTTCTGAAAAATGACCACTATTTATAGGAGAATAAAAATAAAAAAAAACGTTTGAATTAATACCGAAATTAAATAAATAAAAACGTTTTTAAAGAATTTATTCAAAAACGTTTCAAAACGTTTCAAATATTAAAAAACGTTTTTTTTTTATTATTTTTTTTATCTCCAACGGTTCCAAAAAAAAAAATGTTTTGTTTGTTTATTATTATTTTTTTTCTCAAAAAAAAAAAATAAGTGCCACCTAATCACGCGCGACTCGGCTCGGCCGGCCGGACGGCGGCGGCGGCGGCGCGCGTGGTAAACCGATAGGGATGTAACTCCTCTCCCCTCCACAAAATGTGGGTACCCCTTGGGGCACACCCCAAGTGTCTCACATACCCCTAGATATCCACTTTAATTTTTCCTCTCCCAACCAATGTGGGACAAAAGGTTTTGAGGAAAAAAACCATTTATACACATTTGGCACTTTCTATTCAAAAAATTAAATTAAAATTCATTTGTTTCAACATTATCAAGTCGATTCCTCTCTCTCTCCTCTCTCCTCTCTCCCTCTCCCTCTCCTCTCTCTTTCCCTCTCCTCTCTCTAAAAAGTCCTGCCGAAAGTGACCAAATTAATCTATCTATTCAACAATGATGGTGGAAAAATACCAAGGAGGGCACCAAGAAGGTGAGCAGCAGCTATTGATGATAATCTAATTCATTATCCCAGTCCCACTCATTGCTCAACTCCATGAAAATTAAGTAAAGTAAGCAACTCAAGAATTGATATAGGAAACATATAGGAAACAAGTTAAATTCAACATTTTCTTCTGAAAAAGAAATATCTGTAGAAAATTAAGTAAGCAAAGCACCTCAAGAATTGATAAACGAAACATACAGGAAAGGAAGCAAGTTAAATTCAACTTTTTCTTCTAAAAATGGAAAACTTTTTTTTTAAAAAAAAAAAAAAACTCCTAACCCATTAGCCGCCGCCCGCCCCTTCCGGGAACATGTGCCTAAAATCAAGAGTTTAAAACCTAAGACACTCCTCATCATTTTCACAAATAATAAAAATATCATCTTTTATTTTAATAATACTAGAAACACCTCTTCTCTTTTTAGTCTGATTACTTGAGACACCCGTTACTAAATTTTATTGACAAAAACACCCTTATAATATAATATTTTTTATTTATTAATTTATAAAAAATTAAAAAAATATTATATTGAAAGAAATTTTTTTGTCAAGAAAATGATATTTAGGTATTATTAAAATGATATTGATAGAGAGTGTCCTTGATATTTTTGTCGAAATGACATAGATTTAGTTGTGTTTTCGAAAAAATGTTAAAAAAAATTATTTATGATTACTTGAAATATGTCGTTGAAAAAATGAGATGATAATAATGTTTCTGAAAGTGAATGTCTTTGTAGTAGAAAAATGTTAAAAATAAATTAAATTAAATTTCTAAAATAATAAAAGTTAATATTAAAAGATTGCTTGATTTTTGCCAACAAAAAGTTAAAGAATAGAATAACATGGATTTTAAGCACATGCCATAAATTTGAAAAGGACCAAACCCCATTTTACTAGGGAAGCTTCAAAGCTAGAGGTATCAACAAGACTCAAAATATGTTGTAATAAAAGTCAAAAATGGCAATGAAAAACAAAAAAAAAAAAAAAGTCAAATTGTCTTATTAGAGGGTGCCCAAAGTGTAATTTTCCACTCTCTCTCTCTCATTCTTTTTAGGAAAAAGAAAAGGTTAATACAATAATTAATAGTTAATTATTGTAAAAAAAAAAAATTATTATATAATTTTTAAGAGATATATAAATCGAAAAATGTACCTCCAATTATTATAATAAAAAATTTAGTTCTGAGAGATTTTTAGAAAATAGTTCTCAATTTTTATACCATTTTTTTTCAATTATTTATGTACAATGTCATTCTCCTAAGAAATCAAAACGTGAACATTTATATTTTCATTGCTATTTTTAAATATTTTAATATATTTTAAGTCTGATTCTGTTGTTGTGAATGGTCATTGTTCTTTAAGTGAACAAATCAACAAAATACAATTCCAGTATGAACCTTCACCAAAAATCACCCGAAATTAAAAAAAAATGAAAAAAACATAGATCAACAAAAACAAAAAATAAATCGGTGTGAACATTTCATCAAACCACATGAACCCTGTTCCAACATTGACAAAAAACAAATAAAGTATTGTGAAAGAAACCTAAGATAAACGAAACAGACATTCACATGAATAAATAAAAAAATTCACAAAAATCAACAAAATCAAAACAGATCTAACAAAATTGACATTGACATTCATCCGATCACAAATGAATTTTAATCATGATTACTCAAATTTAACACTCAATTTAAGCGCAATATCGTAGTATAGCGACTTAAGTAAGGATGTCAAACCATAAGGATTACATTGTAATTATTAATTCTTTTCTTATTTTTCGGTTGAATTTAATAAAATTGATTTTGGGGTTTTTAATTATAAAATATAAAAAATAATTAATCAAAATACCAAAATGATAAATGACTGGGTCAGGGGTATGTATTTATTTTTCGATTATCCTAATTTGATGTGGGTAAAATCGGGCTCCCTCCATGTATCAGCCACTTGGACCAGATCTGCCACGTCACCAATTCCACGTCACGGCGACCTGGGGTAGTACAGTGGATAGACAACCCGGACGTCTTCCCGGGTCGGTGGATACGAAACACTCAGGATCTCCAAGCAGCAACTTTCCTAAAACATCATCCCATGAGGATAGGTCGGCCTACCCGAACCGACCTGCGCCCAGTTGCCCGGGCCGACCTACCTCCCGTGGCAGGTCGGGACCATGGGCTCTGGCATCTACAGTTAAGGGCCTAAGGCCCAAGTCTATAGCTTTAATCCGTCGTGTCATCCACGCGCCTGACTGCTTAGCGCTAATTCGGGCTTAAAGCCCTAATCTTGCGAACGCTAATCACATCTTTGCCTATAAATAGAAGACTTCATTAACACTTTCAAGGGAGGATTTTTAGAAAGAAAAACTCTACCACAGATCGCTCAGACAGGTTGAGGTAATTGTAACCTTCCGATCTGATTTTCTATCCCCGAGCTCTTACTCTCACGCCGGAGGGGACATGCCAGGAAAAACCCGGCCCGTCCTATGTGCAGGTGACAGATTAGAGCTCGGCCTGGACAACGGCCAGGAGCACAAGACCCGAGCTCTAATGTTGGTCGAACAACGTCTGTGCAGCCCAGCTGCAGTACACAAGCGACGACAAGGATCACCCTAATACAAGCTCTATTTTCCCCGATCCGAGGGTGTTTGGACCATACTGTTGGTTGGATCCATTTTCGACACCAACAGTTTGGTGTCGTCTGTGGGAAGCGCGCTAAAAGCGTTCTCCGAATCATCAGCTACCTACTTTGCTAAGGTTTGTTGAACACAAGGTCTAGTTACTCTCAGCGATTAGGAAACAAGAACGCCCCGGTAAATAGACAGCCCGGGAAAGATATGTCACGAGCTCCGAGACTGAAAACCCAGGTTACGGCCCGCAGGACGGTTGACGGAAAAGATATAGAGACTGAGAGACAAAATACCAATATTGATGGACAATCCCGTTAACCAAATCAGGCCACAGGAACCTACCCGGGCCAAGCATCCGGGATTATCGATGCCGCTTGGTTTGACAACGTAGAGCGCCGACTCGGTAAGTTCTAAGAGTACTTCGACATCCTCTTCTCCCGCCTACCTCCAGCCCCGATTGAAAGGGGACTGGACTTCCACATCGCAGGGGAGAGGGCTCGTCCACGGGAGTTCGATTATCGAGTGCTCGTCTCTTACGGACGAGTAGCATAGGTCCGGCCTCAGGCCATCAACCGGGTACAAAGGGAGAAGGACTTTGACGACGATCCGAAGACCGGCCAGGGTCACCATCGGCCAGGGAGTATAACCGCCAAGATCGCTCCGAGCGTCGATCTTGCCAAATCCAAGAGGTGGACTCCCACTCCCCATCGCCATCTCGGAGGAGGGAAGCCAAGCTTGCCGCCAGTCAAGTCGTCACCCCGACGAGGGTGGCGACCGCCATAGAGTAACGCATGGCCGAGATGGAGGCCGTCCTCAGTTAGATGCGCAACACCGGAGGAATAGTTGGGCTGCACACTAGGGTCATGTCCCCTTTCATTACAGAAATCGTAGACGAACCAATTTCATACCGATTTCCCAATCCACCGGCAACCCAATACGATGGGGCGACTGATCCCCTAGATCACCTCTCTATTTTCGTCTCCCACATGGATGTACATGTTATCTCCAACACAATAAGGTGCAAGTTCTTCTCCCTTGGACTGACCGGTCCTGCCAGGACGTGGTTCAACGACCTCCCACCGGCCTGAATCTCCACTTTTCTCCAACTCGAACAATAGTTCTTGGAGAGGTTCAGCCGATCACGGTGAAGGCCCAAGACTGTCACTCATCTCCTCGCCGTCAGGCAGGAGGAGAATGAGAATTTGGGCGACTATGTACACAAAATTTGGATGGAATCCCTCGCCTGTAAAAGAGTGTCTGATGATATGGTGCTCAATGCCATCATTGATGGGCTGAGCCACTGAAGGCTCACCTACGACCTGAATTCTAGGTCGGCAACCAACTTGCATGAAGCCCTGGACTTCGGCGCCAATTACTATAAAGTCGATCTCGTCGACAATCAAAAAGGAGAGAGGGGATCTCCTCATGAAGAAGGCCCGGCCCGACGAAGGGACGAGTCGATCTCAAGCCTCCCGAAGGCTTCAAGTAGAAGGATGGTTGGGACCTCTACTCAGCGATAAGAGATTGCCCCTGGTCCCCGACAGCTCGGACTCACTACCCTAACCGCGTCCGTCACCACAATCTTCGCTGAGAACGCCGGGAAGAAAATCTTCCTGTCGGCCCCTTCCTACCTGAGAGGGAAGTCCCTAGGAAGGTCGGCTGATAAGTATTGTGACTTCCACAGGAATTGCGGTCACACTACGGACGACTGCTTCCAGTTGAAGGAAGAAATAGAGGCCTTCATCTGACGAGGTTACCTCGGCAATTATGTCCGCCCAGCAAATGAAGATCGGACCGGTAGGAATAACAACCGAGACGAGAACAGTGGACAATGCAGAAGGATGAACAATAACCAGGCTTCTCTCCGTGCCAAGCGCACCGGTAATGATTTCGATCTGAGGGTTGATGGCGAGATTAACGTCATACATGGAGGTATTGGCCTCGGTGGTGAGACGTCCTCCTCTCGAAAGAGGTACGAAAGTAAGGGCAAAAGAAAGGTCGAGCAGGGTGTTTATGAGTTCAACACGATAGATGTTGCCTCACATAATGGCATCTCCTTCAGCAAATCTGACCTAAAAGGGGGTACACGTTCCGCATGATGACACCGTGGTCATCTCAGCCCTGATCAATCATTTCAAGATGGCGAGGATACTCGTTGATGGAGGTAGCTCAGCGAATATCATCTTTGAAGGTGCCTTCAATAAGATGGGCGTGGACTCCAGCGCCGTACAGCCCGTAAGGTCTCCCCTCGTCGATTTTGGGAGAGACGTGGTCAGCTCGATCGGTTGGGTCTCTCTGCCCGTCAAAATCGGTTCCAGGCCCAAGATCGCCATCGTATGGTCTAAATTCCTTATAATACATAGGTCGTCACCCTACAATGCAATAATGGGTTGGCCTATCGTGGCTTCCCTGAAGGTCGTCTGTTCCCCGTACCACCAAAAAATGAAGTTCCAAGGAGACCAGGAAGCCGCCCGGGCCTATGCAAGAAGGGTTATGGAAAGAAAATAGCAATTACAGTTGGGGCCCGAGTTGAATGTCGCTTGTCGAGCTTCCAAAGAGCTCATGGCCCTAATCGGGGACTGTGACCCCGTCATTGATCGATGATCCCCGAGACGAAGAGCCTGTCCCCCGACCCCATGAAGAACTGATCGATGTCCCCATTCACCCCGCTATAGTCGAGAGGACGGTGAAAGTTGGAGCTCGGCTCGGCCTAAATGAGCAATCCGATCTCACTGAGCTGCTGAGGATGAACTATGACGTTTTTGCCTGGTCGCACAACGAACTTCCCGAGATCGATCCCAGTATCCCCATACACCAGCTGCACGCCAATGTGCACTACCTGCCTGTTCGCCAAAAGAGAAAGAAGTTCCACCCAGACCAGCACAAGATAATTGAAGAAAAAATGGATAAGCACGTCAGGTCGGACGTCGTGGAGAAGATCAAATTTCCAGACTGGCTCGCCAACGTCGTGCTAGCCCCGAAGGCCGACAACAAATGGCGACATTACGTCCACTTTAAAAACCTGAACAAAGCCTGCCGAAAGATTTATTTCCCCTCCCGAGTGTGAAGTGAATGAATATGTGATTTCACGTCAACGTCGAAGTCCCCCTCAAGCATCTATACGACACTTAATCACATGAGTCTTGCCCCAACGTCATGGATTGCACACTTTCTAATACCTTCCCGGGTCATTAGATCGTCACATTGTGTTTAAACCCTAGTCCGAATCCGGGGTTACCTCTCTCGAGTGTCAAACCCCAATTTTTCAGTATATCATAACAAGCATATAAAGAAAATTAAAGAACGATAAACACAATCGAATAACGAAGAACAACCGTTAACAAAACACAATTCAAACAAAGAATATTTTCATAAACTATATTAATCTCATAGATAATCCATGTTTAGCTAATGGTCATAACCACATATACAATAACAAATGAGCTAAACATGCTCAAATAAACTACAAAAGTTAAGAAATAAAGAGATAAACGAAAAAGACTAGACGTTATCCGAATAATCTACGCTAAAATCGCTTTGAGATCGTTCCCTCTTCTTGGAAATGTGATCTTCTCCTTTGGTTGTGTTGAGCCCACCAAAATCTCCCCTAAAATGTGTCTCTCCCGTTCTATGGCCGAAAATGGAGGAGGAAGGATGATAAAAATGGAAACAAAATATCCAAAAATATCTAAAAAAACCTTTACATGTGCAGGGCTCACCGCTACAACGATGGGCATGTCAGTATGCTTTCTAGCGGGTGACCGCTACAGCGGTGGTCAAGCAGAAAGTTTAGCAACTATCTGTATTTTGACCGCTGCAGTAGTGGTTTCACCGCTGCAGCGATGAAATTGCAGCAACTCTCTGCACTTTAACCGCTACAGCGGTGGTTTCACTGTTGCAGCGGTAGAGCTGCAGATACTGGAAGACCTTTTTACTTGTTTTCCCACCGTTCTTCTACCGCCGTTCCACTGATTAGCTTGATTGTCAACCGTTTTAGCTCTTTTTTGTTCCAAACACATGATTTATACAAAAACAGATAAAACTAATTAAAACAAATTAAAACATTATAAAAATACTCAAAAACTATCAAATTCAATTTAGAAATAAATGGATAAATTCCACCTATCAGCGACCTATCAAAGGCTGGTCAACAAAATGTTCAAAGAAGAAATCGGGAACATGATGGAAGTATATATTGACGATATGCTCGTGAAGAGAAGCCAAACTAAAGACCACCTTGGCCATCTCCAAGTCTACTTTGAAAAGCTCTAGGCTCACCGCATGAAGCTGAACCCGAACAAGTGCATTTTTGGTTTGTCCGCTGGCAAATTCCTAGGCTTCATGGTCTTCCAGCGCAATATTGAAGCCAATCCCGATTAAATCAACGCGATGCTCAGAATGGATTCTTCTTGGAATAAGAAAGAGGTGCAGATGCTAACAGGTCGGTTGGCCGCCCTAAACCGGTTCATCTCCAAGTCGTCCAAAAAATGCCTCCCATTTTTCAAAACCCTTCAGGGGAACAAGGCATTTGAATGGACCGCAGAGTGTGAACTTCCCTTTGAAGAACTGAAGAAATATCTCTTGTTGGCTCCTCTGCTAACCACCTCTCAGAAAGGATAAGACCTGCTCTTGTATATTGTGGCCTCTTCCACGGCCGTCAGTACCGACCTCGTCAGAGATGATGCCAGCGTGCAAAGCCCAGCCTATTATTCGAGCCGTGTCCTAACTGACGCCAAGACAAGGTATACAAAGTTTGAAAAATTGGCCTATACCCTGTTGATCGCCTCAAGGAAACTCCGACAATATTTTCAGGCTCATACCATAGTGGTATTGATCGACCAGGCGTTAAGGCAAATTCTCCACTCCCCTGATATCTTAGGGAGGTTAATGGAGTACAGCCTAGAACTAGGCCAATTCCATATCGAGTATCACCCAAGGAAAGCGATAAAGGGGCAAGTCCTAGCTGATTTCATAGTCAAGCTGACCTTCCCCGAGGAGGAGACCGTCGCCGACCAAAATGACACCAAGAAGACATCTCCAAATCCAGAACGAGCTGGAAACTCAGATGAAGCGACCAAAATATGCTCCGACCTAAGCCTCGGCTCATGGAAACTCTTCACTGACGAATTTTCTAACTAGAACGGCTCGGGTACAGAGATGGTCCTCGTCGTCCCGGATAAAGAAGAGATCGAGTATGCCCTAAAGCTCGGATTTTGAGCTACGAACAACGAGACTGAGTACGAAGCCTTGTTGGCCGGGATGCGACTAGCTTGGGAATTAGATGTAAAAACCCTCCTAGTAATGTGCGATTCCTAGCTCAAGATGAACCAAGTTAACGGTGAATACCTAGCCAAGGACCCGAGTATGGAGGCCTACCTGGAGAGGGTGAAAAACCTAACCAAACTCTTCGAGAAAGTGCAAGTCGCGCAAATACCCCGAGAGAAAAACAGGCATGCTGATACGTTAGCTAACTTGGCCTCAGCAGTGGAATATACACTCAAGAGGACGGTCCCCATAGAATTTATGTCCGAGCAGAGCACAGCCTCTTCGGACGAAACAACGACGATCTACACCTTGGGCACCGAACCAACCTGGATAGATCCAATAGTGAGTTATCTCATCGATAGGACGCTCTCAAAAGATAAAGCCCAGTCCTGGAGAATACGGTACCAAGTAGCTCGGTACACCCTCATCGATGGCGTCCTATACCATAAGTTCTTCTCTGGTCCATACTCCAGATGTCTCCAAACTGAGGAGGCCGAGTACGTTATAAGGAAAGTTCACGAAGGCATTTGCTGAAATCACTCGAGAAACAGGTTATTAGATTAGAAGTTGCTCCAGAACGGTTACTACTGGCCCAAGATGCTCGAAAATGCAAGGGAATTCGTTAAGAAATGTGACAAGTGCCAGCGATTTGCTGCGCATTCTCACACTTTACCAACCGAGTTGGTCCCGATGTCCAACCCGTGGCCATTTGTCCAGTGGGAAATCGACCTCATCGGCCCGTTCTCTCAGGGGACCGGCCAGAGAAAATTTTTAGTCGTCGACATCGACTACTTCGCTAAATGGGTTGAAGCCGAGCCACTCGCCAAAATCACCAAGCAACGGATTTGAGACTTCGTATGGAAGCACATGATTTACTGGTTTGGCATCTCAAAAGCTATCATCTCGAATAATAGAAAGCAAATCAAAAATGACTTGTTTGCTGAGCTGTGTGTCGGGCTGGGGATCAAAACACATTTCTCCTCCCCTGGTCACCCTTAGGCCAACGTCCAGGTCAAAGTAACTAACCAGACTATTTTTGTAGAGCCTGAAGACCAGGCTGGATAAATCCAAAGGGCTATGGTTGAACGACTTGTACCCCGTGCTATGGGCCTACCATACCACGGCGCATACTCCGACCAATGAGACTCTTTTTGTGATAACGTTTGGCTCGGAGGTAGTTATCCTAGTCGAGATAGGTTTGCCATCTCCCCATACAACCCGAACGTTTGACCGAGCTAAAAATTAGGCGGGCCTGGCTCTCAATCTCGATTTGCTCGAAGAGATGAGGAAAAGGGCTCAGATGCACCAGGCCACCTATCAACAGAGAACAGCCCGGTACTACAACTACCGGGTCTAGCCTTGATCCTTTGATATCGGTGACCTCGTCCTGAGGAAGATCACCCTGGCCACAAAGGGGCAGAACGCCGGGAAGCTAGCACTGAGCTGGGAAAGACCTTATCGTGTAACTTATATAGCTTGGCCCGGAACCTACAACTTGGAAACTGATGAAGGGGTACCGCTCAGGCACCCCTGGAATGTCGAACTCTTGAAACTTTACCACGCCAGAGAAAGGTCAACCCCTTAGGCTTGTCAAAAGGTTTTTTTTTTTTTTTTTTTTATCTCAGAAAATTGTAATGGAAAGGTTGAAGTTAATAAAAAGGGTGTTTTCGGTTCAATGAAATCCTAGTTTCTAAAATTCTCCAAGTCTAAAGTCAAGGATGAGCAGCCCTTTGTGTGTCGAGAGCCTGGGGTAAGTCGTCCTCCTGCCCTTCTCTCTGCTAAGGCGGAGGTAAGCAGCCCATCGTGCCAAAGACCGGGGTGATCCGTACTCTAGTCATTCCTCTGGGCAGAGGTATCCCTCTCACCATGGAAATGATCTAGGGATGAAACGATCAAATTTCAAGTTGGACCCTATAAGAAGACCCGAAAGCTCGGTAAAATCGAGCCCACTAGATCGTTTGGGGGGCAAAACGACCAACCAAAACACATCAATTCCAGGCCGCCGTTACTTGTGTCGAGGAGGAGACCAAGTGGTAACAAGTCGTCAGTCTCCAAAAGACGACCATAACAGCTTATCAATGCCAGCTCTTATGGTCGTCTGGGGGGGAAGGTGGGCGCAGCTTGAGAAATAATGTGATGGGACTTCCCATAAATAATGAGATGGGACTTTTCAGAGAATTACCGGTCTCATGAGAATCGCCTCGGTCACTAAACCGACGAGTTCCCAGTCCGGATTCTCCAAGTCAGTAACTTTCGTGAACTCGAAACATCCAATAAACAAAATCAGAAAGTAAGGCATACGACATGCAATTGGCAAAATGAAGGAGTTCTATTAATCGTTCAAAAAGTTGTGATTACAAAAAATCGGAACTTCTGCCCGTGAATACAAACTCGCTCCTCGTTGGGTTGAGCAAAAAGACAAAACAGGAAAAAGAAAAACAAAAAAGTTTTGTTGATTAGCTAGGTTGAAGGGGAGCTACTGTTGGAATGGATCCAGGTCGGTATGTCCCCCGCCGACCTCCTCTGCATCGCCCTGGTCGCCAGTTTGCCCGCTCGTCGCTCTCTGGCCCCCGAACGACCTCTGCGAGCCGCCACGACTCCCCGTAGGTCTGCTCGGCCCTATGTCTTGGGTGGTCGGCTCAGCGTTCGGTCCATTCGGCCTGCACCCTGCTCGGCTTGGGCTTCTACAAGGTCTTGTTCAGAGGGCTCGAGCTCGATTTTTGTATAGTCGACCTCCGAGAACTTGTACCAAACTGAGTTAACGGCTCCCTTGAAACTTACCTAGATCACGCTCATCGAGACCCAATCTCAGAACCCGATGAATTCTTCGCTCTTCTTGTAACTGGCAAGGTGCTCAAATCGCCGGAACTCCTCGTTCCTCTTGGACAGGTTTTCGTTCTCGGCCTAAAGCCTTTCTAGCTCCTTCTGGTACTAACTAAAAAGGTCGATGTGTTTATCCCTCTGCTTCATTAGCCCCTCAAGCGCCTAGTTGGCATTGTGTAAATGGACCCCCATCTCCAGCGAAGAAAATAGGCCCTACAAGATCAACAAGAAAATGCATTAGATAATTGAGCCAGAAGACCAAGTTCAAAAAAACAAATCGAGGTGAAAGCTTATAGAGATTTAGTACCAGTACATGTCGGCATAGAGCTGGCCATCAGACTTGTCGGCAAACCTTGCCTTGTCCGCCGACAGGTAATCTGTTGAATAAAGGACGGTAGGATGGCCGGGGTCTGGGTAACGGTTTTATCGATTTGTAGCCCGGTCCTGGCAACGAACGACTCCACCTCTTCCTCCTCGTGTTGCGTCTCTCCTTACCTGACCGGGGCCCCTAATCAACTCCTCTTTTGTTGACCAGTCGAGGCATCGGACGCCCCAACCTTTCGTTTTCCCTTGTCCTTAGCAGTGGCCGGATTCTCAACATCTACCTCTATCAGCGCCAACCTGGCAGTGCCCGGGGTAGATGGCCTCATCGAAGTCAAAGTCGGCCTGGCCTGGCCTGCCGCGCAGGTCTCTCTTGGTTCATCTGATTGGCCTGACCCTCTTGAGCGAGCCGGCTTGACCCGCCGCCCTGGTTCACACACTTCGCCGCCAGCCGAGCTAGAGCCGCTATGTCTATAACTGCAGGAAAGAAAATGAGAAACATCAGTCGACGACGAAAAATCTCTAAGTACAAATAACCAAACGGGCAGGGGTAGAAATTCTTACTGTTCCGGGAATTCCTCTTTAAGGTCGGCTCGAACAAGGACGGATCGCTCCAAAAGTAGAGGTCGTAGAGGCACGACGTGATCAAGGCACCGACGTTAATGAATGGGGTATCAAGAATTAGGTCTCCCTTCTCAAGGATCTTCGGCCTGGGCTCGTACTTCTTCGAAACTGAAAAAAAACATAAACATATCAAACTTAGGAAAAACGAACCGAGACAAAAATTTGCGAGTTCTGGGCTGAGAAGACTTCCCACGGTCCCCCAGTGCTTCTTGACCAAGAATTCATACTCCGGCGCCTCGTCAGCCTCCCATCCGGTACTACCCAAGAAGAAGAAGCCCGGCTTCCAGTCCTTAATAGAGTTAGGGTAACCCTTAAGAAATTTTCGTTGAGCCGAGATGTAACACCAGTCCTTCCTTCCGGGCATGGACTTCACCATGAAGACGGTGTAAAAATAACTTGAGAGACGGGGTGATTCCCTCAGCCAGACAGATTACGTGGAAGGCCACAACCATACGCATACTGTTGGGAGCGAACTGTGACGGACACAACCCCATATCCCAACAGACCTCCATCACCCAGGGGTGGATAGAAAATCGCAGACCGGTTGCATCTACTGGTAGTAAACCGTGATAAACCCCTCAGTTGGGTCGCAAGCCCGGTCGTCCTCCCCGGAGACGAGTATCACCACCAAGCCCGGGATCACGTATTTGGATCGCAGTTCCCGAACGTCCTTCTCCGTCATGTCAGACTCCACCCTCCAAACCCAAGCATCTGGGAAAACCTCATAGACTGATCGATGGAAAGTCGAGCTCGCCCTGGGGGTTGGTCGAACGTCGATGGTTGGGCGGCCGCCTCCTCGGAGGACGTAACCTCCATGTCAAACTCAACGGCGGGACTCGTACCGAGCTCAACCGCGAGGCCACCGGTGGACCCCGTCTCACTCCTCGTCCTCCTCCTCTGAGACCCGCTGGGCGCAACCTGCTAGATCTCTTCAGATGAAGATGTCTACTCGATGACGACCTTTTGCTCGCCGACTGGCTCATTTGCCAAAGGCACCTCGAGCTCATCGGCCTTGGTCGCAGACGAGCTGAGTTTGATCTGGACGACCCGTGGGTCAACCGCGACCTTTTCGGATCTGGGCAGGCTTTTCCCCGACGAGCTGGACTCAGAAACAGAAGACATGAAAGAAAAAAAACAAAAAGAAGGAAAAGAGGAGTACCGTGCTCGGAGGTTGGGTGGAGCTTTCGTACTGCTCTGGTGAAAAAAATTTGATAAATGAAGTATATATTTATAGAGGGGCCAAAAAGTTGAACCGTCTCATTGATTGGATGGTTCGCAGAGCGTTGATCCGTGCGCCTTCAGCCACGTGTCGCGCATCTTGTCAGGATGGCAGTCGAACTTTCTGAAGAAGCCAAAAAGGCGCATACGGTTTAATTTCTCTCACTGGGCTGGCCTAAGCTTCCAGGCTACGTCATTTCAGTCCCATTGTCCCTGCTCTCCATCAGCTCGGCTGACCGTTCCCTATAGTCTGACGACAAAACCCTCAGCGCCTCATGTCTCATTTCCACGCTAAGGCTTGGGGGGCAACTGATGTTGGTAAAATCGGGCTCCCTCCATGTGTCAGCCACCTAGACTAGATTTGCCACGTCACCAGTTCTACGCCACGGTGACTTGGGGTAGTACGGTGTATAGACAGCCCGGACGCCTTCCCGAGTCGGCGGATACGAAGCACTCAGGATCTCCAAGAGTAGCCTTCCCGAAGCATCATCCCATGAGAATAGGTCGACGTACCCGGACCGACCTGTGGCCAGTTACCCGGGCTAACCTATCGCCCATGGCAAGTGGAGCCCATGGGCTCCGGCATGTAGAGTAAAAGGCCTAAGGCCTAGGTCCATAACTCTAATCTGCCGTGTCACCCACGCGCCTGACTGCTTAGCGCTAATTCAGGCTTAAAGCCCTAATCTTGCAGACGCTAATCACATCTTTGCCTATAAATAAAAGGTTTCATTAACACTTTGCGGAGAGAATTTTTAGAGAAAGAAACTTCACCACAAATCGCTCAGACCGGTCGAGGTAATAATAACCTTTTGATTTAATTTTCTACCCCCGAGCTCTTACTCTCACGCCAGAGGAGACACGCCAGGAAAAACCCGGCCCGGCCTGTGTACAGGTGACAGATCGGAGCTCTGCCCGGACAACGGCCAGGAACAGAAGACCAGGAGCACAAGACTCGGGCTCGGACATTAGTCGGACAGCACCCGTCCAACCCGACTACAGTACACAAGCAACGACAAGGATCACCCCAATACAAGCTCCATTTCCTTCGATCCGATGGTGTCCGAACCATGCTGCTAGTTGGACCAATTTTCGACACCAACACAATTCATTTTACTTCTTTGTCTATTTTGATTCTGAGTATAATGAAGTAATTTAACTATAAGAAAAATCATAACGAAAGTTTAATCATTAATCGGCATGAACTATTTTCGGGATTCAGTTCCTAATCTACGGTGAACCAATCCCTAAGCATAATTCATCCTATCAAATGCATCAGTTAATCGACCGTTTAATCGGTATGAACTATCATCGGGATTTGATTCCTAAACTACAGTGAATCAATCCATAAACATAAACCATCCTACTAAACTGTATTGATACCACTAAGTACATGTTATATAACGGTTAGATTTAAATCATAAGTATTAAATCTGACACCCAAATAACAACAATCTATTCTTTTGTTATATAACCTTATACACAAATCAAACTAAATCAAGAAGTAAAACTATATTAAAAAATCTAAAATCGATATATTTTAAACTGATTTATGAACTTAGTCGTTCATGGTGGACGTTCTTCCCCAAAAAAAATGTTCAATATTATCTCATGAAAACAAGACTAAAAAGTGAAAAACCTAAAAGTGAATAGAAAACATTATATTAATCAAATTCACCCCAACCATTAATAGCCACGTGTAATTGACACCTTAAATGGCCATTAAATGGCCTTTGCATGTCCATGCTGCTTCAACCGCGCCTGGCCAGTGCCCACACCTGATCCCTCTGATGTGGACCAACAAAAACAGATGTGAAAAAGGCGCGAATATTCAAAAAAAAAAAAAAAAATCACATAAACATTTCAAATCTAAAAAAATTTAATCACACAAACAGTCAAGATCTGTGATCTAAAAAATTCAATTAAATATGCAGATCTAGAACGAGATCTGAAAATGGAGAACAATTTGAAAACTTATTGGATTAATTGCTGCAAATGGAAAATTCACCATCATAGTCACCGTTCAACCAGTGCAGTCGCCACCGCCGTTCACCATTGCAATTGCCATTGCCACCACCGTGAATTTCCAAATCTGGCGAGAGAGAAAGAACATACGGCCGTGAAAATGGCGACTAGACGGTCAACATACGACCAGACAACGAACACACAGTGACCAAACACCGCGGCGGCGACCTTCGGTTGATTGCGCACGAGAGGGAGAGAGGAACGACTTTGACGGTGATATATGGTCAGATGTTTGCCATCACTAAATTGTGCCATCACCATCCTCATGTTCGTCATCGTTGAACCTTATTGTTTAAATCTAATTGTGCACCAGAGAGATATAAAGGGAGAGAGAAAATGGACGATATATGGACTTGATACAGAGCAATCGGACGAACAGTTAAGAATCGGACAGCAAATGAACTCCTGGAGAGGAATCGGTGAACTTGAGCAGCGGCTCTTGCTATTAGAATGAGAGAGATGAAATTAGGGTTAGGGAGCGGCTATTACTGCAAGAATGAGAGAGATGAAATCAAAATTAGGGTTTTATTTATTTTTATGTAAGGGTATAAACGTTCATATCTATTTTTAAACCGCCGAGGACCTAAAACTAAGAATGTTCTTAAAAAAGTTCAAATAATAATTTTTGCGCTTAAAAGGATTATTGAGGAGAGAGAGTGAAATTTAGACTAAACATTAAAAAATCCTCTATTGTATTAATTGAGAGCCTTGTTAGGTTTTATAAATACTTGACCAAGTTACACTTTACACTCGTGTGATATTTTCGTCATAACTTATTTCGAATATAGTTCAAATTAAAATGTAATGATTATATTTTTCATTAAAACTAATCGTCAAATTTTAAAAAGTTAAAAATTAATAAATTATTTAGAATTAATTAATATTTATACTTCCAGATAGGTTGAATCCTATGTTTGTTTTTTCTTTCCTTTATTACCCTGGGTCGAGTATAAAACACAAGCTCGCTGGAAATTGCTTGATTTTTGCCAACAAAAAGTTAAAGAATAGAATAACATGGATTTTAAGCACATGTTGAAAAGGACCAAACTCCTTTTTACTAGGGAAGCTTCAAAGTTAGAGGTATCAACAGGATTAAAAATATGTTGTAATAAAAGTCAAAAATGGCAATGAAAAAAAAAAAAAAAAACTCAAATTGTCTTATTAGAGGGTGCCAAGTGTAATTTTCCTCTTCCTCTTTAATTTATTTTTTTTTTTTTTTTTGTTGATACGTTAATTAATAGTTAAATTATTCTATTACTTGAGAGCCTTGTTAGGGTTTAAGAATACTTGATCAAATTATACTTTACACTCGTTTGATATTTTCGTTATTATTTACTCTCAATGTAATTCAGATTAAGTGCAACGGTTATATTTTTTCTTAAAATTAATAGTTAATTCTCAAAAAATTAAAATTAATAAATGATTTCATATTAATTGATATATATATATATATTCTGAATCGGGTTGGATAATATTTGTTTGCCCCTTTTCTCTCTTTCCTTTATTACCCTGGCCAAAATCGGATCGGGTTGGATAATATTCATTTGCCCTTATTTTTTTTTTCCTTTCCTTTATTACCCCGGTTAGTTATAAGGATAAATTTATCATTTTATGCAAATATGATAAATGTTTAAAATTTTAGCACATTCAATCCGCACGCTACAGTACTTTTTTCAAAAATAAAAAAATTATTATATTACATAATAAGTTATCGTAATTTTTTTATGTTAAAAATTACAATAATTTTTATAGCGTTAACTTCAACCTTTAACAAAATTATTGAATTTCTCAAAATCAATAAATTATTGTACCAAATGAATTGTAAAATTTGGGATTATGCTTAAAAAATGACGATTTAGTTCAATTTTACTACCACCAATTGGAGTGGCTTCTATCTAAGAGGTGTTAATCCGATTGGCAAGAGTAGGTGTCTCATTTCCTTGTTAACCAGAGTTTGATTCTCCTAAGAAACACTCCAAGAATTAAATCTTGAATTTAATCCTGCATGCACTAGACTTATATAGGGAAGTGCGCCCTTAAGATCACCACATGTGAAATGATTGGTCTATGTGCGCGTGTAAGCTGGCCCGGACACACCTTACCGCCAAACCAAAAATAAGTAAAATGGAGTGGGCCCTTTTTCTTTTGTACATAATGGAGACATACATACATATGATCAATCAATCTCATAAAATACAAAATGGAGCCCTTAATTTAATAATCAACACTTGCCAGTTAGGCTGATTCCCAGAAAAATTACACGATGACACCCTTCTCTCCATTTCAATTGTTTTTCACAACCCTCAAAACTTTTGATCAACAAATTGAACACAAATGCAGATGAAAACACTTTCATCATCGCTCCAGTCAATTCAAGGCAGTGTTAGTTCAGTGTTTCTGTTTCTTCTTTGTTCCCGTTCCCAAAAATATTAGCGCAAGAAAAAAATTATGTTTGCATTCTATTTCCAGATTTTTTGAACAAATTTCTGGAAACAGAACAAGAACATATTCCTTTGTTCCCGGATTTTGGGAACAGAAACAGAAACACCAGACAAACGCCGCTTGATACAACACAGCACCAACTGGCCACCGAAGAAAAAAATACATACAGAGGGTGACCAGCTAACATGATCATGCCTCGAGAGCAGCCACTGCTTCTTCATCGGTAGAATCAGGCGAAACAATCTCTTCATCGGTGGTACCATCTTCTTTTGTAGCATCGTTTTCAGAATCGTTTTTCTTGGCGATTTCAGCATCAACGAGTTTTTCCCTAAGCTTAACCGTAAGTTCTT
The DNA here is from genome assembly GCA_016647705.1 of Eucommia ulmoides. Lineage (NCBI taxonomy): Eukaryota > Viridiplantae > Streptophyta > Magnoliopsida > Garryales > Eucommiaceae > Eucommia > Eucommia ulmoides. The sequence goes on along the minus strand of CM028330.1, from coordinate 3,607,516 downwards.
CTTGTTCACCAATGTTCTTCGCCAGGTATTTCTTTATAGCATCTTTTCCATGAAAACTCTGACCATTCATACTGTAATATGCACCTCCTGATTTCATTATGAACTTGTGTTTGATTCCCAGCTCTATTAGTTCAGATTCGCGGCATATACCCTTGCCAAATTCGAGCTCAAATTGTGCCGTTCTGAATGGGGGAGCATGTTTGTTCTTTACGATCTTTACCTGAATTTGGCTTCCTACTGTCTGCAAGAAAATTGTAGAAGAAAATATGTAGTAATGCTTGATCAGTGTAATTACAGCATAGATGACATTTGTTTAGTATTTATGTTTCTGTTCCATTTTTTTTTTTTTTCTGTTCCCAAATTTTTTTTAAAAAAAAAAAAGGGAACAAATTTGTTCCCATATTTGTAGAACAAATTTCTGAAAACAGAACATAAACATATTTTTTTGTTCGCCATTTCCATCCTTATTCCTAGTTTTTTGGGAATATAAACAAAAAACAGAAATAGAAACACCAAGGGAGAATTTGCTTAGGTGGCGTTTGGTTAGTGTTCCCACTTTTCTCGACCGAACTGGGATGAGTTGGGTTACGAATTTTGTTTCCTATTGGGAACAGAATTGCGTTTGGTAACAACAAATTTTTTTTTTGTGCTGAAAACAGAATCGCGTTTGGTAACGATATCATCCTACAATTACTTACTCACAATAATTTTTTTTTATTTCTTTTTTTTTTTCGATTTCGATTTCATGAACGAACGAACCAAAATCAAGAACCAAGATCAATAACCAAGAACCAAAATCAGCAACCAAAATCATTAGCTCAGAATCGTGAACGAACAATCAATTTCATGAACGAAATCGAAATCGAAATCGGTAACCAAACCAAAATCAGTAACCAAATCAAAACCTTAATCAGTAATCAAAATCAATTTTCAGAATGAAGAGGAGCAACCAAATCGAAACCCTAATCATGAACAAAAGGAGCAACTAAATCGATTTCGATTTCGATTTCATGAATGAAGAACGAACAACGATTTCGATTTCGTGAACGACCAACGAAATCGAAATCAATTTCATCAATAAGCACCAAAATCGATTTTGAGAATGAACGAGCAACCAAACTTGTTCGATTTCAGTACCGAACGAAATCGAAACCCTGACGACAGTGAGCTTCGACGGTGAGCTCGGCAAGGCATGGCGAGGAGGAGGAACTTCGGCGACGACGATGGAGAGCTTTGAGCAACAAAGACGATCTGCGATGAAGACGAGCAGAGAGAGCAAAGAGAAGACGAGCAGAGAATGCAGAGAGAAGACGAACGGGGAAGACGAACGGAAAAAGATAAAAAAAAGAGTAAGCTCAGTAGAAGTTGATCGTGGATCTCATTAACATTTCAAAAAATACCCCACGTGTCCCTTAAGTTTGGTTGAGTTTTTTGGGCACAAAAAAACCAAGTTTTTTTTTTTTCTCATTTCCTTAGGATTTTGAGAATCAATTCTCATTTTTTGGGTTGGGTTGGGTTAGGTTGAGTTTTGTGTTGTCAAACGCGTTCCCAAAAATCATTCCCAAATTTTTTGAGTTGGGTTGGTTTGAGTTGGGTTGGAAACACTAACCAAACGGGGCCTTAGTGTTTCCGTTCCCATTAAAGAAATATGGGAACAAACTCATTTGCTTCTGTTCTGTTCCAAATTTTTTAGACCAAAATTCTGAAAACAGAAAATAATATTTCCCGGATTTCTGTTTCTGTTCCAATTTTACAGTGTAGAGAACATTAAATAAATGCCGCCTCTCATTATCCCGTAACGCGCAAGAGAAACATGCTTTAAGCTTGAATGATTTACTCTTATAGGTAGTGTTTAGTTGTACAAAATTGGAGTCTTGGAATTGAAATTACAAACGAATGTAAATTTTTAGTTCCAGGCGTTCATTTCTAATTTCAATTCCAAAGCCCCAATTTCACACTTCCAAACGCTGCCTTAAGCTCAATATGCAAAAAAAACATATCCTAAAAGGCTTTCGGATAATATGGTCAGATACAAATCTTAAAATAAATAAACACGAAAAAAAAAAAAATCATACCTCCTCTCCTTTCTTGACAAGACCTATTCTCTTAATATTCAGGCGCACCGAAGCATAGAACTTCAAAGCATTGCCACCACAAGTAACTTCAGAGGGGCCACCAAATCCAAAAGTAGACAGTTTCGATCTCACCTGCACCAAAATTTAAGATAAAAACAGATAAATATACATATACATATACATATACGTATACATACACATATTTAAAGACGGATACCTGATTTATAAAGATCAAAATAGTTTGCGACATCGATAAAGAGTGGCTCAATTTCCGGAGTGCCTGACTCATAAGTCTAGCTTGCATTGCCATGTGGGCATCACCCATCTCACCATCAAGTTCACCTTTAGGAACAAGGGCTGCCACCTGCAAATTAAAGTACTGAGTTTCACAACAAGAGCCGAAAAGCAGATATTGGGTCTTGGCGAAAAAATTAAAAATAAGGGTCCACTTGCTCTACAAATCAGAAACAATTTCAAAAAAACAAAATAAAAAATTGGAAACAGTTTTCAAAAACAGATTTTGACAATTGCAAAAACCCAGTCAAGCACATAATAAGAATCATATGCCAAAAACCATATATCATCCATAGGGGTGGTCACCGGCCAGGGGCCTGCCTAATCCGCCCAGTCCATTGCTATTTTTTTAGGGATCAAGCTTGATTTTTGAGCCCAAGGCAGGGCTAGGATCCCAAAATTTAGGCCCGTTCATTTTTAGGGCTGGGCCGGGCGAGGCAGACCATTTATTAAAAAAAATTATATATATATAAAAGATCAATTAATAACTATTAAGTGAGATAACCTTAATTAACATGGAATTAAGAATGTATTTTATTTTAGTGTAAATGTGCATGAATGTTTTTTATTTTATTTTATGAAAATTAATATTGTTAACTACCAATTATTATGTATGAATGCATTATATAATTTTAATTTGTCATTTTAATGATTATTTTTTAAATCATAAAAAAAAATTATAAGGCTGGGCTTCGGCATGATAATAGGGGCCGGCCATAGGGCCGGGCCAAGTCGGGCCCAGGCTAACCATTTTTTTATAATACCCTAGGTAGGGCCTAGCCCATGAACCACACCTACTATCAGCAGCTGAATGTATAAAAGTAATAGAAAACCTTGCTTACACTGTCCACCACCACCACATCAACTGAACCACTCCGGATAAGGGTATCCACCAGACTGAGAGCTTGTTCGCCACAATCAGGTTGAGAAAGAAGCAAATTTTCAGTGTGTACCCCGATAGCTTGTGCCAGTACCGGATCAAGGGCATGCTCGGCATCAACAAAAACACAATAACCTGAAAAAAATAAAAAGAAGCAATAATTAGTGATCCCAATATTAGTACAAACATAAAGTATCATCGGGGAGTTATCGATGATGAAGTAGAAGGAACAGAATTGATTTTAAAGATCTCTTGAGGATACCTCCTTGTTTCTGCGCCTCAGCAATTACATGTAAAGCAAGCGTTGTTTTTCCGGAAGCCTCTGGACCATATATCTCCACGACACGTCCCTGGACAATGCAAAAATAAAATAAAAATATAGCATCGGTTTACCATAAATGCCTTGTCATACCCTCGACAAACCCCAACAAAATAAAGAGAAACTTTATCAATATGTATGGCTGCGTAAATATGTGTAGGATGTGCATGTATGAACATAATCATTTAATAGGGTGTAAAATTTACCATGAACAAATTCCATAATGGAGATCATGAGGATTAAATAAAACAATTGGGCATTCGAATTGAATATTCTTACAAACACAGCTGACATCAAAAGAATTTGGTTGTGGTCGCCACAAGGAAAAAGATGTAATCACGTTTAGGAAGGAAACATCAAAATCATCGTGTATTCTTCAGGAACAAAAAATGGGCAGTCTAGTGCACGAAAGCTCCCCCCATTGCGGGACATGGGAAGGGTCAAACGTACGGAGTCTTATCTCTGTATACAGTGAGGTTGTTTCCAAGATTTAAATCCGGGACCTCCAGATCACAATAGAGCAACCTTACCATTGTACCTAAGACTCACCCTCTTTCAGGAACAAAAAACAATGGAAAGAAAAAAAATTCTGACTTTAGGTGTGGGGGGCCATGTAAGATAAGATATATATAGTATCATATACATATATATAAATAAAACCAAAAAATGTATTATGTATAAATTTAGATAATAATATTATTTTTCTAGTGCTTTCTATATAAGGACAAATTTGTTTCATAAAAAAAAAAAAAAAAAAAAATGAAAAAGTTGGGTAATTCAGAAACTCCTTTCCTAATACTGCTGATATTGAAAACGATTTCTAATGTGGGAAAAAACAATAAGGTCCAAAGTAGCACAAAATACCTTGGGAAAACCTCCGATTCCTAAAGCAATATCCAAAGCAAAGGATCCTGTAGACACCACGGGAACTTGTTTAGGAGCGGCAGATCGACCAAGCCACATGATAGATCCTTTCCCAAATGAGGTAGTGATCTGATCAAGTGCCTGTTGTAGGGCCAGGTCCTTCTTGGACATATTTTCTTCACCTGAGTCACTTCCATCTGACTTTGATTTCCTTTTACCTTTAAGTAAATGCACGGTAGATAATGTTAGCTCAATATGATCCTTTCCCAAATGAGGAAGCCATAATTACTGATCCACGTTTGTTGCCCATTTATAAATAATTTACTAGGTCATATCAAGATATCTTTAAATACCACTTGAAGAAAAGCCAATAGTCTCCATGAATTCATATAAAAAACGAACAAGAGGAGAGGATTTACTTGAGGCACAGTTTGATAACACTTTTTTAAGTACTTCTAATCAATTCCCTTCCATATCATCACTTCATGGGGGGAAAATGGATGATGCTTCGTTTTTTTAATAGAAACTGAAAATACAAGTGAAAAAAAAAATGCTTAATAACCATGAAAATGGTTCTCATTTTTTTCTGATATAATACCGAATAACTAATGGAGATCATCCCTGTAGAAATCTAATGGGCCTAACTCACTCTCAAAAGACGCCTTGTAAGAGGAGGATTGCTCTCCGATTTATATATAGCTCAGGATCAGGTAACACAAACTATGTGGGATTCAACACACCCCCTCACACGCAGAGTGGACTATGACAAACCACTGCGAATGGATATCGAGAGAAGAGCCCAATATCAATGTGGGATTCAACAATCCCTAATTTCTACTTGTAGTCTCGTTTTCTTGAAAAGTACTTTTTTTTGGCGCAAAAGAAATATTAATTCAATTTTTTTTATTGCTTATAACAAAAGAGTTCAAAAACATTATCAAACGGTGCCTAACATCATAACAAGACAAGCTAGATTGATGAATAACGCCATTTCATGTTTTCCTTAATTATTTTGAGAACGGGGGAGCACAGATCAGGGAAAGAAACAAATCATGATAGTAAACAAGGTGAACCGCAAAATAAAATTAAGGCCACAATGTCATAGAGTTTTAAGGTACACCATGTCTCCAATAGATGCAGCAAACAAAATCAGTGCTATAAAGTTCTAGCACCTTTAGAAGAGAAGCTGTTCAGCTGGAAAGATGTTGCCAATAACCCTTTTCTGAAACCCTGCAGTCAAACCCAAAAAAAAAAAAAAAAGAATTGCTAAAAAGATAACGTCAACAAGTGAATTAAACAATCAAAAGATTTTTCTCCTTCAAATCTTAAAGAAGGTTATGAATCTGCATCAGTTAAGCACCAGTGAGAATGCGATTTGGTTCAAGTGCGGGGGGCTACTAGAGGGGAAAGGTAGGCCTAAGAAGATTTGGAACGAGACTATTAGAATTAATTTGATAACATTAAACCTAACTAAGGGGATGACCCTTGATCGATCATTATGGCGTAAACAGATTCATGTAGCCAACCCTATTTAAATGGGACAAAAGCTTACTTGTTGTTGATGTTGTTGTATTTATCACATTTGTAATCCCAAACATGCCAAGCCTCATGAGCCAATAAAAAAAAAGGGCATCCCGATGCTACAAAGCTCCCGCTATGCACGGGGTCCGAGGAAAGGTCAAACCGCTTAGGTCTATTGTACGCAACCTTACCTTATTTTTTTGCAAGAGGTTGTTTTCACGACTCGAACCCATGACCTCCAGGTCACATGGCAACAACTCTTACCGTTGCGCCAAGGTAAGGCTGCATATATTTTGATATTTATTTCTTCCTTCTTATAGCCTAAATTTTTTACTTCACTACCAAAAGCTTGCCAGCACAAATCACTGTTTCTGTTCCTTCTCATAAATATGCATACATGGCTCTCGCACTCAACAAAACTACAAACCTAGTTGAGTAAAAACTACTGCAATTCAATATAGGCCTTCAATTGTATAAAAACTGAAAGCAAAATATATATAGTGGCTATGAATCATTTCTTAATATTTGGGACAATAATTACTACACTTGGTCTCTAAAATTTGAAGATAATTCAATAGATTTTTACGCATTTCAGAGATTACGATTATGAAACTAGAAACTTCGCACATTTCAGAGTCTAGCCAGTGATAGTCACACTATGATAAATCTGGAACGAACACTAGGTTGGACATCGGCAAACAGTTTCCTATATCATTCTCTTCCACAATGCCAGTTAGCCCAACTCATCTACATGCGTCAAAGTACCAATGACATACGAGATTAGATATTCATGCCTTTACTCTGCATTTTCTTTTGGGTTAGTGATAGCTTTCAATGGAATTCAACTGAGGCAATATAACGGGTAACATTGTTCACCAAAACTAAGCTAATGGGTGCTTTATCCCCCCCCCCCCCAAAAAAAAAAATAAGGAATTTGTTGGGGGCACATACTCCCGCCATACCGCATGTACCTCCGCCAGAGCAAAGAGGACTTTCCAATAAAATACCTTTATGGACATGTTAATCAGGAAATGTCCAGTTCCTCATAAAAAATATAGCTCCTTGAACATGCATAAGCTTTCAGAAATGAAGACGTTAATGGAGGTAGAAATTAACACCACAGGAGCAAACCACAAGTGAATATCAAATAGATAAGCCTTCAAAGTACAAGAGACCGTAAAAATCGTATGATTAGCTCTAAAATCACTGAGCATTCCATGATTTTTTCATTTTAAAACCACAAATTAAGCTTCTGAAAACAAGAAGCACAAATCCCAAATGCAAAATAAAAGGTAACTATCACCATGGGGGAAGATTAATAGAAGGAAATGAAGAACGCAAAAGAAAGGCTACCTGTGGTTCGAAGAGATGGTGTTTTAGAGAAGAAGCGTTGCGAAGAAGCCTCGCCATGGAACTCTGTGAAGTGGTCGGAAACCCTCCACAGTCCACAGTACACGCTCCGACGTCTCCTCAATACTGCTATTTATCAGTGAAAATGAAACGATTTCGCGATGCTCTGCAAGCTCGATTGTATGAATTTGCTACAGGAGATGACGGAACAGAGTACTGAGAGAGAGGACCACCCGAATTTTTAGGGTTTAAGAGTCGGGGTTTTCCCTCCCTTTTGAACATCTTGTGTTGCTGCTGGTGCTCCTCAAATCGCTGTTTGGGAAAATTACATTTTTGGTCTCTAAAATATGGAGGGGGCGTCTAACCCCATTTGGTAACGTTTCCATTCCAGAAATTTTCATCCCATTCTCAGATTTTTGGGAATTCTGTTTGAAAATAGTGTTTGGTAATTTTTGTTTCCGTTTCCATTTCATTTCCATTTGAGAATTGTGCCCACTTTTTTCTTAAGAAATGAGAAACAAAAAAAAGTTGTTTCTTATTATTCCCATTTCATTCCCAAAACACATTGTCACTGTTCACCCGCCGGCCGACCACCATCCTCCGCCGTCTGCCGCCTGCCGCCGTCGCCGGCGACCATCCACCGCCTCCAGCCACCGTCGCCGGTCACCATCCGGCCGGAGACTTTCCGGCCGCCGGCCACTGTCACCCACCCGCGGGCGCCGGAGCCACCGCCGTCAGGCAAAAAAAAAAAAAAGATTTTAGGATAAAATCGTTACCAAACACAATTCTCTTCCCAAAACAAAAAAAAAATTATCGTTACTAAACGCGATTTTACTCCCAAGAAGAAAACAAAATTTTCATCATATTCTATCCCATTCTCATCCCACTGTTAGAATGGAAACAGAATCAGTTACCAAACGCCACTTAAGTGGCCTTTGAGATTTGTTAAATTGCGCATTTGATCTGTCAAGTTTGACATTTGTCTTTATATGGCAAAATTAAAAATATTATTAATGATTTTGAATGAAAAATTAGTTGTATTCAGCACATGACATCTCATATAAATAATTTTTTCTTTCATCACTCCCATAAACTTAGGACGTTTTCACATAACATTTTCTTATCAATGATTCAGACTTCTTTATCTTATTCTTCAGACGAATTGTTATTAGAAAGGCATTAGAAAAATAAAAAAAAAATCGTAGATGATTTAATAAAAGATGAAACAACAAAATATATCATTGAAATATCACATGTTAAACACAACTTCTTTTTAATCCAAAAGCTATTGCGAGATTGAACTACATGTGAGAGGGATCACATGCAGAAAATTTAATTTTCCCCCACTATTTTCTAAAGGTGGTGTTGGGTATGCGGAATTCGAGACTGAATTTGAATGACTATGGGAACTGTCATTATATTATTATGTTTAGTATATGGGATCAAATCTAATTCTCATTACCAAGGATTCTTTAATCTTACAAAATATGAGATTTACTAATACCATGATAAACTTGGTACTATTTAATCCCAATTATATGGGATTAGGTTTTAATTATTTATCGGTCAAAAAACGAGAACAAATACTAAACAAATATTTGAATTATAATGGAATTTAATTAAATTAATTATTACATCGTTTGAAAATTTAATTAAATTACTATTTTACCCTTTGATATCATTCCAGTACTACTTATAATCCTTTTTGTCACTAAATATAGGAATGATAACGACCATTCCATTTTATTATCATCCTAATTTCATTTTTATTGTCATTCCATTTTAGCGTACCAAACATAAATGATTAATGGGGTATACACCATTTACTCCCCAAATGTAAAAGAAATTACCTATTACTCCCATCACTTTTTTTTTTGCACCAATAATTTTTTTTGTCTTTTTCTGATAAAAATACCTCTCATGTGGATATTGAATGTAACATTCAACACCTATGAGTGTTGAATGTAATATCAATTTTTTTTATTTTTTTTTTTAATGATGTTTTATTTTTTCTGACCAAAGTGCCCTTCATGTGAATGTTGAATGTAATATTCAACATCTGTGGGTATTAAATGTAACATCAACTTTTTTTTTTTTTTTTTTACATCCAACATTTGTGGATGTTGAATGTAACATTAATTGTTTACTTATTTTTATATGCAGAGTCAAATTCATATGATGTTACATTTTTTGACCAAAATACCCCTCATATGGATGTTAAATGTAACATTCAATAATTGTGAGTGTTGAATGTAATATCATTTTTATTTTATTTTTAATGATGTTATTTTTTTTCTAACCAAAATACCCCTCGTGTGGATGTTGAATGTAACATTAATTTTTTTATTTTATTTTTAATGATGTTATCTTTTTTTTCTGATAAAAATACCCCTTATGTGGATGTTGAATGTAACATTCAACATTATAAATTGTTTTCATATTTTTATGGATCATATTATGCGTGGATGTTACATTCAACACCTGTGGATATTGAATGTAACATCAATTGTTCTCTTGTTCAATATATTCACGGTTAAAAATCATATGATGTTATATTCAACACATATGGGTGTTGAATGTAACATCAACTGTCACAAATAAATTGCAAATATTATGATGCAAAGTGTAAAAAAAACAAAAGGTGAAAATATTTTGCTAGCTGTCACGCATTGCAGCAGAAAACACCATTTCCTAATCCAAAAAACCATTACAGCTGAAAACACCATCGAGTTCTTAACAAAAAAAAATGTCTCTCTCGTGAAGTCTTTCTCTCTCCTTGACCAAAAAAAACCATTGCAACTAAAAACACCGTCGACGGAGATTCTGAAAACACATTTCTTCAAATCTCTCTCTCTCCTTAACCAAAAAAAAAAAGTGTCTTTCTCTCTAAACTACAAATCGATCAACCGCCATTGAAGGTGAGATAATCCCCATCTCTCTCTCTCCCCTGCTTACACTCCTCATCTTCCTACAATCCACTTGCACCAGATGGCTTCCCAGGCACAATGCGCCAAAAAATCGAGAGCCCATCGATGTTAGGAAAACAGAGTTCGTCGACATTGTTCTTCGAGGTTGACGAAGCACGAATCACGGGAGGGCATTTTGATAATCTCATTGCTGGTCGTTTTTTAAAATGGAACTAATCGGTGTAAAAATTATCGACAATGGGAATAAACAGTCCAAAAAAAGGCGAAAGGGAGTAATCAGTGCACAAAAAGTAGTTTTGAGATTAACCGATAATTTGTCCATGATTAATTTTGTGCACCTAAGACTTCTCCATATTGCATATAGGTCCTTCATATTTATCAACTCCCTCCTTTACTAATGGACTGTTTTTTTAGTAAAATAATTGTTTATATATATTTGATATTTTGCTTTGTTTCCTAATTTACAATGGTAAAATAGTTCTATTAAAATAAATGAAAGCAAAGATAAGAATAAGAAAAATCATAGGCATTACAATTTTAGTTTTATTTTTACCACTAAGTTGCATGTACTGCTCTCTTCCCTGGTGATTTTGGAGATAAAACTATCGGATCAGTAATCTTTGTCTGTGATTTCTTTTCTCTGATAGTTTTAGAATATCTCAGGTAAACTTTGGTCTAAATTAACACTCGTCATTAATAGAAGGGTCTCGCGTAGAATTTTGACAACATAATAGGGTCGCGTTTGGAAAAGGAATTTGACAAATCAAACGGATTTCAAAATCCTAAATTTTGAAATCTTATCATTTATAAATCTCTTAGATAATTATTTTAAGTAAAGAATTTGATCGTGTTATTTTATAATTTTTTTATTTGGATAACCATCGTCACCACTGTAGGGATCGGCAGCGGAGGTGTTTGATGGTCGGCAACGGCGGTCGGTGGCCGGCGCCGACGCCCGTGGCAGCCGGCGGACGGAGATGTTTGTCAAAAAGGGATCAAATTGTTAAAAATATAAGTAGGAGGACCACGGAAAAAAATAGTTGTAATAGGAGGACAAAAAGTGTAATCCCCCACCCCTCCACAAGAAAAAAAAACATGACCGCGAGTGATTCATACGTCGTCGTCCTAAGACCCCTATAAAACCCTACTCCAGTCCAGGGCCATCTTCCAGGCAGCTGCGACTCTCTCGCTCTCTCTCTCTCTTATAAAACCCTCGAAAATTTGAATCTCCATAACTTTATCAATGGAAAATTCGCAATCGGAAACCTTGAAACCATTCGAAACTTCTTTCGCTTTCCCTCCACATCGCCGGAGACACCTCCAGAGCGAGACCTACCGTACACTCGCTCACATTCTATCCCACTGTTACGGCGAGTCTCAGCGCAATCGCCCCTTTCAAGCTGCTGCAGCAGCAAAAGATCCACCACCAGGTAAATAATATCGGCGTTGCATATTTATATTGTATAATCGTTTGGTTGCCGTAAGAATGAGAGTAAAATAAAATATAAGCTAGAAAATGAAGAATCGAATGTAATTTATTGTAGGGTGGTCTTGGGCGTTTCTCAGCACCAAAAGCTAACTCATGATATAGATCACGGCCCCTTCCATATCCGATATGGGATAAACCTAACAATCTTCCCCCCCTCGCACATCCCCTCACCTTTGGTCAGCTAACCTTCAACTAGTCTATCCTTTTTGGCTATTGGGCCAGACTTATTGTAAGTATTAGGTTTCCCTTAACTCCAAAAGTTAGCCGATGAGGTGAGATTTTTCCTCACTTATAACCTGACCACCAGCCTTTTCCACATCGGACGTGGGATAAACCCAACATTTTTGGCCTGAGGAATGAATGGAAATGTCGTGATTAGATGAAAATGACACACTGGGTGTGCCATATTTTAGTTGTTTTCTTAGATTCATCTGTTTATTTATTCCCCTATGCTCTCAAAATTAGAGTGTGTGGACTTAGGAACTGCAAAACAAAGATAAAATTGCATTAGGTTGATGATGTAACAATAGATGTAATGTGACCGTACTTTATTAGCTGATTCTGATTTATAATGCATTAATATAATTGTTGTTGCTTTTCTTTGGCATGGATGTCATGGTGACAGTTGAATTGGGAGAAATTGCCGAGCACAATGAAGTTGTTTGCCATGATCCTGTGGAATCTGGGAGAGTTGTGGGTCCTGATCATATGGAGGTCGAGAAATTGGCAGTCCAGGAGAAAGAAACTGTTGACGTGAATGGTATTCAATTCAAAGATTTCATTCCTTTGCAAATGGAAATAGATGAGCCAGGAAATAAGAATGGAATGGAAGGAAACGAGGAATTTATTCATGGCAATGGTATTAGTATAGCTAGATTGTCTGGGGACAAGGACCAAAATGGTGACAACCAAGAGATTACTTCAACTGCCCCGCAAGCGGTTCTGGAGGATTTTAAGTTTACAGGGGATCTAGATATAGACGAGGAACACAACATAAATGATATTTGTGAAGCTATTGACTTCTGCTTTGGTACAGATTTCACTTCCGATTCTGCAATACCTCTTGATGTTAGTGAAGAAAATAAGTCTGCTTTGGAGAGAAATTTATTTGAACAACAGGATCTTGAGTTGCAGCAGAAAGATATGGAATTAGAGCAATTGATATCTACTTCTGGTGATATAGACTCTCATGTTCTTGTGACTGCTAACGATGAGGTTGAGGAAGGAGAAATTTCAGGGGACATTGATGACATATCAATGGATTTCCTATTTGAAAATGCTGCATCATTGGAGACACAAAATCTAGAGAATGAGCAGGTTGGCGCTATTGGCAAAGGCGAGGCTATTGGCAGTGAACATAAAAAGGAACTTGTGAGCGGTACTGAGTTGGTTTCTTCAATTGGGGGCTCAGTTGATAATGTGACTAATAATGTGGTGGGGGGAAAATCTAAAATGTCCGTTTCAGGGACATCTATGGAGCTTAAAAAGGCTGATGAGCATGGTGGTAAGCTTGAATTTGCAAGAATTGGCAACCCTGAGATATCCAAGTCTGCAACAGCTTTTCCTGAAAATCTAGCATGGCATGAAAAAATCTCAGAGGAAAATGCTACTGAAACCCTTGGCACTGCATCCACTGAAAAGGTACGATTTTTAGACTCAATTTCTCTCGAGTGCATTTGCTGGAAAATAACTTTTGTTCACTAACTCACTATAAACATTTCTTCTGTGAATAAAAGTGAACTTGGTAAGCAGCTTCCAAACCCAAAACGATCTGGAAATTTATACTTGAGCAAATTTTACTTTCTTTATAATTTAGAAGTTATGGTGCTACTGTTTTATTTGTCACTAGCATTTCTTCAAGTAAATGTTTACTTATTTCAAAGTAATACATTAACATATTTTCCAACTATTCAATATATGGAAGTCTACACCTAGCGTACCACAATTCATAGTATGCGGGGAACCATATTCCCCTTTCCTGTTCTACTTAACTGAACATCCCATGTTCGTCTTTGGTTTGTGTCGAATCTTATGTTGATGTTGGGCCCTCCCGATATCTGTTCGCAGTGGTTTGTCAAAAAATCCTCCCTGCACGTGACGGGGCTTGTTAAATCCCACATCGATGTTGGGCCCTTCCCCCGATATCCGTTCGATGTGGTTTGTGAAAAGTCCACCTTGCGCGTGAGGGGGTGTGTTGAATCCCACATCGCTTGTGTTACCTGATCTTGAGCTATATATAAAGCCTAGGACAATCCCCATCTTACAAGGCGTCTTTTGAGAGTGAGTAGGGTCCATTGGGTTTCTACAGTTTGAAGCAACCAATATTGTAGTAAGTGTTTATCGTTTAGCATTAAACCTTGTGTATGAATGCGCCTGCACATTCATGAAACACTTGTCTAATTATCATTTAAAATGGTTTGGCACAACAGTCGTAGCAAAATTTGAGAAAAGATGGATGAACATTGGATACAGGATTTAGGTTAACATATTATCTTCAGAAGGCTTTCACACTCCATGAGTTACAATATCTGGCCTCATAAAGGAACAGAAATGACAAGTCATATGCTGGATGTATTTTAATTGAAAATTTAATGCTTGAACAGCCACTGAACAATCAGCGCCTAAAAATTTAACTGATCGGGAAATTCCTTTTGTGTTCTCAGGAAAAAAGAAAGGATTATTGATTTTTCTTGATCATTGTATATGAAAAATTGTGTGTCTCTCTCTCTCTCTCTATATATATTTGCTGTTCATGGTTGAATTTGGTTCTGCTCTTAGTTGCTGTTGTTTCATGTTGCATCAGGATGCCGATTTTCTCAAAAAGAAAAAGAAACGGGGTCCTCCGACTACGGAAAGAAAAGCGAAGAAAAAGGTAACAGATGGATTATTTGCACTGTCTAATTATTGGTGCAATTTTGAATATTTCATTTAATTGCTTGATTAAGATAGTTTGTTTCTGGCTAATTTTGGGTTAACATAGATGTTTTTCTACTCATGTGCTTGTAGAATGCCAATGTTTTGTATATTCTTCCTTCTCCCTACCTCTAATACGGGATTTTCGCCTTTTGCCATTGACATCCCTTGAAATTGAAAGAAACCAAGGGGACCCAAGCTTTTTGAAAATACCACAGGAGACCCCTTACATGAGGAATAAAATTCAAATTTACCTTGGTTCCATCAGTTTTTATCCAATAAATGCTATGGCCATTTTGTGCTCATCGATATATGTACCAAAATAAATTCCAAATAAACAAAATATACTGGAAATATTAATTTAGGAGGCTTCTGTTCGCATTCCAAAAAGCAGCAAGTAGTTTAGTGCATGAAGTATTTCCGGAGTGCTGAAATGAACTAATATCTTCATCTTCAGTGTTCTGAACTGTCAAGAGTTATTGCTGAAATTCATCACACATTCAATCTCTTGAAGAATGATTTGATTCCTTTTCCTTATAGTCGCACAGAGTGTGTGAATTCGAATTTTTGGGTTTTACTCTCTCTCTCTCTCTTTCTCAAATTGATATCTGGGCGGTGGTGGCGGCGGCGATGTTGGAGTTGGCAAGGTTCTCAGTGGTGCTGTTATTGGAGTCGGGTTTCAGAGGGAGAACGACGTAAAAGAAACTGAAGAGGGAAGGGAACAAGAAAAAAGAAAGAAAGAAAGAAAAAGAAGGTAAAATGAAGATAGAGAGGACCAAAAAGAGAGAAAAAGAAAAGAAGGGACAGTAAAGAAAAGAAAATAGAGAAGTGTAATTTAGTATTTGTCAATTTTATTGGAAAGCGAAGTAGTCTAAATGTATTTTCTTGACAACTTCATTGTTATTTTTTCGCTGACATCAACATTTTTTTGGCGTCGAGTGAAGTGCTTCTGATTTATTATGATAGGAGGACTAATTAATATTTTGAGAAGCAAGGGGAAGGGGTCCCTGTTGTTTCTTTTGATGACAATGGCTCCTCTAAATAAATTATTTGCTTATCTCATTTGCAGAAAAAGGAAAGAATTAAACGAGCAGAGAAGAATAGAAAGCTTGGTGTTAAGAGGTTGAAGCTGGAACCTGTACTGAAACCAAAGAAAGTGTCATATTGTAAGCACTATATCAAGGGAAGATGCCATGAGGTCATATAATTCTCCATACTCTACTATTATGGTTTGAATATTTAGGAATAATGGTTTGCTTTGAAATGTCACATACAATTTCTTAACTGTTTATATTTACTTTTCACAGGGAGAAAATTGCAAATTTTCACATGATACAGTACCCTTGACAAAATCCAAGGTAAAAACTACAAATCTTGCAATTTTATGATCTATGGTGATGCTAGAAGTCATTTTTTTTGCTCTAGATATAAAAATATCGGATAATTTTTGTGTTGTTTGACAATCAGCTTGGTCTAGTGTGTGATGAATTAAGCGTTGTTCATAGTGATATTTGCGGGGTGGTCTTGGACCTCTCTCAACTCCAAAAGTTAACTCATGAGGTGTGATTTTTCCTCACATTTATAACTTGACCATCAGCCCCTTCCACATTCAATGTGGGATAAACCCAACAATCTCCCCCTCACACATCAGGCTTTTGATCAGTTAACCCTTGATCAGTCTCTCCCTTTGTGGCTATTGGGCCCGAGATGTTGTAACCTAGGCTCTGATACCAATATAAGATGGTCTTAGGCCTCTCTTAACCCAAAAAACTAGCTCATGAGGTGAGATTTTTCCTTAAACTTATAACTTGACCACCAGCCCTTTTGACATTCAATGTGGGATAAACCCAACAATATCTGTTTTTGTTTATATTTATTTTGTGGATTTGAATTTGCTCTATTGGATTGAGCGAACTCTCTTTGGTTGGACTTCACTTTCAAATATTAAATTTTTGCACGTTGCTCTTTAATATTTAGTTTTTTCGTGTCTAATTGGCCCAATTGCCTAGTTCCGTTCATTGTTTTTGTCGTCGGAGTCAATCGCACAACACACGAGGAAAATGGCTAACTTGCACTTTGAACACCTGAAGGAAGCGTGTAATTACACTTTGCTCCTTATTCTGGCGACTAAAGTGGCTGAACAAATGCAATTGAACCAATTAGACAGAAAAATGGTAAATTAAGGAGCAATTATGGGGAGCGAAGTGTAACCACGTCCAAACTTTACGAGTTCGGAGTGCCATGAAGCGTGAATAATAAACATCATCCATCCCATAATTCAAAAAGAAATTCTCCATAGACAGAAAAATGGTAAATTGGAACACTCGTTTTTACCAGTGCATGCACAAAACCCATGAAACGATTTCCTCTCTTCTTTCTCTTGTGAGGTCAAATGCTTAAAACTTGCCACCAACTTTATGCACATTTTGTTTTATGTTTCAGCCATGCTGCCATTTTGCACGGCACTCGTGCATGAAAGGAGATGACTGTCCATATGATCATCAACTCTCTAAGTATCCCTGCAACAATTTTCTGTCCAATGGTTTCTGCGGCCGAGGTGCTGACTGCATGTTTTCACATCAGGTAATTATTTGTGTTTTTAAATTTCCTTTTTTTTTTCTCTCATTTTCGTCTTCTTCATTTTTCAGCCGTTGTTGTATTGGCAATTTTCTCTTTCTAATCCTATGCCATAGGTATTATTTGAATGTTGAATCCCACATCCCTTGTGTTATCTGATCTTGAGCTATATATAACGTCTAGGGCAATCCTCATCTTACAAGACGTCTTTTGAGAGATTTGAAATTTTCTCCCTCTACAAGTTTCTCTTACCGATTTTTCTTTCTTTGTACTAATTTTGTTATCAAATCATTTCAATTTGAAGTGCTTAACGAGCCCTAACTTTTTTTCTTTTTTTTTTTTGGGCTTTGCCAGATGCCCAAGGAAGGTGATTCAACAACCACTTCAAACGTTGCGAAGCCCGAATCAAATTCTGTATCCCAGCACAACTTTTCAAATCGTAAAGAACAGAAGAACACAGACGCTAATCCTAAGCAAAATCCCAACCCTAAATCCAGTGTTAAGAGTTCGACAAAGCATGATGCTGCGGACCCTAAACCTAAATCTTCAGCACAGCCAACTCCAGGAATAAGCTTCTTAAGTTCATCACAAGTCAATAGCAGCAAGCAAGTTCATAACTTGAGCGAGGACTCAAACAGAGCGGCTAAAGTGGTTCCTAAAGGAATAAACTTTCTATCATTTTCTAAAACTCCTTTAGATAGCCAATCTGTAAAGAGTGCACAAAATATGAATGAGATGGAGAAGAGAACGCCGCCAAAAGGTTTAAACTTTCTCTCGTTTGGTAAAGCTCCAGTAGATGGTTCGAGCTCGTCTGCTCAACAGAGGCCAAATGCTGCTTCCCCTGTTTCTTGTGGTCAATCTTTGGGTCAATTAGGAGGAGAGATGCATAGTCAAACACCGCCAGGCACTTTTCAGCCATCGTTATTATCAAACACACCAAGCTCCCTGCAGAAGACACTTCAGTCGACTTTAGCATTTGCAGCTAAGTTTGATTCTGAAATTAAGCCTGTCAAGGCCTCAATTTTCGATTTGGTGTATAGAGATGGTGGTAAAACAAAGAAATAAAGAGAGAGACGGGGGGAGCACGTTGCACTTTGGTGGCGTCTTGTCTACCAATGGAAAGCATTCTTGTCGAGATGAGAAGGTAAGTTGGCGTTTGATTAGTGTTTCTGTTTTTCTGTTTCTATTTCCAATAAACTAGAATGGGATGTGTTTCAACTAAAATATTTCAGAAATAGAAACATGTTTGGTGACGACCATTGTCTTGAAATTGTTTCTTTTAATTTATGAGTATAGACACAAGAAACATGTTTGATTGCAACATTTGTTCTTTTTTTCTTCTTTAAATGTATGGGGGCTGGCGGGTGGTGTTGGCCGGTGGCCTGGCAGGATAGTGGTGGGAATAGTTTCGTGGGAGTTAATAGGAATCAACATTTTTTCGTTTCTCAGATTCTTTGGAATTTAAGAAATAGTCCCGAATTACTACCAAAATTTTGGGAACGAAAATGTGTTTACCAAACGCATTTCTGTGCATTAATCTCAAAATTTTGGGAGTGAGAACAAAAATCAGGGAACAAAACAGTAACCAAACGGAACATATTGTTTTGTTTTAGGTTGTTTGGATGGAATGTTTTGAAATGGGTGGATTTAGAATTCACGGTAGATGTGATTTATGCAAAAGAGAATGAGAATGAGAGGAAACAAACCCATATTTCTAACTTTTACTTCAATAATGTTATTTTTTAAGCTTTTATAGGTAATATTTTTGTTAGTTTTCTCTTAGCAGATGATAAGTTATAGAAATTGGATTGTTCAGCTACTCATGGTTATAAACTTTTGGGGATGACAATGAGTTCTGAAGCTGCCTGAGCTGTTCAAGTAGAATGGAGGTAAACCTCCTCTCTCTCTCTTTTTCTCTCTCTTTGCGGATTCAGAAACTTTATTGGAGATTTATGTAAATTAGAAGGGGTTTATATGGAATTTTAAGTGTATTAGTTGTTTTTTTGCTTAAAAATATATAGGTAAATATATAAAATTTCATAAGTTGAGGTGAGTCTTGAGTCTCCAGGCAATACACTGGATCCGCCAATGTCTCTCTCTAACATGCACACACGAGATGGCAGTAGGGATGACAATTCAAATCGAACCGACGGGTAACCAAATCAAACCGAACCAAATGGTTCAGTTTTGAAACCGATTAAATGGTTTTGGTTACAGTTGTAGTTTTGGAATTGAATAGTGAAGCGGTTTTGGTTTTGAGATTGTAACCGTGAAATCGAGCTGTATAACCGACATTTTAGATATATTTTTATTATATATATTTTTCTTATTTTTATTTATTTATTTACATTTTGACCTCTAGTGTGTGTATATATATGTTATTGGGTTAATTTTAGAATTTTCATAAAAAAAATTTGATGTTCTAGTTGTGTTTTTGTTTATATAAAAAAATAACAGTTCGCAGTTTCACAGTGATTTCGATTTTGGTTTTATAGAAAATTAAAAGATCTTAACAGTTTCGTAGTTTTGGTTTTGCATAAAATTAAACGTTTCGGTTTTAAAACCGTTTTCTAAAAAACTGACGGTTTTGGTTTTGGTTTTAATTTTGAGTTTGGTATATGCTTAACGGTTTTGATTTTGGTTTCTAGTGAAACTGGCCAAAATCAAATCGAACCGTTGCCATTCTTAGATTGCATTGGTGGAGCCACGTGAGGTTGGGTCACTAGGTACTCTAGTCGCCCTCAACTTTTGAAATTTTTGGCTTTTGTCCTTATATTTTATAAAAATTTAAAATTTTTACATAACTCCTCTTTATTTATATAAATATCTGATTAACATCTAAAAAAAATTGACCCCCCCCTAACTCCTCTTTATTTATATAAATATATGATTAACATCTAAAACTCTCCCCACCCCCCCCCCCCCCCCCCCCCCCCACAAATCAATTTTCTAGATCAGCCCGCCGAGAGATAGGATCCAATCCATTGGGTTCAGTGAACCGAGTCTAGTCCTTTTAATCTTTACAGATGTCAAGTTCAAATGCAAAATGGATTCAATTTTGTAGAAAAACCTGGATTGGATAATGTCAGCAATTTTCCTGTTAGACTTTAGGGCAGAGATATGCAGGTTGTAATCTATTCAACGTTCAAGTATTTTGAATGATTTTTGACACTTTGCACCCTTGAAGTTTGACTACTATTACACTTTGATTCTTGTGGCTTTAATTTGAACACATAATTGCCCTGAAGTTTCCTAATCATCCCACTTTAATCCAAATCACCATTATAACTTTAGATGGTAAACAATCATGACCGTCAAGCTCGACTATTTTTAAGGGATTTTATAGGTATTTTCAGTCTTTTTTCTTTATATGTATGTATATTGGTGGTGTCGGAAATTGGTGTTCACCAGCAGTATGGTCCGGTTCGGACACGTGGATGTTTCTTTGCTGAGGTGGAGGTATAACGTGCTGAAGATCCTTATAATCCGAGCTAAGTTCCCGAGCTGTACCTACACAAAGACCCATCAGGGTTGTGTTCGGTGAAGTCCTTCCAGCGTGAGAGTAGGAGCTTGGGGGAAAAGGTTAAAGTGTGATTTCTAATGAATGAGAAGCAATATCTGGGGCATTGGAATGCTTGAGTATTTATAGGCGATGGGCTCAATTAGCACCGTAGGATTAGGGGTCTGAGCTCGGTTAATTACCCTAATCCGATGCGTGACCAATGAGCTAACGAGTGACCTTTTGAACATGGGTTTTAGGCCCATCAAGAAGAGTTCATGGGCCAGTCGTGTATTGTTGAGGAGAAGGGGCCTAGCCCATGGCGTCGTAGGTGCAGAAACGAGTCGTCATGCCCTCGGCGCTGACCTCGGGACGGACATCACTGACTGGAGGTCACGCGGAAGCCCAGGGGGGCATGGCAGAAGAAAAAAACCGTGCCTAGGGCGTTCAGGGAGCAGGGCTCGAACCCCCAATGCCTTGTCCTGAGCCTTTGGGCTTCTGTAGGAGAGGAATCGAGTAGTGGAGGCGGCGGTGCACCTCTGTGCGGTAAATGACTCGCTCACTCAGTGGATGTTGAGCATGGCGTGTTTGGGGGGGCATGTTCGATAGTTTTTCTACACTTGTTGCGATATTTTCCACGTGGCGATTTCTGTGCGTGTGACAATTTTTCCCTCATAATATATATATATATATATATAGTTATGCATGATATGTGATAGTTTACGGTCAAAACTTATAGTGGGGTTAATGATTTGGATTGAAACGGGATGATTGGTGTTCAAATTGAAATTACAGGGACCAAAATGAGATAATGCTCGAACTTGAGGTTGCAAAGTGTCGAAAACTTTGAAAGGGTTGTTTGTTATTATTAATTTCTTTAATTTCCTTCTTTATGACCTCATTTGTAATAAGTGCAGGTAAATCTGGAGAGTTCATCGTTATCCAACTTTTAAAGGTACGAAAGTGTAATTATTAGCCGTTTGAAAACATGGAATTTAACCTATCAACTTGGAATTTAATTCAATATTAATGTTCTAATTTCACAACTCTAATAATTTTGTTAAATGTCCAACGCCAATATGTTAATATAATTTTTTGCATATTTTTTTTTATATAATATAGTAATTTTAGACTTCTAAAGTAAAAAAACGTTGGACTAAATTTTTATGTTTGTGAACTATTCACTAAGGTTCTATTGTGTTACTGTTCTTGCTTATGTTCTTTGATTCATGTTTTTACTTTTAAAATTTTGAGATTAATGTATGAAATGCGTTTGGTAAAAAAATATAATTTTTGAGATAATTTTTTTTTTTCAAAAATATGAGAGGAAAACGGAGGGAGGTGATCAAGTAATGGAAAATAAATAAAATTATAATTATATTTTTTTAATTTATGTTTGTAATATAGGAGGATAAAATAGTAAGTTATATCAAAATAATTTTATTTTATTTTTTTAACTAAATAACATTAAAGAAAATAATTTATTTTTTTTTTGTATTTTTTCTTTTTCATTTTTTCAACCAGGCGGAAATTATTATTATTATTATTTTTATTCATATTTATTTATTAAGATTTTTTTTTTACTTTAAAAAAAAAAAAAAAAAAAAGGAGAATCAGATAACGCTGAAAAAAACTGACTGCAACGTCTCGTTCGGTGCCAGAAATGAACGCCACGCGTCCGACAATCCGACAAAAGCATTGCTCCGGCTTCTGTCATCTGCGAGTGACTTTTTTTACCCCTTGAGCGGTGCACTCGCGAACCGAAGCGCGTGAAGGAGTAAAAAACAGCCATTCCACCGCAAATGAATGGTGGGGGCCAAATTGTGAGAAAAAATTATTGTAGGGCCAAAAATGGAATATTTTTCCTCTACTGCATACCTTTCTTGACACGTGGCTGATTATGCATACACTAACCGACAAGAATTCAAGACTTTTTGCACTTTTTTCTTTCACATTAAGATTTACTTTTATTTTATGCGGCTGGCTAAATTACAAATTATATTGGATACAGATCAAAAAGTTAATAAGTCGACCTCAAGAAGTAGTAAGTTATTCTGCAGAATTTGCACGTTCGTCTGAGAATTTATAACTTTATAGGTAACAAATTTTTTCCGAAAAGTTATAGAAAGGTCGCGAGCTGTACTGTAGTAAAGTCCTTATTTTATTTTATTTTAAATATTTTACTCTTAATTATTTTTAATTTAATAAAATATGTTAAAAATAGATGAAATTATATTTTTTCTTTAAAAAAAAAATATTTTATAAGTTATTATTCGTTTGAGTGAAGAGTATTTCTTTGTTCAAAAAATAAAAGAGAAATTTGTGTAGATTTTTAAAATAAGAGGAACTAAAAATAGAATAGGATTTTTTATCATTGTCCTAAATTTAATAATTTCTGACTTAATTCAATTTTTTTGTTGAATTTAATGATTTTATTTTTAAAAAAAATATTGCACGCTATAAAAATTACTGTAATTTTTTGCATAGTACAATAATTTTGATTTTGTTTTTTTAAAAAATACTATAATACGTTAATTGTATATAGAAAAATTAAAATTTGCAAACGATTCAAATCCAATATAATAACGGGTAAGTTATTTTGTACCTCAAAAATCCATAAATATTTAAATTTTACCCCACTATCGTTAATTAATCAACTAAAACCCTACTATATATATTGCTGGAGAATTTAATCAATGAAAGTACCAAAAATTTCAAACACTCACTACAACAAATACATATACTTATTTATAAATAAGGTATATTTGCAAAATCAGATATTTGAGTTTGTAGAAAAATACTTGTTGGGAGGAGCAGTTATGCAACCCAAACAAGATTAATCTTACACCCTGTGTGGGTGTGAGGATACTCATGAATATACAAATAATAATAATAATAAAAAGAAGAAGAAGGCATCTCCACTACACTAGTGGGTTCTGTTGAAATAAAAAAAAAAAAACATGGACAGTGTTTTTTCAGTTGGGGTTAAAGTCTTATTTATGAGTTTATAGTGAAAAATTCTTAAACCTTAAGGTGGGGTTTGTTATGCAGGATTCGAGATAAGATTGAAATGATCATGAGAATGGTCGTTTTATTCTTATGTTTGGTACATTGGATTTAATCTCATTCCCATTATCAAGGATTCTCTAATTTAATAAAGTATGAGATTAATCAATACCAAGATAAATTTGGTATTGGTTAATTCCAATTACATAAAATTAGATTTTAATCAATAATCGGCCAAAAAACGAGATCAAGTACTAAATAAATATTTGAATTAAAATGAAATTTAACTAAATTGACTATTATACCGTTTAAAAATTTATTTAAATTACTATTTTACCCTTCGATATCATTCTAATACCACATGTAATTCTTTTCGTCACCAGTCATAAGAATGATTTAATTACCATACTAATTTCAATCTTATTGTTATTACATTTCAGTTAAAATTATTATAGTGGGGGTTTAAGGGTCAATTAACACTAGATTGTTCTCCAATTATCTATTAAGAAGAAACATAAAATATTAGAAATGATTTGTTCCATGGGTCCCAGTACGGTAAAAGCATGCCAGGTAAGCTGTATCCAATCCTGGTGGGGTCAAATCATGAATCCAACAAAATAGTGGGTGCTAAATAGAAGTATCGGGAGAGTTGAGGGACCCGATGACGTGGGTCACCCTATTTTTTGCGTCTAGTTATAGATACAAGTGGCACGCTCACAAGCCATACACGTGGACATATTTTGCAAAAACCACATTTTTAATATTTTTTATTTATATATTTTTTTAATATAAATAATAAAAAAAATTATATTGCAATTATACTCATTATTTAATTTAATTACAACTAAAATTTATGGTGCTTTAAAATATTATTATTTAGTTTTTAATTGATAATTAAATATATATAATTTAAGTTAATTAAGTGTGAAATTTTTAGTATTTATTTTTTTATAAAATTATGTTATCCAATCATATCCATTTGTTCTTTTTAAATTAATCTCTTTTAAAACAAATATTTTATAAAAAAATATTTTAATTCATATAGGTGGAGTTTTTTGTGAATATTTTATGAATTTAAAATTTGATAGTCCACACGTTACATAATTTTTCTTTAGAAATTCATAAAAATTATTTTAATATTTTTATGTAAAAATTGCAATGATTGGTGTACTTCTGATAGAATTATTAAATATTTTAAATATTTATTTTATCGGCTGGATTAGATAACACGTAGATCACAAATTTTTGAATTACCAAAAAAAAAAAATATTTTTTTTATGGCTTGACTTAAAGTCAAAATTTAATCATTTGTGTTATTTTAAAATATTTCAAATTAATTATGTTTAATAGATATTTTTTTATTTTTTTTAAAAATAATGATTTTTGAAAAAAATTACTTTTTATACATCATAAAGAATATAATAATATTTTTTTTTTTTTAACTAGATACATTTTATTATTATTTTAAAAAATCTTCAAAAAAAATTATTTTGATACATCAAAAAGAATATAATATTTTTTTTTAAAATTAATATTACTTAAAATTTTTAGAAGAATAATAAATTAAAAATATACTAGCGTATATTTTTTTTTTTTACGAGTTGGTACAAGCGGAATGGGTTTGAGCTCCTTAAACAATTATTTCGGGTTCGAATTGTGAAGATTGTGTATAGAAAGTGTTATGTTGGGAAAGGTCTCTACTTTTAACGCCTGACAGTATCTTGAGAGATTAGTTTTCGCCGACCGTGGTGCCGGGATACTCCGGGAAACAAAAAAACAAAAACAAAATAAGTGTATACATTTTTTATTTAATAAATTATATTTACGATATGTCTTTTTATTTTTTGAGGAATTATTATTATTTAAATAAATAGTATTTTAAATTTAATTATTACAATTTACAGGACACACTGTTGCCACTCCTGTTCTATGTATATATATATCTTCAAAAGGAATTCCTTCTCAGTAGCCATTTTCATGGTCATTCAAACGAGCTACGCAAACCCACTTGGAATTTCTGAACAGCGTGAAGGAAAATCTTCTCTCTACCGGAAAAATGGAGGTCCAGACAATAATCAATGAGGATTTTGGGGCGGTGGCGGCGTACGCGGATCACAGCGGTGGAGGCGGCGGTTTCAAATTTGGGGAAAATTTCGCAGCGGAAGATCTGGAAATAAAAGAAGAACCCGTATTTTTTCTCGATGAAGACGAACCGACCGCCATTGGGTTCAGCGGCGGAGAAGGCGGTGATTGTTCTTCTCCGGCGGCGCCGAAACCTTTGGAATCGCTGCACGAGGTCGGTCCGCCGCCGTTCTTGAGGAAGACGTACGAAATGGTGGATGATCCGAAAACAGATCCGATCATATCGTGGAGCTCCAATTTCAGAAGCTTCGTGGTTTGGGATCCCCATAAATTATCAACAGAGCTTCTCCCAAAGCTCTTCAAGCACAACAATTTCTCTAGCTTCGTTCGCCAACTCAATACCTATGTGAGTCTCCAAATTCGAATATCAAGTTTTTTTTTTTGCAGTCCATCTGTTTGTGATTTTGCCTGTGTAGGATTTAGAAAATTAATTTATGTTATTGAAAAAAAAAAATCAGATAATACCATTTAAAAAAAAAAAATGAAAAAAATAAAATCAGATCACTACAATAAGTCATATTTTCTATTTATTTTTTATTTTTTGGAATAAATTTTTAATTCTTCGGTTATATAAACTAGATTGAAAGAATGAAAGTTGAAATTACTTGTATGTTGAATTTGCATAGTTGATACTAGATGTATGTTGAATTTGCAAAGTTGATATTAGTTGTATGTTGAATTTGCTAGATGATATTAGTTGTATGTTGAATTTGTATAGTTGATATCAGTTGTATGTTGAATTTGCGTAGATGATATTGGTTATATGTTGAATTTGCGTGGATGATATTAGTTATATGTTGAATTTGTATAGTTGATATCAATTATATGTTGAATTTGCGTAGATGATATTGGTTATATGTTGAATTTATATAGTTCATATCAACTGTATGTTGAATTTGTATAGTTGATATTAGATGTGTGATGAATTTGCATGGTTGATATTAGTTATATGTTTAATTTGCATAGTTGATATTAGTTTTGTGTTGAATTTGTATAGTTGATATTAACTGTACGTTTAATTTGTATAGTTGGTGTTAAATGTATGTTGATTTTGTAATTTTGTATTTGATCTCATAGTTAAAGTTAACTAAAATATTAGTAATTGTTAAAATATAAGCTAGTAAAATGCAATTATGAACTGTGATTATTTTGGTATGTTTAACCAATTTGCTCTCTTTTTTTTTTTTTGGGCAGCGTTTTAGGAAAGTCGATTCAGACAGATGGGAATTCGCGAATGAAAGATTTCAAAAGGGTAAGAAACATTTGCTCAAGAACATCCAAAGAAGGCGGCATAATCCCCAAATCACACACGAGCAAAGAACACCGCCACCCAATTATGCAGAGCATCAAGAACTCATCAACGATCACAACGCGTTGAAAAATGAAATTCTGAAACTCCAAAGGCAACAAGAACACACCGACACCCACTTCTCAGTTCTCAAAGAGCGCCTAAAAATGGCCGAAGTCAATCAACAAAAGCTGCTTCGTTTCCTCACCATAGCCTTCAGAAACCCCATGTTTGTTCACAAGCTTTCCCATCATTTCAGGCAGAATCGAGCATTAGGTAATGGCAAAACGCGCAAGAAACAGAGATTGATGTCTGTGGAGAGGGTAAAAAACACGGTTGAATCTGACGAAAACGGATCAAATGGCGAAGAAGGTTTGAGCTCTGATAATTTCATACTGTGGGAGAAGCTGATGGAGGATGATTTGGTTTATGAGGAGGATGAAGAAGGGGAATTGGAGAAGGATCGATCAAAAATTTTGCTTGAATTGGAGGATTTGATCAGAAAGCCAAGCGGTTGTGATTGAGGAGGAATGCAAATGGAGGAGGTGGTTTGTGCTGCTGCAATGGTATGATCTTCTTATTGTCCACTAACCACAGTTCCTGGCTTTTCTTTCCCCAAATAAAACTTGGAACCGTAAACAGAAACGTTTCTGTTTTAATCCCTGATTTTTTTCAGAAACAAATTTCAGGGATCAGAATAGACTTGTATACTTTTCAATACTCTTCTGTTTCTGCTCCAAATTATTTGGGAACAAGAGCGAAAAACGAATAGAAACACTAGTCAAGCAACATGATCAATTGATTTGGGGTCTTTAAACTGCTAATCGGTCCACCGAGTGTTTATAAAGTGTGTGTGTATTATGACTTTGTAGTTGAATTTGGTGCAAATTTATCATTTACAACGAATATATCGTAGGTTGGCGCGCCCGATGCTAAAAAGCTTCGCGGTGGAGAATGGTGAATTTTGGTCTCAATGTACATATTTCTTTGGATACAAATTGTTAGATAGGCTGTTTTCTCTTGCATGTTTCCTTCTTTGTTGAATGTATGTGTGCGCTTATGTATATAAAGAGGATCGTTTGGTAGGTAATAGTGAAATTAAATTCTGATAGAACGAAATCAAAATTTATATGTAAACGTTGATTCTATTTTATCATTTTATTGCCGCCTTTCAAACACGTCAAAAATTTTGTTCTTTACGTGTTTGAACCAAAAATTATATTTTTATAGCTGGAGTAACTCTTTACATATATAGGAGCACTTTAAGAATCCTATTCGATGACACGATCGAAAAACACTTCGTTCCCTTGTTCTTCAGACCAAACACGCAAGTTTTCGTAAACAACTACCTTTTTTTTGTCATGGATTCAAATTTGATAGTCCCCTATTTGTCTAATTCGTCTAATTCATGTATTAAATTAATTTTTTTGAAAAATTCAATAATTCTGTTAGAAGTTTAAATTTATAACATTACATAAAAAATAAATTACTATAATTTTACAAGAAAATTTGTATGTTCATGTGCTAAAGTAATTTCGGACTTTTTAAAAAAAAATTACTTTAACTCGTGAATTGTATGAGCACAAATTTTAAATTTGATAATTTTTTTTTTGAGAAATCCAATAATTCTGTTAGAAGTTCAAATTGAGTACACTAAATAAAAATTATTTTAGTTTTACTTGAAAATTTTGCATTTTCATGCAGTAAATTATTTTTGGACTTTTAAAAAAATTATTTTAACGAGTGCACTGTATGAGCAAATTTTTTTGACTGAATATCTTTTTTAAAAATTCAATATTTCTATTAGAATTTCCAATTTATTACACTAAAAATTACCGTAATTTTACATGAAAAGTTACAATTTCATGCAGTAAATTTACTTTGGTTTTCTTAATAAAAATATTATAATGCATGAACACAGATTTTAAATATGGCTAAACTAATTTTTTTGAGATATCAAATAGATCTATCAGAAATTCAAATTCAATAAACTACATAAAAATTAAAATTTTACAAAAATAATTTTGGACTTCTAAAATATTTACTGTAACATGTAAATTGTGTGTGAATTATTCATAAAAAATTTCATAAAAATAAATAATATAATTTATTTAAGAGAAACAACTTTCCAAAAGTTCAAACAAATCAAAACCTCTTCTTCACAACATCAAAGCTCCATCACCATCTCCATCTCCATCTCCATCTCCATCTCCATGGCCAACTTATTACAAATACATATCTTCCTTTTATTACATAAGATAACATGTAATAATACCATATATATATATATATATATATATATATAATATTAAAACTAATAAATATTGATTATATACTCATACGACGAAAAAACACATAAACGCCGATTAATCCCGTGTTAAGATCACAAATTAGCCAAATCATCATGTATTAACCCATGGTGTAAGAGGGGATGGGCAAGTTAATCACCGTGCTCTTAACTTTCGTCATCATGTTAATACTGTTTGTTATTCCTTGCGATCCGATTCCGCTGTCCTTCAATCCCTGCAACCAAACACCGATTTTTTTTATTACCAAGGATTCCTCATTGCATCGTTATATTGATTTTCTAATTTATAAGTGTAAAAAGATAATACATAATTAAAAAAATGGTCAGTTAAATACAAATGTGAAACTTAAAGGGTAAAAAATATAATTTAATTTAACCGTCTTAAAAATGAGTGTGAAATTTTTGCACAAAATTTTCCCCGAGAAAAATCATAATCCATTCTCAATTTCTCATCCATGTGTTCTCCTCAAATTAATCCAAACCATTAACGAAAAGATATTAATTTATCATATAGATTATTATTTAGGGATTAATTGCCTTTTATCTCCTTATATTTTGATTTTATTTTATTTTGTCCCTTTTACTTTAAAAAACTACAATTTATCCCATTCTACTTGCAATAAATTGCAAAATTAACCTTTTTTTTTTTTTTTTGCTTTAACTTAAAAGAATATGCTAAAAAATTGGTTAAATTAAATTTTTCATCTAAATTTTATATGAAACAGATAAATCTACCGTTTATTTTAACTTTTGATTTTATTTTGTCTTTTATTGAAAGAAAAAACAAAAAATAAAATAAAAGAGAAAAAGAGAACTAGAGAGAAAAAAAAAATTGAGTCTTTTCCTTTTACTGCCTTTAAATATTAATTTTAAATAAAAAATAAAAGAACAACTAATTTCTTTTATATATATTTTTTAATGAAACGTGAGTTTAGTCAAAAGTAGAAAGGGGTAATGCATAGGTTTTTAAAGTAGAGGGGTTATAACGAAACAAGACAAAAGTACAAGGGGTAAAAGGAAATTAACCCTATTATTATTTTTTATTTTATTTTAAAATTTACATATTCATAGAAGGTATAGATCAAGAACCTGGAAGGGAAAATGATCGGGACCACGAGCAGGAGCTGAGTTGATCTGAACCGTTCCAGTCTCCATCGCATCGCTGATTAGAATTGCTTTGTTGATGTCTCTTGTGAAAATACAACCCTAAATTGAAAGCATCGATATGTATAAATAATTTCACAGTTCTCGATCAATCACATCATTTTTTTTAATTTTAGATTTTTATTATTTAAAATCTGATTTTTTTTTTCTCTACTCACATTTCTCTCACATACATTTTAAATCAATCGCGTCAATAATTTCTCCCATTGTTTTTTTCAAGAATTTGAATCAATCACGTCATTTATTTTTCATATTTTTATTAGAATTTATGTTTACAAAAAATTTAAAAAACAAACCTAACAAATATTCACAATTTTCAAAAATTATTTTTGAAATCTCATTTCAATACTTTTAGATAATGATACACTTATCAAATTTACTGTTTTACCCCATATATTAAAAAAATAAAAAATAATAAATTATTATCAAGGGTATAATTGTAATTTTAGTATAGTTTCGAAAAATGCTCCCTCATTTTCCTTCGCTTTCCCCCCAAATTGGTGGGGGGAAAAATTTCCTAAGCAAATTGTGCATTTTACTTCCTACTTTTCTTTTCCTCCCATTTTCCTTCCATACCAAACAAGCCTTTTTTTCCCCTTCATTTTCCGTCCTATTTTCCTTCTTTATGTTTCAACCATCTTTTTTTCCACTCAAACAAGCGCACCTTAAGGTCAAGCCAAGTGAAAAAAAAGAATACCTGGAGGCCGAAATTGCTAGCATTACAATGCTGAATTCCTTCTTCCACCGAATTAATCCTAATAACCGGCAAAACGGGGCCAAACGGCTCCTCCCACGCGATCCTCATATCGGGCCGAACATTATCTAACAAAAGCGGCCAAATTAGATTTCCTTCTCTCTTGTATTCCTGACAAAAAGTCGCCCCTTTCCCCTCGGCATCCTTCACGAGCCCTTCTATATAGTTTGCCGACGATTCCGTCACCACCGGAGTTATATCAGAGTCGTCCTCCGGTGTGCCCACCGTCAATTTCACCACTTTCTCATTGACTTTTCCTACGAGGGTGTCTGCAATCGATTCCATGACCAGTACAACCTTAACCGCCGTGCATCTCTGACCACTGTAATATGACCGACCGTATAACAAAAGATATGTTTAGAAACGAAAGGTTGTTTTTTTTTTTTCTTTTTTTTTTTGGAGAAAATTATCGTGTTCTCTCCTTTTTCTTTAATTTATTTTTTAATCTTAGAATAAATTTTTAGTCATTCTGTTGATATCAATTAGACTGAATCCATATAGTTGATATTAACTATATGTTGAATTTGAATTTGATATCACAGTTAAAATCAACTATATAATGTTCATTAGGATTAAAAGAAATTGCGAAAATTAGTAGATTGTCAATTTTTTTTTCTCTTCATTTTTTAATCCTCCGAACAAGTTTTTAGTCGTTCAGTTAATATCAACTACATTGAATTTATTGGTTAAAATTAACTATATGTTGAATTTGTATTTGACATCACAGTTAATGTTAACCAAAATATTGTTAAGTTCTAAAAAATAAATTGAAAATAAGTACTTAAAATTTTAGGGAATAGAAAAGAAGCTTATGTTTTTCTTTTTGTTATTTTTTTATGTTCCGAGTTTTCTGAGAACACAAACAAAGAAACAAAAACAATAATGCTTAGTTCAAAAAAAAGATCGATGAACCTGTAGGAGAAGCCCCCTTTAACGATATTGGAAGCGACCAAGTCAAGATCGGCATCTTCAAGAACAATGCAAGCATCTTTCCCTCCAAGTTCCATTTGGAGAGGGATCATCCCCGCCTTCTTCGAGATCGCGATTCCTGTATCTCCACCTGTGAAACTGATTGATGGTAGTAACCCCTATTAGTTAGAAGAATCAACCAGTCGTGGGTGGTAAAGACGTTAAACTAAGGAGCCGCCTGGATAGTTTACACACACATATATATATCGAGAAACTGGAACAAAAAAGCAAAAAAAAAAAACTATTTTTGTTTTGTTCCCAGTTTTTTAGAAAAAAAAAAAAATGCAGGAACTGAACGGCAACAGTTTTTCGGATGTCTTATTAATTCTGTTTTAGTTCATCAGTAAGAAGAATAAACCAGTAGTAGGTGATAAAAGACTTCAAATTAAGGTGTTGTTTGGTTAGTGTTTCTGTTTTCGTATTTGGTTCGTGTTTTGTTCAATTCCCTGTTTTTTAGAAAAGAAAATATGGGAACAGAATGGAAACAGATTTTTGTTTTAGCCCTTTTTCTTTTGTGTGTCTGTTTTTATTCCACGTTTTTTATGTGTGTGTTTCTATTCCAAGTTTTCTTGGAACAGAAACAAACAAAACAGAAACAGAAATACTAACCAAACATCTCCTAAGCATTTTGAATAATTTTGTTCAATTAAAGTTCATACTCGAAAAAAAAACGAAAAAGAACAAGAACAAGGCGAGAAGAGATCACCTTATACAATCGACTCCTGGATGCATTGTAAGAAAATCACCGATCTCGGAACCTTTTCCAGTAATACAACTAATGAGACCTTTCGGAAAACCAGCCAAGTGAAAGCAATGCACCATGTGAAGTGCTGCTACAGCACCCTGTAATTGTTTGAACAACACAAACAATCTTAAATACATACATACATATATATATATATCAAAGTGACCGTCATCGTACCTGGGTCGGAGGCTTGAGGACTAGGGAATTGCCGGCAATAATTGCAGGAGCTATTTTCGAAACAGCAAGATTGACTGGATAGTTGAAGGGCGGAATAGCTAAAATAACCCCCAGCGGGATCTGTATAAATAATATGCAAAATATAAAGTCGGTTCTTATTATATACTCCTCTATTTTTTTAT
This sequence comes from Eucommia ulmoides, assembly GCA_016647705.1. NCBI lineage: Eukaryota > Viridiplantae > Streptophyta > Magnoliopsida > Garryales > Eucommiaceae > Eucommia > Eucommia ulmoides. The sequence goes on along the minus strand of CM028330.1, from coordinate 3,574,073 downwards.
TTTTATTTTATCCCGCTTTCAATTGATGTTAACTCTGATATATAAATTCAACATCCAGTTGATATTGACTAATGTAGATTCAATTTAGTTCATATTAATCGAATAGCTAAAAATTTATACGAAAGACTAAAATATGAAGATAAAAAAAATTATAAGCAATTTATTTCAAGGATAGTATAATAATGCACCGTATCGATTTTTCAGTTTATAAGTGTAAAAAGATAGTAAATAATAAATAAATTGCGAATCAAACACAAATTAAAGGGTAAAAAATATAATTCAACTCAACTGCCAGGGAAGTGGCGGCGTGAAATATTTGGACGGAAAAAAAAAAAAAAAAAATTCCCCCCAAAAAATAGTAAAAAATATATCGCAATTCGTAAGACAATCTTATCCGTTTATTTTTATCAGCATCAATCTCAACCATTAATTAAGAGATAATGAAAAAAGAAAAAGATTATACCTTAGAAGTGAGGCAATATTTGGTCCTTTCATTACCAGGAAAACTATCAGAAACCAAAAATTTGCCCTCTCCAAGAATCCTGACTCCTTCCTCAGCACAGTAAGAAACCAAATCCCCTGATCTTACAACCTTAAACCAAATCAAAACCCAATATTAATTCTTAAATAATTTCAAATTAATTTACTTGTGATTATTATTAATTCTATAAACACCGTACATTCGCTGTTTTAAGCTTCAATTTATAAAAAGGATAATCCGCAATTAGTCCTAAATTGAGAGTGTAATTTGTTATTTGTTCCATTTAAAACAAAAGTTTAGAATTAGTCCGTTAAACTGGTTTTTGGTTCCGTATTAGTCCCGCGAGTGCTCACGCATTGTATGTGGAACGTAAAGAGAACTTGACGAGTGATTCCGTACTAGAGTGAATATTAGTTACACATAACTAAAAGTAATTACAAGTTAATAATTACAAAGTATATCTAAGTATATTACATGTGTACTTTTGTAATTAGTTACACGTAAATATTTTCATGTTGAAAAAACTATAACCATTTGTATCTCACGGATTTAAGACTGAATTGTGTTAATAGTAGCTACACGTAAATACGATTATTCACAAAAAACTGAGAAAATAATGTGTGTATACTGTCTGTGTATATATATATATATATCGCGTTTTTAAGATGAAATCGTTTAATAGTGTTGCATCTAACAAATATTCATGTACAAGTTAGATACATATAACAATTTTTTTCACACCAAAATGATGTGTTTGTTCAGTACGGCTCCTAGAGGTGGAGGCGCGTGTATTAGGTCTTTTATCTTTTTTTAATGTGCGAGACTAAAACACAAGTTGCAATTGAATAGTTGATTTTTTATTTTTTTTTATTTAAAATTAAGGATAAAATAAGGATCTGCCACCGAAACACCCTGTGTAAAATTCTTGCCCAAATAGTAGTCGAAAACTTAGAATTAAGTGATTATCAAATTAAGTATATTTGATATAAAAAAAAAAAAAGAAGAAGAAGAAGAACACAATTACTTAATAAATGCAGGACATGTTAAATTCAACAGTTAAAATTAAAATTCAGCACTTAAAAATTAAATGTGCCTTACTTCAGTAACAGCATCTTTAGCTGGTTTCGCAATCTCTTTGACGAGGCAATGCGCTATCGGCTTCCTGTGCTCCTTCAGGATTCCGGCGGCCTTGTGGAGGAGCTCCGCCCTCTTCCACAGCGGGGTCTTCGCCCACGATTTCTGCGCGATTTTCGCCGTATCGATCATCTTGTTCACTTCTTCTTGAGTACAAGCTGTTCAAAATAAAAAAATGAAGAAATTAGCAATACCCATTTGTCAAAACCAGAAGAATTGGGCTAGAAATTGATTTTTACCTTGAACCCTGAACTGGGTTTCTCTTGTGGTAGGGTTGACGATCGGTACGGTCTTGCCGGAGCTCGAGACTCGCCATTCTCCTTCCGAGTAGTACTTGAATACATCGTTATGTATGATCTCTGCAAAAACTGCACTCACTTCCATGGCTGTTCACTGTAATTGAGAGAGAGAGAGAGTAGTGTGGACTTTGGGAGAAATGGAGTCAGGAAATATAGGGGGAGGAGAGAGAAATGGAGGAGAGAGAGAGAAGGCAAAGTTGTGGATGGTGGTGGAAAATGCGACAGGTGGTTAACGACTATGGCGTGGTCTAAATCATCGTTCTATTTAAACAATTAATTTTGGGGAAAATTACATTTTTATTCGGTAAAGTATGGGGCGAGTGTTTTCGTAGATTCAAAAATTAATTGAATTGTATATTTAATCCGAAGTTCTACATTTATTTCAATCTCACAAATTTATAAATGATGTTGATAATTTTGGACGTGAAATGGGTTGTACTTAGCACGTGTTTTTCTAATATCGAGAATAATGATCATCAACTAAACGTAAGATATTTTTTTTAAACAACAATTCAGACTTCTTTCTCATTTTTTAGACGAAAAATTGTTAAGGGTTAAAAGAAAATGTCTTACGGTTAGCAGAGTGATCAAATAACAAAAATATCCCTATTAAAAAACTATGTGATTAACATAGTCCAGGGTCTCAAATGAATTGGCTTATTAGAAAAAAAAAAAAAAAAAAAAAAGATTATTCGGGAAGATATATCTCGTTTTTTGTTTATATCCAGTATCGTCGAAATAGACAAGAATATTATTTGTATGAAAATAATCCATTTATGGGTATTTCAATCGAGAGATTTGATGATACCATGTGAATTGCTAAAAACATGTGAAGTGTATGGCTAACAATCAGGACTGACGGGGCTAGAACCCGCAGTTTCCGCCTTGACAAGGCAATACTCTGACCAATTGATCTACAATCCCAGAAAAATAACAGAAGAATAAGATAACCACTCCTTTCTAACTATCGTGAGGTGGCGTCGAAGTCAAGGCTGGGCATGGGACAAATATCCTCCTCCTCCTCCTTTGGTATATGAAGTTCATCATCATTAGATGCCTCTAAATCAACATTTTTCATCTAATATCATTAATAACATTTTTAATTTTGCCTGATCGAAACAAATATAAAACTTGAAGGACCAAATATATAATTTGAAAAATCTCAAGGACAACATTGAGACCCACTCCATACTTTAGGGACTAAAAATATAATTTCCCTTGATTTTTGGGTTTTTTTAACTTTTTTTTTTTTTTTTTTTCATTTTTTTAAATTAACTTTGTTGGGCTTGAATCTGTTGGTCCATAGTTCACAGTATTTACAAATGGGCCCCCATTACCTCCTACCAAACAAGATGCTTGAAGCAAGAGTCATAAGAAAAATTATACTTTTGACCCTTAAAGTTTGGGGTTTGTGTTTAGTTAGTTCCTATAGTTTAAAAATCGCATTTGACTCTAAGATTCATACTCCGTATCAATTTGGCCTAATTAGTAACGGTCTGTTAAAATCTGGACAAAATTGGCGAGATGCCAGTTGATTTCATGAAAAAACGAATCAATTGGTGTTTTGCTCTAATCTTTCTGCTTGAGTAGAGCGCTAATAAGTCATTGCCGAAGCTACCAGCTAGTGAACGTGGTTTTCGGCGCTACAAATGAGAAGAATAGTAGGGTTTTCATAGTAAAGCGAAGAAAAGAAAATATTTTGCATCAATAAATATATTATAAATGTTTAAATTATCCCTGTGAAATTAGTTGTACCTGTAGTGATAAAATTACTCATAAAATTAATGTTACGTGATTTGCACGTGCAATGTACATATTTTGATCCATGTTTTAATAGACCGTTAAAATTGGACTAAATTGACACTAAATTCATACGTCCGGGTCAAATGTGGGTTTTTTGAATTATAGGTTCCAATTTCACACTCATCCAAACTTTAAAAGTGAAAAGTACAAATTTTCCCAAAGTTATACTATATTTCATGATTTTATCATTTTTTTATTTATTAAAAAAGCATTAAAGAACATCACCAATCAAAAAAAATATAAAGAAAAAAAAAGAAAGAGGATGTGAAAATGTAAAAAAGAAAAAAAAAAAGTGACATTTTGATGGAGAACAAAGATGATTAGATGATCAACTTTAAACATTAGTTTTTAGAGATTTTTGCACTTTGTACCCCTGAAGTTTTAGAAAAATTTTACTTTAGTCCCTATATTTTCAATTGGAACACATTAAATCCTAAAGTATTTAAATCGTGCCAAATCAATCCTTTATCATTTTTTATGACGGAAATCAGACACTTGTCAAATATGAAATTACCCACGTGGATGAATTCCATCATAAAGATGATGGAATAACTGGTTTGACACGATTTCGATATTTCAAGGTTTAATGCCGTCAAATTGAAAGTGATAGGGACTAAAGTTAAAATTTTCTATGATTCTAGGAGTACAAGGTGCAAAAAGCTCTTAGTTTAACGTAAACGCGTAAATAATTTTGCTCAACACTATCGCCCCTAACATTTTGAGAAATTGTGATTTAACCCTTAAATGCGTGATTTTAGTTATTATTTTTCCAAAAAATTAGTATCGATGCACACCCAAAGAATTTTGAAAATTTTATTCAAGCCCCTAAAATTTTGAAAATTATTTTTTTCTAGTGTTGTTTGGTTAAAGGGATAGAAAATGAGGAGAATATAAAATTTCATGATTGGTTAAAGAAGAAAAACGAGAGGAAAAAATTATTTACTATTGCAATCTCATATATTATAAAAAGAAATAAAAATTTCTGGGGTTAATTACACTTGCCTCCTGTGATGATCGAATTATACTTTACACTTAAATATTGATTGACATTTTTACCTTGGATCAGGTCGAGTCAGCTAAGGGTAAAATTTATCATCTCATGAAATTCTGTTAATTATTTCATCGTTAGACTTAAGTCTGAATCACGTGGGAAGTAAATGATGACAAAAATACCACAAGTGTGTAATGTTCAATTCGGTCAAACCACAAGAGAACACAATACTGTTAATCCAAGATTCTATCATCAAGAGTGTAACTGTAATTTTTTTTTCCGTCAATTTTTTTCTACCAAACAATTTTTTTTTTTTAATTTCTCATTTTCTACCCTCCATTTATTTTTTTACCTAAACAAACACACCCTAACATGGCAAAAAAGTAGCCCACTCCATGGAACCTGTTTGGTTGCCTAGGAAACATAGGAAAAGTAGTGAAATTTTTTAGCCATTAAGGCTTTCAAAAGACAATAAATTATAGGATGAATTGACCTTTATCCCCTCTATATTTTGCCTTATTATCACTTTACTCCATTCCAGTCAAGGCCTCTGCAAATCGAGGCGGCCATGACTCGCGTCAAGCTCGTGGCGGCATTGGAAGCCTTGCTGAAGTGGGTTGCTGGCGAAATAACCATAGTTCAGTCTTTAAGTTAAAAGATCCTTACTCGAATCTATGCAGATTCGAAGCTTGGCTATTTTTTTTTATTTTTTTTGTATAAATATGTGTGTATGTGTGCGTGTTTGAGATAGAGAGAAGAGAAGAAATTTGTAGTTCGACGTGGTGGTCGTGCGGTGTGGTTGGTTAGTGGTGGCTAACGTGGTGGTGATCGAGAAGCAGGAGAAGAAGATGAAGATGGGGGACAAAAAATATATATTGACCCCTTAATTTTGGAATTAGCTTTAAAGTGTGGGTGCAAAGTGTAATTAACTTTTATAAGAAGTAAAAAAAAAAAAAATAAAAAAAAAAAAGGAAAATGAAAAAAAGAAAGAAAAAGGATAATTTTTGTAAAGTTACAAAAATTTTGGATGGAAAATTTAATTCCGTCCAATTTAAAGTATATTACGTTATTTAGACAGAATATATTTTTTTCTCACTTTACTCAAAATAAAAGGAGATAAAGTGTATTTTTTTAAATAGACGGGATAAAATAATACTAAGGCCCCATCTGGTAACCTAATTAAGCACTTGAAATTGAATGCATTAAGTTCTTATTAAATTAAGTGCGTTTGATAACAAAATTAAGCAATCACTTAACAAATGTTCAAAATTTTAAGCAATGTATAATTCATTTAATTTTTTAGCACTTATAATATATAATTATATACCAATACTGTAAAATCTCACAAAAAAAGATATATATATAATTTTTATTTTTTTTATATAGATGTAGAGAGAACCACCGAACGCGTAGATCAACTGATGAGTAGTTGTTCTAACTTAATCAAGATCCTTGGTTCGAGGTTTGAGAATGCAACTACATTAAAACTCAGTAGGGAGAACTTTGCCGCCCTTGTAATCTGACCGGGCTCGATGCGAATAAGTCGAAACCCAATGTGGTTGGGGGTAAAAGGCAATTTACCCTAAATTCTATTAATCAAAGCTAGGAATAATTTGGTGAATTAATTAAGAGAGAGTGGCTCTAATAAATGAAACATTTTTTGCAGCTGTCACAGGTTGTTGGACCCAATAATTTTTGTGTGGGGCTGAATTTTTTGGTGTTTGGTTTAGGTTGTTTGTGGGGTATAGAATATAGAGTGAGGACCATCTCATCTAGCCTCTCTAAAATTAATCACAATCTCAACACTTTACTAATACATTAAACACTCATTCAATTAGCTAAAGGTGTTAGCTCGACTGGTAAATATAGAATTATCCTCTTTCCTGGTCAATTAGTATTTGATTCTCTCGGAGAATACTTTAAAAATTTTATCTTAAACACACCAGGTCGATATGGGATCGTATATATGTTTTGGAATCAAGTTATGAGGTCGATATGCCAACACTCGTGGTATCAAAATTTTTCACTAAAAATGGGTACAAAATGGGTACACCGTGCACATCTAGCGAATTGGGGCGTACATATAGAAACTCCCGGAACGAAAACCAAACAGAATTAGGGCTACATACTAAGCAAATCAGAATTAGGGTTACATACTATATGCAAAATTACCAAAATACCCCCACTTGACAGAATTAGGACAACAAACTATATGTAAAATTACTGAAATACCCCCTTATTCGCCGGTTTAGTCAAATTGCACTTGCTCGCGTGTGCGTGTGTGAGAGTGAGAGGAACAAAATGAAACTCAAAGGAGAGAGAGGGGAGGGGGAGGTCTATGTAGTAAAATTTACATTTAAGATTGTAGTTAAATAGAGAAAAAACTTATTACACATAACAAAATGAAAACAACCCAGTTCAAAAATGTCTCTTGAACTGTCCAAACCACCCCCTCCACCCCCCCACCCCCCAAAAAAAAACCTTAAAAAACAACTCTTCCCCACTAAGACATTATTCTAAGTACTAATCTATGTACCATTTGCTGCTGCTGATGGAGATAACCTCACATGCACCCCCCACAAATCTCCAAACCAATCCACTGTAACACAAAATTAAAAAAATTATCATCAGTAAACAAAGTCAAAGGATTCTTTCATTGTTTAAACAATAACCAAGGGTTAATTTTTTGCCTTTTACCTCCCCTATACTTTTATCTTATCTCATTTTTGTCCCCTCTACTTTAAAAATCTACACTTTATACTTCCCGCTACTTAAAATAAACTCAAAAACTAAACAATTTTTTTTTTTGGGTCAAATTAATTTTTCATCGAAATTTGTATATCTATTCTATAAATCAGGACATATTTTACATTTGAAATATTTTTGACCCTTGGAAGATTTCAGGAGACATTTTCAGTCATTGGATTAGATCCAAGGGCCGAGATCATAAAATTTTCAACAAATAAAGAATAATTGATTTAGATTTAACATTTGAAATCAAACAAAAATTTAATTTGCTATAATTTTATATGATATAATACCTCTAATAATCTAATCGTTTATCCCAAAACATCTCACACAAATCTACAAAACAAATTAGGACACAAATTTTTTTAGAGCGCCCTCACTTCTAAGATGGTTAAATTAAATTATTTTTTAACCCTTTAAATTTTACATTTATAATTAATTGGTCATTTCTCATACAATTAACCCAATAACTAATCAATGCTCCTCTTAAACTAATCAAAATACCAAAATTTAACATTTTTTAAAAACAAAAAAACAAAAACCCATGATTAGATTTTCAAAGATTAACAAAACCCAGATCTCAAAAAAAAAAAAAAACAAAAAAAAAAAAAGCAAACATCCCAGATATTAATGGCATTGAGCAGTCCCTATTATAGGTAAGGAAGAAAATGACCCAGACACAGTTTTATGATAAAATGCATCTCAATATCAAAGTGGGGCAGGAATATAAAAAATATGGTCCCAGATATTGTACCCCATGATAGACAAAAACAGTACCCAAATTTTCAACATTTTTATACCCAGAAAAGCCCCTAATCTTTTCCCCAAATTTGCAGGTTTTGGAAGCATCCTATTAAAAAATTATCAGGGTAAAAATGGGTTTTTGGCATGTAGGAGTTGTATTCACAAGGTTCTAGCATTTATTATTTCATAGTTTGAATAAAATATAATGAGAATGAGCCCATCACCATCACAATGCCCAAGATTGGATCTAATTTACAAGACAAATGTATAAGGTTGACATCCAATTTTGTTGGATACATTTACACCTATATATATATACACCTATATATATATATATATAATATTTTTTTTTTGGGCTAAGGGTTGAGTTGATTTGAACAGAATGGATGAATGAGATTGGATTATAAAAGTTTTTTAGGTGAAAATTCATGCCCAAAAAATACATACCGGTTAAATTAAGGCTTCTTTGCCGTGCGACTCAAATTTTGGAGCTCTATATGCATTCAGCCCAACAAATTACAAGGTTTGGTCAGTGATCTATTTTTTATATATATATTTTTTTTCACATCTTTTTGTTAAGAGTTAGGATGGATTGATTTGAAGGAAAATGATGAATTAGATCGGATTATAGAAAAAATTCACGCTCAAAATTTCACACATCACTTCTAAAACGATTAAATTAAACTAAATTTTGTATCCTTTATATTTTACATTTGTATTTAATTGACCAATTTTTTTTTTATAAATTGAAAAATCAATATAGTGCCTTTAGCACGTGGAGGTGGAATCCCCAGTAAGAGGGTATTTGAAAATATCTTTTAATCAACGATTAAGATTGATTTTCATACAAATAAACAGTTAAAATCTTTTTACAAAATTTTTGGGAAGAAGACCCGCCCAAATATTTCACACCCCACTTCTCAAGCGGTTGCATTAAATTATATTTTCTTTCTTTTAAGTTTCAACTTTGTGTTTAATTGGCTTTCTTTTTTATTATTTACTATCTTATTATACTTATAAATTAGAAAATGGATACAACTTGCACATGTATATATATATATATATATATATATATTTTTTTTATTGAAAGTGATAGAGATCACAAAAAGAGAGAGAACTAACTTGTTTTTGGAGGGGCAAATCTCTCAAAATGGCAAGCTCTTTGAAGTAGAACACAATGTAAGTGACTTGAAGTGTTCTGAGGGAGCGAAATCCTGAGGCAAATTCGCCCTCTTCACGATCCTCCTCATGTTGCTCTGCAAGCTCTGTTGAACCAACTGTTTAACCGCTTTTTTCTCCTCGCTCATCATCGTCCCGTCCTCCTCCTCCTCATCATCATCCAAACACTCCCTCATCCGATGATGATCAGGCGCTACAGACGAACCCGATGATCCACCCTCCCCACAAATGGGAGCGGAAACATTCGATCCCAAACCGTTCCCAAAATGTGCTGAAACCTGTTTCCCTTTGTTCACCCTGAATAACTCCAATATTCTAGAAGCCCTTTTCTGAGCCAAGGTGGTTCCCAAGAGCGTCAATTCGAGCAGGGACGAGACGATACCATGATCGATCATGGACTGTCGATCGCCGTATCCCTTGTGGGTCACCACCATCAGAATGTAGGTCGCCTTCTCTTGACAACCGGGCGAGTCCGTCCAGTTCAAGACGTCAATCAAGATGGGGAGGGCGTCCGTGATGGCGGTGATGGTTTTTCGACCCTCGGGTGAGGATATCAGATTGCTGAGGATCGCGAGGTATCGCTCGCTGTACGCCATGTCATCGCCCAATGTGGCTATTAGGTGTTGTACCAAATCGGTTTCGAGAATGGGGGAGATGTTGGAGGGGGAGATCGAGAGGTTGTACAGTGCACGGGCCGAGTCCTGTTTGGCTTGCGAATTGATTTTGGCATTAGGGTTTTTCAGGGTTTTGACCAAGAACTTGATTGCGCCCGAAGAACCGATGATTGGTTTGTTCAAATCGAGAGCGCTCAATGCTAAGAAATTAGCGACGATTCCTTCGGAAATTGAAGGGTAATTGGGGGATTTTTGGAGTGGAGATTCAACCAGTTTTAGCATCTTGTGAATAGCTCCGGCCTTAACAATGGCGGCTTTGTTCCTACATGAATGAAAGAAGAAGAAGCAGCATAAATATGTGAATATTTTTTTATCATTTTTGTAAATGAATCAAAACCCTAATCCATGTTTGGTTTGAAAAACAAGAATTTAATTCACTACAGGATGGATCAATAATCTAATTCAGGTTATATTTGATACATATTTTGGGGTGATCTCGGGCGAGGCTTTCCTTCGCACTTATCACATGATCACTCTCGTGGGATAAATCTAACAATCTCTCCCTCAAATATCAAGCCTTTAGTCAGCTAATCCTCGACCAGTCTCTTCTTTGTGACTATTGGACCAGAGTTGTTACCTTGACTTTGATGCGAGAGAGAAAGAGAATCAAACCCTAATCCACGTTTGGTTTGAAAACAAGAATTTGATCCAATTTAGGATGGATCAATAATTTAATTTGGAATATATTTGACCCAATTATTGTGTTTATCAAATATGATCCAAGAATTTAATTGGAAAACCCATTTGGTTTCACAGAAAAAGATGGGAAAAATCAAATCAAAATCCATTACTTAGTGAAAATGAAGGTATCATATATATATATATAGATATGTAGGTATATATATATACACATAAATGTATGTATATATATATGTGTGTGTGTATATACACACACAGAAAAACCCATTTGGTTTCACAGAAAATGATGGGAAAAATCAAATCAAAATCCAAAATTAGTGAAAATGAAGGTATCGTATATATATAGATATGTGTGTGTATATACACACACAAAAATCCAAGAGATTAATGCTGAAATAGTAAAATAATTTTCCCCTGTTTTCTTACCAACAAAACAGATTTCAAAGAAAATGACAGAGAGAGAGAGAGGACTCACGCATCATTTCCAATCCCTATGTTGAGAAGGGCGTAGAGGGCGGCGATCTGGGACTCAGAATCCGGCGAATCCAGCAGCGCCACCAGCGGCGGAATAGCTCCGAGCAACGCCAGCGTCGTTCTCGCCTCCGCGTCCTCCTTCGTCAGCCTCCTCACCTCGATCGCTCCGCTCAGCAGCTCCTCCTTCTCGCCCTGCAAATTCTTCACCACCCTCTTCATCACCTCCAGCACCTCCACTTTCCTCTTCACTTCCTCCTCACTCTCCGGCGACTCGGAGAGTTTCAAGAGCTCCGATAGCTTCTCGGACCCACCGACTCTCTTCAACTCGACTCTGCATTCCGATTTTTGGGTCGGCGGTTTCAGCTTCGGCATCTCGATCGGTGATTTGGCGGTTTCTTCTACCTGTCGGTGGCGCGAACCCCCTCCGCATCGCATTGAGTCTATAATTTTCCGGCGGAAAGACGCGCCGGAAAATGTTGGCCATATCTTGAAATTACCGCCACTCCGACTGTCCAACACCACGGATCCGACGCTGTTACGGTGACACTTCGCCATTGCAGCACAATCTCCGGCAAGATCAATCTTCCATCATTCTACATTTCACGACAAAAACAAACAAACCCAACTATTTCACAGAGAAATAGAACACCCCCTCCCCTCCCCCCTTCTGCGCTCAGTTTCGAAAAACAGAATCAGACTTTCTAGAGAGAGAGAGATTATAGGAAAGAGAGTACCATTTCCATTCTGTTTCTTTATATACAGACATGCGTAAATGCGAGCATGTGGAGTATGGGCAGATCAAGAGAGAGAGAGAGAGAAGTTTTCCAATGAATCCAACAATTTGTAAGCGCGTGCGGGGGAAGAGGAAGGTAGAGAGAGAGAGCTTCCCCAAGAAGAGAAAAGGACCGAGGTTGGTGGGGTTCTAGAGAGAAGAAAAGGTCTTTAGAGAGAGAAAACACAGAATACCCTACTGATAATAATAAAGAAGGAGAGCAGTGACTGACAGTGGAGAGAGAAAGAAGAAGAGGAGAGAGAAAGAATCCATGGCCGAACGGCCTTTACATACGCACCGCGACCTGCGTTAGCCTCGAATAGAAGAAGTACTGATCCAGTGTAGCTCGCTCATACCTACGGATATCAATGGTTCGATTTCGGCCCAATTTCTTATAAAACCAAAACCAAAACCAAATCGCAATCAAAATCGCCAATTTTTTTTTAGATGGCATTAAAATCGAACTATTTAAATTTATATAAAACCAAAAATAAAATCGCAAAACCATTTAAAAATTTTAATTTTAAAAAATCAAAATCAAAATCAAAACTGTCAAATTGTGAACTATTATTTTTTTTAAAACAAAAATATAACTAAAATACAAAACATAAATTCCAAAAAAACAAAATTAAACTCCAAAACTATTAAGTATTAATTGTTACGTTACAATAAATGTTTCTAAACATAATTAAAATAGAACGATAATTAAACAAACGATTGCAATTATAATTGTTATATATATATATATATATATATATATATATATATATATATTATAAAAATATATTTAAAATATTGATTTTGTCTTTCGCTATTCAATTTCATAGTTACTATCTCAAAATTAAAATAAAAACTAAAATAAAAATCGCTCCGATTACTAATTTCAAAATCAAAATCGTAACTAAGTCATTTAGTTGATTTCAAAACTAGATAAAATTTTCTCGGTTACTCGTCAATTCAATTTTTTCTTTTCATCTCTATTTTTTTTTTTCGATTTCGAGAGTATCCCCGCATCACGGTCAGTAGAGACTAATCTCTCGAGGTACTGTCAAGCGTCAGAAGCGGAAATTTCTCCCAACAAAATACTTTTCATATACACAATCCCCATAGTTCGATCTCGAGATAATTGTTTAAAAAGTTTAAGCGGTTTTTCAACTCTAATTATATAACACGCCCCGCGACCTGCGTTAGCCTTGAATAGGAAAAGAACTGATCCAGTGTAGCTCGCTCACGCCTTACTATTCAACTGTGGCCGTACGGCTGGATCCACAGAATATATGAAACTTGAGTGTGGGTCCCGGTTTTGAAAGCAAGGGCCCACATTCAATGATTTTAGAGTGATGCATGATAATACGGTAGATGAAGATGTATCGTAACGAGATGGGTATTGAATTTGGTGAATTGCGTGAGACTGTGTGCTTCATCAGTTTCTCTGTCTTGGGGGTGGGTCCCCCAAGAAAAACGCTAATGCTGACTTAATGACTTTCTTTCGGACATTAATCTCGTTCGGTATAAATCTCGTTCGGTATACGGAATTATCTTTCCAAATAAATATTTTTTTATAAACTCGAACTCTCCATAAATTTTATCACACACTATGTTGATAATAATTTTTTTAATTATTTAATAATATTTATGTAGTACAATATTTTAATTTTTATAATATTGTATGGATTAGATGGACAAAAATTTATATAGATCCAACGAAAACTCTATAAATTAATTTAAAAAAATATTATGATTTTTTTTTTTTTTTGCTTTTTAATTATATTTCTAATACAATTAAAAAATATTTTTCATGCTTAAAAACAGTAAATAATTTTTAAATTTATATAGAAAAAATAATTGATTAATTAAATAAAAATATAAAATTTAACACAAACCATTGTAAAAATGAAGGGTGTAATTTTTGTATGCCATAGTTTTTTGGGATAATGGGTGGGATGTCCTACATTTAAATTCTAATTGGTTAAAAATTCTACATGTAGTAAAAACTTTTAATTTAATTCTATCTCTTTTAAAAAGGCGGAAACTAATTATTGTATTAGTTACATGTAACTACTTTTTGTGTAATATTACTGTATTAATTATAAGTAACTAATTATTTTTTTATTTTTTTTTCAGTTACATATTCCAATAATATGTAACTTTTTAGTTACATGTCTCTAATATGTAATTAAAAAGTTTGATATTTTTCAGTTACATGTTTCAATAATATGTACCTTTTTAGTTACATGTCTGTGATATGTAACTAAAAAGTTTGATATTTTTTCAGTAACGTCACAAAATATTATACATATATATATAATTATAACATGTAACTAATATTATATAAACACATGTAACTAAAAATGCTCAAATATGTGTAAAAAGTAACAATTATGAAATTGTAACTAACATTAGTTACATGTAATAGAATTTACTATAAAAATTGAATATACTCACTAAAAGACTCCCTACAATCCCTGCAATATCCCTACAATTCTTGCAACGCGAGACTAAAACACAAGTGGAATTTAATTTAAAGGATTAAATCAAAATCTAATAATATAAAATAATTTTTTACTGATTAGACTTAAAAAAATGGATTTTTCACTAATTTTCCCTAGTTTTTCTCTAAATATTTTTATAATTCAAATTTTATTCATTTATTTTTTTTTAAAATTATTCCAACGAAAAAAAACATATTGATTTATTTTGCAAACTTCAGGCAAAAGATTTTTAAAAATATAATTTAGAAATTAAATATTTTTTACAATGTTTAAAAAAATATTTTTTCAATATTATTTGTTTTAAAATGTGTTCGAGTTAACTTACACACACTTCAAGTAATCGCTTCCGCGGATAATTTTAAGAACGCACTCCATCATATTGATTTGGTGCATTCAAGATTTTAATAATAAAAGGCTTTCAAACAGAAAAAATTATATGTTTTTACCAATCAAACTAACATTCTTGGGTTTCTTTTGGATATAATCAGTGAAAAATACAAGGTTCAAGATTAGCAAAATATAGACATCAGTTTGTTGGAAAATAGAAATTTTGAAAAAGAAAGAATTAAATGCGTTCAATCATAACGTTCTATTGGTTGAGCCCAAAAATGTTCAAATTTTGATTTTTTATTGTTATAATATATGTCTCAATTTTTTAATGTTAAAACAAACAATGTCGGTTTAAAAGGTTGGATTTAGTTTATAATTATAAAGTTATTGAATGAATTTTATTTCTAGATGTAGAATTTGATTATATAATTTTAACAGGTATTGAATTTCAAGTGCTAAATATATTAAGTATTTATTTTTTTTAAAATAATTATTTTTATACAGATTTTTTGTCTCTAAAATTATTTTTATTATTTTTTTCTAAAATATTTTCTCTGTACAACTTTCTATCTCTCTCTTCACTTTGGTATTTTCTCTATTTAAATTTGTTTGAATATAATTTTTTTTACAAGATTTTAAGTTAGTTTTGGATAAGAAATTTGATAAATTTCTGAATTTTTTAAATGATATGATTTCAAAAATTTGAATTTTGAAAATCTCGTCGTTTACAAATTCATTATTTGGATAACTATATTAGATGGAAATTTTGATTGTATGTAAAAATTTAAAATTCATAAAATTTTAATAATAGAAAATATTAAAATATACGTAATAAAATAATTTTAGTAATATAATTTTTATATGTATTTTAATAATATATTTTTGATGAGGGTATTTTTGGGCACCTCTGAATCAGCACTTGAGATCCAGCCACGTGTCAACCCTCGCAATGACAGGGACGTATTCCGAAATCCACAACGCCACATTGGAGCATACACCGACTACGGCTCCTCCCTGGAATCTCATTTGCACCCAGGGAGGAGGGAGGAGCGAGGAGCCTCGCAAGGACGTGCCGCTCTGAGCTCTACGCCGTGCCCTCAGCGATCAGTTTCAGGGACTCTGTCGCTCACCTCGACCGACTCCCCTTTTCACCTTGTTTCTTCTCCAAGACTCCACGGATCTCTACGCTCCTTCACCAGCTCATCGCCACAGGCCTGTCAAAAGCCCGCGGGCTTCGCCAAATGGGCCCAAAAGCTCAAGCCCAACGATTATCTCCTAAACGCCCCAGATTATCGGCTAAACACAAGGTTTCGACTAATTAATCGTGTTTAGGCCCGACTAATCATCTCCAACGTCTATATATATCGAGGGCTATGTAAGCCCGAGGTACGCTTGAATGACTTACATTACACGCGAGTTCATTTGTTTGCTTATTATATTCTGTACATTTTCTCTTTGAGCACTGATTACCATCCTGGATGGGCTTTACCGGGACAAATCCCGGTCTGAGCCTTCTGCAAGTACACTTCCTGAGGAGCAGGACTCTGGACATAGCAGGTCAGTCCTCCCAGGACCCAGCACAACTCACGCGATAACTTTTCAACCGACGACTCCACTTCAGCAAGGAGACCCACCTGTCATCCGACTGGACCATACTCGAGGTGTGTACCAGTTTTATGCACCAACAATTTTAATTTGATAAGAAATTAATGTCATTGAGTATTGAATTGTGTTATTAAATCAGTTTTTAATATATTTGAGATTTAATTTTTAATATGTAGAGATTTAAAGTTTACTAGTTGTAGACCCGCATAATATGCAGGTCTAGAAAAAAATTTAGATTTTAATATATTTTTCATTTGCATATTACACATAACATATAATTTATCCTTTGATTTTATAATTAATATATTTTATGAGAGTATAACAAAAATAAATTTTAGTATTCAAAAATAAAAATAAAATTATAACCTAAAATATTGTTAATGTCAATCTTTAAAACTATTAATGTTCATGACTTATATTTATTTTCAATAAATAAATAAATAATAATATTAATAATAACAAAAGCTCCTAAATGGGCTTTTTGAAATTTGACATTTTAAAAAAAAAAATAATTTTAAAATAATCTAATATGTCTTTTTTATGTTGTTTAATAGTTCAACTATTTTAGTTAAAATTTAGGAATACTTTTTTTATCAAAATAAAATTTAATAAATTTTATATGTAATGAATAGATGGAGAGAGATAAATTTACTAAATGGTTGAAGAGATAGAAAATGAAGAAGAGATAAGATGACATATAATTTATTATAGTAAAAACAATCATCGACCAAAATATGGTTAAGTTTCAGTTATCATCTGTCATTTGAAAAACCTACAACGATATCGCACATCATTTGAAAAATATCTTCGACATCCTATTCGTTTGATGTTAAATATAAAATTATTTGGTTATCCACGTTACTATGCTATTAAAAAATTAATTAAAACAATCTAATAAAAGAATTACTCTTATAACTCTCTTAAAAGAATCACAATTTTGCACAACTTTGATTTTTTTATTTAAATTTTTTTAAGTAATATATTTCTAATTATAATTCTTTTATTACTTTTAAGATCAAGTATTGGTTATTATACTTTTCTAGTATTTAAAGAGTACATGGTGTTGATTTTTTTTTAATTTAAAAGTATTCTAAAATTAAATACTATTGCTTTATATAATACATTTTCAGTTTTGCGAAATTTGATTTACGTTTGACAGAAAACTTTCATGTTTTGAGGTTTTGTTATTGTTTTAATGATGAGAATATAATTAATTAAGATAACTGAGTAAGGAAACTCAAACAGAGAAAACTCAATTAAGAAATCAACAGAAATTCATTAATCACTAAAATTATCCCCTAGTGTGCACATAGATCTTCGTTGGATAAGAAACAAATATAGTGATTAGGAGGAAACTGAGTTTAGTGGCTCTGTTCTTGGTGTTTCTCTTCTCTCATCTCTATCGCAGCATTGTCCCCTCGCTCTGTACAAAGAATTTGTAATTTTTTTTTATTTCTTTTATTTTGATCAACATCTGATATTAGATACATATACCTGGTAAACATTATGTGTGGACCACGATGTTGGGTTTGGATGAGCAGACAACAATAAAGGATGGAAAGATGTCGTGTTGCAATTTTTGAGCCAAAACAATCAACACGAACAATTAAAAAAACACCATTCAAGCACACAAAAAATAGGAAACAATCTATTTAAACAAATATTTTTTGTCCAAGTATTTCATTCAACACATATGAAACCTTGGTTATAGGAAACACAAAGACTAAATTAATGGATTCAAGCAATGAAAAATTAGAAACACAACATTCAAATATTGAAAAAAAAGAAAAAACAATACCTTTAAACGAATATTTTTCGTTCAAGTATTTCATCGAACATGTATGAAGCATTTGTTGATTGGAAACACACAGACTAAATTAATATATCAAATTCAAGAATAAATTATTTTGCTTCAATTATTATTATAACCAATTATGTAGCTCAGAATAAACTAAATTAATTTTACAATATGTAAGAAAGTATGATAAAAATCTAACCTGACTCAATTATTAGCAATGATTAAACAAAGAACTCTCTTTCAAAAACAATAAAAAGGAATGTTGAGGAGTAATTGACTACAGATTTGATCGGTATATCAATGCCAAAAAAGTATGTTTCATTTTAAAGAGATTTTTCACAACCGGTGAAATACTAATTGCATGAGAAAGTGAAAGGCTATCAAAGATAGTAATTGAAAATTTTTAGTTTAACGTAATTTTTAATTTTCAAGAAATATGTGTATTCAAATTATTTAAAATGAAATTAATTAACAAATACTCTTAATAATTTAAATATACTCAAAATATTGAGAAAATAAGAAAATAGTGTTGGTGAGTTCTCAAAATGTTGGAATGTTATCAAAGGAAGAGGAAGAGACAATATGAATTCCTAAAAATTGCACCAAAATAGTATCAAATAGACATCATCATTTCAGATTTCATTACTAAGTTACTAATACATGAAAATTCCAAGAAATATGGCTTACTTCATAATTTATATATTTTAATAAGGTGTCCTAATTTCAAATGTACAGTTACTTATAAAAGATAAATCGTTCTATTTGATGCTATGATGTTCGATAATATCATTTATCCATCTCCTAAAACAAAATAAAATGACAATATTAATAAAACTTTTAAACCAATAAATGAAACACATACAGAGAAAACACAACGCTTCACACACAAATCGGACTTGAATTTCATGCAAAAAATAAATAAAAATAAAAACAATGAAAACATTTCTCACTTTCAGCTTTACATTTCAACTAATGATTCGGCTCTTAAGTCGACGTCGATCTCAATCTTGAAGTCCTCATATAAAGAATTGCACATAACTCGAACTAATTATTTTACAATTGAATGACAAGATGTTGGTAAGTTCTTAGCATATACATTAGTAAGGTATTGATAATAGCAAAAGTTTAAAGAATAAGTAAAAGAATATATAAAAATTTAGACAATTTTAAAGTATGTCCAATTATAGGGTCAAAAGAAAAAAATCTTTATATAGATAGTATTCTGGAGTCCTCTCAAATTCTAATCATTAGTGGCATTATGTGCTTTTATGAAATTATGACAATAAAATGATTGAATTTTTTTTACATACTCACACATTAAAAACATTAAATTGATAGAATTATGATAATAAAATCAATTGAAAAATACTTATAGTAATTAGAATATACTCAAAATTATAAGAAATAAAGAAAATAGAATTGATGAACTCTCATTCATTTGAAAATTTAGACTTTCACTTTTAATTTTTATTATATGATATGATATGATATATAGACGTCATTTTTAATTCATGTATATGAAATATTGTTAGAAAGGAAATCAAATTTTTTTAAGCTTTCAATTTTAGGTTTTATTTATAGATGTCATTTTTAACACATGTATATGAAATATTGCATAAAAAGGAAATTTATTTATTTTTTTCATTATTTTTACAAACATTTATATGGGAAATAAAATAAAAATAAAAAAATCTTGCATTAAAAAATCTAGTATGATTTTTTTTTTTTAAATTGTCTTTTATTTAAAAGGAAAATCTCATTAATTCAAATAAAAAAATATTTTAAATTCATTGAACCCAGTATATTAATTATAAATAATAATTAAATTCACTAAAATCCCTATATTTAGGAATAAGTTTAATATTTAAATTCATTTAAATAAAATAATAAATAGAGAAATTAAGGAGAATCAAGAAAAATGATTTTATAGACTATCATTCATTCTCAAGTTTAGGCTTCCAATTTTAAGTTTTACATATAGATGTCATTTTTAACTCATGTGTATATAAAATATTGCATAAAAGGGAAATCTATTTTTTTTTTCATTATTTTTATAAATATTTATATGGGAAATAAAAACTATAAAAAGTCAAAAAAAGAAAAATATTTTTTTTTACATTAAAAAATCTAGTATGATTTTTTTTTTTTAATTGCTAAAAGGGAAATCTGATTATTTCAAATATAAAAAATAAATAAATTAAATTCATTAAATCCACTATATTAATTATAAATAACAATTAAATTCACTCAAATTCCAATGTTTAAGAATAAGTGTAATATTTAAACTCATTTAAATAAAATAAAAAATAGATAAATTTTGGAGAAATAAGAAAAATAGTTTTATGGGCTCTCATTCATTCTCAAGTTTAGGCTTCCAATTTTAGGTTTTACATATAGATGTTATTTTTAACTCATGTATATGAAATATTGCATAAAAATGATTATTTTTTTTCATTATTTTTATAAACACTTATATGAGAAATAAAACTATAAAAAATTCAAAAAAGAAAAATATTTTTTTTACATTAAAAAATCTAGTATGATTTTTCATTATTTATTTTAAAAATTGTTTTGTTTCCAAAAGAGAAATCTCATTATTTCAAATATATATAAAAAAAATAAAAAAAAATAAAAATTCATTAAGCCCACTATATTAGGGTTAATAGCACTTTACCCTCTGTAATTTAGCTGATTTATACTTACTCCTTGTGTTGGCATTTACCCCCCTGTGGTTTTGATTTAAGTGCACTTACCCCCTGTGTTGGCACTTATCCCCTTGTGATTTGCACTTAGTTTCAAAATCACAAGGGTGTAAGTGCTAAGTCAAAAACTATATGGGGTTAAGTGCAAATTTGCCAAACCACATAGGGTAAAGTTCTATTAACCCCACTATATTAATTATAAATAGCAATTAAATTCACTCAAATTCCTATATTAAAGAATAAATATAATAGTTAAACTCATTTAAATAAAAAAATAAATATTTAAATGAAGGAGAATCAAGAAAAATGATTTTATAGACTCTCAATAATTCTGAACTGAAGTTTAGGTAATATACTAGTTTTATCTAAGCGCGGGTTTTGAAATAATTATTTCGTTTATTTTATTTGATTATTTAAATATAATTTATATTTGTTATTTTTGAAAAATTATTTTGTATTAGTTAGTGGGGTTTGTATTGTTTTTTTTTTTTTGTTTATTTCAGTGAGTGAACTATATATTATTTTGCAGTGTTTGAAATATTTATTTTTTCTATTTTGTAATATTTGTTTTCAATTAATATTATGAATATTTTACTTTTGGGTGTTGAAATTAAAAATATTGTTTAATGTTTGATAAATGATAAAATTTTAGTTCACATAATTTTTAATTTTAAAGAAATATACGTGTTCAAATTATTTAAAATGAAATAAATTGTCACGACCTACCCCGGACACCCGTCATCACGGGGCCAACGTGACAACAATATAACCACACCTGAACATCCAACCATCTATAATACGACATTTAAATAAAATGCAAAATTATCCAACCACCTAATCAAATTGATTATATATAACTTTTCTAATTGGGGAACACACCCGTCTCCAATTATAATAACAACAACAATCTAATAACCCTGAACCTCTCATATATTTGTCTCTGACAACTTCTCCCATAAACACCGCCGGACTTTACCTAGTGCCAGTAGGGGATCAACTCCTAGCTGTTACACCTGCAAGTGTATTTCTTTCTTAATAAAAATATTTTTAATCTATAATACATTCTACAACATTTAAATGGATCAAGTATAAGTATACAAACATCGCATATCTAATAAAAATCACCATAATATAAGTAGTGAAAGTAAATTAATATATATAAATTCCATTCAAATCCATCCAATATAAAATAATACAAATCACCATATATAATAAATCATCAAATAAAAGTAAAACACCACATCTCAAAACACCACATCACCACACCACTCACTGGCTAGCCATAGTGATCGTTTTAACCTCAAGATCGGGAGTTGCAACGAAACCGTAACATCCGTAAGATATGCCTTCCTACGAAATATCCACACCCCTTTTGGGGAGAAATATAATCCACACCCCTTACGGGAAGAAACATCCATATCCCATGAGAAGAATCCACATCCCTTGCGGGGAGAAACACAATCCACACCCCTTTCGGGGAGAAACCACACTCTTTACGGGGAGAAAACTATGGTATCGTCCAAATCATCAGTATAGTTAAAAATCCACATCCCTTACGAGAAGAAACATATTTCACACCACATCGTCAAAAATCCACATCTCTCGTGGGGAGAATATAAACCACACCCCTTTCGGAGAGAATTTCCAAAATCACGTTTTTTACTCTCTTTTAAAAAGCACCACCGATTTCAGTAAAAACCGTTTTTTCACATTTGTTTTTAGAAAACCAAGCATTTTTAGAAAATCATATATTTTCCACTTTCTTTTAAACCACCAAAGCCAACGAATCATTTTTCAACTTTCTTTTAAAATCAACACAATTCACCGAAAATTCATTTTATCAACTTATCCAAAAACCTGCTTGATCCATAAATTTATAAAATTATACAGTTTTAAGTAAACACATTTTTAATCATATATATATATATATATATATATATATATATATATATATATATATATATATATATATATATATATATATCAAAATAAATTTGGCAAGAAGACAGTACACTCACCTGATTATTCGTTTCGGAAGACTTTGACCGCATATTCTCTACCTGTACTCCGGTACCTGCAAGCCTAATAGTGACATGGCCTAAATTAGTATTTAATGTAAAATAACCTAACCATGTAATGCAGGCCCTAATTTTCGCAATTTTCTATTCCCCGTCTTTTATTATAAAATATGTCTATTTAACTAATATTGTTTCGTTACAGTTTATTAAATCAAATTTATTCATGCGAACGATCTCACTATTTCTTATCCCCATTT
Organism: Eucommia ulmoides; assembly: GCA_016647705.1. NCBI lineage: Eukaryota > Viridiplantae > Streptophyta > Magnoliopsida > Garryales > Eucommiaceae > Eucommia > Eucommia ulmoides. Next base: position 3,550,933 of record CM028330.1, on the reverse strand, counting down.
CGACATTTTCATGCGCACACTTAATGCTAAATTCAACGATAATGATAACACATATTTCACATTGAGACAATTAAATGCATATATTAAAGAAGTGTGGAATTCTACCTTCCCCGAATTATTCCGTCGGCCGCAAGATTGAATTTGTGTTTTTGTTTGGGGTGGTTTGTGTATTTTCCCCCCTTTTTCTTTTTCTTTTTTCTTCCTTTTCCTGCTGTTTCTTCTTCTTCATTCTTTTCTTTTTCTTTTTCTTTTCGGTTCTGGGACTCGCCGACGACCAACCACCGTCTTCCCTACCACTGTCCTCGGTCATCCACAACCAATTGAACACACATACACATGGCAACGGAATACCCCCACACATATATCTATGCTGAAACACACACACAAACCGAACCCACCTTCTCTCTCTCTAACTCTCCGACCGATCGAGCAACCGACACCAACCACCGGACCAACAAGTTGCTCCCACCGCCGGACCAACGATGGAACCCACCATACACACACATACACAACAGAACACACACACACAACCGAAACACACACACCCATTCACTAACTGACCGACGACGACCGACCGACCTACACCCTCACAACTGAAACGACGAGCAAACCTAAATGATCACCGACGACCCATGCCTACCGACGACATCCACACAAACCTCACACACACATAAAACACTCGTCCACTCAAACAATCACCATCGACACGCCAAACTCTCCCCACCACCACCACTGGTGATGGAACGACGACAACCATACACATGCCCAACCAAAACAAACAGATGAATCATACACACACTTACTGGAGACGGCGACGATCATCCACACTCCACCGACGAATGAACAACAATTGATCACACACACATACACACGCCGGAACCGCCTTTTCTCTCTCTCCCCTGTTTTCTCTGGATCTCTCTCTCTTTCTCTGGATCCTTCTCCGATTATTCTGAGGTGTGTGGATATTTATGTATGTATGTATATATATATATATGTGTGTGTGTGTGTATGTGTGTGTGTGATAATTGAGCCACTAACTTTCATTCCCGATCATTCGGCTAATCTCACGATACGCGCATGCACAGATATATGTCTGTATATATATATTTCTCCCCCTATTTTCCTTAACTCTTCATTTTCATTTATGATTTATATTAAATTATAATTTCACCCCTAATTAAAAAGTTGAAGACATTTAAGTCCAAAAGTTTACAATTTGCATTTTGAAAATTACTAATTAACCCCTCGATATTTAAATTAAATTATAAATGGCACCCGCTACCCCCGTATTTCCTTATACGTGCAACATTGTGTTTTTAAAATAAAGATCGGGGTCTTACATAAATTAACAAATACTCTTAATAATTTAAATATACTTAAAATATTGAGAAATAAGGAATATAGTGTTGTTGAACTCTTAAAAAGTTAAGATATTATAGAAGGAAGAGGAAGAGACAATATGAGTACCTAAAAATTGCACAAAAATAATATCATTTATCCATCTCTTAAAACAAAATAAAATGACAATATAAATAAAATCTTCAAACTAATAAATGAAACATATACAGAGAAAACCCAATGCTTCACACACAAATCGGACTTGAATTTCATGCAAAAAATAAAAATAAAAACAATGAATACATTTCTTATTTTTAGCTTGACATATCAACTAATGATCTGACCCTTTCATTAATCGACGTCATTTCAATCTCGAAGTCCTCGCATAAAAAATTGCACATAATCTGAATTAATTGTTTTACAATTAAATGGTAAAATGTTGGCAAGTTATTGGCTTATACATTGATAAGATATTGATAATAGCAAAAGTTTAAAGAATAAGCAAAATAATATATAAAAAAATAGACAATTTTAAAGTGTGCTTAATTATGGGGTGAAAAAAAAAATTCTTATATATAGAGTATTTTTTAGTCATCTCAAATTTTAACTATTAGTGGCATCATGTGCTTTTAATGAAATTATGACAATAAAATGATTGAAAACTTTTGACATACTCATACATTAAAAGTATTAAATTGGTAGAATTATGATAATAAAATCAAGTGAAAAATAATTCTAATAATTAGAATATACTCAAAATTATGAGAAATAAAGAAAATAAAATTAGTAAACTCTCATTCATTTGAAAGTTTAGATTTTCACTTTTAATTTTTGTTATATGATATAGATGTCAATTTTTAATTCATGTATACGAACTATTGCACAAAAAGTAAATCTATTTTTTTTTTCATTATTTTTATAAATTGTTATATGAGAAATAAAAAATATAAAAAGTTGAAAAAAGATAAATATCTTTTTTGCTTTAAAAAATCTAGTAAGATTTTTTATTATTTATTTTAAAAATTGTCTTTTATTTAAAAGTCAAATCTTATTATTTCAAATATAACAAAAAAAAAAAATTATTAAACCCACTATATTAATGATAAATAACAATTAAATTCACTCAAATTCCAATATTTAAGAATAATTGTACTATTTAAACTCATTTAAATAAAATAATAAATTGAGAAATTATGAAGAAATAAAAAAAATAGTTTTATGGGCTCTCATTCATTCTCAAGTTTAAGCTTTCAATTTTAAGTTTTACATATAGATGTCATTTTTAACTCATGTATATGAAATATTGAATAAAAAAGAATTTTTTTTTTTTTTTTTCATTATTTCGGTAAACAGTTATTTGAGAAATAAAAAATATTAAAAGTTAAAAAAAGAGAATTTTTTTTTTTACATTAAAAAAACCAAGTATGATTTTTTTATTATTTATTTTAAAAATTGACTTTTATTTAGAAGAGAAATCTCGTTATTTAAAAAAAAAAAAGTCATTAAACTCATTGTATTAATTATAAATATCAATTAAATTCACTCAAATTCCTATATTCAAGAATAAGTATAATATTTAAACTCATTTAAATAAGATAATAAATAGAGAATTTAAGGAGAATAAAAAAAAATAGTTAATAGCACTTTACTTCCCTGTAGTTTGGTCAATTTGTACTTTATTCTTATGTGGTTTGAAAATCGCCATTTACCCTCCTGTGATCAGATATTTGTTGCACTTACCCCCCTGATAAGTGGTTTGAAAATCTAACCACAAGGGGGGGGTAAGTGGTGATTTTCAAACTAAAGGAGATAAGTGCAAATCGATCAAACTAAGGGGGTAAAGTTTAATTAAGTTTAGGCATCTCACTCATTCTCAAGATTAGGCTTCCAATCTTAGGTTTTATATATATATATATAAATGTAATTTTTAACTCATGTATATGAAATGTTGAATAGAACGGAAATCTATTTTTTTAACATTATTTTTATAAACAATTATATGAGAAATAAAAAATATAAAAAGTTTTAAAAAGAAAAATGTTTTCTTTACATTAAGAAATCTAGTATGATTTTATTTTTTTTAATTTTTAAATTGTCTTTTATTTAAAAGAGAAATCTCATTATTTCAAATATCAAAAAATATTTTAAATTCATTAAACCCACTATATTTATTATAAATAATAATTAAATTAACTCAAATCCCTATATTTTAGAGTAAGTATAATATTTAAACTCATTTAAATAAAATAATAAATAAAGAAATTACGGAGAATCCAAAAATATGGTTTTGTGGGTTTTCATTCATTGTCAAGTTTGGGCTTCATATTTTAAGTTTTACATATAGATGTCACTTTTAACTCATGTATATGAAATATTGCATAAAAAAGAAATCGATTTTTTTTTCGTTATTTTTATAAACAATTATACGAAAAATAAAATGTATAAAAAGTTTAATTTTTTTTTTCTTTTAAATTATAAAAATCAAGTATGTATTGATTTTAAAAAATTGTCTTTTAAATAAAAGGGAAATCTCATTATTTCAAAAATAAATAAATATATATATATATTAAATTTATTAAACCCACTATATTAATTATAAATAACAATTAAATTCACTCAAATTCCTATATTTAAGAATAAGTATAATAATTAAACTCATTTAGATAAAATAATAAATGAAAAAATTTAGGAGAATCAATTAAGAAAAATAGTTTTATGGGCTCTCATTCATTCTCAAGTTTAGGCTTCCAATTTTAGATTTTACATATAAATATAGATGTCATTTTCAACTCATGTATATGAAATATTGCAAAAAAGAAAATCTATTTTTTTTAAAAAAAAATATTTTTATAAACACTTATATGAGAAATAAAAGGTATAAAAAGTTGAGAACCAAATTTTTTTTTTTTACCTAAAAAAATCTAGTATGATTTTTTATTATTTATTTTAAAATTTGTCTTTTATTTAAAAGGGAAATCTCATTACTTCAAATATAAAAATAAATAAATATTTAAGTTCATTAAACCCACTATAATAATTATAAATAACAATTAAATTCACTCAAATCCCTATATTTAAAAATAAGTATAATATTAAAACTCATTTAAATAAAATAATAAAAAGAGACATTAAGGAGAATCAACAAACATTGTTTTATAGGCTCTCAGTCATTCTCAAGTTTAAGCTTATAATTTTAGGTTTTATATATAGATTTGATAAAATCGCTTTAAATCTTTAACTAGTAATTTTCTTCTCATTGTATATTAATTTGTTTGCTTGGCTATTCCTCGTTACACTATGCAACTAGCTCCCCTTATACTAAAATTTTGTGATGACATTGATAAAAGACAAAAAAAAAATTAAAAAAATTATGAGTTTAAACACCGCATTTTGTCCCGTCCATGCATGACATTTCTAAAAAATAAAAATAAAAAATGACAATTTTTCTCGAGTCGATTATTCATGAATTTCGAAAGTATCCAAATGAAAATGGAAGGTGGATTTGAAGGTTTCATAAATTAATTCAAGTTTGAATTTTGCAATTAAAATTTTTATTGGTTTTATTGGAAGTTTGAAATAATTAATTAAATCTCTAAGGTTTAAATTAATATTTCATATGTCCAATTAAGTCAAAAGGTTATCCAAGTAGGGTTTTTACATCAAAATTGTGCATTTTCATAAAGTATAGGGAGAGCATAATTAGAATTTTGAGAAATTTTAAATCGACATCCAAAAAGAACTAATTTTGATTAAAAAAATTCTATTAATTATTTTCAAATGATTAATTCTTGAAAAACTCGAATCGGAACTCCAATTGAGATCCGGAAAGTCAAAAGAAAATTTCAAGGTTAAAATAAAAAGGTTATAAAAGTCATTTTTGAATTAAATTGATCAAATTAAAATATCATAAAAAAGTTTATCATGTTTTATTTGATCAATTTGAGTTTCCAAAATTCAATTTTGAGAAATCAAGTAAAATCAATGTTTTAGAAAAAAAAATCATTTTGACCCCAAAAGTTTGGACATTTTTAAAAATTCATGAAATTAACAAACAATTAAAAAATATTTTTTTAATTTTGAATAATTTAACTTTGTTTTCGTACAATCAATTTAGGGGGATAATGATAATAATTAAAAATGTGAAAAATAAAAGAAAAACAAAATATGAAAAATAAAATAAAATAAATGAAAAAGGGGTGGTCGCACATCGTGCGCACCACCCCAAGTGTTAGACCCTAACAATGCTGAAGGACCAAACAACACCGACTTAGTGCGATTTCCTACCGGACATGGTGCAGGCGGCACGGATGGGGTTGTTGGCAAAGAGGGCACCAACTTGGTGCTAGTCGGTGGATAGCAGCGTTGTGGCACAACACCGGCGGGTGTTAGGCAGAGTGGAAGACCTCGGCGCGGGACTAAGGCAAAATGGTGCAACGTAGGAGCAACGCTACGTTGTAAACGGTGCCTTGGACGCGGCAACATGCGTTAGAGGAGCGGGGAGGTGCTGGACCAAGCTGTTGGGAAGGCGTTGGCAAAATAGTGCGCTGTTGGGCAACGTGGACGCATGTTGGTGGCATTAGCAGAGGTTGCTGATAATGGGATTCTCGTTGGGGAGTGACGGGACCAAAGGAAGATCTCGGTGCGGTACCGAGGCAAAATGGTGCAAGGGAGGCGCAACGATACGTGGTAAACAGTGTCACATGAGCGACATGACGGACTGTTGGGAACGACGATGCATTTTGGTATGAAAAATGCATACGGCATTGGGACGTCGTTAGGCAAAACGATGCAACAAAACAGAACGTAGGCGCAACGCTACGTTTTAGGCTGAGTCATGTAGGAGCATGACGCACCGTTGGGTGGCGGTGCATTCTGGTGCGGAAACAGCAAACGGAACGTTGGCAGGTCGTTGGGCGCAACGACGCGTTCCGACCATGCAGCGGCTTGGCAAAACGTTGGTGAACGTTGGCAGATGATGGGACGAGATGGCAACGGGCAGACGTTGGGACGGTGCAAAAACGCTGGAAGAATGCTACCTGGTGAGCTGATGGACTGGTGGTTTCCAGACATGTGCAGTGCATGTGTGAGCAGTTCTGGGCAGTTCTTGGGCGGTTTTGGTTGGTTTTCAGACAGGAAAATCAACTCCTATGGTGCTGACAAGTGTAGGGAGAGGTGTCGGTAGTCTGCCTATGCAGTTGGGGCTGTCAACTACTGTCTTCTCCTATAAATACTGTTGTTTTGGTATGTTTTTAGGAGGCTGAATGCTGTCCTGCGAATTTTACAGACAAAGTGTTGTATTTGGTTCCTTGTAACCGGAGTTTATTAATACAAGGTTGGATTTTTCCGTAATACGTGTGTGTACTGTTGCGTAGGTGCGTTTCGGTAGTGTTTCGGTGTATTTCCGTTGTATTTTGTTACAGGAACATGTGTGTTTATAATATGTTGGTGTAATTCCGTTGTGAGACAATGCATTTGCCGTGGCTGACTAATTGTGCCAACGATCAGGCCATCACTTGGTTTAAAATTGGTGCTAAAAATTTTAGACCCTGTGACAGTGGGTATCAGAGCAGGCTATGAGTGGGCTTTGCGTCGGTGCATGAACGACCAACAACGTTGGAGGAACGGGCGAAGGCGTTGGACCAAGCTGTTGGGCGTTCGTCGACATTTCCGCTGTTGGTGAACAGTGAAGAGCAGGATGGCTCCTGCGTCAGGTGTGAACAGTCGACTGGAAGCGTTGGAGGACTACGTCGGTGTGCCACTGACGGACGGTAAAGTGAATCTGTCCGCACAGAACGCTGAACTGAGGGTCGACCTGGTGAACCTGCGGAATTCTTTTGAGGAATTCTGTACCGATGCGACGGCCAGATTCTCGTCCATGGCAGAGGACGTGATTACGATGGCCGACGTTCTGAAAGGCAACTTCAAGAGCGTGGAGGATGAAGTTGCTATTTTGAAGTAGACCAGTGCTGGACAGCGCACGTTAGGGGACGGACCAGCACGGATGAAGGTGCCGGAACCCATGGCATTTTCAGGCACTCGGAGTGCCAAGGAGTTAGAGAACTTCCTATGGGACATGGAGCAATATTTTCAGATTGCTCATGTTCGTGACGGTGATCAAGTTTCCATGTCAACGATGTATATGGAGGGCGACGCAAAGCTGTGGTGGCGAACACGTGTAGCTGACAGCACACGTCCGGCGGTAGCGACATGGGCAGACTTGAAGAGGGAACTCAAGGAGCAGTTCCTACCAACGAACTCGAGTTGGTTGGCTCGAGATCAATTACGGCGACTCAAGCACACCGGGTCAGTGCATGAGTATGTGAAGAAGTTCACATCCTTACTGTTGGATGTGAAAAACATATCGGAAGAGGACAAGCTCTTCAATTTTACTTCCGGCTTGCAACTGTGGGCGCAAGCGAAACTGCGACGACAGGACATGCGTGACCTGCCTACTGCTGCGGCGGCGGCAGACAGCCCGTCTGACTACAACCAGACACGAGACGGTAGCGGAGCAAACCGGAAGTCAGGTAGGAAAGGCAAGGAGAAAATGAACGAGGGCACGAAGGAGTGGAAAATCAGAGGCGTTCAGGCCAACTTTTCTAAGGGACCCCGTTCAAAATTAGAACCGACATCGGCTGCGGGTAAGAGTCGAGGTTGTTTTATCTGCGACGGTCCTCACCGGATGAAGGACTGTCCAAAGAAAGAAAGACTGACGACGCTGGTTCGGGAGAAATTAGACGAAGAAAGCTCTGGACGGGAGACGGCGCGCGTCGGTGTAGTGTTGTTGGTGGACAACAACGAGCAGACCAGGAGTGGTCTGAAAATAGGTATGTAATGAAACCTGTTTGGGATGTAGGATACTGGAAACAGTCTATGTCCCTTGCTGAAAAATAACCGGAGGAGGTTGGTTATTTATGGGTTTCCAAACGGGCGTCTGACTTCGTTGGAGGAACGTTGGAGTGTTGGACCAAGTCGTTGGACGAATGTTGACGCTGCGTTGCTGGAGCGCAACGGACAGACCAGGAGCAGTATGAAATTGGCTACGTGCTGCCAATTTGCAAACGGACACCTTACATCGTTGGAGGAACGTTGGAGTGTTGACCAAGTCGGTGGGTGCACGTTGAAAATACGTTGTCAGTGGACAACAATTCTAACCAGGTGCGGTCTGAAGTCAGACTGGTGGACATTCGGGTCATGGACGGTACTCTGTGGCAATCATGTTGCAACGGACTGGTGGAAAAATACTGCTGGCAGAATGAAGAGGCTGCGGCAGTATCATCGGTATAGGTGTATGCCAAATTGGGTTGCTGCAGTAGCAATGGGGTTGGTGGTCAGTCCGGGTCACGGATGGGTTTTTGTGGCAAAGACGTTGCAGTGAGGTGCAACGGACAGGAGTCAAGTCGGCGGGCAGATTGTGAAGACTGTGGCTGACGTAATTGATGTAAACGTTGCAGTGAGGTGCAACAGACAGGGGTCGAGTCGGCGGGCAGATTGTGAAGACTGTGGCTGATGTAATTGATGAACACGTTGCAGGGAGTTGCAACGGAACGATGCAAGTCTGTGGGCAGAATATGTAAGCTGTGACAGACACAATTTGACAAACACGTTGTAAACGATCTACAACGGAACGATGAGAGTCTGCGGGCAGAATGAGGAGACTGTGGCGGACAAGATTAACAAACATGTTGCAATGGATTGCAACAAATGGTGAAAATGCTGCTGACAGAATGAGATGACTGTGGCAGAACGGGTGGCATCGGTGCATGCCAAATCCAGTGGATTATGCTGGGCACGATCCGACGAGGACGTCGGGTTCTTTTAGTAGGGGTGGTTTGTTAGACCCTAACAATGCTGAAGGACCAAACAACACCGACTTGGTGCGATTTGCTACCAGACATGGTGCATGCAGCACGGATGGGGTTGTTGGCAAAGAAGGCACCAACTTGGCGCTAGTTGGTGGACAGCAGTGTTGTGGCACAACACCGACGGGTGTTGGGAAGAGTGGAAGACCTCGGCGCGGGACCGAGGCAAAATGGTGCAACGTAGGAGCAACGCTACGTTGTAAACGGTGCCTTGGACGCGGCAACATGCGTTGGAGGAGAGGGGAAGTGCTGAACTAAGCTGTTGGGAAGACGTTGGCAAAATGGTGCGCTGTTGGGCAATGTGGACGCACGTTGGCGGCGTTAGCAGAGGTTGCTAATAATGGGGTTCTCGTTGGGGAGTGACGGGACTAAAGGAAGATCTCGGTGCGGTACCGAGGCAAAATGGTGCAAGGGAGGCGCAACGATAAGTGGTAAACAGTGTCACGTGAGCAGCATGACAGACTGTTGGGAACGACGTTGCATTTTGGTGCGAAAAATACATACGACGTTGGGACATCGTTGGGCAGAACGATGCAACAAAATAGAACGTAGGCGCAACGCTACGTTTTGGGCTGAGTCATATAGGAGCATGATGCACCGTTGGGCAGCGGTGCATTCTGGTGCGGAAATAGCACACGGAACGTTGGCGGGTCGTTGGGCGCAACGACGCATTCCGGCCATGCAGCAGCGTGGCAAAACGTTGGTGAACGTTGGCAGATTATGGGACAAGATGGCAACGGGCAGACGTTGGGACGGTGCAAAAACGCTGGAAGAATGCTACCTGGTGAGCTAATGGACTGGTGGTTTCCAGACATGTGCAGTGCATGTGTGAGCAGTTCTAGGCAGTTCTTGGGCGATTTTGGTTGGTTTTCAGACAGGAAAACCAACTCCTGTGGTGCTGACAAGTGTAGGAACAGGTGTCGGTAGTCTGCCTATGCAGTTGGGGCTGTCAACTACTGTCTTCTCCTATAAATACTGTTATTTTGATATGTTTTTAGGAGGCTGAATGCTGTCCTACGGATTTTACAGACAAAGTGTTGTATTTGGTTCCTTGTAACCGGAGTTTATTAATACAAGGTTGGGTTTTTCCGTAATACGTGTGTGTACTGTTGCGTGGGTGCGTTTCGGAAGTGTTTCGGTGTATTCCCGTTGTATTTCGTTACAGGAACGTGTGTGTTTACAATCTGTCGGTGTAATTCCGTTGTGAGGCAGTGCATTCGCCGTGGCTGACTGATTGTGCCAACGATCAGGCCATCACTTGGTTTAAAATTGGTGCTGAAAATTTTAGACCCTGTGACACCAAGCTATATGGAGAAAATTCTTCCCCGCATTTTTGCTTAGACACTTATCCACGCATGGAGTCGTGGACAGGTGTCCACATCTTCTTCTCTCTATATCTAAAAAAAATAGAGAAAATCGTCGATTAGTCCTATTTTTAGGGTCTAATCCATAATTAATTCTTTTTTATTATCAGGTTTAGATTTAGTCCATTAAGTTAGATTTCACTTGAGTTTTTGTCCCGCATTACAAGAATTGTAGGCCCATTATAGGGATTATAGAGAGAATTTCGTGAGTAAATTCAGTTTTATAGTGAATATTAGTTACATATAACGAATATTAGTTACACTTTAATAATTATTATTTTTTTACACATATATGTGTATTTTTTGTTATATGTACTTATATAATATTAGTTATAAGTTACAATTACATATATTTGTGTAATATTTGTGACATTTAACAAATATTGGACACACAAATTAATTTAATAGTAGTTAAATGTATTTGTGTACATTCAGATACATGTTACTAATTACATGTATTTTGCGTGATTTTTTTTACATCTAATAAATTTTTACACACAAAGTTATTACATGTAACCGCGCGTTTGCAAGCGTGTGCAGTGGACTTTAGTCATTTTAAAATAGGCGGGACTAAAATAAAAGTTCCTTCCGCCTCTGAAACTTTTTTAAAATTAAAGGTGAAATAGGGGACCTCCCACCGAATGACCCCAAATATATATATATATATATATATATATATATATATATATATATTTATTTAAGGGCCCCTCTGCCTAAGAGGAAAAATGGGATGTTTTTCCAACCCCTTTCAAATTATTTTATGGGAAAATTATCGGGAGGACAAAAATTAGACACCAAATTACCAGCTAGTTCCATTGATCTGATAATAAATCCTGAACTTCTAAAATATATTTTACATGCACGATACAGTTTCCAAATTCAAATTCACATATTTTTCTGTTGATGCGTAAAACTGGTATACACCTCAAGTATGGTTCAGTCAGATGACGACTGGGTCTTTCTGCTGAAGTGGACTCAACGGTTGAAAATTCCTCGCGTAAGCTGTCCTGATCAACCTGAAGGGTTGACTTGCTGAAGTCCACAGTCTCTACTGTGCCCAGAATCCTACTCTTGAGTGACCTGTGCCTGCATACGTAACCTGGCCGGGGGTATCCCGAAAAGCTCCTCCGACATGAGAATCAGATCTCAAAGAGAAAAGGTACAGTGATGCGAGAAGTAAACAAATGAACTCGCTCGTAATGTAAAGCATTCAAGCGTATATTCAAGCGTCCCTCGGACTTGCATAACCCCCGATATATATAGGAGTTGTAAATGATTAGTCGGGCCTAAACACAGTTAATTAGTCGAAACCCTGTGTTTAGCCGATGAGATGATTAATCGGGCCTAAACACGGTTAATTAGTCGAAATCCTGTGTTTAGCCGATAATTAGGGGTGTTTAGGAGATAACCGCTGGGCTTGGGCTTTTGGGCCTATTTAGAGAAACCCATGGGCTTTTGTCATGCTTGTGATAGTAAGCTGGTGCAGGAAAGCGAAAATCCGTGGAATCTTAAAGAAGAAATGAGTTGGAAGGGGGAGCCGGTCGAGGTGAACGACTAAGTCCCTGAAATTGATTGTCTAGGGTATGGCGCAAAACTCAGAGTGACACGTCCCTATGGGGCCCCTCGCTCCTCCCTGGGTGCAAATCAGATTTCAGGGAAGAGCCATGGTCGATTTATGCTCCAGCGGGGCGTTGTGGATCTCGAAATGCGTCCTTGTCACTACGAGGAAGGACACGTGGCTGGGTCCTAAGTATTGACTCAGAGGTGCCCAATAATACCCTCATCATTTTCATTGACAAGTTTGCCCTCACTAGATCCATGGGGATTGAGAGTTTTCATATTAAACAAAATCATGTTATTTAATTTCCTTGCAAAATAATAGGAATTGAGGTTTATTTATCCAACAAAATTATTTTATTAAAATCAAAATAATTATTGTTGTACATATTTTTTTTTTACAATCTAATTATATATTCAGATTCGTCTAAATAAACTCTTCAAAACGATATCAAATTCACTATTTTTTTTTCTCATTAGTTTCAGTTTTCACATTTATGTTATATTCAATATGGTGCTGATTTTTTAGTTTTCTATTGCATTGTATATTATATTCAACAATTACAGGGTACACAAAATAACATCACAATTAATGTTATATATAACATCCACATGTATCCCAATTTAGAACTTAAAAAAAAAAAAAAAAATTCAAATACCGAATGTTACATTCAACATTGGTGCCATACGAATTATAAGATATTACATGTAACATTTACATGAAATATGATTCAATAATCTGGTAAGATGTTAAATTCAACAATCTGTTAAGATATTATATTCGATACACTAACATTTTAAAGAGAGACGATCGTAAGTACATGTTACATGTAACATCTAAATAATAACTGTTACACGTAACATTTATACTCATTATGATAAACAATTCAAAAAAATGTAATTGATATCTCATTTTAAAGAGAATTATTCACACATAATTGGTGTGTAAAAATTTTGTTGTTTCACGTTCGGATTGAAATTAAAACAAACATTTTTGTTCCACCTTTTATGATTGCATGTTACCTAAATTAGTTCCGCATTAGGGGCAATTGATTACGTGATGTTATGAAGTGGTGCATTAAATAAGAGTATTTTAGTCAAGCAAATGCACAAGGACTGCTCGGTTCACAGAAAAAGTTGTGGTTTAATTGGTAATTTTGAAACCTTATTGGGATTGCTTGGTAAATGCTCCTTATTTTATTATCAAAAATTAAATTCAAGGTGATGGGTTGCTTATGAAAGGAACCCACCCTATGGTTTTAGGAGCTTCTTTGCCCAAAAAAAAACAAAGAGGGTGAAGGAGATAATTTTGAGAGAGAGAGATTTTTTTTAAAAGAGAGAGTAGAAAAATGAGAAGAATAAAAAGGGAAAAAGAGAAGAAATTGTCCAAGGCAAGGTAAATTTTCCGACTCCCTGACTACACCTTCATTTTCTGTTTAAACTGCTTGAAAGAAGGACTTAAAATTGAAAAAAAAAAAAGGACGTTTCAAGGAACACTTAAAAATTAATTTATTTTTCTGTTTTGCGCATGTCCGCGCTTTTATTTTTTTGTATTTATTTTTATGTTTTGCGTCTTTTCGCAGTTTTATTTCTATAATTTTATTTTACGCACTTTATGTATTGTCTTTACATTTATATATATATATATATATATATATATATTTCCTCACATAAAAAAGTGAAAAAAAATGAAATGATCATTTGGGTTCTAAATAATAATAATAAATCCAAAAATGAAAAATAAAATAAAATAAATGTTAACTTGAAATCTAAGAAAGGGAAAGTTTTTCATACCACCATTTTGGATTTCCTAACCAATGTGAAATTATTAAGCGGTGAATTTAGAAAGGTACTTTCCTTAGCCGGGTTTTGAGCTTGGGATAAATTGATAAGAAGCATGAATAAAATTTTTCATTTGCATGTCATATGTCCTTTTTTTATGATGTTGATAAAAAGAATGAATAAATTTTTTCATTTGCATGTCATATGTGTGTGTGTATATATATATATATATATAATTGATTTTTCATAAAATGAATTTTCTAGAGAAAACAAATTATTTTTGTTCTTAAAAAAATATGTGACAAAAGTAAAATTAAGTTTTTTGTGTGAATAATATATATATTTTTTTTTAAAAAATAGTAGTACTTTTGAAAAATCACAAAATCATTCCAAATAAATTTCACGTTAAAAAAATATATTTTTAAAAAAGAGTCAAGTTTTCTAAAAAATTCATTTTGTTGTTTTTTTTTTTTAAACCAACCAGCTTCCCTATATATATATATATATATATATATATTTTTTTTTAAATAAAATAAAATTAAACCAATAAGCTCCCCTATATTTCTTTTCTAAAAAAAACGTATTTTCACTTTTCTTTCATTTACACACACACACACAAAAAGACTAAGAAAATCAGAAAAAAATATTTTAACATGCATATAACTTCCTTATTTTTGTCGAAATAACTTAAACTTAAAACTCGCTACATTAAATTCCCTCGGGGATCATTCTTATTAAATCATTAATATTTGATAAGCGATCGTATTGGGAGAAACATTTCAATAATAAATAAATAAATAATTTTTTTCCACTTCATTTCAAAGAACATTTAAAAATACCCAAAAAAATCCATTTTATTTAAAAAAAAAATCAATACAAATTTTTTTTATCTCGCTTTATAAAAAGAAAAAAAACAATTTTTTTTTCTTTCTAATAAAAGATTTCAAAATCAAATAATACATTCGGATCTAAATTTTGATTGGACTTAATTAGATAAAATATTATTTTTGGATGGACGTCTTGAGATATCAAATATCTTCCCTGAGCGTAATTGACCCCCAAACTTTTTAAAATGAATCTCTGATACCATGCTTTTGGAGTAAAAAAATTTATAATCATTTTTTAATTTGTTTTCCCAAAATTTTGGTAACCTAGGACATCATTTAAACTTAATGCTAGGTGCAAACTTCGGCTTTTGATACAATGTGAAGTTCAAACTTCCTTTCATGAGATTGGACTCTTGATATCATGTGAAGATTAATGAACAAACATATAATCTAGAGAGAAAACAGAAAATGAGGCTAGGATTTATTATATGTGATAAAAATGAATATTAAGTACAAAAGAATACCGAAAAAATATAACTTATATAGACTTGTAGTAGAAAAATCTAAAAAATGAAGAAAATACTACTCTACCCTTAAATACTAAATAATCTAATCTAATACTAAGAATCAAAAGTGGAAGACATTGAATGAAATTTAACTATTGCTCATCTTTTCAATCCTAACCTATCTCTCACTCCTATTCAAATAGATGGTCAAGATTAGTTCTTATCATCATTAATATATTTTAATTATCCTATTTAAATGAATAGCTAAACATACTAATGAAAAAATATAAAAAAATACCTAAAAATAAATAAATTATAGGGATTTTTAGTATGGGCCCCAAGGCCCATCCCTAAATTAACCGTATCCCCATATAACAAAATTATTTAATAAAAACCCCTTGTGTTGGCCGTGTGATTCCACCAGAAAGAGAAGCGCGTGAGTGTGGCATAATATAGAGAAGGAGTTTTATGGGGAAAGCTTCTATCATTCCATTAGACAAAAAATCCCTTCCAGCTATATGCATCTTCTTCCCCAAAAAAGTTGTTGTGCGAACTCCATCTCCCCGTCGCAGATCGCCGCCGATTGATCGAGCCCATCTCCCGCGTCGGCAGCTCCTTGCTTCAACGCCGACGACCCTTGAATCACGGTTCCATCCTCGCATCAGATCCAAAGCGGCGGCGACCCTAGACGCAACTCCAACCGCCATCTTTCCTTACCCTAGCTCTTAGCTGCAGCGTACTCTTAGCAGTTCCAACCGGCGGCCCATTGTAGCAGCTCTCAGTGGTGGCGTCCCTCGTAGCAACCCAAATTTTAGTCTGGTGTATTGAATTTCAAAGATAAACAAAGGTAAACAAAACCCTAGCTACCAATTTCATTGATCTGTATTGAATTTCTGTTTTTTTTTTTAGAAATTTGAGGGGCTAGATTTCTTGAAATTGTTATCGTACAGTAAAAATTCATCATTCAAAACAAGTTTTGATTCCTATTACCTTCCATGAAATTTTTGTTGCTTATGTTCTTGAAATTGTTAATATATAGTAAAAATCTACCGTTCAAATCAAGTTTCAACTACAATTATCTTCCATGACATTTGTGATGTTTGAGTTCGTGAATTCGTAGAAATCCACAATTGTAGCGAACAAAACAAAATCGATGTTGAATTTCCATCTTCTTCATTTTTCTTGTTGAAGTTTGATTTATTGCCAAATTTCTGTTTATATGCAGTAAAAATCATATGTTTCTGTGCAGTAAAAATCAACACTTCAAATTATGTTCATGTTTTTGTTCTTAATTGTTGTTTCTTTTGGTTGTTGAGAAAATAATTAATGTGTAGCAAAAATCGATGTTTAATTAATGTGTACGAAATCGATGTTGAATTCTTGATTTGAATCTCCATCTTCTTCCTTTTTCTGGTTAATGTTTGATTTATTGAGATTTTTACTGTGTAACAAAAATCAACAATTGAGTCTTGTTTTAGATTAAACATCTTGTTACTTTTCATAGTTGATGTGAGTTTGTTGGAAATAATCACTATGTAACAAAAATCGATGTTGAATTCTTGATTTGAATTTCTATCTTCTTTATTTTTCTTGTTGATGTTTGATTTATTGAGATATTTACCGTATAGCAAAAATCAACAATTGAGTCTTGTTGTGGATTAACATTTTGTTACTTTTCATTGTTATTATGGAATTGTTGAGAAAATAATTACTGTGTTGCAAAGATCGATGCTTAATTAATGTGTACGAAAAATCGATGTTGAATTCTTGGTTTAAATCCCCATCTTCTTCATTTTTCTTGTTGATGTTTGATTTATTGAGATTTTTATTGTATAGTAAAAATCAACAATTGAGTCTTGTTTTGGATTAACATTTTGTTACTTTTCATGTTTGATGTGGGTTTGTTGGAAAATAATTATTGTGTAGCGAAAAATCGATGTTGAATTCTTGGTTTAAATTTCCATATTCTTCTTTTTGTGGTTGAGCAGCAAATATTGCTCCCAGCAATATTCCTGCGCTGCAATTGTCACGGCGGCAATATGATTTTAACAGTGTGTTGGCAATTTTTTGTAGTTGGATTTTCATCAATGGAGGGTAGCAAAAAGTTGATTAAACATATTTAGCCATGTTGAGTGTTGTTTCAATATTTTTGGTCCACCTATTATGCCTCAATTATTGAAGCAAGAATCTAATTTGAGTAAAAATCGTTTTACATTAACTATTTTTAGTTCCATATGAAATTCACACTCATTATCATTTGTCGTGTGTTAATATTGTATAAAAGAATCGAGGGAATAAATGGCTCATCGGTCAACCGAATCGAGATTGAAACTGGGACATTAAAAATCTAGAAATAGTGACATCACATTTTCGAACCAAAATTCAAAATTCAATTTTCTCTGCAAAATCAATCTCTCATTACTATTATTGTTGTACATTAATTAATCATAAATAATTGTATGTTTTATACAAAATTTGAACTCAAACATTAATAGTTACTGTACAATAACTTTTGATAATTATTGTATGATTATTATTGTACAGTAAATATTAAACATTGAACGCGAAGAAAGTTGCTATGCAGTAATATTTTCTATATATGCAGTTAAGGCACATTTTCGCTATTAATGAAACAAAATTTAAATCTAATTTTTTACAAAATCAATTCCACCAATATAATTTATAGACATAATATTTTGACCATTTTTCTCACAAAATTTTAATTTTATATTATAATTTACATTAGTTATTTTATTTTACTTTGAAAAAAAAAAAAAAAGGAAAAAAATTGAAGAAGAATAAGGAAAGAAATATATATATATATATATATAGAGAGAGAGAGAGAGAGAGAGAGAGAGAGAGAGAGAGAGAGAGAGAGAGAGAGAGAGAGAGAGAGTCTCAACAAATAATCAACAATGATTCAACAGAAATAGACAAAGTGGAATTTTCCTTCATTAGCTTGATTAATGATTCCAAAAATACCTCAACAGTTTTTCCATTTTCCATCTTCCTCGCGAGTGAGTGTGTGTGAAATGCAAACATGGGGTTTTCTCAAAAAATAAATAATTAGATGGGTGTTTTAGTATTTGGGCTTGTCTATTAGGGCCCATACAAATATCTATTGTGGAAATGGATGTTTGATTAAAAACTCCTAAATTATATTACTATTTTTTTTTAAAAAAAAACTATAAATATAAAAATTAAGAAGCTAATACATCTCTTTAAAAATTGGAATTGTGATCATCTAAAATTTTAGTATTAAACAAACTCTAATACCAAATCACCATTTTATGATAATATTAATTAAAAACAAAAAAAAAAAAATTATCAAAATAATTGCATATAATTTTACTAAAATGTGATATTTGTCTAACTATACTACAAAAACAAAATTTAATTTGAACAAACACATTAAATTAAAATTATGTCGAACTAAAATTTCATCGTTCCATCAAATACTAAATAACACTATTAATTTTTACACGAGTAACTAAAATGTTCATAATACTAATTAAAAATAAATATAATAAAAAAAAAATCTTTTAAACACTCCAAAGTAATACATAGTTTATCCACATAAAAAAATAATAATTCAAACTCTACTACAACAACAACAACTAAGTCTTTGTCCTATTTATATAGGGTCGGTTATATGAATCCGTTTATGTCATAGTGATCAATCAAGGGTCATCCTTTCAGTCAGATTTAATGTCATTAAATCAATTATAATAGTCATGTCTAACGTCTTCTTAGATCTACCTCTCCTTCTAGTAACCCCCTACACTTGAGCCAATTCATATTTTCTTACTGGTGCTTCAATGGGTCTTTTATACACATGCCCAAAATATCGCAAACTATTTTCTCTAATTTTCTCTCCAGTGGGTGCTATTCCCAAATTCTGTCTAACAATTTCATTCTCAATTTTATACATTCTCGTCTTCCCACTCATCTACCGCAACATCCTCATTTTTGTCACCCCAATTTTTTGGACATGTGTCATTTTTATTGCCCAACATTCTGAACTATATAGAAGTACTGGTCTTATAACAGTTTTGTAGAATTTTTCTTTAAGTTTCAACGGAATCCTACGATCATAAATCACCTCAACTGCACTCCTCTATTTTAATCAACATGCCTTGACTTTATGCGTAATATCCTCATCGATTTCGCCATTACTTTGAATAATTGAACCTAAATATCTAAAATGATTAACTTTTGGCATCTCTTCATCTCCAATTTTGACCGCACCAACATCTCTCTCGATATTACTAAAATTGTAATACGTGTATTCCTTCTTGCTTCTGTTAACCTTTAAACCTTTTGACTCTAAGGTTTCTCTCCATTTTACTAACTTAGTATTAAGACATGTTCTACTTTCGTTAACTAATACTATGTCATCCGCAAACAACATACTCTAAGGTATTCCATCTTAAATATGCTTTGTGAGCTCATCCATCACTAGAACGAAAAGGTAACAACTTAAAGATGATCCTTGATGTAAACCTATATTAATAGGAAATGCACAAGTACCTCCTCCTCATGTTCGACCACTATTGACTATACTTTCATACATATCCTTAATTACCTTGATGTACACATTGGACACTTGTTTCTTTTTTAGCACCCATCACAAAACTTCTCGGGGTACCCAATCATAAGTTTTTTCTAGGTCCACAAATACCATATGTAAATCTTTATTTTTTTTTTCTATATTTTTCTATTAATCTCCTAAGTAAATATATAGACTCAGTGGTTGATTGGCTGGGGATAAATCCAAATTGGTTATCTTCTATGCTCGTTTCATGTCTTATTCTATATTCTATCACCCTCTTCCAAAGTTTCATAGTATGACTCATGAGTTTCATACCCCGATTGTTCATGCAACTTTGAACATCTCCTTTATTTTTATAGATGGGCATTAAGATATTCCCTCTCCAATCGTCGGACATTCTCTTAGTCCTCGAAATGTCATTGAAAAGCCTAGTCAACTATTCTGTCCCAATATCTCCCAAACGTTTTCATATATCTCTATAGAGATTTTATCTGACCCTACTGTTTTTTCAATTCTCATCTTTCTTAGTGCTATTCTAACTTCAAAAGTCCTAATTCTTCTATAAAATTTATAAATTCTATCTGAAGATAAGTTAGACAACTATAGTCTAGATTCTCCGGCATTGTAATGTAATATAAAATATTTTTAAAAAAAATAATAAATATAAAATTATATTTAAATAATTAAATGAAATACACTTAAAAATTATTTTAAAGCGCGGGTCTACAGGCAGCTGCTGCAATTCAGGAGAAGCAGGCGCACCAGTTTTTTTTTTCTTGTTTCTCATGCTACCCTCCCTTTCTGTCATTTTCCTCTTTCCTCGAAAGCTCAATTTCAGAGCATGCAGTAGAGATTCACCGGAGATATTGCCGTCGATCGACCTTTATTCACCGGAGATATTCACATAATTGTTTTTGCGTCTATGACTACTATGCGCACTTCGACGGCTAGGCTCACCAGGTCAGCCCTCGCTGCTCTGAAGTCCCCTCTCTCTCACTCCCAATCTCGCCCCGAACTCTCTCGCGTGGCCGAATCACGCGGTTCCGATAGTAATTTCTCGGCTCCGTCTCGCTGTCCGACGGGAAACGTGGTTCCGGAAAACTTCCAAGTTGCCAAAGCGCCTTTCAGCAACTTTGGTTTCGGCAAGCCTTCAGCTCGCTACTACTCTTCTGCCTCCGGTTCCGGTCTGGTAAATGGCACATTTCATGTTATTATGGATGTATTACACACTCGTGATGTCCAATTTGTTGTATAGTATCTACTTATGTATGTTATGTTATTTTTTCATTATTATTTTCTGTACTACGAAGCTCGCATTTCCACTTGCCATGATCAGTTTATCAATGATGAAGTAAAATGTCATCAGATTAGGCACTACAGTTTGCTTCAATGAGCTCAATACCAACAATGAATTTCGTAATCAATTTTGGTGCATCTTGAACGACTTTGTTAAGGCCGTTGATATATCTTCTTCTGTTTCTTTTCTTGGTTTTCCTTTCTTTCAAAAGCTCAAGGAGTAAAGTACGCATCTAGTCCCTAAATTTTGGATTAGTTCTATTGTCCATAATCTATTTCTAAAACAAAGCCTTCAATTTTTTCATTTTGTTTATAGATTTAGTTGTATCATGTTTTTTCATCATTCATTTTGTTCAAAATCAGAGTAATAACTCGGAATTCATTGAAATGGCATCGGATGGAATTTCCAATGCCATTGATGATGCTTGAACAAGAAAGCAGGAAGTGACAGAGACTGAGCATTTAATGAAAGCCATGTCAGATGAGGCTCGAGCTAGAAAGCACCGAGCGGTAGACCCTGAACATTTAATGAAAGCCATGTTAGAGCGAAAAAGATGGATTGGCTCGAAGAATATTTACCATGTCTGGGCTTGATAATACATCAATGCTACAAGCTACAGATGAGTTTCTATATAAACAACCAACGGTATGAACTATGAAACTTACAATGTTGAATACATGCTCACATGAATTCGATTGTTTTTCTGACCCTAGCTTTTCATTTGCAGATAGTAGGAGACTGTTATTTTGGGCCTTATGACCCACTTTGGGGACCAAATCTTATTTCATTCTTGGCCGGCGGCGGTGACGGTGACCAGCGGCTATGGACGGCGGCGGGTGGTCATCGGATGGTGGTCGGAGTTGAGAACTTTGGGTTGAGTTTTTTTAGCACAATTTTTTTTTTGTTTCTCATTTCCTTAACATTTTGAGAATCAATTCCTATTTTTTAGGTTGAGTTGGATTGGGTTGAGTTTTGTATTTGTCAAACGCGTTCCCAAAAATCAAAATCAAAATTTTTGGGTAGGGTTGGGTTGGGTTGGGTTTGGTTGAGAACACTAACCAAACGGGGCCTTAGGAAACAAATTAGAGATGACTTTCTATCTGTTGAACATCTAGTGCTAGCTTTCCTCTCTGATATGAGGTTCGGGAAGAAGTTATTTAAGAAGCTGCAGCTCAATGAGAACGATTTGAAAGATGTTGTTCAAGCTATTCATGGAAATTAGAGAGTGATCGATCAAAGTAATTAACAACTTCTGTAAGATCTGTGATTATCGTGTTTTTCACATTGAAAATTATTGCAAATAACAAAGTTCAAACAACAAGAAATTATTTGGTAAACCTAGTTTGTGATAGATGTTCTTTGGAAATGTTGAAATATGATATTTATGTATTTGTTATTTTTGGTATCTTGATTGTGGGGCATTATTAGCCCATTTATTTCGATGATATATTTCCTAATT
This sequence comes from Eucommia ulmoides, assembly GCA_016647705.1. Lineage (NCBI taxonomy): Eukaryota > Viridiplantae > Streptophyta > Magnoliopsida > Garryales > Eucommiaceae > Eucommia > Eucommia ulmoides. The sequence continues at coordinate 3,528,389 of CM028330.1, read as the reverse complement.
TAACCTGCTCTTGCGGCTATATAATTAGGGATATTGAATCCTTTCTAAATATACCAATACAATACAATATATTCTTATCCTCTCTTCCTATATGCTTTTGGAACGTTGTGTTCTAGAGGTTTATTTGTTCCTACTAATGTGTGGTGGATGCGTTCAATGTAGCTCCTGAGGGTAAATACGAGGCTCTCAACAAGTATGGAAATGACTTGACTGAACTTGTAAAGAATGGCAAACTTGATCCTGTTATAGGTCGTGATGATGAAATCTGGAGGTGCATCCAGATATTATCTAGGAGAACAAGGAATAAGCCTGTTATTCTTGGTCATCCAGGTGTGGGGCAAACTGCAATTGCTGAAGGGTATGATCTTTAAAGGTCATTCCTTTTCTTCGAGACCAAAATAAGAAGTACTGGAAAGATTATTTAATGTTTTGATATCTTGTGAAAAACATCACGAACAATTGCTACAAGGTTCTGTTGGCAAGTGTTATGCTTTTAGATTTTTAGTTTTTTATTTTCTAATTTTCTAATCAAGTTATCTGTTTTTCACTTTCATACGTATTGCAGGTTAGCTCAAAGAATTGTCCGTGGAGATGTGCCAGAACCTCTGATGAACAGGAAGATAATGGCGTTGTTATTTAATACTTAATGTGTGAGGTTATAACCCATTAACCTTACAAAAAATAGAAAGTACATCTACTTGAATATCTACACAAGGGCAACTACTATTTCATTTAACTAAAAATATAATCTATCATCATTCCTCGTTCTGAGTGATTGAACAGGTTGTGTAAATTATCTTATGTTATGAATTATCTTATTATTGATGAATTGATCTGTATGTTTCTCTATTTACCTATTATTTAATGGAATTTGAATATTGTTTGTTTAAGTAAAGAAACATGCAATTGTTCTTGTTTAGCTAAAACTTTTAAGTTATATTTTACTCCTATTACCCGAGAAAATAACATCTAAACTAGAATTAAAATGGTTAGGTAATTAATTTACGTGTTCTTTGTATTCTTACATCTGAACACTATACAATAACATTTCATAAATTGGCTAATTGAAAATAATACAATTTTGAATTGAAGGACAACCAAACGGATCCTAAGGCCCTGTTTGGTTACGGTTTTTGTTCCTGCTCCCAAACGTTTTTGGATTAATGTACAGAAATGCGATTGGTAAATGTTTTTGATCCCAAAATTTTGAGACTAATTTCCTAAATTTCTTAAGAATATGAGAAACAAAAAAATGTTGATTCCTATTTTCTCCCTCTATCACCCCCTGACCATCACCACCACACCTGCCATCATACATTTAAAGAAAGAAAAGAGCAAATGTTGCAACGAAACTAGTTACTTGTTCATGTTTTCATAAATTAAAAGAAACAATTTCAGGAGAATGATCGTTATCAAATATGTTTCTATTTCTGAAATACTCCAGGATAGAAACAAAATTCCCATCCATCCCATCCCAATTTACTAGAAGTAGAAATAAAAACAAACCAAACACCATCTAAATTGCTTGAAATCTTATTTGGATTTTGGTCCTGATGCATGAATCTTTCCTTCATGCAGTTGATGTCTCTAGATATGGGTTCATTGCTTGCTGGGGCCAAGTACCGAGGAGATTTCGAGGAAAGGCTAAAGGCAGTGTTGAAGGAAGTGACTGCATCAAATGGGCAGATTATTTTGTTTATTGATAAGATCCACACTGTAGTGTGTGCAAGTTAGTATTTCACGCCAGACCAAATACTTACTATAAAATAGCCCCGCCTTTTGATGTAAAAATTATTTGAATCAGATGCATTGGCCGCACATACTCGAATCTGCGACACATGCATGAGTAAGTAGCAATTTGTTAGCGAAGCTTAGGAATTAATTTATCGCAAATTTTCACTTGGTAGAGTAAAAATTGGGAAGATAATGTAGGGTGGTCTTGGGTCTCTCTCAACCTCAAAAGTTTACTCATGAGATAAGGTTTTCCATTACACTTGCAACCTGACATCCTGACCACCATCTCCTCTCTCTCAACCTCAAAAGCTTACGCATGAGGTAAGGCTTTCTATCACACCTGCAACCTGACGTCCTGACCACCATCTCCTTCCACATTCGATTTGGGATAAATCCAACAATCTCCCACTTACGGTCGGTTAACCCTCAGTCAGTCTCTCCCCCTCACACATCCGATGTGGGATAAGCCCAACAATTTTTCCGCCAGAGTTATTGTAACATGTGCTTTGATATTAGTATATGATGATCTTGGGTCTCTCTCAATCCCAAAAGTTAGTTCATGAGACGAGCCTTTCTCTCGCACTGATCACCAGCTCCTTCCACATCCGATGTGGATAAACCCAATAGATAAGACATTGGTGGTTGTGCATTTGTTGGATTTATATGATTATTAATGATGGGAAGTAAATCAACTCATAGCATAGATTAATGATCTGATATCTGTGACTCCGCGTGAAATTGTGAGCATTGTTGTAAAATGACACATATGCAGGTGTAAATGATTTTCACTGCTTACAGCTCAGATTGGTGTCCAATTTCTTGTTCCTTCTATGTTTTAGTGAGTTGGTTTCCTACAATTATTTGCTTACATGGTCTCTGTGTGTGTGTAGGGGCGACCGGTGGGGCAATGAATGCTAGAAATTTGTTGAAACCTATGCTTCGTCTAAGTGAGCTAAGATGTGTAGGAGCAACTACATTGAACAAATATCTGAAGTACATGAAGAAAGACCCCTACATTGAGCTAGTATCTCAGATGGTATTTCATCGAGGTGCGCGTAAGCTGGCCCGGATGCACCTTACCTTAAAACTAAAAAGAAAAGAAAAAAAAAAGATTTCTTTGGAACGTTGTGTTCTAGAGTTTTATTCTTCCTACTAACATATGGTGGATGTGTTCAATGTAGATCCTGAAGCTAAACATGAGGCTCTTGACAAGTATGGAAATGACTTGACTGAACTTGCGAGGTGTGGCAAACTTGATCTTGTTATAGGTCGTGATGATGAAATCTGGAGGTGCATCCAGATATTATCTAGGAGAACAAAGATGAACCCTGTAATTATTGGTGAGCCAGGTGTGGGGAAAACTACAATTGCTGAAGGGTATGATCTTTAAAGGTCCTTCATTTTCTTCGAGACCAAAATAAGTACTAGAAAGATTATTTACTGTTTTGATTTCTCGTTAAAATCATCACGTACAATTGCTACAAGGTTCTGTTGCCAAGTGTTGTACTTTTAGATATTTAGAGTTTTTTTTTTTCAATTTTCTAATCAAGTTATCCGTTTTGCTTGGACCTTCTACATGGCATGCCATCATATATTAGAATCAAGCTGACATGGCATGTCAGCAGTATATTCATAAGGGCAATGAATGTAGGAGGTGCATTTAAACAATGTCACCTTAGAAGTCTCTATCGCTCTGCTTCTCAAGTGTTTCTTCTCTGGGTGAACGAGTTAGAACGATTCAGTGGCATACCCTAGAAATTTTAAGAAAACTACATGGTTACTTCCAAAGTTTGTTCAGCTAATATTATTGTTGATTTAACATTGTTTTGCTCTTACTATCTCTGGGAACTGGCTTCCAAACTTTCTTCAGATAGTGTTGTAGAAACCCAATGGGCCCTCACTCACTCTCAAAAGACACCTTGTAACATGAGGATTGTCCTAGCCTTTTATATATAGCTCAGGATCAGGTAACATAAACGATTTGGGATTCAACATGCCCCCTCATGTGCTGGGTGGACTTTTGACAAATTACTGCGAACAGATATCGGGACATCAATGTGAGATTCAACCCCTTCCCCCCGCCCCCCCAACACGGAGGGTGGATTTTTTTGACAAATCACTGTGAACAAATATTGGGGGGGCAACATCGATGTGGGATTCAACATACCCAACATTAGACAAGAGTCTTGACTTTGATATTATGTAGACCTAATTTCCCTTGGCTTTATATATAGCTTAGGATTAGGTAACACAAGCGATGTGGGATTCAACACGCCCCCTCACGCGCATGGTGGATTTTGACAAACCACTACGAACGAATATCGGAAGACCCAACATCAATGTGAGATTCAACACTTACTGTGAAAGAGTCATGTCTTTTGATGTAGAAATTATTTGAATCGGATGCATTGGCTTACATACTCCAATATGAGGCTCATGCATGCGTAAGTAGCGTTGGGTTGATCCCACGTTAGATGTGGAAGGGACGGGTGTTTAGTTTATAAAGTGTGAGGGAGAGTTTCACCTCATGAGTTAGTTTTTCGGGTTGAAGAGGCCCAAGACCACCGTACACTGGTATTAGATTTCAGGTTACAATAACTCTGGCCAAATAGCCATAAAGTGAGAGATTGGTCGAAGGTTAACCGACCAAAGATTGATGTGGGAGGGGGAGATTATTGGGTTTATCCCACATTTATTGTGAAATGGGCTGGTAGTCAGGTTATACGTGTGAAAGAAAGCCTCACCTCATGTGTTACTTTTTGGGGTTGAGAGAAGTGCAAGACCGTCATTCAAGTAGCAATTTGTTAGTGAAGCTTAGGAATTAATTTATCAGAAATTTTCACTTTCTTCACTTCAGTAGAAAAAAATTTGAGAAAATAAGTCATTGCTGATTGTGCATTTGTTGGCTTTATAGCATAGATTAATGATCCGATATCTCTGACTCCAAGTGAAGTCGTGAACATTTGTTGTAAACTGACACATGCAAGGGCAAATGGGTTTCCAATTTCTTGTTCCTTCCATATTCTTGTGAGTTGGTTTCCTAGAATTATTTGCTTACATGGTCTCTCTCTCTCTCTCTGAGCATGTAGAGGCGACCGGTGGGGCAATGAATGCTGGATATATGTTGAAACTTTTGCTTTGGCGACGTGAGCTAAGATGTGTAGGAGCAACTACGTTGAACCAATATTTGAAGGACATCAAGAAAGACCGCTACCTTGAGCGAAGATTTCGGTTGGTTTTTTGTAGCCAGGCATCTGTGGAAGATGATAAAGAAGTTCAACAACTCAGTTCAGAAGATTCCAGAGGCACTGCAACTAACTCCACTTAATAGTTTATTATTTGTTAGTCTGTTGGATTGATAGTTATAACCATTCATTGTAGTCTATATATGGTTTTTTTTTTTTTTTGTTTTTTTGTAATTTTAACTTTGATTCTAGGGAAAAGTACAATTTAGACTTTCTAACTATTAACACATTTCTAAGTGGTCCCTTTAAATTTAAACGTTTCATTTTAAATCCTCTACGTATCATAACGTTTCAAAATGGTCATTCTGTTAGAAAATTCGTTAAAATTAAAGGAATTTAGGGGTAAATTGGTCTTTTTACATTTTTAATTTTTTTAATTATTTTTAATTAATTTTTTTTTAATCTCTCTCTTCCTCTCTCTCCCGCCACCTTCCTCCCCTTCCCCTCTCTCCCTCCCACCCTACCCCACCCCCACCCCCACCCCCGTAACAGGGGGTGGGGGTGGGGGTGGGGTAGGGTGGGAGAGAGAGAGGGGAAGGGGAGGAAGAGGGAGAGGTAGGTGGCGGGGAGAGAGAAGGAGGGAGAGGGAGGTGGCGGGAGAGAGAGAGGAAGGGGAAGAAGAGATAGAGATTTAAAAAAAAAAATTAATTAAAAATAATTTAAAAAAATGTAAAAAGACCAATTTACTCGTAAATTTTATTAGTTTTAACGGATTTTCTAACAGAAGAGTCATTTTGAAACGTTATGATACATAGAGAGTTTGAAATAAAACGTTTAAATTTAGAGAGACCACTTAGAAATGTGTCAATAGTTAGAAGGTCTAAATTGTACTTTTCCCTTGATTCTATTAGGTTAGATTTGATTCCATCTCATTTCAAATGGAATTTTATTTCCTTGATTTTTATTCAAATGAAATCAAAAAGTAATTCCATTGAAGAATCAAACAACATAATAAGAATCGAGGGCGGAATGCAATTTCATTTCGTTCTCGATTTCGTCCAACCAAACATGTCGTAAAAGCTTATGATTTGATGTTGTGAGAAAATATTGATGATATTGGTAATTGGTTCATTCTCCCAATTATGCACATCCTCATTGAAGGTCAACTGAAAATCATCTGCGAAATAGAGACATTAAAACTTGTAACATAATATCTAAATGATTTTGGATTTGAAAACTTCAAATCACACATAATATTAAATTCTTCTTATTGATCATTCACCATAGAAGACTGATGAAAAATCAATTTGAGGGCCGAAAGGTCTTGAAAAAATCGTTACTAAATCGTGCCTTTTTAAAAAAAATAAAATTATATCTCGAATCCCCTGATTTGTCCGTAAAAAATGATGGACAACTTCTTATGTATCGAACCATAGATATGTCATTCGTTCATAATAGAAAGTATTCAACTAATCTAGGACTCTCCATACTCATATATAGAAAGCAAAATCTTCCAATCGGACAGAGATCTCAATTTCCATTAGATTTATTCCTAAACTTGCTTTGTTGCAACAAGATGATCAGTCCGAGAGTTTTACGGCCCCACTAGGCCCCGGAGTTTCTCAAGAAAGTAATTGATTAGTTAAATATTCGAGAGACAAAAACTGCTTAATTTTGTTTAGCCCGCACAATGTTTAACAGTGTTTGCTCCATTTTTTAGATATCAAAATAATAATCGGATAGGATAGATGGACTCATTTTACTTTTTTGTTAGAATTGGTTATAGTACTACATATTAAATAAAAAAAATATGAAATACAATTATAAAATAAAATGGGACCTTTGAATGAATTGCTATTATTTTTGGTCTAATATTTTTTTTTTCTCTATTTATCAAATTTTTTAGAATAAATAGTAAGTTGACATTTGGTTAGTGTTTCTGCTTCTGTTTTTACTTCCAATTATCTGGAGTATGAATTTTGTTTCCATTCTAGCGTATTCTAAGAATAAGAATATGTTTGGTAATGACTCATTATCTTAAAACTGTTGTTTTAATTTATGAGAACAGAAATAAAAAAACACGCTTGATGTGAATTTTGTTTCCATTCTAGAGTATTCTAACAATAGAAACATGTTTGGTAACCACCATTATCCTAAAATTGTTAACACGTTTGATTGCAATATTTTTTTTCTTTACATGTATGGTGTCCGGTGTTGTGGTGGTGCTTGGCGTGCAGTGGTGGTGATCGGCGGAGTGATTGTGAGAATATTTGTTGTGAGAGTAAATAAGAATCAATATTTTTTTACGGAATTAATGGCATGTTTGGTTGGACGGAATGGAATGAAAGAAGTAATGGAATGAGAGAAGAAATGGAATGAAATTGTGAATGAAATCACTATTCCATTATCTTGTTTGGTTGGTATGGAATGAAAGAAAGAATGGAATAGTGAAATATAGTAAAATTTTCATTTTGCCCTTATAAAATTATTATTCAATTATCTTCTTGATTGGTTATAATAAAATTTTATTATATTTCACTATTTTTTTCCTTTCCTCATTTTATTATATTTCACTATTTAACTCAATTTTAAGTTTTTGTTCTCTAATTTCTATTTTTGTTCTCAATTTTCAGTTTCTATTTTTTAATTTCTGTTTTTGTTCTCAATTTTAAGTTTCCTTTTTCAATTTTCCGTTCTCTAATTTTCTATTTTTTGTTCTCAATTTTTTATTTTTGTTCTCAATTTTCTGTTTTTATTCTCAATTTTTGGTTTCCGTTCTCAATTTTCTATTATCTAATTTTCTGTTTTTGTTCTCAATTTTCTGTTTCTATTATCTAATTTTATGTTTTTGTTCTCAATTTTCAGTTTTCGTTCTCAATTTTCTGTTATCTAATTTTATATTTTTGTTATCAATTTTCAGTTTATGTTCTCAATTTTTAATTTATGTTCTCAATTTTCTGTTATCTAATTTTATGTTTTTGTTCTCAATTTTCTGTTCTCTAATTTTTTGTTTTTGTTCTCAATTTTCGATTTATATTCTCAATTTTCTGTTTCTATTATCAATTTTCAATTTTTGTTCTCAATTTTTAATTTTTATTCTCAATTTTCAATTTCTGTTCTCAATTTTTTGTTCTCAATTTTCTATTTCTATTTCCAATTTTCTGTTCTCTAATTTCAATTTATGTTCTCTAATTTCTGTTTTTGTTCTTAATTTTCAAGGGTTTAATTATAAGGGTTATCATGTAATTTAATATATTGATTCCATTGTGTTGGAAACTTATTCCACTCAATCTCAAATAGAATCTCATTCCATCCAATTTCATTCCAATGGAATCACAAAAGTGATTCCATTGGAGAATCAAACAACGAAATGGGAATCGAGGGCGGAATATGATTCCATTCCGCCCTCGATTCCATCCAACCAAACATGCAAGGATTTGTTCTTAAATTACTCTCAAAGAAAGAAATTATATTAATCCTAAAATTTTGAGAATAGGAAATCAAGAAACAGAAACAATAACCGAATGGGGGGCATAACTATTTCCACTCCAAATTAATAATAGCCATGTCTGAAAAGAAAATAGGAAAAGGTATATTGAGAAGCTCCGGTATAGCTTCTACAAGCTTCCTTTTCCCCTTCCTCAAGCTTCCCTCCCCTTCTATCATCTTCTTCTTCCTCCTCGAAAGCTCAATTTCAAAACATGCAGTAGAGATTCACCGGAGATATTGCCGTCGATCGACCTTGATTCCACTAGACGAACAGAAGCTATTCACATCATTGTTTTTGCGTCTATGGCGACTACGCGAACTTCGACGGCGAGGCTCACGAGGTCCGCCCTCGCCGCTCTGAAGTCCCCACGCTTTCGCTCCCAATCTCGGCCCGAACTCTCTCGCGCGGCCGAATTACTTGTTTCCGCCAATAATTTCTCGGCTCCGCCTCGCTGTCCAACCGGAAATGTGGTTCCGGAGAACCTCCATGTTGCCAAAGCGCCTTTCAGCAACTTCGGTTTCGGCAAGCCATCAGCTCGCTTATACTCTTCTGCCACCAGTTCCGGACAGGTGAATGGCGCATTTCATGTTATTATGGATGATTTATTTTTTCAATGTTATTCTCTGTACTGCAAAGCTCGCATTTCCATTTGCCATGGTCAGTTTGTCAATGATGAAGTCAAAATTTCATCAGATTAGGCACAGCAATTTTACTTCAATGAGCTCAATAGCAACAGTGAATTTCGTAATCTATGTCTAAAACAAGCCTTCAATGTTTTCATTTTTGTTTATAGATTTAGTTTTATCATGTTTTTTCACCATTTGTTTTGCTTAAAATCAGATTAATAATTCGGAATTCACTGAGATGGCATTGGATGCAATTGCCAATGCCATTGATGCAGCTCGAACTAGCAAGCAGCAAGTGGTAGAAACTGAGCATTTAATGAAAGCCATGTTAGAGCAAAAAGATGGATTGGCTCGAAGAATATTTACGAAGTCCGGGCTTGATAATACAACAGTTCTGCAAGCTACAGATGAGTTTATATATCGACAACCAACGGTATGAACTATGAATTTTTTACAATGTTGAACACATGCTTACATGAATTCCATTGCTTATCGGACCCTAGCTTTTCGTTTGCAGATAGTAGGAGACTATTATTCCGGCCCAGTTGTAGGATCAAATCTTGCTTCACTCTTGGACAATGCAAAAAAGCTTAAGAAACAAATGGGAGATGACTTTCTATCTGTTGAGCATCTAGTGCTAGCTTTCCTCTCTGATACGAGGTTTGGGAAGAAGTTATTCGAGAAGCTGCAGCTCAATGAGAAGGATTTAAAAGATGCTGTTCAAGCTGTTCGTGGAAATCAAAGAGTGACCGATCAAAGTAATGGACAACTTCTGTAAGATCTGTGATTATCATGTTTTTCACATTGAAAATTATTGCAAATAACAAAGTTTAAACAATGAGAAATTTGATAGAATTTCTTTGGGCCCAAGAAGTGTTAGTCTAGTTGGTTGGCAAGGGGAGGTGCCATTTCTTTGTCAATCAAGGTTCGATTCTCCTGGGAGCACTTCGGGAATTAAATCTTGAATTTAATTCTGAATGCACCATGCCGATGTGCCTTAAGATCGCCAGATGAGATGATTAGTTGAGGTGCGCGTAAACTGACGCGGACACACCTTACCGTAAAACCCAAAAAAAAGAAAAAAAGAAAAAAGAATTTCTTTGGAACATTGTGTTCTAGAGTTTTATTTCTTCCTACTAATGTATGGTGGATGCGTTCATTGTAGATCCTGAGGGTAAATATGAGGCTCTTGACAAGTATGGGAATGACTTGACTGAACTTGCAAGGCGTGGCAAACTTGATCCTGTTATAGGTCGTGATGATGAAATCCGGAGGTGCATCCAGATATTATCTAGGAGAACAAAGAATAACCCTGTTATTATTGGTGAGCCAGGTGTGGGGAAAACTGCAATTGCTGAAGGGTATGATCTTTAAAGGTCCTTCCTTTTCTTCGGGACCAAAATAAGAAGTACTGGAAAGATTATTTATTGTTTTGATATCTTGTGAAAAACATCACGTACAATTACTACAAGGTTCTGTTTCCAAGTGTTATGCTTTTAGATTTTTAGATTTTTTTCATTTCCAATTTTCTAATCAAGTTATCTGTTTTGCTTGAACCTACTACATAACATGCCATCATATACTAGAATCAAATTGGCATGACATGTCACCATTATATTCACAAGGTCAACGAATGGAGGAGGTGCCTAAGAATGACCTTAGAAGTCTTTAGAAGTCTCTATATCTCTGCTTATCAAGTGTCTCTTCTCTGGCGGAACGAGTTAGAACGATTCAATGGCATACCCAATTTTTTTTGATAAAACTATATAGTTACTTTCAAAGTTTCTTCGGCTAGTGTTGTGGTTATTGATTTAACTCGTTTATACAGTCCCTTCCATTCATGTACTGGTATCTAATATTCCTATACCGGTAGCTAGTCGGAGTGACAACTTTCATACGTATTGCAGGTTAGCTCAAAGAATTGTCCGCGGAGATGTGCCAGAACCTCTGATGAACAGGAAGGTAATGGCGTCGTTATTTTATACTTAAATGTGAGGTTATAATCCATTAACCTTACAAAATATAGAGAGCACGTCTACTTGAATATCTACACAAGGGTAACTACTATTTCATTTAACTAATAATGTAATCAATCCTCGTTCTAAGTGATTAAATCGGTTGTGTAAATTATCGCATGTTATGAATTATCTTATTATTGATAAATTAATTTGTATGTTTCTTATGTTTCTCTATTTACCTATTATTTAATCAAATTTGCATATTGTTGTTTAAGTAGAGAACCATGCAATTGTTCTCATTTAGTTAAAATGTTACTTATATTTTACTCCTATTTCACGAGAAAATAGCATATGAACTAAAACTAAAATGGTTCGATAATTAATTTAAGTCTTCTTTATTCTTACAACCAAACGCTAAACAATAACAATTCATATGACTAATCGAAAATAGTACAATTCTGAATTGTAGGACAACTGAGTGGATCCTAAATTGCTTGAAATCTGATTTGGATTTTGGTCCTGATGCATGTATCTTGCCTTCATGCAGTTGATTTCTCTAGATATGGGTTCTTTGCTTGCTGGTGCCAAGTACCGAGGGGATTTCGAGGAAAGGCTAAAGGCAGTGCTGAAGGAAGTGACTGCGTCAAATGGGCAGATTATTTTGTTTATTGATGAGATCCACACTGTCGTGGGTGCAGGTTAGTATTTCACGCTAGACCAAATACTTACTGTAAAAGAGCCGTGAGAGTAAGTAGCGATTTGTTAGTGAAGCTTAGGAATTAATTTACCACAAATTTTCACTTCCGTAGAATAGAAATTGGGGAGATAAGACATTGTTGGTTGTGCTTTTGTTAGCTTTATACGATTATTAATGACAGGAAGTAGATCAACTCATAGCATAGATTAATGATCTGGTATCTGTGACTCCGAGTGAAATTGTGAACATTGTTGTAAAATGATACACATGCAAGTGCAAATGATTTTCACCGCTTGCAGCTCAGATCGGTGTCAAATTTCTTGTTCCTTCTATTTTCTTGTGAGTTGGTTCCTACAATTATATGCTTACATGCTCTGTAGGGGCTACTGGTGGGGCAATGGATGCTGGAAATTTGTTGAAACCTATGCTTGGCCGAGGTGAGCTAAGATGTATAGGAGCAACTACATTGAACGAATATCGGAAGTACATCGAGAAAGACCCCGCCCTTGAGCGAAGATTTCAGCAGGTTTTTTGTAGCCAGCCATCTGTAGAAGACACGATCTCCATTCTTCGTGGTTTGAGGGAACGGTACGAGCTTCATCACGGAGTTAAAATATCCGACAGTGCCCTTGTTTCAGCTGCTGTTCATTCAGACCGATATATCACAGAGCGCTTTTTGCCAGATAAAGGTAAATATTTTATGGTCTATGTGGGTGGATGTATTTGATTTCGAAAAGGAATTTGTAAATTTTTCCTAAGAAATTTTGTTAAGTAAAGTTCACAAATCCCTCGTCAAAATCAATTTTATTATATTTAGTGTTTAGTTGTGAAAAATTTAAAACATTTAAATTAGAAGGCTAACCATTTTAGTTCTAGTTCAAATGCTATTTTCTGATGTAATTGGAGTAAAGTAAAAAAGGGCATTCCAGTGCACGAAGGCTCCAATCATTGCGGGGTCTGGGGAGAGTTAGATGTAGGCAGCTGTACAGCTTAAAAATTTAGCTGAATTAAAACAGTTGTGCCAAATAAACTACTTCTAATAAAAAGTATTTTTTTGGTCAAAAGCAAAAAAGTACTTAGAAAAAGCGATGCCAAATGATGACTTAATTTTCATGTGTGCTTCTTACGTCTTTTGCCTTAATCATTTCTTGTTCTCTATCTTACTCGATTTCAGCAATTGATCTGGTGGATGAAGCTGCAGCAAAGTTGAAAATGGAGATTACTTCCAAACCTACCGAGTTAGATGAGATAGACAGAGCAGTTCTAAAGTTAGAGATGGAAAAACTCTCTCTTAAAAACGACACAGATAAAGCATCCAAGGAAAGGCTGAACAAGCTTGACCATGAACTGGCTTCTCTTAAAGAGAAACAGAAAGAACTAAACGAACAGTGGGAGCACGAAAAAGTCCTTATGACTCGTATACGGTCAATAAAAGAGGAGGTAATTCTTCTTTGTATTTTCTTTCCGACTATGTGATAACCTCAATTAGTAATATGTTAGATTGTCTTCGAAATAAGTTGCTTATAATTTTTATTGTTTTTTTTTTTATTTCCATTAATAGATTGACAGGGTCAACCTAGAGATGGAAGCCGCTGAGCGTGAGTATGACCTCAATCGTGCCGCCGAGCTCAAATATGGAACCCTAATTTCCCTTCAACGCCAGCTAGAAGAAGCTGAAAAAAACCTATCTGAATACCAAAAATCCGGCAAGTCTTTGCTCCGAGAAGAGGTCACCGATCTCGACATTGCCGAAATTGTAAGCAAATGGACAGGAATACCCCTGTCGAACCTTCAGCAGTCTGAACGAGAAAAGCTCGTCTCTCTAGAACAAGTCCTACACAAGAGGGTCGTCGGTCAGGACATGGCGGTTAAATCAGTTGCCGATGCAATCCGACGGTCGAGAGCTGGACTCTCCGATCCGAACCGACCCATAGCAAGCTTCATGTTCATGGGACCCACTGGTGTCGGCAAGACCGAGCTTGCAAAGGCCCTCGCTGGGTACCTCTTCAATACTGAAAACGCCCTTGTGAGGATAGACATGAGTGAGTACATGGAGAAACATGCCGTCTCTCGGCTTGTCGGTGCCCCACCCGGATACGTCGGCTATGAAGAAGGCGGGCAGCTGACCGAAACTGTCCGTCGGCGGCCTTATTCCGTTGTTCTTTTCGACGAGATCGAGAAGGCCCATCACGACGTTTTCAACATACTGTTACAGTTGTTGGATGATGGGAGGATCACGGATTCCCAAGGGAAGACGGTCAGCTTCACCAACACTGTCGTGATTATGACGTCGAATATCGGGTCTCACTACATCCTTGAGACTCTTCGAAACACGGGAGACAGCGAGGATGCAGTTTATGATGTAATGAAGAGACAGGTGGTTGAGCTGGCTAGACAAACGTTCCGACCAGAGTTCATGAATCGGATCGACGAGTACATTGTTTTCCGACCTCTGGATTCCAAAGAGATCAGCAAAATCGTCGAGATCCAGGTAATTTACACTTCCTTACAAGATTCACCATGATTATATTATATGTGCATATTATAAACCATGTATAGAATTACCCGTTACCTTGTTATATAGCTGTTCTAGGGTGCGTTTGATTGAGGTTTTGAAGAACTTTTTAGAAAAATACTTAACAAAATTTTACAAATCATTCCTTCATTAAATAAACTACCCAAGCACACCCTTAACAATTTATGTGTCTTGGTATCAAATATTACCCGAAAGTACACTTATCTGCTCGAACGATTTGGCTTGGTTCATTTACACAATATCCTCAATTTCTTCACCGTTGCCTTGCATCAAAAAATAACCTACTACCCTAAAAGCATTTTCCATTTTCACCGAGTGCGTTTGAGGTTTTGAAGGAAAAAAAGGGTAAAATTTGCTTGAGAAAAATCTTTAAGGATGCTTTTGGATGAGGTATTTGATTTTGAAAAAGGAAATTTTTAGAGTCTTGTTTGAAATCAAATACTTGCTTTTCTTTTCTTAGGTTGACTACCTTTCTTGCAATCTCCATCAAGTTGCTTTCTTATTTTCCTTAAAAAATCTATGAAAAGTAAATTAGACCTGCATACGGCACGAAAGGAAATATGATTTTGGTAAGACTTGGTCGGAATCGTAGTTCAGAGGGCGCAAAACTGTTAATAGAGTAGAGAAGGTGTTTACTCAAAAGCGAGCAGTCAATGAGGTTGGGATCATCAAAACACCAAACCATCCAATGTAAAGATGATTTTCAGTGTTGGTTATCCAATTACAGAAACGACCCCATAGGCTTTTGTTTTCGCTTTCGCGTCTCTCTAAAATTGCAGTCATGGTAAAATCTTGGTTTATGCCAGGCTACAAACCTCTTAGGCGATAACGAGAATCTTAACAGGGCAGAGCCTTCCACCCCACCTAGCATGGTTCCCCCGATGAGGTAATGTCTTTGCATTGTCCTCAATCAAAACTGGAGCTCCGCCAAAGTACTGAACCAACTAACCCTAGAACTGCGCCTCGAACCGGGGAAAGATTCAGCCGAATCCACCCTAACAAAGTTTTATGAATTTCTACATAGTTTGTCTTGGTTCTTTTACATAATTAATCTCCTCAATTTCTTCATCATTGTCTTGAATCATAAAAACTACATAGAGGGCCTGTTTGGTTGAGTTTTTGAAGTAGTGTTTTCGGAAACTCAAAATCTTTTCTTGAAAACTCAACCAAACATGCCTTTTTTCTAAAACAGGTAAAAACTGTTTTCGGTTTTTGTGTTTTTGCAGTTGAACAGAGTGAAAGAACGGCTGAAACAAAAGAACATCGAATTTCACTACACGGAGGAAGCAGTGAAACTTATATCGAAATTAGGGTTCGATCCCAACTTCGGAGCAAGGCCGGTGAAAAGGGTCATCCAACAGATGGTGGAGAATGAAGTAGCAATGGGAGTTTTGAGAGGTGACTTCAATGAAGAAGACTCCATCATCGTTGATACTGATGACGCTCCTGGCACCACCAGATTGATCATCAAGAAAGTCAATGGCAGAAACAGCAGTGCTCCATTGGATGCCATGGTTGCTAATGACTGACCTTTACTTACACTTGCATGTATAGCATGTTAGTTTGGTTGTTTTTCTTTCTGATGTTCTGTGAAAAAAGAAATAGTAAACCATAATTTCGGTAGTCTGGACGCCTTCGGATCGATCATGACTGTTTCAATCACGGTTCAGTTCGAGAGCAGCGGCTTCTCTTCCTCATAAATGATCTCCATTGTCGAAATTGATAATCGCCCTCGCTCGTAAAGGGTTTTCTCTCGATCATCTGAGTAACCTCTCATTTCGATGATCTAGTCCTTGAATTTTGTTGGAATATTTGCCGGCGTTGGGTTCTCTCCCCATTTTTTTGGGGTTAGAGAGAGAGCTTAGGTGGCGTTTGGTTTTTTATGTTTCTACTCCAATAAATTGAGATAGGATGACAGGAGAATTTTGTTTCTGTTTTGAAGTATTCTTGGAACAGAGATACTGTTTGGTAGGGACTAATGTCCTGAAATTGTTTCTAATTCATGAAAACAAATTCAAGAAACGTGTTTGGTTTTTTTTATTTTTATTTCTTTAAATGTATGGTGACCGACAGATGGTGGGAGTTGGTGGCCAGTGGAGTGGTGGTGGTTGTAGGGTGGTAGTGGTCGGAGGGATGGTACCGGGAGTAGTTTGTGGGAATTAATAGGAACAAATATTAATTTTGGGCGTAGAAATTCTTAAAATTTTGGAAATAGAAACATGTTAACTAAACATGTTTTTTTACATTAATTCAAAAAATTTTGAAGTGGGAACATGAATCATGGAAGAGAAACAATAACCAAGGGGCCTTGTTGTCTCTCTTCACTTTTACGAGATTCAAACAAATACGAAACTTGAGATTCTAGGAATCATGTTTGGCAAAAACTATTATCTTAAAATTATTTTTTTTAATTTATGAGAAAAAAAAACATTTTGCAACAAAAACAGTGAATGAATAACAATCAACATTTTTTTTTATTTCTCAGATTTTTAAGAATTCAAGAATACTCTTGAAATTTTAAAAACATAAATATGTTTACGAAATACATTTTTATATATTAATCTCAAAATTTTGGGAGTGGAAACAAAAATCAGGAAACGGAAATAGTAACCAAACGGGATCTAATCATCTAAGCGAACAATTTCATAAAATTTAAGTTCTATATAAACACCCGAGTTTCATTTTTTTAATCTATGTTACATGTTACAAAATAATTATAAGACACACAAATAATATTAAAAAAAAAAAAAAAAAGTTAATTTACGAAAAATCGTCTTAACTATTATTTACTTTTTTTTTTTGCAAAAAAATAAATTAGATTAAATCTTAGATCAATGAAGAAAATATAAATCGATTCATCAAAAAATTATGCAATTTATAAAATATGAGAACTTATTTAAAATTATTTTTTGTTAATCAATTTGATTTTTAATTTTTGTTAGTTGATTTAATTTTTTTTGCATTTATATTTTTTGTTTTTTCTTATACAAAAATCTCATTATCCGTTTGATTTCTCATTCACAACGTCTTAGAATTGTTAGAATTAAGTGCATAATCATAAAGAGTAAATTGAGTGCAAAAAAATAAATTAAATGTAAAATAAATTGATTAAATTATATTTGGGTGTAAAAAATGAAATGAGTAGAAGATATAAAAAGTATGTTGCATTTTCCCATTAACATGCACGAAGAAAAAAAAATCAAGTCTTCACTATTTTTTTTAAAATAAGACCCGGGGTTCACAAGTGCAGGTCTTGCTTGAACACGTGTTTTGAACTTGGGGTTGTGAACCCCGGTTTCAGACAGAACTCGGGTTCACAACCCCAAGTTCAAAATGTCAACAAAAGCTCTGCAAACAGACTGATCTGTTTGCAGATATTCGATTTTATTTTTTTTAATTCGAATTTGGACCTGGGTTTCACAACCCCGGGTCTATTTTATTTTTTTAAATGGCCCTAAACCCGGGGTTGTGAACCACGAGTATATGGAACTTGCATTTTTTAATCTGTGTTGCATAAATGACAAAAATATCCTTAAAATGACAAAAATATTATTTTATCTTTTACCCTTGTTATATGATTTTTATTAATTTGGTCCCCCCCCCCCCCCCAAGCTACTTGGTCAAATTGTTAACATCTAATTAGTTTTGACTCAATTTTTAAGTTGTCTCGAAACTTAAGGGGTTAAAGTGTAATTATTATTACTCTTTGTTGATCAACGATACCTGTCTGTGCAATATTTGTATATATAAGTTTCTCTCAATTAGAAGATTCTAATTTAAACCGATATGATACTAATTAGACTAACTCCTTTTATTCATATTTATATAGTGATTTGAAATTTTTTAAATAATCGATATAAAATATAAATTTAACATCCACCTTTAAG
The DNA here is from genome assembly GCA_016647705.1 of Eucommia ulmoides. Lineage (NCBI taxonomy): Eukaryota > Viridiplantae > Streptophyta > Magnoliopsida > Garryales > Eucommiaceae > Eucommia > Eucommia ulmoides. The sequence continues at coordinate 3,510,276 of CM028330.1, read as the reverse complement.
TGCAACCCAGATTTCCGTTATTTTTATTTCTATTTTTTTTCAAAAAATAAGAAGGAAAAATCTTATTGTTAGATACATACTGTTTTGCCAATCTATATATAATATGCCCTAATAACAACAATTTTCAAAAATTAATCCCCAAAACCCTAATCAATTTCTGGCACTTTGTCTTGACTTGATTAACCAACAATGATGAGTGCAAACCCAAGTCGAGACTCGACTCGAAAGGACCACAGTTGCACTACGTTACCTTCTTTAAGATTGTGTCTTTTTACGAGTGAATTCCAATGCGTGACCAAAACGTAGCTTGGTCCGCTTCCTATTTTCCATTTCCGGAGGTTCATGTTGGTAGTTCTGACACCGTCTGGCTCAATCATGATAGTCTCGATAGTGTTTCCCTCCGAGAGCAGCAATTCCTCTTCCTCCGTTAGAAACCTTGGACTCACGACCTGCATTGTTGAAATCGAGAATCGGCCGGTCTGTGAATTCACGTCGGACACAAACAGTTTTCTCTCGATTACCAGACTCTCGTCGAAACCTCCCATTCCGATGATCCGGTCCATGAATTTTGATGGAATATTCACTAGCGGGGTGTTTTCCGGCAGCGGGCTCCTTCTCCTCTGTTTTTTGTTTTTGGGGTTAGTGAGAGCACGCTCATTGCTTCTCTTCACGTTCTTAATCTTCATCGTCTTCTTAGTAGATTCGGTTTCTACTACCATGGCTGCTCGCCAAAGAAGATCCATATTCCTCCTAAAAATTGTATCTCTCAATTTTAACTCCAATTGTTCACTCTCCGTCGAAGTACGAGAAACAAAACTGTGATCGGAATGGTGAGTCGAAGGAGAAATGGATACATTCTTAAGCTTCTCCATGCTTTTCTTTTGTATGGTTTGCTGGTTTCTACAGATTATTTATAGGAAACCAAAGATTCCCAAGTTCATGTAGAATTAGGAAACATTCCTTAAACTTTATTCTCAAGTTCACGTAGGATTAGGAAAAATTCATAAAACTTGTTCCCAAGTTCACATTAGGATTAGGAAACGTTCTTAAAACTTACTCCCAAGTTCACATCGGATTTGGATTCTTTCTTAAACTATTAACACTAACTCTACATGTATAATTCCATTAAATATTTCAGAAAACATGATTTTTAAACTAATTTAACTTTTAAATTGATAAATTGTGATTTTAAATGAATTTAATTTTTCTTATTAGTTGAAGTCGGCCTCTATATCCTACAAGAGTCTGCCCCAAAGTTTTATGATAGTTGGGCTTTTCCAAATTTCTGTTTTTAATTTTTCCAATTTCTGCTCTGTGTTCATTATTCTGGTGATATTTATGTTTAATGTGATATTGATTCCAAATCCGATCGTCTTCGACCGACATCCGAAATCACCCGTCAACATCGGATTCTTCATCGCTGTCGGTCAAAAACGGGTGATGAAAAACCTAAACCGAAGCATATCTGGTGGGGTCTCAAATTTGCCCAAAATACCTCTCGCCTAACTTGTGCACATCCCTACTTATACTTGTGTATAAGTCATAATGAACTGACTTGGGATCCAAAAAATTGGGTGAAAATTCTCCGTGTCTACAATTTAGGCTAAATATCGCTACCATTTTCGAATTTTAAACAAAGCTTGGTTCACTTCGAGCTATTATGGACAATGTTGTTGCTATTGCTTGTTCATGATTATTGATTTTTAGGAGGCAACTCACAAAACGAATATGTTATTTTTGTTGTTTATTTCATATTTTTTATTTTCTACTCTCTCTTGTTTTCTATTTTTTATTTTTTGTTTAGTATTGTTATTTTAATTTTTTTATTTAATTTTTTATATGGTGATTATAGAAAATTAAAAACAATCAAAAGTAAAAATCTAGAAACAAGATGCAAAAATAAAAGTAAAATCAAAAAATAAGAATTGAAAAAAATGAATTTAAAAATAAAAAATAAAACAAATATAGAAAAAAAAAATCATTTTTTTTTTAATCTTATGCTTTGTGTTTTCTAGTTTTGCAATTGTTCGAGTTCATTTTGCGGTGATGTAATTTCGGTTCTACAATTGGTTCTGCAATTGTTTCATTTTTGTGGTGATTCGTGGAGAAGAAAAAGAAAGAGAAATAGAGAAGGAAAAATAAAAAAGAAAAAGAAAGTAAAAGAAAAAGAAAAACAATAAATAAATAAATAAAAATAAACAAATATAGAAATTTATTATTTTGTCCTCATTTGCGTCTAATTTAAAAACTAAATTAGATAATAAAATGAATTAAAACCGTAATTAAAGATACAGTGTTAAAGTAAAACATACAAACTTGGACCATATAGAAACATGATCATTTAGAGGATTTAAAATGAAAGTTACCCAAGTAAGATAAAACATAAAATACAAAATAAAAGTAAAAAATAAAAAATAAATAAAAAGAAAAATTAAAAATATTGAAAAAAACGATAGGTAATATCTTTTGTAATTTATAAATGACAGGGGTTGTTTCGAATATAACTTCTTACTAGTTTTCGGCCCGCGCTAAACTCGAATTTTGAAATAAGTTTTATGTTTACTTTATTTGATTGTTTAAATATAATTTTACATTTGTTATTTTTGAAAAATATTTTATTTCGGTTAGTGGAGTTTATATTTATTTATTTATTTTTATTTATGTGGGTGAATTATATATTAATTTGGAGTGTTTGAAAATTTTATTGTTCTTATTTTGTAATATTTATTTAGAGTAATTAATTATTTAGTTATTTAGAGACGTATAAACTAGAAAATAGTCATTTGATTTAAATAATTAAATTTATGGTCTTCACATAAATTATAGAAAAAATTCCTCGATAAATGCCCTCCCAATTTATTTTTATTTATGAACCGTGTCATTGGAACTTTTGTGTAAATGATCACTCTATAATCTGAACATTCACGTGAAACAAACAAAAAAAAAACTCAATTTCACTGATCTAAAACATTCACATGAACATTTACGTAAGCAAATGTTAATGTGTGAATATTAACGTAAATACCCCTTCGCAATCAATAGAGATAATAAAAAACAAATAAAAAACATCTGATCAGGCAGCTGTGACAATGAACAATTTTCAACTGTATCGACACATTATGAGCCTGGGCTGGACCTTGGGGTGGTCATGGGCAAAAAAAGAGGTAATTTGGTCAATGGTGGGAGCACAAGTGATGGAGCAAGGAGATTGTTCGAAATTCAAAGGAAACGTACCTCATTGTTGCAAGAAAACTCCCACCATTTTAACTTGCTTCCTGGAGTTCCATACAACCAACAGTTCAGCAATTGCTGCAAGGGCGGGGTGGTGGCGTCGTGGTGACTTTCCAAGTGAGTGTTGGGCAAGCGAGAACTTTGAATAAAACAGTGAAACTGCCGAAGAATTTCACTTTGCTCGGTCCAGGACCGGGGTATACTTGTGGTCCTGCAAAGATTATTCCTTCCACAGTCTTCCTTACTCCTGATCGAAGGCGAAAGACCCAAGTTTTAAGTTAGATTGCATTCCCTTTCCTTGTCTGTTTTTGATATTCTTATTGAGGAAGAGAGAATTTAAAAGGCTTGAATTCTGTGCTACTTTAATGTTTTAAACGGCGAAATGGATATACTTACCGCGGTTGACCATTTTTTATCTGCAGTGACATGCACTTACTTGCAGTTTCTGTCTTCCAAGCACCCAAGCTGTTGTGTCTCCTTCTCATCTTTCTACAACGAAACAATAACTCCTTGCCCTACTTGTGCTTGTGGTTGCAAGAACAAGAAAAACTGCATCATGTAAGCACCCTTTTATGCCCACTCATAATCTGTATGTATATGTTAGATATTTCGCATATAAACATTTGCCAATCTATGTGCACTTTCTTCAGCCAATCAGGTGGGCATTTGGTAAGTGTTTCAGTTCGAACAGAAACAGAAAAACATGAATGGCCAAAAAAATGTTTCTATTCTCCTCCTAGAAAATTGAAAATTGTTCTTAAAAAATGGGAAAAGAACAGAAATGCTAAGACCTGTTTGTTTGGTGCTTCTGTTTCCTGATTTCAATTTTTGGGAACAGACATACGAAGCGCCCGTTTAGTTGTCCTTCAATTCACAAATTGTACTATTGTTTAATTAGTCAATTGGTGAATCGCTGTAACCGTAAACAAATGCCACCTAAATGTATTGATCTAACAAGGGAACATGAATATGTAGGAGTGACTCAAAGCGGCTGAAAACCGCCTGAATCAATACTCCAAGAAAGGACAATGTGCCACTTCTACAATGCACACAGCATATGTGCCCAACACGGGTGCACTGGCATGTGAAGATCAACTACAAGGAATATTGGCGCGTGAAGATCGCCATCACAAACTTCAATTACAGAATGAATTACACGCAGTGGACGCTTGTGGCCCAACATCCCAATCTAAACAATGTCACACAAGTTTTCAGCTTTGATTGCAAGCCTCTTGTTCCTTACCAATCCTTAAGTGAGTATGCATACAGATGAACTTCAAATAGGAATATAGGATTTCCCTTTAAAAGGAATCAATCACGCTTAGGGCCGGTTTGGTTTTGTTTTCTACTACAATTCTCTGTGCTCGTGACAACCAGGAAGCTCACCATCTCCTCACTTCCCATCCAAATGATTCATGAATAATTTAAACACCAATAAGATAGAGATTTTTAAATGACCACCATGTAAGATAACTCTAAAACTCTATTAATTTCTCAACCATAAAAAATAATGAAGGACAAACAATTGTTCTACCGACGTAGACCAGCCCTCTCGTCGTGTCTCTCTCCAATCCTGTTTCTGATCTTCAGATATGTGAGAATGTGGTGGTGGTGGTGGATTTGAATGATGGTGTAACAGTGGCCGATGGTGGTGGTGTTGGGTGGCAATGTTAGGCAATGACGACCTCCGAGAATGGGCGATAGTAGTAGTGTTATTTATTATTTACTATTTTTTTACACTAATAAAAAATCAAATAGTTCCTTTAATCACGGGAAATCCCTAGTTGTCTAACATTAGAGAGAGCAAAAGAAAATAAAAATTGTTATCTTAATATTAAATTACATTGTAAAGAGCTATTCTTTTATATATTGACACTAAAAGTATTTAAGGACAATTTGGTCTCAAAATAAATCTATTTGGATGAAAGATTGTATATATGCACTTTTTAGCCTATGCATTACACAAAAAATTTAGTTTTGCACTTTCATCTGAAGTTCAAGGAGGTAAATTATCTATTTTCAAAGTACAAGAAGACATATTTTAGATTTGATTTTACTTTTTTTTATTTTTATCTTTATTTATATACATATTATCTCTACCACACACTCACTCAATGAACATTAATTTTTAATTAATTACGTTACTTTTTACTTCTTTTTTTTAACACGTTATTAATAAATATCCTCCTTTTCATTAATTTTTCAAAACGACACCCAACAACTTCTCACAATTTTCATTTTTTTCTGAACTGTTTTTTACTTATAAACCAAAGAACACCACAATGATATCTTTAAAACTCAAAATGTATGTGCAGATGACACCGGCATGTTCTATGGAATGAAATTCTACAATGACTTAATTATGGAATGATTTTCCCTAATCTCTAGGGAATCAAATCTTATATGAATTATTTTGTTCAGTTCAAAAAGTATCCCGGCTCAATTAATAATAACTTATTTACCAGACCTTATACGATATGAGTTATTCCCATTTTAGGCCCATTCCAGCCATTAATCTAAGGTGCTTTTTACCCTCATTATTTGCCCCAATTGGCTCATTAGTTTGTCTGAAATTTGAAGACTGATGAGCTAGCTTTCAAAGGTTTAAACAATGCCTACTTTTGGTTGTTTGCCTCCTCTCTTTTTCTGTTTTTTGAATATTTCTTTAAAGTTTGGGGTTCTTCCCTAATTGCCCACTTACTGGAGATTCCTCAAATTTCCAGGGATATATTTTTAGAGTATTCTCTAATCATTTAGGTGGCGTTTGGTACGTGGGATTCGAGATGGAATTAGAATGGTGTTAGGCCCCAGGTTCTAAAAAGAGGGGCAAATTGGGTAGATTAGGTTAATAGTTGTTAATTTGTTAGGCCTAATTTCTGTTATTGTTTTGTTTACAATTCTATTATGGTTGGTTAGGCTGAGAAGGTTATAAAAGGAAAATGAGGACAGTGTAGATGGGAGGAGAAATTGATCATTGTTTGGGATTGAGCTTAGCTCATTTGGAGAGTCCCAAGTCTCCTGAATTACTTGGTTGGAGACTAACTGAACCTCTCGAATGCTTGGTTTATCTTTGTAATCATTAGATTGTTAAATAAATTTCTTAGTTACTGTTTGGTGCATATTAAATGGCTATGGGAATGGTCATTCCGTTCCTATGTTTGATACATGGGATTTAATCTCATTCTCATTACCAAGAATTCCCTAATCACACAGAGCATGGGATTAACCAATACCAAGATAAACTTGATTAAATACTAAACAAATATTTGAATTGGAATAAAATTTAATTAAATTAACTATTATACTGTTTGAAAATTCAATTAAATTACTATTTTACTCTTTGATTTCATTCCAATACCACATATAATCCCTTTCGCCACCAAACATAGGAATGGTAATGACCATTCCATTACCATACAAATTCTAATCCTATTGTCATTTCATTCCAGCATACCAAACGCAATGTTAGTGTAAGAGTATTCTCTAATCAAATTAAGAATGGTAAGATTCTAACAGAAGAAAAAGGTTATACTTACCACATCTCAACTTGCCAAAGTACCATACAATGCGATGACTACCTACAGAATCAAGGAAAAGAAGAGGAAGCAGGATTAAGGTATTAAAAGATGAAGAAGATACTATGACTAGAAAGCATCCATCAAGCGCTACCTTAATCACTTACCACCGTATCAACCCATAAGCTTTATGATTCCAACTCCATTTTCCACGCTCTCAACCTCCACATGTGCAGCATTAATGGCCCTTTGAGCTTCTTCAACAGCAGTATCAAACCCAAAAGATTTATCTATCACCTGAAACCAAGCATATATGTCGCCAAAATCATAAACAAATTGATAAGAAGTAACCCTCAGGGATTAGTGCTATGTCTCTGCGTTCCTCATATATCTCGACATAAGCTATCTGGAAGTAGTCAACTTCTAAGTATTCTATATAATTTTAAACCGACACATTGGCCTTCGGACACATCCCACAAATGAAATGATAACTTGACACCATTTGGTAACTTTTTCAATTCAAGCAAATATATATATACATATATACACACACACACACACATATATATACAAGTAAAAGTACTTTTTTGAACATTTATTTATTACGGAAACCACATAAACAAAACAATACCAAATGGTGCCTTAATTAATTTGCAATCCCAGACATCAAATGAGAGCATGCACAATTTTAAGTTAAATTTCTTGTAGCCTCCAATGAATAACTACTAATGAAGCCACATAACAAGGAAATCTAGGCAATAATGAAGCCATACCATCTAACAAGTGAAATAAGCAGTGGCTGTTCAGTGTGACCAAATAATATGGTGAATAAAAATATGCGGTGGCTGTTCGCTGTGATAAGCAAATAACTTGTGATATTACGCGATGCAAAGTTTAAAAAGAACTTTGAACTATAATTTTATTTCAAATGTCACCAACACCAAAAAGAAGAAAAAAGGAGGGTGCTAAATTTAACTGAAAATATGAGATCAGTCAATACTCATCAAACCACTCGGAAAGGTTCCATCAAAATAATGAGTATATCACAAACCAGAAGAGATCAAAATGCTCGACGCATCGTTTTCTTTGGCTTCTTGACATAACTGAGTCGGATTTTTCTAAGCCGTGTCCTTTTCAATGCCATCTTCTCTGGCAATGTGAGACGCTTTTTCCCCTTCTTCTCCTCCTTCACAGCTTCGGGTTTCTTCACAAAGCTTGCAAAAAACTTATCGGGCTTAGCTTCCAGAGGAACCGAATTACTCAGAGCACCCTCATACAGATCCTTTGCTTCATCCCCACGACCATGATTACACAACGCAGTCAACAACAATTCATAAGTTTTGACCCCTGGAGATTTAAGATCTTCTTTCATCTTCAAGAAAACAATCATAGCATGATCAATCCTTTGAATCCCACACAAAATTTTCAAAAACCCATGATAGACCTTCCCTTTAAGGGCCATTTGAAACCCTGCAGATTTCATCTGATCAATCATTTCATCACCCTCTTGAACCCTGGCTGCCTGATATAAACTCCTAATAAGAACAATAAAAGTTTTCTCATTTGGAGAACAGCCCCACTCACCCATATTGTAGAACAAATTCAGTGCATCGTCGGTCTTCCTAATCTTACACAAGTTTTCAATCAACACGTTGAATGTTTCTGTGGTTCGTGGAACACCCGCTTTCTCCATTTCAATCAAAATTTTCTCAGCCTCCGATTCAAGCGGAAGATTCTTTTTTATACAAAGCTTACAGACACAATCAAGCATGGCGTTGTAAGCAATTGCACCGATCCCAAATCCTCCCCTCTCCATCTCTATGGCTAACCTCTTTGCCTCATCCAGCTTGCCGTTGATACACCAACCTTTGATCAGATAATCACACACCCATTCGTCTGGAAAGAACTCGTTAGCCAAATTCTTGACCATTTTCTCAGCATGGTTTGCAAACCCGGGTTCACACAGTTTCTTCACAATCAACTTCAAGGAATCCTTGTTTCGAGCAAACCCATAATCTTTTTCCATATTCTCGAAAAAAGAGACCACCTGTGTGGTTCTGCCTGCCCGCACAAGCCTATCAATGGCAGATTCAAGAGATTTAGCCCCAATTATGCCGCGGCCAGCAACAAGCACATCGTGGGTGGCCTTGAAATCTTTCCGACGACCCAAGTAGTCGATGAAATACGAGAAGATCTCATCTGAGGGTTCGACATTGGGCCTCGAGTTGACCCATTGGAGAAACCCCAGGACCGTACGGCCGGCATCGGGGGATATATTGAGTGTGGCGAGTATCAGGTATGGGGTCACGTTGACATGAGAGAAGCTGAGTTCGAGGCGTTGGAGAAGAGAGATATCCTCCGAGTTCGGATCCTTGAGGAGCTCGGCGGAGAGAGTTTTGGCTGTTTCGAGCTCTGAGTCTTCTGATACGGGTTTCGAGAAGGAATCAGTCGTTGATGAGTAGGGTTTGGATGAGGAGAGCGAAAACAGAACGTATGCAGGGCTGGGTTTGTAGTGATCATGGTGGCTTGGAGGAGAGATAAATGAGGGTTTAACAAGACCCCGATGAGGGTAAGTGCGAAGAAGAGGTTGGGATTCCGATGTAGAGAAGCAGCGGAGGAGCGCACGGAGGTGGAGGGGCGTCAATGGCGTTCTGAGTCTCGGCATTTTCACTCAATGTATCTGTAGAGAGAGAGAGAGAGAGAAAGAGAGAAGCTTTACCTGAGATTTGAGATCGGCAAGCTTTACGCTATACTCGTCGAAATTTGTCGCTGAAAACGAACCTGAATAACGACGGCGACGGCGACGAAGAACGATGGACAACGACGACGGTAACTGACGGAGCAAAGGTGGACGACGACCACAACGAATAAACGCGGCGCCGATCGATGTGAGGGCTCCGAAGAAGGAGACGATGGACAACGAAGAAGCGGAAGAAGGAAGACGCTGAGCAGATTGATTACTTCTTTAAACTCTTCAAAACTTCAAATCAAATTTGAATTAGAGAAAATTACCACCAACTCAAAAATTTCTATCTTAATTACTCTCATCCTAATCATTTTATGAACCGATTAATCTCAAATTTAAAAAAGTTCTCAAATATCAAATTACTAAATTGACCATGTTCATTTCAACCCTACTCTATCTCTCTCTCTCTATTCGTGAGATTCCTCCCGTTCTTTTTCCAGAGCTAACATCGCCGTTCTCTATCTTCACCGTCATAGTCGTCTCATCCTCTATCATCGTTCTCTATCTCCACTGCCATAGTCGTTCTCTATCCCGTATTCTTCATCGTCGTCGTTTCACTTCATCATCAGTCATCGCCATCATCATCTTCACTTTGCCATCAGCCATTGCCATGGTCGTTGTCTTCACCGCCATCGTCGTCGTCGTCCCACTGTAATCTGTGTAAGATCCGTCTCTCTCTCTCTCTCTCTCTCTCCCCGTCGATTTCAATTTTCGATTTTGTTGATTTCGATTTTGATTCCATTTGCAGAAATCGATTTTTAGGGTTTTGGGGGATGAAATAATTGATGAAATTATTTCATCTAGATCTCCTGCATCAAGAATGATTTTGGTCTCTTCCGTCAACTATTTGTGTAAGCTTTTCTCTCTCTCTCTCTCTCTCTCCATATATATATATATGTATATATCTTTGTCAATTTCAATTTCGTTTTTCTGATTTTTTGTTTGATTTCGATTTTGATTTCATATATAGAAATCGTTTTTAGGGTTTAGGGGATGGATTTTTGGTCTCCTCCATTAACGACCACTAGAAAATTGTTAGCTTCGATTCAATTCGATTGTTTCTCGTTTTCGATTTTTTATTTTTATTTTGTCGTCGTCAATTGTTGATTTTTATTAGTTTTGAGCATGAATTTTTTGTTTGTCTTCAATAATTTTGTTGCCGAGCCCTAGAAGTGTAACATTCAATCAAACACTTTGTAATTTGAATTTTGACAATTTTAGAAGTGTTACATTCAATACACACTGAAACAATGGGGGTCAATTATTGAATTTTCTAAAAAATTGATTTTTTAGAATATTAGATAGTGTTACATTCAACACGCACTTTGAATTTTGAATTTTGACAATATCAGGAAGTGTCAATATCAGTTTTAGTTCTAATCAATTCAAGTTTATGATGTTTTAGATTTAAATTTGGTTGAGTTTAGTTCGGTTAAAGTTTTTGGATCGATGAGAAAATATCACCTATGGTTGGATTGATAGTTCATTATCTCCCATGTGTAGTTCAGGCAGTATTACATTCAACATGCATGTAAATATTATTCCGAAAAAAATTGGTTCAATCAGATTACATTAGGACTAAAAGCTTATATTGATTTATTGATGAGTTTTGCTATAAAATCTACGACTCTTGAGAAGTAAAATACACGAAACTTGATATCATTGACTTTCCACCACTCTAGGGCATCAAACTTAGTAGTACAACCTTCTTCACAAATGTAAACACCTTCTTCAAGGTACATGTCAAAATTTGATTTCATTGGTTTAGTTTTTCTAATAAAAGATTCAAACTTGGTTTGCCACTAACATTTCTACTTCCTCTATGATTGGAGACAATACTAGATGATGAACTATCCTTTCGAGCTTGTTCATGCATCGAGTATTCAACTTGAGATAAATTGTGTGAAGCAACATAATTATCATAAAACTCATATAAAGTATCACAAACTATTTTGACATTTCTCCCTGCTACTCTCCCCATATATATTTCACCAAAGCAAACCCAATATGCGTCATTTTATACGTTGGATCTAATACCGCTGCTATCTAAATCAACAAGTTACAATCACCCCAATGTTTTTCAAACTTTTCTTCCATAGCTAATGCCATTGTCCTCATAGATTTTTAACTTTCTTTTCTCGGTCTCATAAGTAGACGCGCAATCATTCTTAACTACGTAGCATGTATCTTCTCCCAAAATGGTATCCACGCTCTCATGAATTTTTTAAACACAATATGTTCCATATGTGAAAGAGAAAATTCATGTATCTTAGCATGATCATACTTAAAAGTAACAAGAGTAGTTGCAACATTACTTGCGTGAAATGACAATGTACCTTGAATCTTACCCCCCAGAAGCAACCTTTTTCTACAAACATGATGTCAAATGTTGTTGTAGCTGAGTTGTGGCACTCGATTGAAAGACAGATAAAATTGTCATGTAAAATTACATCTCGCTATTTTTGCGCTTTTATCCACGGATGCTTCCATGTCATCTCAAACTTTAGAAGTTCTCTTCCTAACCTTCCTCTTATATGGATTTTTCTTAAGATCATCCATGTCATTTTTGTCGCCATTATCACCATTGGCTCCCAAATCATTTTCATTATCCTCTTGGCTTTGGACATCTTCTTCTTAATTATGAAGACTAATTGGAAATGATGTTCAATCTTCAAATGACATCCATCTTCAAGAAAAATATGAATCATAATAAGCAATACTACTAAAAAAAAAAGGAAAAAAAAAAATCAGCTTACTACCTTACTTGTAAGTTTCTGTATGCGTAATCTATGTATGAAGTTCAGTGTGTGGGGGGCCAAAAATGTGTAATCTACGTGCTTCTATATGTGTAATCCGTGAGCTTCTATATCAGTATCTATATGTGTAATCGTGGTAAAAAAATAATTGTGTTTTGGCTTCCAAATTAGAGATGGCCAAATTCGACTTTGGAATCAAAATAATTGTGTTTCCGTTTTTTCCAATCTGAAATCGCAGTCAGAGAGAGGGAGAGAGTACTAAATCTATTTTTCGTTGGTCGTAGGACTTGCAATAGTTGTTCGTCGGTGTCAGGGTTTGTGGAGGTTGTTTGTCGGCGATAGGACTTGCCGAGCTGACAGTTGTTCTTCAGAGCAGGACTCACGAAAGCAGAGATCTTAAGTTGGAAGAGGGTTTAGAGGCTTGAGAGGGTGAGACCGTGAGAGTTGAGCTTGAGTGAGGCTTTTTATCGGCGTTAGGGCTCGCAAACAAAGCTTGACCTAGTTTGTTTATTAAATAAATATTCATATGTTCGAACTCGACACGTTTATTGAAATAAACAAATTCGATCGAGCTTTTTTTGAGCCGAACTTGAAATCTTTATGAAGAGTGCTCGGTTGTAGGTAGAATATTTAGAATTCAGTAATGACAAGGGTGTCTATGCTAATAACATCTTCCCCACCTCAACGGTTACCCTCCTTTCGTGGGCGACGGCAGCTGCATGAATCCCGAACCCCTCCCTCCCTGCACCAGCATCAGATCCCCATCCCCAAAATTATGGAACTGTACATTATATTGATGAACGACGGAGGATGAGTAGGCAGAGGAGAGGAAGAAAGAAGAGCACTGGCAAATGGAGGTCGTGCGGATGCGGCAGATCGACGGCGGCGGCCAACCAAAGATCTGAAACGTAGAAAAGACCGCAAAGAAAGGAAAAAAAGGGGGGAAAACAGGGGGCTGAAAAATGAAAGAGTAACGGGTTGGTGTTGGTCAAAAATTGAAAATTCGTAGTTTGAAAAGTCAGTAGTCAAACACAAGACTTGGTGGGTGAGAAGAAAGCCCATGGGAAGATTCAGAAGACGAGAGAAATCAGTGAGAAAATCAATGTCTTATAAGCCAAGAACCCAAATTATGTCTCACGATTGTCAGATACATACAGAGAGAGAGAAGAGAGAAGGTACCAGTAATGGAGAAACGGCTATATGATTGTTCATTGAGGGGGAACACAGAAGCATTGAAGTCTTTGATTCAGGAAGATGAGCTCATTTTGGATCGATATTCACTCACCTGCTTCAACGAAACGCCTCTGCACATAGCTGCCATGCGCGGCCACTCCGATTTCGCAACTCTGCTTCTCGATCTAAAGCCCACGCTCGCGCTCGAATTGGACTCCTGCGGACGATCAGCCCTGCACATGGCTTCCGCCGAAGGCCACGTCGAAATCGCTGAGGATTTGCTGAGCCTGAGCCCAGATTTATGCCTGGTTCGTGATCGAGAAGGAAGAACGCCTCTCCACTTGGCAGCCATGAAAGGGCGAGTGGAGGTCTTGCGACGTCTGATTCAAAGGCATCCGAAATCGATTCACGAGAAGATGGATCGGGGAGAAACCATCTTGCATACATGCGTCAGGTATAATCAATTGGAAGCCCTGAAATTGGTGGTCAAATTAGTAGCAGAGGACGACGATTTCGTTAACTCGAAAGACGACGGCGGCAACACAATTTTGCATACGGCGGTTATACTCAAACAAACAGCGGTGAGTAAGTAGAGTACAATTTTTGACATGGGAATGGTGCTGAAATTGTTCGAATTATAAACTAAAAACTGTTTTCTATTGCCGCAGATAACGAAGTTCTTGCTATCAGTAACAAGCATTAGAGCAAATGCAAACGCCATCAACGCGAACGGTTTAACAGCTCTGGACGTATTGGAAATTTATCCAAAAGATTTAGAAACCCTAGAAATCCGGGTGCTGTTAATGGAATCAGGCGTTCGAAGAGCTATTGATCTGAAAATGACGGCTACTGCATTGGAACGACCAGCTCCTCTTTACCTTACCATCGGAGAAGACAATCCAAAGAAAGAAGCCAACGGAGTGCCGTCCTCAAGCTTTTGTCTCCATCGGTGGGGCAAAGCAAGACAAATTCTATCGAAGATCTGGAAGGCGTACGATACCAGCGAGAGCGATTGGGTATCGGATGCCCGCGGCAATCTGACGGTGGCAGCGACTCTGACGGCCGCCATGGCTTTCCAAGCCGGAATCAATCCCCCTGGCGGCGCTTGGCAAGACACTGCGGATGGGCACATCGCCGGAGGAGCAATTCAGGCCAACCGACATCCGGAAACGTTCAGGATCTTCCTCCTGTTCAACACTTTGTCGCTGATAGCGTCGATGAGCATCGTGCTGCTGATGGTGAGCGGAGTCCGGCTGAAGAACAAGTACTCGATGTGGATACTGATGGTGACGATGTGCCTGTCGGTGGCTTTCACAGCGCTCACGTATCTATTCTCCATGCTCATGCTTGTTTCGGACACAAATTCTTACGAACATTGGCGATGGTTCGTGGAAGACATCATCCGCCCAGTACTCTTCTTTTGGATTGGATTATGTGGTGTTGTTATCGTTCTTCCCTTGCTTCGTCTCTTCGCGTGGATGATACAGACTTTGAAGTTCATTTTAAAGAACTTCAATTAGAAATAGAAAGTTTAACTAGATTTTTATTGTTTAGTCTTTATTTAAAAATTATTTTAATAAATTTTCTTTTAAACAATCATGTCGTGACGTAATTTATCACTGAAATATTATTATTATTTAATCATTTAACTGTTGACAAATTTAATACTTTGACTGTTGACTAATTTAATAAAGAGACATTTATACTCTTTTAGTCTCTCTCTTTCTCTTCTTTCATTGTTTCAGAGCTTCGATCTTCAGGTTTCGTCAAAACAGAGATCCGTGACCGAAATATCATCAGGGTCATCTTCCAATTTCTCCAGAAAAAGTCTCGATACGTCGCCGGTTTAAGAACACCGCGATGGGTGGAGTTCTGGAACGAAGCCACCGTGGATCAGCGGCGGAGGAACTCCAAATCGTCGTCTTCTTCGTCGTTATCACCTAATTGGTATAGTCGCTGGTTCAAGAACACCGAGAAGGGTGGAGTTTTGGGGCGAAGCCACTGTGGATTGACGGCAGAGGAACTCCAAATCATCGTCTTCTTCGTCAACGTCAACTGATCGGTACAGTCGCCGGTTTAAGAACATAGAGATGGGTGGAGTTCTGAAGCGAAGCCACCGTGAAACAATTTGTTCACTGTTCCTCAATCGCAAGCCGCCATCGTGAACAGTCGTTGTTCGTTCCAGGTCCTCGCCATCGCCGTTCGTTCCAATTTTTTTATTTTTTTATTTTCAAATTTAAAATGGTTCTAATCGTCGCCTATTTCTCTTTTCACTGTTTCACGTGAACAACGACAATCTGATTTTTTCAGATTTGGATTTTCATATTTGAAAACTTAGATCCGAAATTTTCAAATTTATTGCATCAATGTTCATGTGATTGTTTTTCAGATTTGTGAATTTGAGTTGTTTTTTTTTATTAAATTGAATGTTCATATGATTTTTTTGTTATTGTTCTCCCGTAAATGTTTATGTGATTGTTTTTCAGATTTGTGAATTTGAGTTGTTCTTTTTTTTTTTTCATTGAATGTTCATTTGATTTTTTTGTTGATGTTATTGCGTAAATGTTCATATGATTGTTTTTCAGATTTGTGAATTTGAGTGTTTTTTTTTTTTTTTTGTTTCATGTGAATGTTCATGTGATATTTATTTTGTTGATTTGTATGGAGTTTTTGTTTATTCACGATGTGTTTTGATCGTTTCTTAAACATTGAGTGAACGTTCATAAATAACGTGTGAATTATTGCCGAGTGAATTTTTAGTAAATTGAAATATTATTCTGAATATTGAGTGGACATTCACACAAAAAATATAAACCATTGTTTGAGTGAATTTGAGTTCTATTTTTTTTTTTGGTTAACGTGAATGTTGAGATTGTGGCGTAAATTTGTAGACCAGTCAATGTTTTATGTGATTTTTTTTTTTTGTGATTTGTGCAGAGTTTTCATTTATTCACGATGTGTTTTTTATCGTTTCTCAAATATTGAGTGAACGTTTATACAAAAACGTGTGAACTTTTTGTCGAGGGACTTTTGAATGAAACCGAAATATTTGTTTTAAAATATTGAGCGGACAGTCACATAAAAAGTGTAAACCATTTGTTTGAGTGAAAATATGTGAGTGAACTAATAATTTTTCTGAATATAAAGTGAACATTCACAAAGAAGTTCTAATGGTACGGTTCGTAAATAAAAATAAATTGGGAAGACATTTATCGATGACTTTTTTCTATAATTTTTGTGAAGACCATAAACTTAATTATTTGAATCAAATGATTATTTTTTAATTTATACATTTGTAAAGGACTAAATAATTAATTACTCAAGTTTAATTTACTATTTATTTTTGCAGTTTTAAATTTAGTATAAATTCCATAATTATATTTTGATTTGTGTTATAATTCCATAATCAATATTCTCTTATGTCGCTTACGGCATGTTTGGTTGGATGGAATCGAGAGCGAAAAGGAATCGCATTCCGCCCTCGATTCCTATTCCGTTGCTTGGTTCTTCAATAGAATCACTTTTGTGATTCCATTGGAATGGGATTCCATTTGAAATGGGTTGGAATGGGATTCCAACCCAATAGAATCAATATCTTAAATTATATGATAACTCTTGTAATTAAGCCCTTGAAAATTGAGAACATAAATTAAAATTAGAGAACAGAAAGTTGGGAATAGAAATAGAAAATTGAGAACAAAAAATTGAGAACAGAACTAGAAAATTGAGAATAGAAACTGAAAATTAAGAATAGAAACAGAAAATTGAGAACATAAACTGAAAATTGAGAACAAAAATAGAAAATTAGATAACAGGAAATTGAAAATATAAACTAAAAATTGAGAAGAAAAATATAAAATTAGAGAACATAAAATTGAGAACATAAACTGAAAATTGAGAACAAAAATATAAAATTAGAGAACGAAAAATTGAGAACGAAAACTGAAAATTGAGAACAAAAACATAAAATTAGATAATAGAAACAGAAAATTGAGAACAAAAACATAAAATTAGATAATAGAAAATTGAGAACGGAAACCGAAAATTGAAAATAAAAACAGAAAATTGAGAACAAAAACAAAAAATTGAGAACATAAACTGAAAATTGAGAACAAAAAATAAAAAATTAGAGAACGGAAAATTGAAAAAGGAAACTGAAAATTGAGAACAAAAACAGAAATTAAAAAATAGAAACTGAAAATTGAGAACAAAAATAGAAATTAGAGAACAAAAACTTAAAATTGAATTGAATAGTGAAATATAATAAAATGAGAAAAAAAATAGAATAATGAAATATAATAAAATTTTATTATAACCAATCAAGAAGATAATGAAATAATAATTTTATAAGGACAAATAGAAATTTTATTATATTTTACTATTCCATTCTTTCTTTTATTCCATACCAACCAAACAAGAGAATGGAATAGTGATTCCATTTACAATTCTATTCCATTCATTCTCTCGTTCCATTACTTCTTCTATTCCATTTCACCCCCATTCCATTCCGTCCAATCAAACATGCCGTTAAAGTTTACATCAATAGTCATCGGCACCACCCTTTGTTCTCGCTCATCGCTGCTCACCATTGGACTTTAGATCTCCAATCCCTAAGTCCAGTTATCAACTACCAGATTTTATGTTGAGTTATATGTACTTATTTTTTTAATATATGCTTTAGTTATATGTAATTATTTGTCAATGTATTTTCAAGTTACATTGTTTAAGTTTATTTTTAATTATATTTGACTATATTTTTTAGTTATATATCTAGGGTGTTTTTTTTTTTTTTTTTACTTTCATGTAATTTTTCAGCGACAATCAACACAAAATTAGTTAAATATAACTAAAAAATATATTGAAAATATGTTATTAAAAATTAGTTAAATGTAATTTAAAAAAATGTTTCGGTGACCGGTGACTGAAGTTCTGATAACCGACAATTGGCAATGGCCAAAATCCGACAATCAGAGTTTGCTGGCCGATGTTGGTAGGATGGCAGTTTGCAACGCAACTCTAATCGATAAAATAGTATGTCCATGAACTCTAATAAATGAGATTAAAACTAAAATAATCATTTACTTTAATTTTTTTTATTAATTTTATATTATTATTAGTATCTTTCACCAACTATCTTTAAACAATAGTTCAAAGATAACTAATTACATTTCTGACCCATGAGAAATTATTCAAAGGCCTCCTATCTCATCTCAGCCAAAAAAAAAATTCTCCATGACCTTGAGAGGATTAAAAAGAAGTTTACATTCCTCCCCTCTCTTATTCCCTAAATTTGCTAGAAAATCAGCACACCGATTTTTTTCTCTAAGGATAGTCTAAATGACAAGCCCTTTATCTCTTATGATCCGCTTGCAGTCTGACGCACCTCGAATTTTGGAATAAGTGGAAGAAGAAAGGGAGAAGAAGATGAGAACGCTATTTGGCTTTCTCCCTCTTGAAATCCTAAAAAATCCATTCTTTTAGAAAAGTAATTTTCAGAGGCTTTTCTAGGTGCTGATTTTGAAAACGTTATTTGGGTCGAGATTTATATAAAAAATTATGTCACTATTTAGCATTGAGTTAAATGGCGTGCTAGGTCACTGTGATTTTTTAAAATTATTTTATTTTAAGAAAAGACCCAAGTTTTGACTCAAAAACAGTTAGTTTTTACCAAAAATTTCTTTTAAGTTTGGAGGTCGGTTATACTCGGGGAAGGTGTTAGGAATCCTAAGACATATGTCTAAAGACGATACGTAAGTTTAAATAGGTCTTTACATTTAAATAAGTCAAAGAAACTTCCCTCAGTTTTGGCTAATTAACACATTAACTCCCATTTTTTGATGATTTTGTCTTTTAATGTAAGAAAGTAAGAGAAATTTATTTATAGAAAGCAGCAATAGATACAACACAATGAAAATAGGGAACAAATTCTCCCTTTTAGACCGCTTATTGATTATGGAATAATCGACAAGTTTAGCCTGGGGGGGATTTTATTTGAAAACTTGACTTGACAAAACTAATTTATTTATTTTCAAAAAAAGGTTAGACTAATTTTAAGAAAAACACATTTTATTTAGAATGTGGAAAACCATATATCAAGTATAGAAAACAAGTAAAAGTTTTATTTAAGACAAAGTATATAAAATATTTATTTATGAAAACAATTTAGAAAAAAAAAAAAAAATTGAGTAAAACACCAAGTATTTCTTAAAAACTATTATGTGAACAACTTTTTTTTTTTTTTTTTTTATTTCCTTTTTGCTTATTTAAGAAAATTAAGAACAAGACATGAAACTAAAGGTAGCGATATACACATTTGATTCTTGTCAAGAATATTGCAACCAAATTTACCTGCTTAGACAAGTTTAATGTTATTATTTACTTTTGTTAGTAAAAAGAAATGAGAATATGTATATATATGTGTGTGTGTGTGTGAGAGAGAGAGAGAGAGAGAGAAAGAGAGAGAGAGAGTCCTACTCGTAATTAAGAAAGAGGAAATGTTTCTAAAAAAGGCATACACTTATCCCCGAAGGGATAGAGAGTTTCCCTTTGTTCCGCCTTTTAGCCACAAGAGTTTAGACATAATAATATATAAGGTGCTAGTACATGATCTAAGACGTAGAGTCAATCTATAATCAAGGCTTGCAAATATATATATATATATATATATATATATATATATATATATATATATATATATATATGTAGGGGTGTCGGTCCATGGTTTGAGACGTAGGCCAGTCCCTGATCTAGACTAGCGTGAAAAAGCGCAATGTAGAAAAGGTAAATAGTCAATAGTTAGTAGTTAGTAGTTTATAGTCAGTAGTCAATTGGTTTATTTTAGGTTATTTGAGTTTAGGTTCTTGTGTTTCTTGACAAAAGAGAGAGTCCTACTCGTAATTAAGAAAGAGAAAATGTTTCTAAAAAAGGCACACACTTATCCCCGAAGGGAGAGAGAGTTTCCCTTTGTTCTGCCTTTTAGCCACAAGGGTCTAGACATAATAATATATAGGGTGCTAGTACATTATCTAAGACGTAGGGTCAATCTATAATCAAGGCTTGCATATATATATATATATATATGTATGTATGTATGTATGTAGGGGTGTCGGTCCATGGTTTGAGACGTAGGCCAATCCTTGATCTAGACTAGCGTGAAAAAGCGCAATGCAGAAAAGGTAAATAGTCAATAGTTAGTAGTTTATAGTCAGTAGTCAATTGGTTTATTTTAGGTTATTTGAGTTTAGGTTCTTGTGTTTCTTGACAAAAGATAAAGATGTTATGCACACCAAAAGTTCATGTTATTCTTGACATAAAACAAAAATACTATATACAATATGTAAGAAAACTAAACACAACTAAGACAACCAAAAGAAACTATGTGAAAACAATCAAAAGATAACAAACAAATAAATTAAAGAGAGGTTTTAAGAAAACTTAAAAAGAGGTTTTTAGAAAACTTACCTAACTTAGGAGAGCGACCTTTTCCTAAGTAATGTTTCATTACATTCTTAATCTTCTTCTCATTATTTGCTTGGTTGTTTTTGAGAAACTTCTTGAACTCTTGGTAGAAGAGTGTTAAGATCATCTTTTGAGAGATTTTTTTAGAAGATTTTTGATGTGTTTGAGATGTAAAAAGCTTAGGAAGCAAGGAAACCCGAAAGAGATTTTCAAGTTTAGAAATAGAGATCAGTCCCTTGCCCTTAACAAAACACGTTGTCTTTTATAGGCAATGGCATGTCTGCGCATTGGGGAATGCGCATGCATAATTGACCTGCACTAAATGTCCATTAAAAGTATGTTTGGCCGTCAATTTGACAAAACTCGGCGAAAACAAATGTTTCAGGATCAAAACATAAATTAACTGTAATTGGTTAAATTTCTTCAAATTAAAGGGTAGAAACTAAATTAAACATATTAAAAGTGATATCCATAGAAAACCAACTTTTAATTTTATCATTTTAGGCCCCATTAACTCTTAGAAATTTCCAAAATGACTGAAACTTTTGCTTATACCGAAGTTCGATCGAGTTGATGATTTTTCAGGTTTCTTTTGTTTTTTACCTTTTCTGTAATATTAAAACATAATGTAAGGCCAAAATTCGTCCCTCTAAACATTAGTTTAAAGTTTGTCCGACTTTAGACCCGATACTTTTCAAAATAATAATAATAATAAAAAAAAAATGAGATAAAATGTGGTGTCTACACATTCCTCGACCGAAAATCTTAGAATATTATTACTTTGACATTTTTCATTCATTATCTTCCACCTTAGCAGAGTCGGTTTCAATGATAATTCTTGAATATGTTTCCGCCACTGCAGTTGTGATCCCTTGGTGAAGTCCTCGAATCTCTATTTCAAGCCCATACACTCATGAACGAAACCGTAAAAGCCTACCAGCCAAACTCCTAGGTGATCCCTAATCAACTCGCCAAATCCTCCATTTTTAGATGATCTTTTCACACTCCCATCTGTGTTCAATTTATTAAAGTCTCCATTCACAGACTCAAAATCACTAGTGAAAGATTCCACTATTCCTTGGGACTCTCTTGAAGGACTAAAAGCCTCCATCAGATCTTGATGTAAGCATGCAATCTTGTGGAAGATTGAGGAGGGTTCCTAAATCTTTCCTTCAATAAACTGATTTTGATAATAGTAGACAATTTTTACATTCAAAACACATAATATTTTTGGATATTTGGCAAATTATTCAATCAGACAGTATTACATTTAGAAGTGTAACATTCAATCAGACACTTTGCAATTTGAATTTTGACAATTTTAGAAGTGTTACATTCAACACACAAACTGAAACAATGGGGTTCAATTGTTGAATTTTCTAAAAAATTAATTTTTGAGAATGTTATATAGTGTTACATTCAACACATAGACAGTGTTACATTCAACACGCACTTTAAATTTTGAATTTTGGCAATATCAGGAAGTGTCACATTTAACACGCATATTTGTTTTTGCATATGTGACAAGATTAGATAGTGTTACATACAACAAACATTTGAATTTTGATTTTTGACAATTTTAGAAGTGTTACATTCAACACACACACTGAAACAATGGGTTCAATTGGTGAATTTTCTAAAAAATTGATTTTTGAGAGTATTAGACAGTATTACATTCAACACGTAGACAGTGTTACATTCAACACGTACTTTGAATTTTGAATTTTGGCAATATCATAAAGTGACACATTCAACATGTATATTTGTTTTTGAATATGTGACAATATCAGACAGTGTTACATTCAACACACACACTGAAACAATGGGTTCAATTGGTGAATTTTCTAAAAAAATGATTTTTGAGAGTATTAGACAGTATTACATTCAACACGTAGACAGTGTTACATTCAACACGTACTTTGAATTTTGAATTTTGGCAATATCAGAAAGTGACACATTCAACACGCATATTTGTTTTTGAATATGTGACAATATCAGATAGTGTTACATTCAACACACATTTGAATTTTGAATTTTGACAATTTTAGAAGTATTACATTCAACACACACACTGAAACAATGGGGTTCAAGTGTTGAATTTTCTAAAAAAATAATTTTCGGAAAACCCTAAAACATGCATAAAGTTCAGGGAGGAAAGTGTAAAAAAAAGTAAAATTTGAATCTAAAATAAAATAAGGGGGTAAAAATGTAATTAATGTTACTGAATTGGAAACCCTAGCCTCATGTAATCGTGAACCTTCATCTTTCTTGCAGCTGTGGAGTTTCGGCGGTCCGATGAATGGCGAAGGACGAACGGCAAAGGCGAACAGAGAATGACGAACGACAAAGGACAAACGGAGATGGAGAACGACGAAGGATGAACGGTAAGGAAAACGGTGAAGGCGAAAGGCAAAGCGAACAGTGACAGCGAGAACGAGGACGACAGTGACGGCAAAGACAACGGCGACCGGCGAAGTGATCGGCGATAGCGAAGCGAGGGGAGGAGATGATGCACTGTGAAATAAAGATGGAATTAGGCGTAAATCATAAATGAGACGTATTTTGGTCAGGAAAATACAATGAGAGTTATTGGTGAAAAAAACAAAAACAAAAAAACAATTGGACTTGATTGGTACATGAAAACTCAAAAATGGACCTTTTAGTACATGCCCATTTAAATTACTGAACAATAATTTTTGTTGTTTTCATTTCTATTTTTTTTCAAAAAATAAGAAAAAAAAATCTTATTGTTTATACATACTGTTCCTGCCAATCTATATGTAAGTTTCCCTAATAACAACAATTTTAAAAAATCAATCCCCAAAACCCTAATCAATTTCTGACACTTTGTCTGTAAGACCCCGACTTAGCAAGTACGTCATTTATAATTGCATTCTAGAGCATGGGAAAATTCAGGGAGAAATTGGATTAATTAAAATTCAAATCAAACATTTAGGGATCAATTTGCAAATGTAGAAAACATTCAAGCCAAAATTGGCATTTGACTTTGAATTAAAACTTTTTGGGTGGAATCACAATTTAAGAAACTCATAAGTGATAAATTGAACTAAAAAAGAGAATTATAGAAATTAGGTGGGAGGAAAGAGAAATTAACCAAAAGATTTCTTTTATATATATGTGAGTATAATTGTGACGTTTAGCTGGCCAGCAGGGAGAGAAGAAGAGTGGGCGACGTGGCTTGAAAAGAAAACATGATCGATCCACTAGATCCATGCATATAAATTGCACACATGCATGTAGTGATAGGAAAATAAAAAATAATCGTCCAGAAACAGGAAAATCGAAGAGAAAGAAAGGAAGTGGCCGGCGGTGGGTTACCGTTCGGCTGTGAGAAAACCAGAGAGAGAGAGAGGCTCGGGCGGTTGTCCGACGGTGTTCGGTCGGTCATTCAGCCTGTGTGTGATCGTCGTTCGTGTGTGCGTGCACGTCGGTCGTCTGTCGTCGCCGGAATAGGTGGGTTGCCGGCGGTGAGTTGTGTGTGTTGTCTGTTCGTCTGATGACCAGGTGGTTGTGTGTGTGTGTGTGCGCCTGTTGTGTGTGGGTACGTGTGTGTTTAGTTGTGGGTATGTGAACGGTGGTGTGTATGTGTGTGATCAGTGTGTGTTTGTGTGTGCATGGTGGTTGCCGTCGTCGCCGGAATGGAGGGTAGAAAGAGAAAGAGGGAGATTGGTCGGAGGAGTGGTCGATCGCTGTGGTTTGGGGAGTTGTCGTTTGCCGTTATCATTGATGGGTTGTGGGTGTGTGTTCCATTCAGTTTAAGTAGGCGATCGTGTGCGTGTGTCGTGTCGGCGCTGCTCGACTGAGTTAAAGCAAAAGCAGAAACAGAGAAAGGAGAGAGAGGTGGGTCGCCGGTAGTGAGGGTCGGTGGTGGTGTCGGCGGCTGAACCAAGAACACAAACGAAAAACAGAAGAAGAAAAAGGAAAAGGAAGAAAAAAGAGTGGTCGTAGCCGGCGGTGCAGGCTGGCGGAAGAGAGAGAGGGTCGGTGAATGGGACGTAGACCAGAAAACGAAGAAGAAACAGGAATAAAAGAAGAAAAAGAAAAAGAAAAAAAAAGAGGGGAAAATTCCACAAACCACCCCGATAAAAATTAAAAATCCAATTTTGCGACCGACGGAAAAGTCGAAAGAGGTAAAATTCCTATTAATTTTAATATATGCATTTAATTGTGTTTAAATTGTCTCGTGGGTGATTGTAAAATTAATTTCTAGCACCGAAATGTCGAAATGACGATAATAAATATTGAGACCATTCGCATGAATGAATTCAATATAGTAAACTGTAACGGAACAATACTCGTTAAATAGTAATATAGAATGCGGGGAATATGAAATTACGAAAATTAGGGCCTGTATTTAATGGTTAGGTTATTTTTACATAAAATATTAATTTAGGCCTTGTCACGAATAGGTTCCCGATTTCCAGAGGATCAGTAGCAGAGAGTCGGTAAAACTTTCGGAAACGGATATTCAGGTGAGTGTACTGTTTTCTTGCCAAATTATTTTCATACATATATATGCCTATAAAATGGTCTTACTGAGACTAGATGATTTTATAGACGATATGGATCAAGTAAGTTTTGAGGTGAGTGAGTAAAAATGGATTTTCATGAAATTATGATAGTTTTTGAAAGAAAGTTGAGAATGAATTTCGTTGGATTTGGTGGTTTTAAAAGAGAGTGGAAAAAATATCTGATTTTCTAAAAATAAAGAGTGAAAAAAATAGTTTTGGTGAAATCAGACGTTTTTTTTAAAGAAAGTGAAAAATATGATTTTGAATTAAAAATCGATTTTGGAAATAGAGGGTGATGTTTGAGATTTGACGATGTTGATTAGACAATGTTATTGATTTGTGATTTGATGATGACGTTATTGATTTGACGAAACCATAGTATTTATCCGCTTCGATAGAGTGATATTATCCGCTTCGGCGGAGTGATGTTTATCTGCTTCGGCAGAGTGATGTTAGACGTTTATACTGCGCAGTGATTATCCGCTTTGGCGGAGTGATGGGTGTTCGTAGGAAGGCATATCCTACGGATGATACGGTACCGTTGCAAACTCTCGATCGTGAGGTTAAAACGATCACTATGGCTAGCCAGTGTGTGTTGTGGTGGAGTGGTGGTTTGAGATGTGGTGTTTTACTTATATTGGGTGATTTATTATTTATTATATGGTGATTGGTATTATTTTATACTAGATGGATTTGGATGGAACTTATCTATATCGCTTTATTTTTACTGCTTATATATTGGAGATTTTACGAGCTATGTGGTGTTTAAATACTTACGCTTGATCCATTTAAATGTTGTAGACATGAATTATTATTATAAAATATTTTTACTAAGAAGGCAGTACACTCGCAGGTGGAGCAGATAAGAGTCGGCTGGTCCCCTACTAGCACTAGTTAGAGTTATACGGGTCAAGCGTTGGAATCGTACGAGAGTAATTTGAGATGAACTGTCAGATGATGAACCTAAGGGAGGTTTATGAGATTTATTTTGTTATTCTTATTTTTGGAATAGATGTATTCCTATAGTATGAAGTTATTATATATATATATGACGTGTAGATGGAAGTTTGTATATCGTCGTATTTAAGTTGGTTAGTCAAGTGATGTCATGTCGACGTCACGCCGGCCCCACGGTGACGGGTGTCCGGGGTGGGGGGGTGTGACATTGTCTTGACTTGATTAACCAACAATAATGAGTGCAAATCCAAGTCGAGACTCGACTCAAAAGGACCACAGTTGCACTTCGTTACCTTCTTCAAGATTGTGCCTTTTTACGAGTGAATTCCAATGCGTGACCAAAACGTAGCTTGGTCCGCTTCCTATTTTCCATTTCCGGAGGTTCATGTTGGTAGTTCTGACACCATCTAGCTCAATCATGATAGTCTCGATAGTGGTTCACTTCGAGAGTAGCAATTCCTCTTCCTCGGTTAGAAACCCCGGACTCACGACCTGCATTGTTGAAATCGAGAATCGACCTGTCTGTGAATTCACGTTGGACACAAATAGTTTTCTCTCGATCACCAGACTCTCATCAGAACCTCCCATTCCGATGATTCAGTCCATGAATTTCGCTGGAATATTCACCAGCGAGGTGTTTTTTGGCAGCGGGCTCTCTGTCCTCTGTTTTTTGTTTTGGGGGTTAGAGAGAAAACGCCCATCAGTTCTTTTCACGTTCTTCTTCTTTATCGTCTTTTTAGTAGATTCGGCTTCTACTACCATGGCTGCTCGCCAAAAAAGATCCATATTTCTCCTAAAAATTATCTCTCTCAATTTTAACTCCAATTGTTCAGTCTCTGTCGAAGTAGGAGAAACAAACCTATGATCGTACTGGTGAGTTGAAGGAGAAATGGATACATTCTTAAGTTTCTCCATGTCTTTTTTTTCTCTTTTTTTTCTTTTTTTTTTTTTTTTGGGTTTCTGCAGATTATTTATAGGAAAACAAAGATTCCCAAGTTGATGTAGAATTGGGAAACATTCCTTAAACTTTATTCTCAAGTTCACATAGGATTAGGAAACATTCTTTAAAACTTGATTCTCAAGTTCACATAGGATTAGGAAACATTCCTTAAAACTTGTTCCCAAGCTCACATAGGATTAGGGATTCTTTCTTAAACAATTAACACTAACTCCACATGTCCATTAAATATTTCAGAAAACATGATTTCTAAATTAATTCAATTTTTTGATGGGTAAATATGATCATTTTTGTTTTATTTTTGGTGTGAGCCAAATTTTAGTTCTTTAAAAATGTTTTGGGGGAATTTTGCGAGCACCGAGAAAGACAGAAAAATATCATCTCGATTAAATCTATTGAGTTGAATTTGTATTCAATATCATTGTTAATGTTAATAAAATTACTGATAAGCAATGTTTTTGAAGTCGAACCAGAAAAGTCACTGGATTTGCAGGTGACCGGTAGGCTAACCGTGGTTGAATACATCGTATAAAAAATATTAACAATACAAAATAATGAAAAGTATATATATTTCAAGCAAATAATATAAAATTAAAGAAGACAGAGGATCTAATTTTTGCAGAAATAAAATCTAATGCCTTTGACCGGTTGCTTTATTTTGTTGTTTTTTGCCGTTGTATTTACAAAACAAAACAAAAAAAAAGTATTGAATTCAACATTTTTATGTAAATACTTGAAAATTGATAACGACATTGATGTTGATTTTCACATTTGGTTATAACTATTTAAAAAATTGACATATCGATGCTATTTTAAAGATCGGGATTTGAATTTGATGAGGATGAGAATTTTGTTTCCGTATTGGAGTATTTCGGAAACAGAAACATATTTGACAACGACTATTGTCCTGAAATTGTTTTTTATTTTTATTTTTAATTTATGAGAATAGAAACAAAAAACACATTTAGTTGCAACATTTGTACTTTTTTTTCTTTAAATTCATGGTGGTCGGGGGTGGTGGTGGCCAATGGAATGGTAAGGGGAATAGTTTTGTGGGAGTGAATAAAAATTATTTTTTTTTTCTCAAATTCTTAAAGAATTCAGAAAATAGTCCCAAATTACTCTCAAAATTTTAAGAATAAAAATATGTTTTTGATCTCAAAATTTTGGGAACGAAAACAGAAACGGTGTGTAATATTCATGAACGTTTAGAAGGAGGATGGGATGGGATGTAACATATTTGGATTTCCAAAAAGATAAAATTCAAGTGAAAATATGGATATTGAAAAGTGAATAACTCCAACATTGAAGGTGCAAACTGTAATTTATTTTAAATTCAAATTTTAACTCATTTAATTTCCATAAAATCATCAATGTAGTTGAAGTCGATCTTGACCATGAATTCATAGAAGTCGTTGCAAACGAGGCGACGACATCAACAAGCAGGGCTGTGGCACCGGCTGCGACGACAACAATCGTAATGAGTGAAGGAGACGACGACGAGTGGACACTGCAGGAGTGGAGATAATTGGTTCGACTTTCCTGAGAAATACTCCACGAATAAAATTTTGAATATAATTATGAATACACCAAGGACTATACTTGTAAGATCGTCCGGTAAGTTGATTAGTCAAAATGCGCGTAAGCTGATCCAGACATATCTTACTGTTAAACAAAAAAAAAAAAAACGAAAAACTACACACACACATATGTAGATACTAGTTTATATCCACGCAATGCGCGGGATATTGAGTTTTTTATTTACAAAGGTTTTTTTTTTTAGTATATGATTATTGTTTAATTTGAATTGTTTATTTTATTAATGTATAATTTAAGTAGATTGTAGTTTAAATATGTCTATTTAAATTTTATTAATTCAACAATATACAGTAATAAACGTCAACTGAAATTATCTGATTAATGTCGAATGACATTTATACCTTTTAAAAATTTTAATAAGAATTATTTTAACAATAATTCAAAATATAAAGGTCAATAATATATTTTTTTTTTTCATTTCTCCATTTGTACATGTTTTCAAACATTTCTAGTTTCTGCCCCTTTTCCAAACACCTTCTTTATCGTATATACATTCAATTATTTCATATTTCAACATAATTCATTTTCAAGAAGAGAGTAATTATTAGCCCTCCTTAATTGCTTTTTCCAATTTTAACCGTGATCCTTCATTTCAATGGGAAATAGGATTGGAGACATGATAGATAGTTGAACCTGATTCATCAAGATTTGACTTTTGCTGTCCCTTTTCTAAACACCCCTCTTATTTTATATACATTTTACTTTTTTAACTTAATTCATTCTCAAGAGAGTAATTATTAACCCTCATTAATTGCTAGTGTTTTTTCTCCAATTTTAATCGTGACATTTCATTTCAATGGGAAATCAGAGTAGAGAGATGATAAATACTTGAACATAATTCATTTTTAAGGTTTGGTTTTCACTTTTAATTATAAAATATAAATATATTAAATTATTTCACGTGATTAAATTGTTTTATATATATATATTTTTAAGTTTCTCACACTCTTTCGTTGTATTTGGTACGTTAGAATGGAATGACAATAAGATTGAAATTAGTATGGTAATGGAATTGAATGACCATTACCATTCCTATGTTTGGTGACGAAAGGGATTACATGTGGTATTGAAATGACATCAAAATGTAAAATAATAAATTAATTGAATTTTTAAGCGGTATAATAGTTAATTTAATTAAATTTTATTTGAATTTAAATATTTATTTAGTATTTATTTTTGTTTTTGGGTTAATTATTAATTAAAATTTAATCGTATATAATTGGAATTAATCGATATTTTAATTTATATTTTGTGAGATTAAAGATTTTTTAATAATAAAAATGTGATTAAATTTTATGTACTAATGGATCATCATTTCCATTGTCATTTCTACTGTTTTTCTGTCGTCTTAGAACTGAGTAGACGTCACTTCCATCGGGTTTCGTCTTCTTTGCCGCGACCTCGGTAGGGTTTTGAAATTTTTGATTGATGAGATCTGGAGAGACGAAATCGATCATTCTCTGTAGTAGATTTTCTTAAACCGAGGACGAGTAGTCGAACGCGACGCCATGTCCGATCACGCACTCGAATCGGATCAACACAGATCCTCCTCCGTCCATGATATCACTCTCCGTCTTCAGCAAACCTTCGTCTCATGCTCCGACGTAATTTCGTCATTGATTCCTTTTCTTTCCTGCGTTAACTTAGGGTTTTGTGTGTTTATTTATGAATATACATCATTTGCGTATAAACTTAATTGAGTATTTGCGCAGTCAATTGAAGCCGGAGACTTCCAGAAATCTAATGAAGCAGTTTCCGACCTCGTAGATTTCCTGAATTCAATTTCCAATAGCATCGTGTCGGAGCAAGAAAATGAGAACTCAGAAAACACTGCATTTGGGGTTTTATCTGGAATTCATGGATACATCAGTTCGCCCTCGTTGGATCAGGTATTTGTTCTAAACTAATTAATCATTCTATTTTGGTTGATTCTTTTGCTTGTTTGGTGGTTCAGCTTTGGTTGACTGTTTTTTTTGGTTTCAGGCGGTCATGGACGCCCTTTCCTTTGAGTTGCCCAAGACCGTTGCCAGGTTTGGTTGCGCGTCCACACGGTGTATGGAAGTGGCTGAGAGCATCATCATTAGGTTCATAGAGACATGCAGTCCGCGCGATATGCTTTCAATCATTTGTGAGGTGTGCTGTGTTTTGTACCGGCAAGTTTTCTGCGTCTCTACCAGTTTGTTTTACGTTGCTTTATTTTCTGAATGCTTGAGAAACATTTCAAATGTAGTGCCTTATATTTATTGAATGTCAAGTTGTTGAAGTCGGCCTCTCTATCCTGCAAGAATCCTACAAAAAAATCTTAGTAAGCCCCCAATAATCTTTAGGGATGCCCAAAAAAACCGATCCGACGGGTAACTGAGAGAAACCGAACCGAATGGTCCGGGTTGAAACCGACTAAATGGTTTTCGTCTTAAATTTAGCAATCGAAGCGGTTTTGGTTTTGGTTTTGGGATAATAACCGCGTAACCGAACTGTATAATCGAACCACGTGACTGAATCGTGAGTCGAGCCGTGTAACCGTGTAACCGATATATATATATATATATATATATATATAATTATATATATAAGAAATTTACAATTTAATTCCCATTTTATTTATTTATTTATAAGTTAACTCTTTTACCCACTAACCCTACTATAAATATATGATTATAGGTAGAGTTTTTAAATCTCACTTCTCATATTTGGAGAGTTTTTATTATTTTGAAGACTATTTATTATGCAGTTAATTTTGACATTAATTAAATGAGAATGATTTGGAGACTATTGTTATATTTTAATTATGTTTTTTTTTTTTGTTTTTTTTTTTTCATATATAAGAAATAATGGTTTGCGGTTTTAGTTTTGATTTTATTTTTTTATAAAATTTAAAAATCTTAAACTGTTTCGCGGTTTTGGTTTTGGATAAAATTAAATGGTCTGGTTTTAAAACCGTTTAAAAGAAACCGGTGGTTTTGGTTTTGGTTTTGGTTTTGTATAAAACCGAGCCGAACCCGGATTGCGGGCATCCCTAATAATCTTAACCCTTGTGACATCAAAGTTGATGCCTTCTTCGTGGCTAACTGACCCAAATCACATGCATGGTATATATCTATAGGAGCAAAGAAAATGGTAGAATTTGGATAAGCTTTGCTTGGGTGGCTGGGGGGGGTATGGTTACAGTTTTTTTTTTTTTTTTTGGGTGGGGGGGACACATTGGATAGTATTGCTATACCCGCCTTGAGAGTTACTTGAATCTTTGTAAGAGGGTTACTTGCCTTTCGGAATTTTATTTGTAATGGTTTTTTGTAGGGCATCATCATTTTCTATTCTGCGGTACTCATGCCTGCAAATATGAAGTGTAGTTAGTAAGTTCAAGATTATCTTTCTCTCAATTGTATGACAGTTGATCCTTATTTTAGAAAATTCTGCTTTGCAGAACTTAGTTATTTATTTCTCATGTTCTCATAACTTTTATTTTATTCCTTGTATGAAACATATCATTAATCTTTTGGCTTGATGGCTTGTATTGACGTGAACTTTGGAACTGTGAATATTTGATGTGGCTAGATTTCAATCATTTTGCTGCTGGTATTAGTCATCTTATTCGAGAATCAATTTCAATAGAATATCCATTTGTTTACTGTACCAGGCAATAGGTTCTCCAAGCAAGACATTCAGGGTTTCTGGTTATTTGGCGTCTCTTTTGACTGGGCTCAGTAAAGGTAAAACTTTGTACCTGTTGGCGAATTACCTAGATTTACGATTAATTCAATAATTGAAGAAATTCATTGGATTCATGTAGGAAAATGTTATTCTTGTATGATAACTAAATCATGTTTTTCTAGAGTTATGGATGGACTACGCCCCTAGGGGCATTTATTGTTCACTTTCCATCAGATCTTCATGAATGAAAATAGATCATATAGCAGCAAAAATTGAACAATCGACATTTTAGTACACATGATCAGCTTGTGACTATTAAATGGTGAACTTACGCAATCTATTGTTCATTTTTGTAATCCTTGAGATGAAAGATATTTAGGGTACATGTGGCACTATGACCGAGAAGCAGTTGATAATCACGTTTCTTGATTTTCAGTCTTCCTTTCCATTCAGAGAAGGCACTTTGAACAATTTAAAGCTGCAGTTCCTGTTATCCTTAATGCTTTGAAGGCTGCCTGTTTGGAGGCTGATGATGAAGACCCATATTCTTGCACTTTGTTCATTAAAGTGATGGATGTTGCCAATTCTGTGCAAGCTGTTTGTCAAAAGTTGGTTTGTGTCACC
The DNA here is from genome assembly GCA_016647705.1 of Eucommia ulmoides. NCBI lineage: Eukaryota > Viridiplantae > Streptophyta > Magnoliopsida > Garryales > Eucommiaceae > Eucommia > Eucommia ulmoides. The sequence continues at coordinate 3,477,076 of CM028330.1, read as the reverse complement.
GATAGAGAACTTTTAAGTCTTAATTAGATCAGGTATCTATGTTGGGTCTTCTTGTAACCTGAACTTATCTTCCCTTACAGGATGGCCAGGAAACCCAAAAACTTCAAGCTCTATTTAGCCTATTCATCTTGCAGATCCTGGTTGACACTCTTCACTATCAAACTAATTTTCTTTTTCTGACTGTTCTGTCTCCTCTACTTAGATGCTAGGGTTTAATTGAACCAAATCAAGCGAGATTGTAGGCTATTCATGTCCATATGTTTTGTTTCAGTGGATGTTTGCATTCAAGTGATGAGCTTGTATTGTTTTGTGTTCCTTGTATCATGATGTTTCAATTGATATAGAGAGCAAATAAACAAGAAGGATAGGAAGGAAAGTGAAGAAATCTGTAACCAAATTCAGATCTTAAAGAAATAATATACTTCATTAATTTCTATGTTGTCAAATGACATAGAGGTTGTGATGGCATGGTAAGATGCCATTGAATAGATACTCTATATCTTCTGTGTCCTTTTTTGGTTGTTTTCCCATCTCTTTTAATCATGCATTGCTGGCCTTTAAAGTGTTTAGAATGTTTATTAGTATATAGTTATACACTGTTAGGTTCACGGGCGAAAACAAAGACATATTACTATTTCTCATCTCACTGTTGTTGGGAATGAGATGTAAGAATAATGCCAGAATTCAGTTTCTTTTGTCGAAACGTTACTATGTTACATCTTGGTTCGTTTGCATCCCGGTAGCATAGGTTCCATCTTCCATGCTTCCAGCAATTACTTTTTAACATGCCTTTTTTTTTTTTCCAATGATTTTTTATTTATTCTTTTTCTTTTGTTTTGCCTTTGCTGATGACAAGCCTCACTATATTTGAAAATTTGCTTTGGATGTGCAGGCAATTGTTTCAATTAAAACGAGGGATGAAGTGTCAGGTTGTCTTCCTGTGGTTCTGCAACTGTCACACTTCTTTCACTATTGTGGTCTATCGTATCTTGATCTAATTTCAGGGTGTCATCTTCACACAATTACGAGAATTGCTGTTGGAGGTAAAATATCACTTGGTCATTACCATATTGCAAACCTGAATTACTTCTTTGGTGTACATGATGTGGAAGGATTGGATTATTTTTACATAAGATTTTTCTTCATTGTTACTTTTTTAACATTGATCATTGTAAAAAAATTTCCAGATGATGAAGATGATTATATGAATTGTTTTTCTCATGTGAAACATGGAGCTGCACTCGCAGGTTTGTGCTCACTGATAATCATTATCCTTTGCATTTCTTTGCCTCCGATATTGTTGCTTGCGTAAATTTAGCTGTTTCTTCTTGTGTTCCATCACCTCTGTAACATTTATGCAGTGGTTTGGGGTCATATGTCGAATGAAGTCGCTGTTGCAGCAGCAGAGGATTTGACTGTGGTCCATTTAAATCTTCGAAATAACCAAACCAAAAGATGGCAAGCTTTAGGAATGTTGAAGTACATATTTTCATGCACTGAGCTTCCGTGGGAGCTGAAAAAGCATGCAATCAACTTTATACTTTGCATTATGGATGAAAATGTCTCTCACAGTCATTGTGATGAACATATTGAATTGTCATTTTATACGCCTAGTCTTTATGCCACTTTGCAGGTAATTTGTTCAGTCATCTTTAGGTTAGGATAACATTTTATTGTTTTCTGATGTTCTAACAGTTGAATTGTTCAGGCTCTTCAAAAGGTTATAATATATGCGTCAGATGCTGGATTTAGGAAAAATGCTTTTCTAGCATTCAAGAAGGTACTGATTTCCAATTTTCTTGGCTCTGCAAGTTTTTCTGGCTTTAGTTTTATCAAATATGTTCTTTCTGTGGTGTTGAGAATGATTTGGTACGAATGCAGTATCAAAATGTATTAGAATCTGAATTCATTGTGAAAAGGTTAAGTCTGGACTCTTGAGTTTCAGGGTTTGTTTGCATAATTCCAATCTTTCTGATTGAAAGTTTAGTTATACTTCAAATCAGATGATTGGGATATAATCTACTTCACCTTTTCTTCACCCAAATACATTTATCCACTCCATTGTCTCATTATAGTCATTCTCTGGTGATCATATACTGCCTTTTTAGGAATATATGCCCCTCCCTCTTGAAAGTTTAATCTTTAATGAATTGAAGGTTCCTTGGGCTCTTCCTCTTTTTTTTTGGGCGCTATGTGCTCCTTGTGGTCTTCACCTTGAACAAAGGGGATTGATTCCCATCTAAATTATGCGTATCGATTTTTTATTTTATTTTTAATCGTCATCGCTCCCCATGAAGAATGTGCAAACCATGAATATTCTTGTAGTCATTTCGTCAAATATCTAATGAGTTTAGTGCTGTCCTCGATTGTTTTTTGCTAAGAAGAACTTGCATTTTTTTCTTTTTTTAATTGTTCTTTGCATCTCTTTGATACATTCAGGTACTTGCTGATGTTCCAACTTCTCTGAGGTTTGACATTTTAGTAGCTTTGATAAAGAATAATGACACTTCTTCAATGGTAAGACCTTTCAATGTTGAGTATTGGCATCGCACATGTATTGAGATTTGTTAAATTTCAGTGTCAAATCTTCAAATTCTGAATAAGTGCATATTTTTTTATGCAGATTGCGATTCTTTTGGGTTGTTTTAAAGATGAAATGCACATGGAATATCGTCAAAGAAATTCAATAGGAAATGATGGAATCCTACAATCACAGAAGACCACATTCTGGAATGCTGATGTCCTTGAATTGGTGGAATCTGTTTTGAGACCTCCAAAAGGAGGACCTCCATCCCTTCCAGAGTTTAGTGACGCGGTACACCATTCTCTCTTCTGGTTAAAATAAGTTAAATAACAGTAAATTATTGCTCCTATTCCATCAAACCCCAAACTTATTTTCATGTTTGAATAAGCATGGAAATATGTTTGTTTAAACGGATAACTGTAAATTCTTACTCCTATGGTTTTCACTCTTATATGAACGGATTGGAAAAGCTTTGCAAATTTTAAATATGAATGGATAACTGACTAACTGTAAATTCTTACTCCTATAGTTTTCACCCTTATATGAACGGATTGGAAAAGCTTTGAAAAATTTAAATATGAATGGATTTTCTTGTACTATAATTCAACAATCTTATCATTTTGCTTATGCTTTTCATAGACGTGGTACTGTTCTGTATCATATCATTGGTATGACCATCGTCATGTTCCTTAAACGAACCAACATTGAATCCATTTGCACTTCCCTAAAGCCCTTTAATTCTTGGTACAGTGTCTTTGTAATCGCACTATTCAATGGTTAATTTATCCTAAGCACTATGTAATGGGACTTTCTTTTACTGATACAACTTGTAAACTATATCATGTTTTGCAGGTTCTATCTGCGCTAAATTTGTACCGATTTGTTTTGATGACTGAATCAGCCGGTAAGTTGCCTTTCTGATTTATGATAATATTCTCTCAAGTATTCTTATGCATGCTTGCATATATAATCTGAGTAAGCTTATCATTTTTACTTCTTCTGCGTAATCGAAGAAATAAATGAAAGAAAATCATATCATTAGTATAAAAAGATGATATTTCGCAAGAGGTATTAGTCCGATTAGTAAGGGGAGGTGCCCCCTTTCTTTGTCAATTAGGGTTCGATTTTCTTGGGGAGCACTCCAAGAATTAAATTTTGAATTTAATCATGAATGCACCAAGACGATGTGGGGGAGTGCACCCATACTTTCGCTCAGGGAGGTGATTAGTAGAGGTGTGCGTAAGCTGATCCCGACATACTTTATCGTTTAATCAAGAAAAAGGAAGGATGATACTCCATGTGCATTTTAAAAAAAAATAAAAATCTTATATTGATTTTTTAACTTCAAAATTTCTAAGTTGGTTCAACAGCCTTATTTCAAAACTTATGACTCTAACTTCAATTACTTAGTATGTGTAAACTTGAACTTTTATTTATTAGCCTTAATTTTATTAAGTTACCCCAATTTGGATATAAAAGACTATATTTTGTCATAATTTCGATTTTTAGCATTGATTCTAATTTGTACGAAGATGACCAATATAAAATTTTACTATTTACTTATATTATTACAATGACTTCATTTATCATTATATTAAAAATAATGATAAAAGAAGATTAAAAAAAATAGAAAACCCAATTTAAGATTTAGATCTCAACCCTTCATTTTCTCTAAAGAGAATTTTATTTTCTTTTAAAAATATAATTAATTTCAACAATGCAATCGATTAGAGGGAGTCTAGGGAGTGAATGAGGCCGAATTTTTTTTTTCTTTTTTTTTTTTTTTTGGGGTGGGGGGAGGGAAGCTTAACCCAGATCATACCGTAGTTATTTTTTTATTGAAAATATCTCTGTTGTTTATCTTGTTTACTCTACTCATCATATCTTATTATATGTACTATATACGCATATAGTTTGTGCCTAAACGCACTAATTTTAATTCAATACTTTAATCTTGAATATCCTATAGTTCAAATGCGTCAATCATGATATTTACCTAATCTAAATCAATGTTTGTAAATTTCTTCAACCATCCAATGGTCAAAAACGTCTCAAATGTAAAATATATCTTGATCTATTATATAGACTCTCTGAAGTATAGATATACATAAACATGTATATAGGTGTATAATTTAACATCTTCTGCATAATCAGAAAAATACATAAGGAAAATTGTATCTTATGTTCTTTGTTGGTGGTTATATGTGACAGGGAAGACCAACTACAGTGGAGTGCTGTCCAAGGGCAACTTGGAGAAGGCCTATAATGAATGGCTTCTTCCTTTACGGACGTTGGTGACGGGCATTGTTGCAGAAAACGACAAGGAATACGATGAAATAGCGTCTGTTACTGTCTGCGCCCTCAATCCAGTAGAGTTGGTCTTATACCGCTGTCTCGAACTTGTTGAAGAAAAGCTCAAACATTCTCTCGAGTAGCAAATGCTGGATAATGCTGCTACGAAAGGTGATGTTTGGTTAGTTTGTTTTTGGTTCCCAAACAATTGGGAACAAAACCGGGAAAAATGCAAACAAACAAACAAACAAAAAAAGGTGTGTGTTTCTGTTTTGTTTCCAGATTATTAGAACAAAATTCTGAGAGCTAAAATAGCAACATATTTCTTTTATTTATGTTTTTGTCTGTTTCCAGTGTAGTAGTACTAACCAAACGCCACCTAATTTGTTGCAATTTGTTCCCAGTGTATGTCAAAAATTGAGTTTGGGGTCTTTTTTTTTTTCCTCTCTCTCCACTTAATGGACTGTTGTATGGAGTTTTTTTGTTATTTTTCATTCAAATGTTTTTCCCCCCCAATTATCGAAGGCTGTATGATATTTTAAGGAATAACACGCCCGCAAGAGTAAATGGCAACTAGGCTTATGGTTTGGTTTGGGCAACAAAGCCCATTATATAGATCTGAAATCATATTTAGGTCTGAAATCATCCACAACATAAATGATTTGGAAGTTGCCAGGGAACTTTGAGCTCATCGACCTCAACTATGGGTTATACTTGGCAAAATTCGATCAAGTCGTGGTTGCCTACAAGCTTCTTACTGAGGGTATCCTCGATCATTATCTCACAGTTAGGAAATGGGAGCATTAGACATGAGTTTGCTACGAAATCACGTACTGTTGTCTGGGTGAGACTTCCTAATATCCATTTCGAATATTACGAATCTCCGGTTCTATTCAGAATTGGCAGGAAATTGGGAAGGCTAATTAAAATTGATGGAACCACTGCGGCGTCACATAGAGGAAAGTTTGCGAGGCTCTGCGTTGAAATTGATCTTAACAAGCCTCTGGTGGCCCGTTTCCGTATGAAGGGTATGGTTTTCGGAGTTGAATATGAAAGCCTGAATGAGATTTGCTATGCTTGTGGTCATGTGAACCATCGCACAGAGATGTGTCCCTATGGTAAGTCCTCATCGGAGGAAAGTGGAACATCGCTAAAGAAGATGATCGGTATGGCTGAGGGCTCTACAATGGGTAACTAAAGTTCCAAGAGTAATGATAATCATGAGGTCAAATTCAAATATTCTCTGATGGAGCTAGGGGCAGAAGAACCCGTTGCCCTAGATGAAGGGGATGATGGCTGCGGGCCCTGTTTGTTGGGTAAAAAGCAGAGGAAATTTGGGAACAATAAGGCCAAGAGAGATGCTAATGGGGCTAACAAGGGGCCCATATCTGATGCGAATTCGAGCAATCAAGGAGGTGTGGGCTATAAAGCCAAAAAGGCCCAAGTGTCGTACCCCACTAAAAGTGGGCTAAGGAATGAAACCAGAATCGCAGATGGGGACAAAGCTCAACAGGCTAGCAAGGAGATTAAACCCAACCACAACGGTTCGGTTAAAAAAGGGAATGGGGTTAGTAAACCTAACCCCAGGGAAGAGTCTAATCACCTAGGAACAAGCGAAGGGTCAGGGGCACGGGGCTTTATGGTTTATGCAGGAGTATCAATTGCCTCTTTTTCCAAAGCCATGTCGACGAACTCTGTGGGCACAAGCAGGCAGGGGGCCGCGACGAAAGGGTCTCGGAAAGGGGCAACCTATCATGTCGCCGCCGCTGTCAACCTGCATGTCAATTACCATAATGCTACACCTTCTGGAACCTCTTTATCTGCGTTTCTTTGCCATACTTAGACTGACCCCAAAACCATTCACCCCCTTTCTTACCCGTCCAAACCGTCTGACGATAATCTCAACCTGAGGCCCAATTATAGAAGGGATGTGAACAAATCTCCTCCAAAGGTTTCCATTCTTCCGGTTCATGGAGTTGTCGGAAGAAATGATCCAATGCGTGGAGGTGTTCTGGCTGGTGGACGAGGTGAGACTCTCAGTGAAACTAATGGAGAGAAGAACACCAAAACCACCATTCATGGAGATTTTGATGGAGAGCAAGAAAGCATGGGACGTGCTAGTGATGAGGTGCAAAGACCTCCTGAAGCTAAGTGATTCAGAGCCCTCCCCAGTCTCCCATCCAATATATCTATGCGGATATTAACTTGGAATTGTTGAGGTACCGGAAATGGTCAATTCCGGAATGTCTTTCGTGATATCTTCAACTCCAAAAGGCCAGAGGTTGTTGTTTTGATTGAGACCAAAGTGGACCTGTGCATGGGCAATTTCTTTGTGTCCCTGGGATACATTGTGGCAACCAATATCGATCCAGTGGGCCGCTCAAGAGGTATTTGGCTCCTTTGGTGTTCGGATAAGGTGATCGTGAGCCAACTTCATGTTACCAACCAAGTCATACATGCTAAGGTGTCCATGGTGGGCTTCGACGATTGGATCTTTTCTGTTGTTTACTGTCACCCGAACCCCAACAGGAGGAGAGAATTGTGGGAGGAGATGTCTAGATTCTCCCTGGATGGCTGCGGGGGATTTCAATGATATCAGTTCCCAATCTGCGAGGACAAGAACAGCTAGTGCCCAAGACATTCGCCGCATCAATGCTTTTAAGTCTAACCTTGCTTCTTGAGGTCTTAATGGCTTGGGTGCTAGTGGCTCAACGATGACTTGGTCTGGCCCCAATCTGCACGGTCAGAGAGTTAGCAAAAGACTAGATAGAGCCCTGGCTAATGCGGTTTGGTTTTCATCTTTCCCTGAGGCCAGGGTGGAAAACCTCCCGCATACGTATTCTGACCACTCTACCCTTCTGATTCATGTTTTTGGTGTTAAATTTCTTATCTTGTCCCTTTAGATTTGAGGCTATGTGGCTGAAACATCCTGACTTTAAATCCTTTTTAGAAAATTGTTGGTCTAATATCAATGGTAATTTGATCCATAATCTGGATCATTTTACTAAGGAAATAAAAACTTGGAACAAGGAGGTGTTTGGTAGTATTTTCAAAATTAAAAAACATCTTCTCTCTAGAATTAAGGGTATCCAAAAATATCAAGATTCCAGATTTTCTAGCCACATGGATGCCCTTGAAAGGAACTTAAAAAAAAGACTATGCTGATATTCTTAAAAAAGAGGGAAATCTTTTGGTACCAAAAATCTAGGATCAAATGGCTTTCTCTTGGGGATAAAAATACTAAGTTCTTCCATGTTGCTACTAAGTAAAGAAGAATGAAGAACATGGTGTCGATGATTAAAGACGCTAATGACAGTTGGCTTGATAGTCAGGAGGACATTAAAAACCATGTCTAGGGGTATTTTCATGATCTTTTTTGTGAGAACACCTCTACAATCTCCTGTTCCTCCCTTGAGGATATGGCCTGTGTCCACCCTATCAAGCCCTGTGATCATCCCTTCCTTTGCTCGGTGCTAGAGGATGAGGAAATCAAAGCCAATCTGTGCAATATGGGGGATCTAAAAGCCCCCGGGCCTGATGGTTACCAAGCTATCTTTTATAAGAAAAATTGGGACAAGGTGGGTAGAAACCTATGTGATTTTGTTAAATCTTGCTTCCAGGAAAGGGATATGCCACTTAAAATGAATGAAACACTTATAGTTCTTATCCCCAAAGTAGAAATCCCAGAGCAAATTAATTAATTTCGCCCTATAAGCTTATGTAATGTTCCTTACAAACTTGTTACTAAAATTCTAGTTGCCTGATTAAGACCTTTTCTAGCGGATATTGTCGAGCCCTTTCAAAGCAACTTCATTTCGGGTAGACAAACCATTGATAATATTATCATTGCCCAAGAGCTGCTTCATAAATTGAAGAAATCTAAAGATAAAAAAGGGGGTATGGTTATTAAAATCGATCTTGAAAAAACCTATGATAGGTTGAACAGGGATTTTCTGGAAAATAATATTGTTTACTTTAATTTCCTCATAATTGGATAGACTTCGTTATGAATCGTGTCAGGAAAGCATCTGTCAGGGTCTTATGGAATGGAGAAACCCTCGAAGGGTTTTCCCCCAGAAGAGACCTGCACCAAGGGACCCTCTGTCTCCGTACCTGTTTGTTCTATGCATAGAGAGATTTTCTAATTTGATTAACGAGGAAGTCTTTTGTAAAAGGTAGAAGGGCTTGAAAGTGGCAAAAAATGGGTCGATCTTATCCCACCTTTTGTTTGTAGATGATATCCTTATTTTTGCTAAGGCTGACAGAGGCAACTGTGAATCTATTGCTAATACGTTGCCTGCCTTTTTTGTTGTCTCCGGTCTTGTTTTTAATTTTAATAAATTTAGGATTTTTGTTGCTCCTAAGGTCAGTACCCACACGGGTAGAGATATTAGCAGAAACATGAGAATCCTTCTCTGTAAGGATCTGGGGACTAAGCTTGGTACTCTGCTTTTACATGAGAAATTTAGCGAGAGAGTTTAATTTCATTTTGGAAAAAATGCAAAAAAGACTTTCCAATTGGAAAGCCACTAATCTTTCTATTGCAGGCAGGGCTACCTTGATAAAATCTGTTCTATCTTCACTTTCGCTATACTCTATGCAGACTAATCCCCTTCTCCTTAAATTTTGTGATAAAATTGATAAATTGGCCATAAATTTTCTTTGGGGAGATTTGGATGAGAAAATGAAGTGTCATCTTGTCAATTGGGATAAGGTTTGCTCGCCTACCGGAATGGGAGGTCTTAACATCAAGAAGGTTAAACTTTCTAACTCTACTTTTATGACTAAACTAGCTTGGAAAATCGTTTCTAATGATAAAAATTGCCTTTGGGTGGATGTGTTTGTGAATTAAGTATAATATGGATAGAAATCCCAATTGTTGGAAAAAAACGTCAAGGGAGATCCCACATTTGGAGGGGCATTTTTAAATCTAACACCATTCTATCTAAAGTGGAAATTGGAATGGGGTAAATGTTAACCTTTGGATAGATTGGTGGTGAGGGGATTGGCCTTTGGGCAATGACGAGCTCCAAAATATCTTTGATATTAAGGTTGCGGATATTTTGGATGATTCAGGTAGTTGGTTTCTTCTGCCAATTATCCACGTTATCTTTGATAGCCAAGTCAATGACAATCTTAACTCTGAGCCCCCTAACCTTTTTGAATGATGACGTTGCCATTTGATTTCCGAAAAATTCGGGAAAATTTTCCGTGAAATCGGCGTAATATATGATCGCGGATTTTAATTTACCCAACCCCACTAATATCTGGGAGTGGATTTGAAAAGTTAAAATCCCACAATCAATTAAGTTCGTTCTTTGAATTTTTTTTCACAAAAGACTGATGACTAATTCTTTGAAGATGAAATGGTCAAATGATTTCTCGATTTTTTGTTCGCGTTGTAATAGTGCCACTATGTCCATTGATCATGTACTGAGATCTTGCCCCAAAGCTTAGACTGTTTGGAACTTGTTTTTGGATATGAACACTTTGTGGCGGGATCATGACATGAGCATTCAGGACTAGATCGCCAAACACTTAAAAGGGAGATCTTCTAAACCCCATTCTATGTATCTTTTTGTGGTCATTATTTGGGAGATTTGGAAGGATAGAAAAAAGGAAGTCATTGAAGGCTCAATCCAAGACACTTCCTTGATGGTTTCCAAAATTAACCGTCTTGCGTATGATTTATTGGAAGCTTTCTATCCCAACCAAACCCTTAACGGCTTCTTTATTTCCTCTGGTCCTAATTGGAATTCTCCCCCCTGCAGGTGCCTTTAAGTTAAACATGGACGGTAGCATGTTGAGAAATCCAAGGAAAAGCGGTGTTGGCGGCCTAATCAAATAAATGGATGGAGCCTGGGAGATCGAATTTTTTGGGCATTTGGATTCCTGCACTGCTTTGGAAGCAAGCCTTGCGGACTTTCTTGCCAAGCTAGGGGCGAACAACAGAGTCGAGATGCACTATCTGAAGAAGCTCAGGAAATATATTAGGCCCACTTCAATAAATACAAATTGTGCAAAGCCCCAAGATATTTAATTCAAATGATGTTTTTGAACCAAAAATTAATAAGTTATTCGAGTTTATGGGATGGATGTCGGCCATTATTAAAGAGGCCCAATGATTACCCAAAAATCGACCCCGAAAAGACGAACAACAAAAGAAAAAGGATGATGAGTTTTCCAAGGGTATAGAATTCCAGGAAACATATATGAAGAAAGAACCAAAGAAGCAAAAAATCTATATCAGCCAGCTAGCTAACTCCTAGCAGCTTCTTCTACACTAACACTAGACTACATTACCATCTTCTTCTTCATACCTCACACCACCTGCTTTCTGCGTCGGCCTCGAGCCATCTTTTTGACCTCCGAGCAGAAGAAGAAGTTGATTTTTCCTGTAATTTACAAAAATCGGAAAGAACGGAACCGAGAGAGATTCTCGTATCATTCAATCGTCCTCAGAGGGCATCATATTCAAATCTGGTAGAACGAAACATCTTTCAACATTCTTAGTTTCAACATTGCAGCAGCAGGAGGAGGACGACACCATAACATCCTCATCTACAACTTCAGTCTTCTTCGTCTCAAAGTGGTTCTTGCTAAATGCCGCCCCCGCCACTTCTTCTTCTTGTTTGTCCGATGCTCCTCCGACTATTTGATTAACTGTTTCTAAATTCAAATCAAGCTGTGCCCGAAAACAACAAACAAACACGAATCATTTCGAGTTAACAATGAAATTGTACATGTTTGAAAAAGCATGGGAAAAAAATAAGGCATCCGTTTGCCAACACTTCTTTTTAAGTACAGTTTAAAACCCAAAAAAAAGTTAATTTTACAAAAGCAAAAAGCAATAGCAAAAAGAAAAAAAAAATCAAAAGCGTTTTTGAAGCCTGTAGGAATTATATCTTATTATTATCTCTATAACTAACCTTTTAATCAATCAAAAAAATTAGAGATGTTTGAAAAAATGTCGGTGGAGAGGTCCTACTCTATTGATCTGTGTCATCGTATATAAATAAAAAAACGACTATTTTTTGCTTTCTAAAAAAATGTATTTTAAATCATGTTTTTGGTTACACATTAATTTCCAATTTCAATTCCGAGGGTTGAAGTCCATGCTTCCAAAAACAACCTTAGGTTTTCAACATAATTTCTCAACCAACAGCTACCATTTACATGAAGAAACAAAAATCACTTAACTTAATAATTGTGTTGGAAAATTTACCTTGATTCTCTTTAAGGTCTCACTTCTTGATTTTTGGTCCTTTAGTGTTACATGTACCGATTCTAATTCCTGTTCAACCAATAAAACAAAATTCATATAATTCGGGTGAAGGCAAAGATAAAATAATCCGAAAATTATAAATTAATAAGGTTCTTGGTGAACATACGCTTGTCAAATGTATATTTTCCTTCAACAATAAACTCTCTTCTTCCTTCAGCTCGGCAAACGTCTGCAAACATCAATTTCATTTCCGGGTTTAAGAATAACAAGAAGAATTCGAAGAACACTTTGCTTAAAAAAGCATATTGCAAAGACGGGTCTGTAAAAGAAGGTTTGATCATAAAAAAGTATAAAAAGCATTACCAAATAGTGCCTACCTGAACACGAATAGTGTACTTTTTAGTATTTTAGATAAAATGCAAAGTAAAAATCAAGAGCAAAAATCAAAAGCGTTGTTGATACAAAAGAGATGATAAAGGGGATGTATATAGGGGATGAACGTTAACATTTTATTTATTATACGATAAAGTGTGTCCGGGCCAGTTTAAGTGGACCTCGATTAATCACCTCTTTGGGCGATCTTAAAGGTGCACTCCCCCACATCGGTCTGTCATTCAGGATTAAATTTAAGATTTAATTCTTGAAATATTCCTTAAGAGAGTTGAACTCTGGTTGACAAATAAACAGGGCAACTCTCTTGTCCAACCGGACTAACACCTCTTGGGTGGGTGGATCAACGTTAACAAATGATGCCCAATTATTTTTTGAAAAGAACTGCATGTATTGAGGGGATGAACGTAAATTACCTTCTTTCTTTTTAATCTCTTACTTTCGCTGCTGGATGTGGTGATTGCTGGTCCATTAGTGACAGTATCCTGGAAACACCCATTAAAGAACAGAGAGGCTAATTAGTAATGATGTCAACATGAGACAATATGTATAAGAGCAGAGAGGTAAAGGTATATTAGTCCTTCTCAGACCCTTAAATTTTTAATGGGTATCTATTTGGTCCCTTAGATATCAATTATTAACCGAGTGACGAAAATACTGCTAAAATCACTATCCGAGTGACAAAAATACTCCAAACCTCGGGGTCAAAATGGGTTGCTTTTGGAAGCACCAAACCCAATTAGATAATATTGGGTTTATCCCACATCAGATGTGAAAGATCAAGAAGAAGCTGGTAGCCAGGTTATAATAAGAGGGAAAGTGTCATCTCATGAATTAACACATTGGATGTCGAAAAGGCTAATGATCAAGTTATAAGCGTGAGATGCCTCACCGCATGAGCTAATTTTTGGAATTGAAAGAGGCCCATGACCACCCTAAGACAACCACCCCCAAACTTTAAGGGTCAAAAGTGAATTTTTCCCTAATTTCAATTGTATAGATGAGACAAAAATTCTGATATAAATTTGTACAACTTCAATTAGTGGAGTGACTCATGTCTCCCACAATCATATAATTCCTCCAGTTATGTTAAAGTTATCCTTTGGGTCCCACTTCTACCCTTTTCTTCCCTTATTGAAATAAAGTACTCAAAAAGTAATGCAGGGTTAAAATTTAGCAGCTATGCAGAAATTATAAAACCTTCAAAACAGAAACAGCGGAATTTCAACTTTCAATAGAAGAAAAGAATCTCAACTACAATTGTACATTTACTGTTTGTAGAAATTACAAGTTTCTTTCCACTATTCACAATCAAATCAAAGCCCTCAATTGTTGATTTTTTTTTTACTTTTTTTTTAATTTCTAATTTTACTATTAGAGATCCAATCACATCCAACCCAATAAGTGTTAATCTAGTTTGGCAGGAAGGCGCTCCTTTCCTTGTCAATCAAAATTTGAGAAATTTCCTTGTCAATCAAAATTTAAGAATGCACCTCAAGAATTAAATCTTAAATTTAATCATCAATACACCAAGCCGATGTGACCGATGTGAAGGAGTATGCCCTTAAGATCACCTAGTGAGGTAATTAGTCGAGGTGTCCATAAGATGCCTTGAAAACACCATTATGGTAAAATAAAAAATAAAAAGAGATCCAATCACGTCTAAATATTGTTGCAAAATCAACTTCATTACTCATAAGACAATTCAAATAGATTGGAGATTAAAAAAATAAATAAAGAAATAAAAAATCATATCGATATATTTTAGTTTGGTAAATATTAAATTGATAATTAAAAATCGGTTAATATTAAATTGATAATTAAAAATTTAGACAAACGAACAAAAATTAAATAATTTTAAAGACAATCAAGAAGTGTGAAAGAAAATAGATAGAAAAGGATAAAACTAGATTCGTGAAAATCCCAAAAATGTCGGCTTATTAAGGTGATAAGGTCAAACAAACCAGAGAAAAAGGCCCATTAAGGCATAGACAAGTTGCACGCGTACGCTACCCACCCGGCACCCAAACCCGACAACCCAACCCAAATAAAATAAAAAAATTAAAAATAAAAATTAAGAAGAAAACCCAACCCAACCCAACCACAGAAACCCACCTTCCTCCGGTAATAGGACCCACCAAACAACAACTTTTTCCAAAATTGACGACTATACCCTTTCATTCAGGACAGCTGTTTTAACTCCACCAGCGGGCATTTTCGTCCCAAAAAAATTAATAATGAAGAAAATGACGCCCCCTATTCAGGAAGCTCCCCAGATCTAACATTCGGGTTACTCGGAAAAATCAACGGGTGGTACTACTAAAAACTTTATTCTGACAAAACTGACCTTTACATAAAGTGAACAGTTGTGGATTCGGGAGGTTGTTTTGGTAAAATCACCACAACGGAAGAGCTTTGGCTATGGCAAACGGCGTCCGGAAAAAGAGGCGAGAAGAAAACGTGATTTTTTTATTTTGAAGGTCACGTGGCTGGTAATTTCATAATGCTTCCATGGGCATTTCCGTCATAAAAATTAAATTGCCAGAAGATAGGTGGGAGTCAAAGTACAAATTGCATCAAAGATGGAAGAGCCGGAGCTCCAACCACGGCGGATCGTGGATGACATGCTCAGATCCATAGCCTAGAATGACTGAAATGCCCCGGGAGATGGAAAAAATTACACGGATGAATTTTATTTCACAGAATAAAAATTATTAAAAAATAGATGAAAAGGAAAATAAAATGAATTGAATAAAAAAGTGGAGAACGACAGACGGAGAATTAAGGGATGCGCCCGAGACTGGGGATTTGACGGCGAACAAGGGCGAGTTTATAGGGGTAAAACGGTAAACTACTCACCTCTTGGCCTTTCGAGGACAAGAATGCCGCGACGCCGGACAAGACGCCTCGCGTGAAAATTTGACGAAATTCGTACGGCAGTTCGGTCAGCCAAAAATGGAAAGGCGATGAGCAGATCCGGCTGCCGGAGAAGAGATATCGCCGCCGGAAAATCGTGAAACGCTGGCGTAAGAAATGTGATGAAAAGTGACGGCTAGAATTGACTAAAACCCTATTTCATACAACCGACGCAAGAAAAAATATGGAGAGTTGAAATTGGCGAGCGAAAATCAAAAAACGGAGAAATCAAGTGGCTATCGACGTAATTAGACTGACAGGGGAAGATATTCCGGTCAACCGATGGGAAAATATGAGAGCGATGGAGATCTGACGGTCTAAATCAGATACGGCAGACGGAGATGAGACGAAGAAGTAACAGAGAAGATTAAACAAACCTTGGATCTGGAACCGAAAGATCGACTAGACGGCCGGCTGGATTCATCGCAGCCATCGCTGGGAGAGGCGGCGCTGGTGCCGCCGCTCCAGGATAACGGCGTTGTAGGGCTACACCTCGTCGCGGTAGTCGTCTCTCCTTCTCTCTTCGCTCCGTTCATCGCCTTCGACCTCCGCCGCCGATGGCCCCACGCGACCGGCGGTAGAACCAGAAGCTTCAATCGCATCGACGCCATATAGTCCGACGGCGAAGAAAACTTCATCCTCAACAACAGCTCCGCCGGCAAGGTGTCGTCGAATAACGCCTCCGTTATCCACCGCTCCTCAGGCATCTCGATTCGTCTTCTTCTTCTTCTTCTTCTTCTTCTTCAGGTATAAATTAAGTGAAAGAGATTGCAGATTTGTAGATTGTAGATTCAGACGAAGATAAAGAAAACAAGGTATTGTGGGGGTTGAGAGAGAGAGAGAGAGAGAGAGAGAGAAGAGGTGGGTGGCGCAGAGAGAGATAGATAGAGAGAGAGAAAGAGAGGGAGAGAGGGAGAGTGTATATATATGAGAAGTGGATGTGTGTGTTTGTCCATAAAGCGAAAATTGTAGATATGGATCTCTGTATGTATATACGTTTAAATACAGTAGACTCCCCTTTATTTTTTGTTAATTATATTTTGGGTTCATAAAGTATGAAGTGGGTGTCTATATTGTCAAATTGCACATTTGTTTCGATCCCGCAAAATTAAAAACATTGATAATAATTTTAAATGAAAAATAAATTATAATCAACTCGTAGCTTTCTAATTGTGATATATAAACTGATGTGTAAACATTGAAATGGAAACGTACTTTTCAGATTCAGAAAACCCATTTACAATTGATCTTCGTTTCGTCTTTCGTTGGTAATAAAAATACTGTTAGAGTTTTTTCTTGGCAATTTTCATACAGTCACTAACCAAGATCACTCATTTTTTGTGTAATTTGATGGGATTTGAATTCTTAAAGGTATTAATACCTATTTATAGAAAGAATCATAAAATAGTGTGTGTGTTTTTTATGATATCTATGGAATATATATGATTTTTTAGACCAAAAGTCACATCCATTTGAATTATGGCTGTTCATAGGACTTGAGGGTCGTGTGGACGTTCCACAGGTCAACCCGACCCGATCCGTAATCTAGCATGATACTTTGACATTTCGCTATTCTACTAAACTTAACACGTTTTTTCCAACAATTCAAGTCTCATTTTTTCTTCTTCCAATGAATATTGTTAAGAAAATAAAAAAGAAAAACGTCTTAAATTCAATAGAACGATGGAATGAGAAAAAAATATCTTTATTAAAAAAACACTTACTGAGCGTCCGCCCAAAATCATTATGGCTATTCATAGGACTTGAGGGTCATGTGAATGTTCCACAGGTCGATCCGACCCGATCCATAATTCAACAGGATACTTTGACATTTTACCACTCTACTAAACTTAAACCCCCAACAATTCAAGTTTTCTTCTTTCTTCTTCCGATGAATATTGTTAAGAAAATAATAAAGAAAAACGTCTTAAATTCAACAGAACGATGAAATGAGAAAAAAATATCTTTATTAAATTTCACTTGTTGAGCGCTCGCCCAAAATTGTTAAATCGTTTTTAATTTTACAAAAATAAATGTGAAATTTAGAAAACTCCGGGGTCCACCTAAACACATATAACATATTTTAGAGGCTAAAAATGTAATTTTTTCCTTTATTGACCTTTTTTCCCAACTTGTCCTTTTTATTCCCCCAAATTTAGTGAATATAGTTTGCACCAAAATCTAAGAAAAAAAAACAATTAATTTCATACCATTTTAAGAAGTGAGAAATTAAAAAGATAAAGTACTCAATTGAAAAATATACAAAACATAAAAAGTTAATTTTGCCAAATTAAAAAAGTTTCAGGGGTCGTTTTATAAAGGTCGTAAAGTTTTTATTGGCGAGTGGGTCTACCCTCTGACTCCTTTATCCCTTCTCTCTCTCTCTAGAAAAAAGTGGGTCCCACCAGTCACAGGTGGCACTTCTTCTTTATTATGCTAGGGTTTTTTTCATCACGGGCTGCGTTCTTCTGCGGCGTGGTTTATATATTGATTTAATCTGTGTCGTTGAACTGATCTTAGCTGTTGTCTGTTGTGGGAAGTGGGATACACGGGATCTTGGCTCTTGAAGATACGCTTGTCATGTGGGAGCGGGTCTATTTTATAATTTATTTATTTCAATTAAAAAAGAGAAATGCTAATGTGCCTTCTCTTCCCATAATATCAAAATTGTACTTTTATCATTTACCTACCCTTTTTTTTTGGGTTTTTGTCATAAATACCAATTAATTCCTCGATATTTTCGGCCATAGAAAAAACTCTTGTTATATCTCAACAGATGATAGATCCGATATCATCTAAAATTTCTTTTGCTTCACCGAAGAAGATACGTTTTGAAAATCTAAAATCTTTTAAAGATATTCTGAATGAGAATAAATCTCTTTCGAATAATAAGATCGAAGATGTATGCTTTGATAATGATGAAGATCCGGTGATAGCCTCTTGATGGCTATGAGGATCCTTCTCAGGGAACTAAAAGGGTAATTTTTCCTAGATTCAAAGTTCCCCCTCATTTGTTAGAAAAAATTAGAGAAAAATGGCAAGATTCCCTTATAATTCACCTTATTGGGAGAAACATTGGTTACGAAACACTCTTATCAAAAGTGACTGCAATATGGAAAACCTAAGGTGATTTTGAATTAATTGATATGAGTGTTGGTTTTTATCTTGCTAAATTTTCAAAAATTAATGACTCCCTACATGTTCTTACGGAGGGCCCTTGGGTGATTTTCGATTTAACTGTAAGGAAATGGGAGCCCAATTTTCATCCCGAAGATGCTAAAGAGTCTAGAACTTCGGTATGGGTTATGCTCCCCAAACTCCTGATTGATTTTTATGACCCCCCCCCTTTCCTGTATTCCATTGCTAAATCTGTTGGTAAACCTATAAAATTGGATGGTAATACTGCTAATTTTGCTCGTGGGAATTTTGTGAGAATTTGTGTTGAAATTGACTTGGAACAACCTTTAATCCCCAAATTTGAGTTGGACAATAGATGTTATAATTTGAAATATGAGAGTATTCATGTGGTTTGTCATTGTTGGGGTAGAGTGTCCCATAGAATGGATTTTTGCCCCTTTAAGAATTCCAGTATTTTCTTTTCACCAGAACCTAAAGGTCCGGTGAATATTCAGGGCACAACGATTGGAAAAACATCGAATATGCAAACTAATGATAATATTACTCAAAATTTGATGCATCAAAATTCAATGCTATTACTTCTAATGTGGATACGAGTTTGGGTAATGATTCTAATGCTAATACCAAGAAACAAAACGCCATGAACTCAGAAGCTCAAGACGACACTAATTTTGGCCCTTGGTTATTAGTTAAACGCACGAGGAGATTTAATTCTAATAGAATTAAACCAAATAGACCTCCTAAGGTTTATAATCATTTCGTTGAAAAATATGATGATGTTGAAATTGGCCCCAACAGAGGTAAAAGAAAAAACTATAGGAGTGAGACCACATATAATTTTATGGGGCAAGCTCAACACATATATGAAAATACTAGTCAGGCCCCAAAAAATGATAACTTTAGTCTGACCCATAAACAAAAATCTATAGTTTCCAATATCCCTAAAACTACTGCTTATTCGAGTAATAAGAGTGTAAGGCCACTGGTCCTAAGACTAATTTGGGGAAAAAAAGTTCCCATGAATTTTCGGGACCTTCTCCTAAGGTTACTGTTTTTACCACTTGTGCTTGGGGACCTACTCCCATGCTGTCCACTGCTTCAGGCCTTGAACCCACGCTTCCACTATTTTGGGCATTGCTCTCATGCCCCCTGCTACCTTGGGTTGTGCTCTCATGATTGCTGCTACTGAGGGGCTTGCTTCTATGCCTACAAATGGTTCAATTAATCCTTGACTATTTTCAGAAAATGATAATTCTAAGGTTGTTAGTAAATCATCGTCTAAATTTTTTCATGTTTCTCCTTACACTCATTTTTCGCTTTTCCCCTCTGACCCATCTCACCTTCTTTCTACCCCTGTGTCTATTTCACCACCAGTTCAAATTATTATTTCGACTTATGGGGACCCAAAAACCCTAGATTATGATAAATCATCTTTTCCCCATACTAGATCAGAAAGATGAGATAATATTCCAGATGAAAATTTATTGGGTAGTGAAGAATGCCAAACTTGTAGTCAAAGTAGTCATGAAGCCAGTGAGGTCATGGAAGTTGAGTCTCTAGAGGTGTATAATTCTCCTAAGAGCACAAATCAGGGATTTTCTCCCAGCTATCTCAGGTTGTAGTGTCATGAAAATTATTTCCTGGAATTGTAGGGGTGCGAGTAACCCTATTTTCAAAGCTACCTTAAAATATATTTTCATGATGCATAAACCTGATATTTTCATATTTCATTCTTCTTGAAACAAAAGTGAATTTAAATTCAATGGGTAATTTTTTTAAATAGCTCGGGTTATACTGCTTCGAGTCACATTGACCCTTGTGATAGAGCTAGTGGTATTTGGATTATTTGGATGCCTGATAAAGTTAATTTAAATATTATATCTACTAAACACCAAACTATTCATGCAATGGTTAGTCGTGTTAATGATGATGATTGGATTCTGTCTGCTGTGTATGCTAACCTTAATCCTAGAATGAGACAAGAACTCTGGAAAGATATGAAAGAGATTTCTAAATAGAATTTTTCCCCGTGGTTGGTGACTAGCGATATAAATGATATTGCCTCCCAAAGCGAGAAAATTAGCCTCTGTACGCCTTCTGATATTTCCCACATCAACTACTTTAACTGTAGCCTGAATGACTGTGGTTTACTTGATTTAGGCTCTAATGGACCTAAAATGACCTGGACAAACACAATTAGGGGTGGAATCAAAATTGGTAAAAGATTAGATCGTGCTCTTGCTAATGATCAATGGAATGGGATCTTTCCAAACTCAAGTGTGGAAACCCTACCTCTATGTACTCTGACAACTCTCCTTTACTCATTTATTGTTGTGGTTCCTCCCCCCCCCTTGGAATAGACCTTTTCGTTTTGAAGCTATGTGGTTAACTCATGATCGTTTCAAAAATCTTATGTTAGACTACTGGGTTGATGATGATTCCAATTTGGATCTGAAACTAAAGAAGTTCACTACCGTTCTCAGGGAATGGAATTCTAACATTTTCGGTAACATTTTTAAAATTGAGAAACGTCTTTTAGACAGACTTAAGGGTGTTCAAAAATCTTAAGACAAATTCTTTACTCATAATCTTAATCACTTGAGATTGATCTTCAAAGAGAATATATAGATATCCTTATGAAAGAAGAATTACACTAGTACCAAAAAATTAGAATACAGTAGCTTAAATTTGGCAATAAAAATAATAATTTTTTTCATTGCATGACCCTTAATAGAAGGAGAAGAAATAAAGTGATCATGCTTAAAAAAGATAATGATTGGATTAACAATAAAGATGAGCTTAAAAGTCATGTTAGAGACTTCTTTCAAAACCTTTTTTTAGAAGATGGGTTTGTTGTTAATAACATTACGTCTATTTTTTCCTGCCCCAAAATTGATAACTCTTATCATGAGGATCTCTATTGTAATCCTTCAAATCCGGAGATTTGGCAAACTTTAAAATGTATGGAAGATTTAAAAGCTCCGGGTCCGGATGGCTATCAATCGATTTTCTTTAAAAGAAACTGGAGTGTTATGGGGCATGATATTTGTAATTTTGTTAGGAGTTGCTTTGTTAATGCTAATATGCCTGTTGATTCTAACAAAACTCTTATTGTTTGTTACTAGACTTAGACCGATTTTGGATAAACTAGTGGGCCCATATCAAAGTAGCTTTGTGCAGGCCGAATGACCACTGATAATGTTATAATCACACAAGAAATTATCCACTCACTTAGAAAGTCTAAAAGTAAAGAGGGAGGCATCATTATTAATATTGACCTTGAAAAGGCGTATGATATAAATAGTTGAGACTTCCTTAAGGATACTCTTATCAACTTTAATTTTCCTAGCATTTGGATCAATTTGATTATGTCTTGCGTGTCGAATGCATTTGGATCAATCTGATTATGTCTTGTGTATTGAATGCCTCTTTTTCTATCCTGTGGAATGGAGAACCTCTTGAGGAATTTAAACCCTCCAGGGGTCTTAGGCAAGTGGATCTTTTATCCCCTTATCTCTTCACTTTTTATATGGAGAGACTTTCACACATGATCATTGATAGTACTAATAGAAGAGTTTGGAAGGGATTGAGGGCTGGGTGAAGTGGCCCTATCATTTCTCACTTATTTTTTGCTGATGATCTTGTTATTTTGGCTAACGCTAATGATGTCCAAATTAATAATATTCTTAATGTGTTGAATATCTTTACTAATATCTCAGGGCAATAAAATAATTTTCTCTAAATTTAAACTTTTTGTTGCCCCCTTGCATTCCCCGTTGGAAAGCAAAAAAGATTAGCAATCATCTTAATATTGGGCTTAGTGAAGATTTTGGTGTTTACCTTGGTTTCTCCTTAGTCCATGGTAGATTGAATAATACTCATGTCCATCATGTGATCCAAAAGATTCAAATGTGACTTTCTAAGTGAAAAACAAATATGTTATCTATGGCTGGTACGACTACTCTCATTAAATCGGTCACGGAATTTTGTGATAGAATTGATAAAGTTAACCGATTTTTTTTTATGGGGTGATAGGGATGACTCGAAAAAATATCACCTTGTTAAATGGGATAAAATATATCTTTCTAAAGATGTGGGCGGGTCGGGTATTAGAAAGCCTTGAATTAATAACAATATTTTTTTAGCTAAACTTGGATGGAAAATTGCTAATGACGAACAAAGCTTGTGGGCTAAGGTTATTCGCAATAAATATTCTATCGATAATAATCCTAACACTTGGAGGAAGATTAATGGTATCATTTCTTCAAAAAATACTTTAACCAAATGAATTAAATGCAAAATTGGGAATGAAACTACGAGTAATCTTTGGACGGATTAGTGGTGTGGTGATAAACCCCTGGGTTGTCAGGAACTTCAAAATTCCTTGGATTTTAAAGTAGTAGATATTGTTGATGATGATGGTTTCTGGTTTCTCAATCCTATTTTACATTTAATTGATTCTTATACTGAGATGAAAATTAGGACCATGCAGTCACCTGTTTTCAATCTTATTGACAAATCCCTTTGGATGCCTGACAATTCTCGTATATTTTCCAGAAAATCGGCTTATAAGTTAGGAATCCCAGAGAGTGAAGTTATTGTGCTTGAAAATAGTTGGAATTGGATTTGGAAACTTAAAATCCTCCAAAATATTAAATTATTTTTTGGGAATTTTTTTCATAAAAGACTTGCTACCAATTCTTTTCGTGCTTCTCGTGGTACGAACATTTCTAGTATTTGCCAAAGATGTAATGGGGAAATAGCAAATATTGAACATGCTATTTACACTTGTCCTAAAGCTAATTTCATTTGGGATCAAGTTAATCGCTCTAGTTTCAGGTACAATAACTCATCTTCTAATATTTGGGTTTGGAAAGTTTGGAAAGATAGAAATAAAGAGGTTTTGGAGGGAGTGAGTAATCCTCTAAATTCAACTTTTGCGAGAATTGCTAACTTACCTCAAAATTTCTCAAAATCTTTCTTGGAACCAAATTTCTTAAATGATTCCAAAAGACTCTCTATTTTTTGGTTTTCTCCAAAAATATGATTTTAAGTTTAACACGGATGGTAGCACTGAAGGTGATCCTAACAAAGATAGTTTTGGCGGCTTGTTGAGAGATAACATGGGTGCGTGGAAGATAGGTTACTATGGTTGTATTGATAGCTGCACAGCGTTGGAAGCGGAACTACGGAGTATTGTCGAATGAATCAAAATTTCAGCGAATGGAGATTATTCTAAAGTGCAAATTCAGACTAATTCAGTTGAAACTGTTTCCTTGATTCATAACACATGCTCGAAAAATCAGAGATTTATTGAGTTGATTGAGGAGTGCATGAGGTTACTTTTTTTATAGGATTATACCCTTCATTTCGCCCCTCTCGAGACCAACCATTGTGTCAACATTCTGGCCAAGAGAGGAGCTTAAGATGATTCCATTCTTAGAATCCTTGATATGCCATATATGGATATTAAAGAGATTCTTTTCAAAAAGATGGATAAGAGAGTTTTCTACATGCACCCGGAAGCCTAGTTGTTGTTATTTTTCGTGTCTTTTTTTTTGTTTGCTGTTTTTGTTTTGTAATTTTCCATTTTACCGAGAAAAAAAAAATCCCTCTTTATTTTAGTAATAATGAAAAATTAAAATATATAAATATCTATTTTTTTTTCTTCTATTTTTTTTTTTGCACCGACACCCCTATTTTAAAAAGTAAAATATATTTTTACTCTTAAATTTTTTGTAATTAGTTTTTACCCCCTCCCACCTGCAAGACCCCCCCTTCTTCTTATTCTTCCTTTTCGGCGTCGAATCTGCGTTGAGTGACTATTAGAGAAAGAGAGAGAAGAATGAAGGAAAAAAAGAAGGGGGTGGGACGGGGCTAGGGTCGCAGGCAGTGGGACGATTAGAAGTATTTTTTTTTTAATAGGGTGTTATTTTTATTTTATTTTTGAAAAATAAAAAGATAAAAAAATTATTATATCTTTCTAAATAAGAGAACGACATTTGTGTCTATTCATACAAATTGAACTGTTGAATGAATGGACTGTTGTTTAGAGGAAAAGTTTGTGATTTTGAACAAAATTGACAAGGAGATAAATGATAAAAACCCTATCTAAATTTTACTTACCTTTAATATTTTTCTTTTAAAAACAGTGCAATGTAATTACAATCCTATTAGTGATGTATTAGTAGGGTTTTTACTTTTTTTCTATATTTTAGGTCTTAATGTTTGATTTTTCTTTGAAAGGAAATTATTTGAAACATACATTATATTTCAATAAATTAAAAAAAAAAACAAAACTAATTTCTACCAAAAATAATTTTTACTCGATTTGTTTTCCCTTTCTATTACGTGGTAATAGTTTTATTATTCAGTTTGCAATCCTAAAGTTTGATAATTATCTCATTTTAGTCTTTTTGATTTAAATTCGAATACATAACATTCTCAATTTTTCTAATCATCCTGATTCAGTCAGAATTATTAAAGAAGTTACATTTTTTTTTTTTTACTGTAAACGGACATGTGTGTGTCTATTCTTGAGTGTATTGTTCTGTTATGTTGGCCTTCGGGATCGGACTAATGATTAATAAGGACAACCATGGGTATTTGTATTTCATAGTCAGATATGGAATTCTTGAATTTATGAAAGTCGAACAACTGTAAAAGCATTTGCCAATAATGTTTTTATTAATCATGAACGAATATTAGGGGACCCAACATCATTGTGGGATTCAAAACGCCCCTTACGCACATGGTGGACTTTGAAAAACCACCGCAAACGGATATCGGAGCCCCCAACATTGATGTGGAATTCAACATGTACAACATGAGACAAAAAGTCTGGCTCTAGTACCATGTTGTAATCCAATAAGTCTAAATCACTCTTAAAATGATGCCTTGAAATAGGAGGATTACCATAGACTATATAACTCAGGATCAACTAATATAAGCGATGTGGAATTCAACATCCCCCTCGCGGGTAAGATGGATTTTGCGAAAGTATTGTGAACGAATATCAGAGGGCATGTTTGATTGACATAATTGTTTATCATTCGAAATAATAACGCGGATATATTATTTTTCGAAATGACATTTCAATTTTATAAAATATTATGAGTATATAAAAATAAATATTTAAATGATAAAGAATTCAGGCTTTAGTTTTTTAGAATCGACTGTGGTTTTTATTTATCTCTTTTAATATAAAATTTGAAAAAATGAAAAAATAATATATAGTTTTCTTTCCAAAAAAAATTAAAAGTAGGGTTTTTATTGTTTAACCATTATTTAAGAGTTTGTTTTTTTTAAAAAAACTTTTAAACATTTGTGTTGTAATTTAGTCATTTTTTTTTTGTATTTAGTCCTTTGGCAATTAACAAAATTAGTGAACAGACGTTTATACCCTTAAATAACTGTAGGAAACCCTAACTTCAACTCTCATATCTATAAACTCTCTCTCATTTCAGTCAACCCCCCCCCCCCCCTCCATTTTTCAACCGCCTTTTTTTTTCTCTCTCTCTCTCTCTCTCGAATCCATCGTCGTTTGTTAGTTGTCTGTTCACCATCGTCGTTCTCCGTCGCCTAACCTTCGGATCCATCGCAAATCTTCGTTTAATTTTCAATTTGGATCCATCGTAGATCTATAGTAAGTTCATCTTCTAGATCTGGAATTTTCCATCGCCATTTGTTCATTGTCCGATTCCTAACTTCTAATTTTCAATTTTTCATCACCGTTTGTTCATGTTTCCAAATTTGTTTCTAGATCTATTGTACTGTTCAGGTTCATACAATGGCCTTAGTTTCGCTTTAGCTTACGAAAGAGAGATTGTTGCAATGACGGCGGATGCGGTGGTTACAAGTGTAACGAAGACATTTTCTGGGGTTTTGGAGAGTAAATCGGAGATGTTAGTGGAATTAAATTTCAGAATACCATTTAGGGGTAATTTCAAAACCATCCCTAAAATTGATCTTTAGTTTTCAGTATAAACGTAAATATTCATACCGATTTTGTTTTTGTTAATCTTAGGATTTATAAGGATTTGTAAACCTAACAAAACAACATAATTATTTCCATAAAAATTGTGAAAAATCACAGTATTATAATCAGTTTATTAACACATATTAAATGTTTAAAAATAATAAAATAAAAATGTAAATATTCACGTCATTGTTATATTTTACAAAATAATATTTTACGTAAATTATGATAAATAATCGTCAAAGAACGTGAGACTATTTTTCAAAAAAAAATTCTCATTTCTATATCTAAGAAAAAAAATTCCCCCCTTGAAAAATGGGGATTTATGTAGAAGCTCCCAATCCTTACCCCCTCTGCAAGTCACACCACTTTCACAACGACATCGTGTCCTCCCTTTCTTCGACCTTCATCTCTTCTCTCCGTCTGCAGATTTTCTCCATCCCGACTGAAGCGCAGGCTCTCCTTTCTCTCTCTCTCTCCTCTGTGGAAAAGGTAATTTAAGCTCCTTGTTCTTCCTTTTTCCATTGATTTTACTCTTTCTATTGATTATTCCGTTTCAATTTCTTTTGCCCCTAAGAAATCGTAAGATGCTGTCGAGTTCAAATTCAACTAGCTTTTAATTTTATCCGTTTTGCTATTTCATTATATGAATTTAACGAAGAATCAAACGCGATTAGAGTAGCGGTTTTACTGTATCGGCTTCGATTTTTGTTTCCTCAATTAATTCGGTTAATTTTTCGTTGAATTTCATTGAATATCACAAATTCGATTCCATAGCCGTTTTGTTATTCAAATCAATAGATCTAGATCTCAGGAAGGGAATATGCGTAGGGTTGCTCTTAACTTCAATTTTAATTGCATGAACTCCAAATCAATTACATATCATTCCTGTGTGTGTGTGTGTGTGTGTGTGTGTGTGTATACACACACATATGTCTGTGTGTATATATGTGTCTGTGTGAATATATGTTGGCCATAGAAATTTATATAAGAATGGGGGTCAAGTTGTGCTGAGGCTATGGGGAACTCCAATACCCTTTTTCCCCATTATTTGGTCATTCAATGGTAGGGGTGAGGACGGGTCGGGATCCACGGGTTTGGGGTTAAACCGCAAACCGAACCGAAGCCTTCGGATTGGGAATTTTGGAACCGAACTCAACCAAACAAGTCTTCGGACGGTTTGGTTTTGGATGCATGAATTCGTTAGTTATCATCGGTCAGAGTTGGGTGATATGGGGGTTGCAGCAATGGCGATTAGACTTACTAGTGAATTTGAGAGAATGTGGAAAAACCCTAATACATACATATACAAGCCTACAAACGACAACATCTAATATCTTTGGACAATTCGGGTATACCTGTTTGCAGAGCATATGAAACCGAGCCCCAACCAAAAGTGATCGGGTTTATATGTCATCCACCCATCAACCGAACCGTATGCATGTGAGATTCGTCCAATTTCGTTCCACAGGCTTCGGTTTGGTCAGGTCTTTGTGGGTTGGACAAGTTTTTCTACTTTGATAGTCCAATTGTCCACAAATCGGTCAAGCACACCTCTATTCCAACACACACTACATTCACATTAACCCAACGCGCTTGCACACACACAACATGCAGTAGCTAGAAATGTATGATAACATGCATAGGAACATACTGGAGGCTTTCCCATCCCGTCTAAGTTGCGCTTACACCTTGCCTTGTTGTGGCTTTCCCATCACGTGTAAATTGCACTTACACCTTGCCTTCTTGTGCTAGTACCCCTTAACAATCCGAGGTTCTATGACACGTTGAAGGTCTTCCAGGGGAGGGATCCTCTAATATTACTCTTAGCAAAATAAATTAAGCAACAATAGTAGCTACGGGTTTGTTCTAAGAGGAGAATCTTTTATCTTGGTGAATCTGAAAAATGATTAAGGGTTTGTTTGGTTTACAATCTCATAACACAATAATATGATAATTTATTTATTTTTTTGGAAATTTTATTAACTTTTGTAGGAATGTCGAGTGAAAAGAGCGTACAGGAAAACCCTGCTATATCGTCATGTCGGAAAAAGAAATCAGAAAGCGCGACCTTCTTGGAGGATGTAAAGGATCACATTGACGAGTTCATTCATGCTTCCATGGATGAACACAAAACTTGCTTCCAAAAGACCATCAAAAAGGTTACCTCCATTTATTCACATTAGTTCCTATATATATATATTCAACTAAGCATCTCAGCGGCAGGATTGATTACCCATATCGAATCAAAGTTCACGCTGCCCGCTCTGAACAAAAAGGCACATATATCAGTGTTGTAAAAAGCGTAGGCGTGAGGCAGGGCGTAAGTCCCCTAAAATATGAATTTTAATATTTTATAAATATATAAGAATTAAAATATGCCTACAAATGATGGAAGAAGAATAGTAGAAAAATTTATAGGACGACAGGGAAAAAAAAGACAATGGACGACATATATAAAAAAAATTATGATAATTGATAAGTTACTAACAAAGTAAAAAATGAAAAATTCTATATGATTGCGGATAGTAAATAAGCAAAGATGCGAGTTCTATCCTCGCTAGAAATATCTATTAAATCACCCAATGAGATATGAGATAATAAGGGAAGATGAAGACTTTTAACTGTATATTTAGGGTTATTTTGAATTGTAACTTGAATTATGTTAAAGAGTTTAAACAGGAGACACCCCTTGTCATTTCGACAAATACCAAGGACATCTCCTGTCATTTTTATAACACTTGAAACATCCTTTATCTTTTCAGTTTGGTTCCATGATATTTTTTTAACAAAAATATACTCGCAACATAAATTTTTTTGTTTATTTATTTCATTTATCTATTTTTAACTCTCTCTTGTTTTCTAATTTTTTTTACTTTTTTATTCTATATTTTTTTTATTTCTTTTTATTTTTTTTTATTGGTATGGTATTTGTAGAAAAATAAAAAATTAAAAGTAAAAATCTAAAAATAATAAAAAAAATCAAGAAATGGGATTTGAAGAATAAAATATGAATTAAAAAATAAATACAAAAACAAAAAAAGAACAAAATCAAAAAATAAATATAAAACAGGAGAGAAAGATAGAGTAAAAAATAGAAAATAAAAATAAAAACAAAAGTTAGAAAAAAAAAAAGTAATAAAAAAAATATCTTGCAAGTATATTTTTGTAAATAAAATGTGATAAGCAGTGTCTTAGTCTTGGTATTTGTCGAAATTTTAGGATGTTTCGGGCATAAACTTTTATGTTAAATGTTAACCTTAATTCAAACCTTAAAATAACATAATTTTAAGTAACATTTAATTAATTGAAAAATAGAAATAAAAAAAAAAAAAACACATTGGGCTTAGCCTCAAGCCTAGGGTTTGCCCAATTTTTACGCTCACGACCGTACGCCCCAGGAACATTTTGCCCCACCCACAGCCCAGGAGCATTTCGCCCCACCCGTAGGCGAGGGCATTTCTACTACGTCTTGTTTCTAAGCTCTCCAAAAAACGTTTTTTTTACAGCACTGATATACATGTGTGTGTGTGTGTGTGTATATATATGTCAAATTTGAATGATTTATACATATATGTATCTTGGATTTGCAGATGTTTGGAATGTCGAAAATTGTAGCAGAAAGGAGTTCCTCCGAGGGTAAAGAAGTAGAAAGTTCTCTTCCTCTTCAGACAACTGTGTCGGACTAGTAGGTAGGTGTTTGTTGATGCCATGAATACAACCCACATGAGTTTGTTTGTTTATGGGTTCAGTTTGCTTATTTCATACTCAAATTTAGTTACTTTAAAATTATTCTAAATCGAAACTTGCATCCCAACTTTAAGTCAAATCATTTTTATTAAAGGGTTAACTGCTTTTTTACAAGGAACAAACTCACATTATATTCTCTTTATTTTTTATTATTTAAATTTAATATTTAACGATGTTAAACCAATAAAAAATAAATCCTTTTAACTGTCTTGCACTTTTTTTTTCCCTACATTGCATGTTTGTTCTCTCAAGTTGCACATTTGTTTCAATCCCGCAAAATTAAAAAAATTATTAATTATTTTGGACGAAAAATAAGTTGTTGTCAAGATATTTTCTTTATTTTATTACTCTATAAAATGTAAGATGTATTTTTCTTAATGAGGATAATGAGGACTATCAATCCCTCGCCTCCGTTGTCTCATGCGGTATTGTCAAGCTCGAGAAATCCCAAAGTGTGCTCTCCGCTATATGTTTATCTCTAAATTTATAAGTTCATGGGTGCGAGTTTGTTTCAATTTTTATGATAGAATTATTTTGTTTTTTAATTTCAGAGGCATGAGAATCTGAAATGATCTTCTAATTCCAGATTTTGTCTTCTTTTTCGGAGTCGTTTCCCTTAATCCAAATCACGATTCCCCGACCTTAATCCCTACCAAAGAACTCTTCGTCCATCAATCCCAAGTTCCTAACCCTCTATGGGGTAGCTCGTCGGTGGCGGTAGCAATGGCTTGACGTTGTGGTTGTCGATGGAACCTAGGGCTTTTAAAGGTTTAGGTTGGGCTCTACCTAATAAAAAAATTACAAGAACTGGCAAGGCCAGGGCTTGAGCCCAGCCATCAAGCTCTATTCCCCTATCTTAGCCTGACCTTAGGGGCGAACGACCTTGTATTTTTATTTTTTTAAAACTAATTATAAATGTTTTTAAATAAAATATATTATATACAACAATGCAAAGGGGAAGGGTCTGAAGGGTGGACTTAGGGCTTGTTTGATAATAATTTAATTTTTAAGTACTGAAAATTTAAATACTGAAAATTAAGTGCTGAAATTTTAAGTCTTGAAAATTTAAGAAGGTTGTTTGATAAAATTGTACTAAAAATAAAGTGTTGATTTTTTTTATTTGTTTAATAAGTATAAAATTTGTATGTCAAAAATTATTTAATTTACATAACTACTTTTGAATTAAGATAATGCGAAAAAAAATAAAAAATTGAAAACAAAGTAATAAAAATCAGGGTGTCATTTAAAAAAAAATTATATTAAAATTAAAAGTAGAAATTATATTTAAATTATAACAATAATTTAAATATAAAATAAAATTAAAACTATAAAATAATTCAAAATTAATTCAATTCTCATTAATCATAATTTTAATTAAACCATCGTAGGGTATCAAGGGTAAAATGGTTTAAATATATTTTTTTTTTAAGTGAAAAATAATTGAGTGCATTAAAATAAAATAAATGAAGGGATCTTTACTTAATTTTTTATTTATATTTTGATTTAATTTTTAAGTTAACTTAATTAATTAAGTGATGCTAATTATATTTATCAAATTTAATTAATTAAATATTTAATATAATTAATTTTAAATACTTAATTTTTTTTATTAAACATGTCTTTATTCTTGCCCTAAGAATGGTTAGGCTCTAGTCCTGCCCTAAGAATGATCAGAACTAAATTTAGAGCCCCTAGCACGATTTGCGGGCCTAAATTTTAAATACAAGTCCTATAAAAAGGCAACAGGTCGGGCAGTCTGGATGGGCCTCTAGGCCCATGAAGACTCCTAGTGGAACCACTGAACCACATAAAAAGGGGGGGAAAAAAGAAATTTATAACTGGCTATTAAAAATGGATTAAAAGACAAAAGTACTCCCTCAACTAACGGACATTCCGTCCAATCTTGGACAAGACTTAGCTAGGGTATTACAAAAAAATACTAGGTTCTAACCCAGTCTGACCCTATGATTGGACCTTATTTTCATGCTCAAACTTGACCTTACTAAAGAAAAATCAAATCCAAGTTCGGCCCTATATATATCTATTTTATAATTTAAAAAATAAATACTAAAACATAAAATCAAATTAGACCAAATCAATATTCTCATCCACATTCACATGAAATTACACCAACCCAACGTTGTCAAACCCACTAGAGTTAGTTTTGCTTGATGTCCATATATATATATATAAATTAATAGTCCTTGGGCCGGGTCTAAAAAAATTTGATCTTGTCCAAGTCTAACCCTAAATTTTATTGGGCTTAAAAATCAAAACTCAAGTTCTGTCCATAGGCTTAAAACTAAAGCTCAAGTCCTAAAAAAATAAGGTCAAACTTAACGGGCTCCTATGCCCATGACCACCCCTAATCAACACCAAATAAAATGAAAGATTTCATAAGTTTATGACTAGTTTTGGGTACAAAACCTTGTAAATCAATTGAATCGGAAAAAAAAAATAATTCCAAAATGAATCCAAAGGGACAAATAAGGATTAACCATTGCAAATCCCTACTACGCACTAGCAGTAGCCAAAGATGATGAACAATAACAAAGTGTGATCAAGGACTCTTACGAGTTCTCTTTCAATCAAACTTAAGCAAAATACAATAATATGGCGATGAAATTACTTTTACTCGAATCAGTGAAATGTATATGAAATTTGAATCTCGATTCTCAAAAACCAAGTTTTGTGCGACGCCAGTGCCTGCGCTTCGCATTATACCTGGAACAAAATGTTTATACAAATTGTTGTCAAAATTCTTAATGATCTAAATATGCCCATACATATAAAAACAACAATTAGATCAATACGGGATTAAAAGACGGATCGGATGCGTACCTCCAGCCATAGCCGTTCTCACTCGCTCAAGATTATGTGAAGTGTTAGTTTCGGGTTAAGGCTCTTCTAAACCTTACCCAATCTCTATTTGATGGTGTATTTTGTTTCTAAAACGAAATTGCAAGCTTAGAGAACCAAAACTGATCGCACAACCCCTTTTATAGATTTTGCCTATCACAGAATCATTCTTGGACTTGCAAAGTTACTGATCGCACAACCACCTTCTTGCACATGGCCATGCATGGTCACCCTATCTCTAGCCATGCATAGTCACTCTCTGACGTTCATGCATGATGAACTCATGTTCTATGGAATGCATGGGGTGATGGCCACGTTTTTTGTAACCCGTGTTCTAGAACTTGGATTCATGCCACAAGCTAAAGAGAAGTGTGTATGTGCAAGGACACGGGGGTTCATGGTGATTGAAAATTGAAGGAGGTTAATCCACCTTCCTATAATGATGAAGGAAAGTGGACCACTTTCTTAAGGATTTTTAGAGAAAAATCCAACAATTGTTTGTTATAAAAATCTAAATATATTCATGTTTGCGCAAACACAAACACAAACATGTTTATATGAGCTCGTATAAAACAAATCAAACTCAGAGATCTGAGTTCCATTCAATCGCGATGCGCGGGATTCAGTTCAATTACGATTGGATTTGATAAGCTCATAACACTGGATTTTAAGTAGAGTCCGAGTACGAGATCGATTAATTTTAGCGAAAACAAACTGAAATATAGCGAATCTCGATCTAATTTTGTTCGTTTAGAGGACTATATAGAGGTAGAGAAAGAGATACCTGATGGTGTTGTCAGTCCTCATGCGGATCCAATGAGGAATAGGCCGATTCTGCCTCATCTTCTTCGCCAGCTTCTTCTTGATCATGAACGTCTTGTGCGACGGCTGCGTACGTATGAATTCCACCGATAACACAATCAATCACAATTCCACATACAAAAATCAAATTCTAAACCAGAGAGAGAGAGAGAGAAGGCGGAGGTATGAATTTATTCCACCAATAACACAATCAATCACAATTCCACATACAAAAATCAAATTCTAAACCAGAGAGAGAGAGAGAAGCGGACGTATGAATTTATTCCACCGATAACACATTCAATCACAATTCCACATACAAAAATCAAATTCTAAACCAGAGAGAGTGAGAGAGACTGAGTAAGTATGAATTCCACCGATAACACAATCAATCACAATTCCACATACAAAAATCAAATTCCAAACCAGAGAGAGAGAGAGACGGCGGACGTATGAATTTATTCCACCGATAACACAATCAATCACAATTCCAAATACAAAAATCAAATTATAAACCAGAGAGAGAGAGAGAGAGAATCACCATTTTCGCTGCGGATGGAGATCTGCCGCGAAACGATTTTGTTTCAGAAAACCCTATTTGGAGGAAAGAAAGAGAAAGCGGTTAGAGATTTCCCCGTTTATATAGTAGGAATGGTTGGCGGTGGGTTTTAAAAATGGGCCCATTAAAGGCCCATTTAATTAAGCCCAATTTGATCCTATGAAAAAGCCCAAATAAAAGGCCCAAAAATTGAGAATAAAAATACAATCCTCCCTTTTGGGCTATTTAATTGGACTCATATATCTAAGGCTTCTAACTCGCAAGCTCCGCTGGTGAGTGTTTATGTTATATTCTTTATACAGCCAGTTTCAAGTCCGGATAAAGGAAGAGGGTTGCGTTAGGTAGCTGACAACCAACGTAAAATTTTGTCAGAACTCTTATGATATGAATTCGAATTCATGTAGCCGACCCTATTCAAGTGAGATAAAGACTTAGTTGTTGTTATATCTAATGGTTCTATAATTGTTAAAAATGGGCCACACAAAACAAAAGAAAAAAAAAAAAAACTAATAGTTCCAAATAGCGAATCTAATTTATAATTAGGGAGAATGGGTGGGAGGTCTTCTATTTAAGTTTTAATTGGTCAAAAGTCCCACATGCGGTAAAAACTTTTGATTTAGTCCCATCTATTTTAAAAAGGAGGAAGTCTTGCTCACATGATAACCACGCGTCAATTACATGTAATTACTTTGTGTGTAATATTACTATATTAGTTACAGGTAACTAATTTTTTTTATTTTTTATTTTTTCAGTTACATATTCTAATAGTATGTAACTTTTTAGTCACATGTTATGATATGTAACTAAAAAGTTTGATATTTTTTAGTTACATGTTTCAATAATATGTAACTTTTTAGTTACATGTCTCTGATATGTAACTAAAAAGTTTGATATTTTTTCAATTACGTCACAAAATATTATACATATATATGTAATTGTAACATGTAACTAATACTATATAAGTAGATGTAACTAAAAATAACTAAATATGTGTGAAAAGTGACAATTATGAAATTGTAACTAACATTAGTTACATGTAACAGAATTCACTATAAAAACTGAATGTACTCTCTAAAAGATTCCCTACAATCTCTACAATTCTTGCAATGCGGGATTAAAACACAAGTGAAATCTAACTTAAAGGACTAGATCAAAACTTAATAACACAAAATGACTTTTCACCAATTAGACTTAAAAAAAAAAAGATTTTTTATCTATTTTCCCTTTTTTATTATATAGTCCCCCATAGAGAGACCATTAAGAAAAAAGACCTTTTCATGTGTTTGGTTAGGATTCAGACCAAACAGTACAATCAATTAAGTTTTTAATCCTTAGATTAGACAAAATAGAACGTAAAAAGACACATATGCCCCTCTCTCTCATTACGTTAACAATTTTATGTTGATGTACTCTATGATCCTCCTTCACATTTTATTATCTAACATATTATCAGTAAGGTCACTCTCTCTCTCTCTAAAATCGGACCACTGTTCTCTTTCTCTCTCTCTCTCTAAAATCGGACCACTGTTCTCTCTCTCTCTCTCTCTGAAATCGGTGGAGGTGAACGGCCGGAATGGAGCTCCGAAGGTCCGGAGATCGGCGTAAGAACTGCAGTCAGAACCCTGGTCGGGGAAGGAGGAAGGCTTGAACCAGTGGGTGGGCGTCGACGGGATCTCCGAACTCCGAAGAGGTCGGTGGTCGATTGCGGCAGCGTCGGTTCTCCACCGAACGCTGTCGTCACCGGCGGTGGCGTTCGCGTGGCGTTCTCCGATGGTGGTGGGTGGGTTTCCAGATTTGAAAAATTAGATCTAGAGTTTCCAGATCTGGTTTTTCAGATCTGGAAACCCAGATTTGGTTTTTCGTCGGGGGGTTTGTCGGGGCTGTGTGTGTGGTGGCGAACGGCGGCGATGGCTTTCCAGATCTGAAATTTTGGATGGTGGTTTTCCAGAGCTTCGACGGCGGCGATGGTGAGGGAAAACGCGAAGCACGGCGGGGAATCCGGACCTCCTCCACTTTCTCTGTGTATATATATATATATTTCTCTCGGATCCGGACCTCCCTCCACTTTTCTCTGTGTATATATATATATATATATATATATATATATATATATATATATATATATATTTCTCTCCATATATATACATATGTTTATTTCTGATTTTTGGTAGTGATGAATGTTGTTGATTTTTGGTAGTGATGAATGTTGTTCGTTTTGGTGGTGTTCTTCGGCGGTGTTGATGTTTGATTCGGCGGGTGTTGTTGGCGGTGTTGATGTTCGTTTCGGACAACCATCAGCCACCACTAGCCAGATCCGACAACCACCGCCGACCACCAGTCAGATCCGGACCTCCCTCCACTTTCTCTATCTAGTTCTTGAGTAACGTTAACGTAAGGCACAAAAACAGACAGATTTGTGAGATGATGGCGTTAACGCAATCATAAACCAGCACATGTAATTTAGTTACATTAACGTTAACGCAATCACAACCCAGCATATGTAATTTAGTTACATTAACGTTAACGCAATTACACCCTCAACCCAATAATTGCGTTAACGTTAACGCAATTACAACCCACACATGTAATTTAATTACATTAACGTTAATACAATTACAATCCCAAATTCAATAACTAATTGTGTTAACGTTAACACAATTACAAACCAATATATGTAATTTACTTGCGTTAATGTTAGCGTAATTACACTCCAGCCCAATAATAATTTGCATTAACGTTAACGTATGTATAATCTAAACTATTAAAATTACTTGCATTAACGTTAATGCAATTACAATTTCAACCCCCAATAATTAATTGTGTTAACGTTACCACAATTATAAACCAGCACATATAATTTTATTACGTTAATGTTAACGCAATTACACCCCAACCCAATAATTAATTGCGTTAACGTTAACGTGTTTACAATTCAGTCCATTTAATTTATTTGCGTTAATGTTAACACAATTATAACTTAACCACATAACTAATTACGTTAACGTTAACGTATTTATAATTCAGTACATTTAATTTATTTGCGTTAACGTTAATGTACACAAGACGAAACATGCACTATTTGTAATAAATGCATAATTACTCTATATGCAATGAGTATTACTTGTGTGTATACATTAACGTTAGTGTTGTGACTGATTTTTATTTCACACATTTTATGGACAACATTAAATGCATTAACGTTTAACATAAAGAGAGACAACAAAATGTGAATTAACGTTAACGCAAACTCACTAAAATGCGTTAACGTTAATGCACACAAAATAAATAATGAAAGAGACGATAATATGAAACACAAAAAAAATGCATTAACGTTAACGTATTGCACAAAACAGACAGATGGAGGAGATGATGCATTGACAAAAAAAAAAAAATGGATTTAACAACGTTAACGTCAATCCCAATATAATATTGTAATAAAGGTAAGTGGCATTTATTTGAACAAGTTACGTTAACGTTAACACATTTTGTTGTCTAAATTTGTCTTGTTACATAATGACAAAATGGCAGACTTGTAAATAAATGTTAACAGGGAGGGTCAAAATGAAGGACTTTTTTCTAAAAATTTGGTAGGGTCTGAAAACTTAATTTTTCATGTCAGAAGGTCTTTTTTCTCTATTGGGCCTCTATAGAGGACTAAAAAATTAATTACCCTATAATTATTCCATTTTAATTTTAAATTGAGTATAATTTCTTTACTTCTTTTTTGACTTGTGTTTTAGTTTTATAGTCAATACTCCCTTATATCTTAAATTAATTGTTTCCAATTAAGGATTGCCGCTGATGCTTTCAATCAAATGTTTTTATGATCAAGCTTGTCGTCGGACCTCGGGCTTCCGGTCGTCAAAGTTCCGCCACCGGCCACCGAATATTTTTTAATTACATGTAATTATTTTTTCTTGTGTATTTTTTAGTTATCTGTAATTTTATTTTAATGTTTTTGTTAGTTACATTTATAAGTGTATCTTTAGTGACATTCTAGTATATTTTTCAGTTACATTCACGAAATTTTTCGCAACCGGCAATCCAAAAATTAGCTAAATGTTTAAAAATTTAGAACGAAAATGTATATTAAAAAATATTACTAAAAAGTAATCGAATGTAATTAAAAATAATTCTAACAATCGGTAACCAAAGTTTTGAAGACCTATGGTGGTCGAATTCAACGACGAGAGTCTGGCGGTGGCAGCTAGACAGTTGGTGATGAAACCCTAATTGAAATATTAATGTTTTCATAAACTCAAATAAATAGGATTAAAAATGAAATAATAATAATTTAATTTGGAATTTTTTATTGATTGGACAAATTATATATTTTTTATCCTCCTATTTGCTATTTGTTTTTTATGTGGCCCTGGAATTTTATTTTTTTTCAACATGATCATTTATTTTGTTGCCGATTTTTTATGTAATCCTTTTATCAAATAGTAGTGTTAATTTGGACGGATTTTAGCACGTGAGATGCATGTGCTATATTATATGGGTAAAAATGTAAAAAAAAAAAATTATTATGGGGTCTTCAAAAGTATTTTGAGGATAAAAATGGCAATGGAAGACCAAGTTGATTTACTTTAGGAGGAGGAGGGTTATGTTAATGAAGCAATTCCATGTGTTCTTTTATGGCCGTTGAGCGCGGAGGAAAAAAGACGGTGAATCTTCTCTTCCATCACTGACTCCATAGTCGTCATTGTTGAACCTCCGAGCTCCTCCGTTTCTTTCGCCATTAAAGAATCTCGAGTCGAAAATAGAGAAATTTTTTCAATCACTATTAGAGAGCTACGTAAAAAATACGTTGCAAATAGGAACACCGCCAAAAATGCAATATGCCCTTATTAAATTTGATGTTATTAAGTGGATTTTCAACCATTTGAAGGATTTTGCGCGTTGTCTCCCTTGTAATTATCTAGAAATGTCAAAATCATCCCCTTAATTATGTTATTTTTTTCAATAATTAATTTTTATTATATATATTTTGGATGCGTTGGATATGACTGTCCTGGTTTTGATTGGTTGCTAAATATGGGAAAGGGAGTCAAACTGCCAAACTGCTTACTGCTAGGCTAGCCAGTTATTAGGAGGGCCCCATGAAGGAATTCTTAACACATCTTTTTTTTTTTTGAAAAATAATAGTTTGTATGAGTTAACTTTCATGTAGTTTTTATTACTGATATGGGAAAAAATCTCGCCTACGATTAATAAAGGCTAGAAAATCCGACCCAGAAGAAATAATCCGATAATTATTTCAGGTTGAACACACTAGAACACTAGGTATGAGATTAGTTTATAATGAGCGGCCTAACACATGAATAGAAGAAGACCCGATAAAGAGGCCCACTAGAGAATAAATAAAATCAACAGTGGAAGGCCAATTAAAGGTAAAGCACAAGAACCCCACGACCCCTGTGCATGAGGAATATCGCAACTGATCAACTGTACATAAACGAGATCACCACCAAATCCCATGCAAATAAGAGAGGATTGGAGAGAGGGCGACCTCACCAACAAAACAGCACAAATTGAGAAGTATATATAAAAGGAAAGTATCAACATTATTTTAACTCTCAAGTACTTGATCTACCACTAAAAAACAGACTAACTTATTTTTATGCCAGAGGTTTTTTTACCGACAACACACTGGTGTCCCTTTGAGCTAATCGGTTTAGCACGTGCTAGAGATTTTAGGCAACATCAATTAATATTTATAATATTTTTAAGTTTATAAATTGAAAAAAATAATGATTCTTTTAGACATGGGGAATCCCTCATACTTTTCTGTTTTTGGGTATAGAAGAGGAAGATAACTTACGGAAACCTATCAAAGACCTCCGGCTTCATCTCTGAAAATAAAATTTCAGTCATAATG
Source organism: Eucommia ulmoides (assembly GCA_016647705.1). NCBI lineage: Eukaryota > Viridiplantae > Streptophyta > Magnoliopsida > Garryales > Eucommiaceae > Eucommia > Eucommia ulmoides. The sequence goes on along the minus strand of CM028330.1, from coordinate 3,436,763 downwards.
TCAGGAGGGTTACATATGAATTTAAAATTCTCCTTAGACTCGTATCTTTTGTAAGCAAGGAAATCAGTACACTTGTTACTCTCTTGATTCACAAATTGGATCTGAAAATTGTGCTCCGATATCATCCGTTTGCAATTGTCAATCCATGTTTTGAATTTGTGGTTTTCTAGGCAGCTTTGCTAGATCAGATTAACAACCTCCATGGCGCTAGTTTCAATGATGATCCTTGGGTATGCTTAATTAATTAATCACCACCAAGAGACCTTTTATGCACTCTTCTGATTTCCGTCTCCAGACAACAACTGTTTGGAATGTAACCCCGCTAACTAAATTGCCAAACTCCAAGGTGGTCTCGCAACAGTCCTCCAAATCCTCCAGCTCCTGAATTGTTGTACAACTGTCTGTGTCTAGTTTGAAAAAACATGCACAAGGAATTGTCCTGTCAATCTAATAAATATCAAAAGAGGATTGAAAAAATAATGATTCTTTTAAACACAGGGAATCCCTCGTACCTTTTCTTTTTTTTTGGATATAGAAAAAGAAGATAACTTATGAAAACTTATCAAAGACCTCCGGTTTCATCTCCGAAAATAGAATTTCAGTCATAATCTCAGGGGGGTTACATTTGAATTTAAGATCCTCCTTAGACTCGAATATTTTGTAAGCAAGGAAATCAGTACACTTGTTACTCTTTCGATTCACAAATTGGATCTGAAAGTTGTGCTCCGACATCATCCCTTTGCAATTGTCGATCTATATTTTGAATTTGTGGTTTTCTAGGCAGCTTTGCTAGATCACATTAACAACCTCCATGGCGCCAGTTTCAATGATGATCCTGGGGTATGCTTCATTAATTAATCACCACTGAGAGACCTTTTATGCACTCATCTGATTTTCGCCTCCAGACTGCAACTGTTTGGAATGTAACCCCGCTAACTAAATTGCCAAACTCCAAGGTGGTCTCGCAACAGTCCTCCCAATCCTCCAGCTCCTAGATTGTTGTACAACTGTCCGTGTTTAATTTGAAAAAACATGCACAAGGAATTGTCCAGTTAGTCTAATAAATATCAAAAAGGGATTTAAAAAATAATGATTCTTTTAAACATAGGGAATTCCTCATACTTTTCTTTTTTTGGGTACAGGATAGGAAGATAACTTACAAAAACCTATCAAAGACCTCCGGCTTCATCTTCAAAAACAGAATTTCAGTCATAATGTCAGGGGGGTTACATATAAATTTAAAATCCTCCTTAGACTCGTATCTTTTGTAAGCAAGGAAATCGGTACACTTGTTACTCTCCTGATTCACAAATTGGATCTGAAAGTTGTGCTCCGACATCATCCGTTTGCAATTGTCGATCTATATTTTGAATTTGTGGTTTTCTAGGCAGCTTTGCTAGATTAGATTAACAACCTCCATGGCGCCAGTTTCAATGATGATCCTTGGGTATGCTTCATTAATTAATCACCACCAAGAGACCTTTTATGCACTCTTCTGATTTTCGCCTCCAGACAGCAACTGTTTGGAATATAACCCCGCTAACTAAACTGCCAAACTCGAAGGCGGTCTCGCAACAGTCCTCCAAACCCTCCAGCTCCTGAATTGTTGTACAACTGTCCATGTCTAGTTTGAAAAAACATGCACAAGGAATTGTCCAGTCAGTCTAATAAATATCAAAAGAGGATTGAAAAAATAATAATTCTTTTAAACACAGGGAATCCCTCATACTTTTCTTTTTTTGGGTACAGAAGAGGAAGATAACTTACGGAAACCTATCAAATACCTTCGGTTTCATCTCCGAAAATAGAATTTCAGTCATAATGTCAAGGGGGTTACATATGAATTTAAAATCCTCCTTAGACTCATATCTTTTGTAAGCAAGGAAATCAGTACACTTGTTACTCTTCCGATTCACAAATTGGATCTGAAAGTTGTGCTCCGACATCATCCGTTTGCAATTGTCGATCTATATTTTGAATTTGTGGTTTTCTAGGCAGCTTTGCTAGATCAGATTAACAACCTCCATGGCACCAGTTTCAATGATGATCCTTGGGTATGCTTCATTAATTAATCACCACCGAGAGACCTTTTATGCGCTCCTTTGATTTTCACCTCCAGACTACAACTGTTTGGAATGTAACCCCGCTAACTAAACTGCCAAACTCCAAGGTGGTCTCGCAACAGTCCTCAAAATCCTCCAGCTCCTGGATTGCTGTACAACTGTCCCTGTTTAGTTTGAAAAAAAATGCACAAGGAATTGTCTAGTTAGTCTAATAAATATCAAAAGGGGATTGAGAGGTAATTTCGGGACATAAAGATCATAAGCACTATAGTAAATGTATCTTGTTTAACATTTTCAATACCTTCCTTGTTTTTGTCCTTCGAAATTTGTCAAATAATCGCAATAAATAAATAGAAATAAGAAGGATTAGTAAACTCCCCTGTAAATTGGTCATCAGCCAGCTAAGAAAATATGAATCTCGAAACTATGAAATCCCTAGTTCCTAATTGATCATCATTGTACAATAGTTATTCAATTTGATTTTCAATCATATAATTGACTATTGTGACTAAATTTAAATTTTAAATTTGGATAATAATTAAAAAACTTGCCTATTTTAACCTATAACTAGGGTATAATATTGATTTATTTATTTAAAAAAAGAAAAAGAAAAAGATTAATGGTAATAGAAAGTAACATGGTCATATGGGGGTGTGTGATGTGTATCATTTTCATGATTTGAACATAATTAAATAAATAAAACAAATCCCATGAAGAACGGGAGAATTTTTAGTCAAAATTTTGTATCACATCATCCAATTCACCTCCTACTCATTTTTCTTACTTCCCAAACGAAACCGCGTTAATCTTAATTTTGAAATCCTCTAATCCTAAAAAGACACGTGTAATTAAGAATATATATATGTGTGTATTTTATTTTAAGAAACACAAAAATTATTTATGCTATACATATATATATATGTTGTGTGTGTATTTTATTTTAAGAAACACAAAAATTATCTATTCTATAAATCACAACATATTTTACACTTGATATATGTGTGTGCGCGCGCGCGCGCGCGTTAAGAAGCACAAAATTATGTATGATATAAATCGCAACATATTTTACACTTGATATATATATATATATGTGTGTGTGTGTGTGTGTGTGTTTTATTTTAAGAAACACAAAAATTATCTATACTATAAATCACAACATATTTTACACTTTGAGTCGTTTTGAATTCTTGGATTAGATATTTAAGGGTCAAAATTAAAATATTTCAACAGACGTTTTCAACTTTTGAATTAAATCCAACGGTTGAGATCAAATAAAATTTTATTATAATTTTATAGAAAAAATCGGTGAAAAGTCCATTTTTTTTAAGTCTAATTGGTGAAAAGTTCTTTTGTGTTATTAGGTTTTGATTTAGTCCTTTAAATTAAATTTCACTTGTATTTTAGTCTCGCATTGCAGGAATTGTAGGGATGTTGCAGAGATTGTAGGGAGTCTTTTAGTGAGTACATTCGATTTTTATAGTGAATTCTGTTACATGTAACTAATGTTAGTTATAATTTCATAATTGTTACTTTTTACACATATTTGAGTATTTTTAGTTAAATGTGCTTATATAATATTAGTTACATGTTACGATTACACACACACATATATATATATATATATAATATTTTGTGACTTTACTGAAAAAATATCAAACTTTTTAGTTACATATCAGAGACATGTAACTAAAAAGTTACATATTATTAAAACATGTAACTGAAAAATATCAAATTTTTTAATTACATATCAGAGACATGTAACTAAAAAGTTATATATTATTAGAATATGTAACTGAAAAAATAAAAAAATAAAAAATAATTACCTGTAACTAATACAGTAATATTATACAGAAAATAGTTACATGTAACTAACGCGTGCCTATCACGTGAGTAAGGTTTCCACCTTATTAAAAGAGATGAGACTAAATCAAAAGTTTTTATCGCATGTAGGACTTTTGACCAATTAGAGTTTAAATGTAGGATCTCTCACTCATTGTTCCAATTTTATATTATACAGTATATCTCTAATAAACTAACAATTTATCGTAAAATATTTTAAACAAATCTATATAATAAATAAGACATAATAAGTTTTGGAAGAAATCGCCCAGAGACTTCACACCCTCACTTCTACGATTATTAAATTAAATTATTTTTTTAACTCTTTGAATTTTATATTTATAATTAATTGGTCATTTTTTCACACATATAAATTAAAAAAAAAAAAAATATAGTGATTTTCAACACATGGAATACCTAGTCTATTATATAAATCAGGGCATATTTTATATTAGTAATATTTTTTACCCTTAAATTAGATATTTGAGGGTCAAGATTAAAAGATTTCAGACAACATTTTCAACCATTGGATGTAAGGGCTGAGATCATAGACCTCTCAGCAAACTATTTCAACAAATAAACAACCCTTGATTTAAATCACGAAACTGCCAACAAACCATACAAGTACATATTTTATATTTGTGATATTTTCTACTGGTAAGAAAAATTTTAAATCACTCGTTTTATATTTTGTTAAGAAAATAAATAACAAACACTCAACAAAATATTTTTTCATAACATAATGAATTAAAATTACTGTCTTTAAACACACATTATATACTAATGTATTAATAAATCAAGACAAAAAAATATTTTAACGATTTAAATTTAAATTTAAATTTAAAAGATGAATGATTGAGATTGAATCTCTCAACCGATCAGTATCAAATTTTTTTAGGCCGGAAAAATTCCTAGTAAATTTCTTATGTAGGATAGGTAGGTGCACGTTGAGATGAGTGGCCTAAGAAAACCTCCTATATGTGTGTTTTATATATATATATATATATATGTATGTATATGTATTTCAGAATGATGTAGACATCTTTATTTTTATATATTCCAACCAGAATTCCTGGACTTTCTACTTCGTTCAATGCATTGTTGGTACTGACTAGATTTTATATTATTTATTTTTTTACACAAGAATCTGTGTCCCCTATGTTCCAAAATCAAGAATTAAGTGTTATTTGGTAAAATTAAAATTAAATATGAGAAATTTAATGCTGAATTTTAAGTAATAAAAATAATGAATTGTAAAATTAATTAAGTTAAAAATTGTTTGCTTAATACATATTTTATTATTTTTTTCACTATACACCTAATTAGTTTATGTTGAAATTATAAATTAATATTATAGTTTAATAATGTCAATTAATACACACACATGTATATGTATATGTATATATATTTATTTTTTTCGAAAAATATATTTAATTGAACACTCAAGTATAATAATTTTAAGGATTTTTTAGGCTACAACAACAACTACTACTAAGTCTTTATTCCATTTATATAGGGTCAGCTACATGAATCCATTTACGTCATAGAGATCGATCAAGGACCATCCTCTCTGTCAGGTTTAATGTCTTCAGATCATTTCTAATAGTCTCATTCAACGTTTTTTTAGGTCTACCTCTCCCTCTAGTAATTCCCTGAACTTGAACTAAATCTCATTTTCTCACTGGTGTTTCTATAGGTCTTCTATGCACATGCCTAAACCATCGTAAATGATTTTATCTAATTTTCTCTCCGATTGGTGTTATTCCTAAATTCTCTCTAACAATTTCATTCTTAATTTTATTTATTTTCGTCTTCTCATTCATCCACCGCAACATCTTCATTTCTGTCACCCCAATTTTCTGGAACATGATTCGTTTTTACCACCCAACATTCTTGAACCATAAAGAAGCGTTGGTCTTATAGCAGTTTTGTAGAATTTTTCTTTAAATTTCAGCAGAATCCTACGATCACAAATCACCCCAACAACACTTTTCCAGTTTAAGCCTTGATTTTATGTGTATTTCCTCCTCGATTTCGTCATTTCTCTGAATTATTGAACTTAAATATCTAAAACGATCAACTTTCGGCACCTCCTCGTCTCTAATTTAAGGCTAACATTTAATATTAGCCAATATATTAAAATGAGCCTCAAGGGACAAAGTTCATACCATCTTAAATTCATTAATTTATTTATTTATTTAATAAAAGTCCAAATTTGTTATTTATTTATTTAATAAAAGTCCAAATTTGATGTGCAGTAATTTTTTTTATGATTATAACTAAATATTTACTATCCAATTTTTATTCTTAATACGATTATCGATATGTGATATAAAAGTTATTGCACCTTAAAGAACAAAAACAAAAAACACATTTTGTCGTAACATTTGTCCTTCTTTTTTTTCCTTTAAATATATGGTGACCAGCGAGGCGGTGATGGCCAGCAAAATGGTAATGAAAATAATTTTATAACAGTTAATAAAAATTAATATTTTATTTTTATTTTTCACATTCTTAAAGAATTCTGTAAATAGTCTCAAATAATTCTAAAAAATTTGTGAACCAAAAAATAAATAAATATATATATATATATATTTTTTTTATAATTATTAAGTTTTTAAGTTATAACTCGCGTAAAGAGCGGCGTGACGTAGACGCGGCTCGAAACCGCGGGGGAGGCGTTTGTTTGTTTTCTTCTTCAGACAAAACCATGTAACCTTCTACTACTCTACATACATCTTGTTCCTAGATCTCTAACCCGGTCCCACTTCACGCGTCTGCCCCCTTCCGTCGGTCCCACGCTCCTTTTTTGACTCAGTTTCTTACAACGTCCTAATAAGTAGTTAGCTGTAATCCAAAAA